>CM053593.1:80275184-80343765 GCA_028646575.1 Pseudocheirus occidentalis | reverse complement strand
GGGAGAAAATGTGTAATTCAAAAAATGTAATGAAAATGAATAATGTAAACAAGAAAACAAATAAAAACTAAATTAAAAAAAAAAGTGTCTGAGGCCATATTTGAACTCAGGTCCTCCTGACTCCAGGACTGGTGCTCTACTCACTATGTCACCTAGCCACCCTTAAACATTCATTTCCATAAGATTTTGAGTTACAATTTTTTTCTCCCCATCTTTCCCCCTAACTGCATCCCAAAATAGTAAGCCTATTGAATAGCCTTTCCCCCAATCTGTTCTCTCTTATATCCTCCCCCTTCACTCCCCTAACTTTCTGGTAGGGCAAGATGGGTTTCTATACCCCAGGACCTGTATTATTTATTTCCCAGTTGCATGTAAAAAACCAATTTTTTTAAAAACATTTGTCTTTAAAACTTTGAGTTCCAGATTCTTTTCCCCTCCTCCCTCCTCACTCACCCTCACTGGGAAGATACACAATTTCATATAGATGTTACATATGTAGTTACCCAAATCATTTCCATAGTAGTTATGTTGTGAAAGATTAACTGTATTTCCCTACATCCTATCCCACCCCCCACTTATTCTATTTTCTCCTTAAACCCAGTCCCTTTTCAAAAATGTTTGTTTCTAACTACCCTGTCCCCCAACCTGTCCTCCTTTCTATCCTACCCTCTGTTATCCTCTATACCACTATTTTCCTGTAGAGTAAGATACCCAATTGAGTGTATATGTTACTCCCTTCTTAGGCAAAATTCAGTGAGGATCAGGTTGTCCTATTCCCTTTCACCTTCCTGCTCTTCCCCTCCATTGTAACAATTTTCTCTTGCCTCTTTTATATGAGATAATTTACCCCCAATCTGTCACTCCCTTTCTTCTTCTCCCAATAAATTCCTCTCTTACCTCTTAATTTTATTTTTTAGATATCATCCCTTCATATTCAACTCATCCTGTGCCCTCTATGTATACATGAATATACAAATGCTCATACACACATATATTTATATACACATACATCCTCCTATACATACATATATGTATATGTATACATATATACATATATATTTCCTTCAGCTATCCTCATACTGAGAAAAGTCTTATGAGTTACAATTATTGTTTTTCCATGTAGAAATGTGAGAAGTTCAATGTTAATAAGTTCCTTATGATTTCTTTTTCCTGTTTGCCTTCTCATGCTTCTCTTGCTTCTTATATTTGAAAGTCAAATTTTCTGTTCAGTTCTGGTTTTTTTCATGAAGAGTGCTTGAAAGTCCTCTATTTCATTGAATGACCATATTTTTTCCCTGTAGCATTATACTCAGTTTTGCTGGGTAGGTGATTTAGTCCTAGCTCCTTTGATCTCTGGAATATCATATTCCAATCTGTTTGGTTCCTTAATGTAGAAGCTTCTAGGTCTTGTATTATTCTTATTGTGTTTCCATAATAGTAAAATCATTTCTTCCTGACTGCTTGTAATATTTTCTCCTTGACATGGGAACTCTGAAAATTGGCTATGATATTCCTAGAGTTTTCTTCTTGGAATTTTTTCCAAGGGGTGATTGGTGTGGGGGTGGCTAGGTGGCGCAGTGAATAGAGCACCGGCCCTGGAGTCAGGAGTACCTGAGTTCAAATCCGGCCTCAGACACTTAACACACACAAAAAAACTAGCCGTGTGACCTTGGGCAAGTCACTTAACCCCAAATGCCCTCAAAAAAAACCCAAAACAAACAAAAAAAGAGGTGATTGGTAAATTCCTTCCATTTCTATTTTGCCCTCTGGTTCTAGCATATCAGGGCAATTTTGTTTGAAAATTTCTTGAAAGATGGTGTCTAGATTCCTTTTTTGATCATGGCTTTCAAGTAGACCAATAATTTTTAAATGATCTCTCCTGGATCTATTTTCCAGGTCAGTGGTTTTTCCAATGAGATATTTCATATTGCCTTCTATTTTTTCATTGTTTGGATCTGTTTTGTAGTATCTTGATTTCTCATAAAGTCATTAGCTTCCAGTTGCTCCAAGCTTATTTTGAAGAAATTATTCTTTTTGGTGATTTTTTGAAATTCCTTTTCCATCTGGCAAATTTGACTTTTTAAAGCATTCTTCTCCTCATTGGCTTTTTGGACCTCTTTAGTCATTTGAGTTAGTCTATTTTTTAAGGTGCTATTTTCTTCAGTGTATCTTTGGGTCTCCTTTAGCAGGCTCTTGACTTGCTTTTTATGGTTTTCTTGCATCATTCTCATTTCTCTTCCCAATTTTTTCTTCCACTTCTCTTACTTAATTTTCAAAATCCTCGTGCTCTTCCATGGCCTATAACCAGTTCGTATTTTTCTTGGAGCCTTTTGATGCAGGAGTTCTGACTTCGCTGTCTTCCTCCTACTCCATGCCTTTATCCTTTTTGTCCCCCCAAAAGGATTCAATCATCTGTTTGTTCTTCCTGTGCTTGCTTATATTGGCAGCCAATTACTAGACTTTTGAGCTCTTTGCCGTGGTAGAACTCTACCTCCAAAATAGAGAGAGCTATGTCCCAAATCACTGGGATTTTTACAGCTGCCAGAGCTATTAGATGGGTGCCCTCTCTACATCCCCCCATATTCTGGTTTACTGGTTACACAGCCCAGGACCACCATCCAAGACCATGATCCAGGTCCAAGCAGGTCAAAACAAGAGCAATTAACCTCTGAATGGTCACTTGGTCCCCCTACAATCTGCAGGCCAGGAGCTCTGAAGCAGCCATGCAGCACAGCTGCCATGCCTCCCCTGCTTCTCCCTCCAGGGGTAGCAGCTGGACCGCACTCCCCCTGTTCCAAAATGTTCCACACTAACCTTTTACTTGGTCTTTGGCATTTGTGGATTGAGAAGTCTGGAAACTACTACAGCTGCTGGTGATTTGCTCCCTGTGAGGTCTGCTCCAGCCATGGCTAGTCAGGGCCACCCTGGGGCTAAAACTACAACTCAGGTGGGACTACTCTTGGCTCCCAGCATGCTGTGATGGACCCTTCCTGCTGGCCTGCCGGGCTTCCTACAGCAGATTTGTTTCTATCACTTTGTCACGTCTGTAGCTCTAAAGTTTGTTTAGAGTTATTTTTTTACATGTATTGGAGGAAATGGAAGTCAGAGACACATGGAAGTCCTTTTCCTACTCTGCCATCTTGGCTCTACCCCAAAATAACACATTCTTAATGTCAGTCCTCTGACCAAGAAACTATTATCTATATTGCCTAATACTACATCATCTACGCTTTCCCTCCTGGCTTTCAAGGTCCTCTACAATAAGGCCCTACCTACCTCCACTTTACCTATTGAAGATCCACCTCTTCCTCCCAAACTAGATTTCAACACTCTTCCTTTGACCAGAGAGTCAAGTTTATCATGCTACTCTCACATTGTTCAGACTTGTTCCTACCTCTGATTTTGCTGATCTTATTTTCCTTCTTTGGAATCCCTTTCCTGCTATATTCAATTTATACAAATTCTACCTATCATAGTGGCAAAGAATTTGAAACCAAGAGGGTGCCCATCAAAAGGGAAATGGCTCAAAAAGTTATGGTATATAATGTATGTGATGGAATGTTATTGTACTATAATAACTGAGGAAGGATATGCTTTCAGAGAAATCTAGGATGTTATGCATGTACTGATGCAAAACAAAATGAGCATAACCAGGAGAACAATTCATGCAATAATAGCAATATTATAAAGACAAATAGCTTTGAAAAACTTAGAAACTCTTTTCAACACAATGACCATTTACCATTCTAGAGGACTCATGAACTCATGCCAAAACATGTTAAGCACCTCCAGATGAATTAGGTGATAGACTCAGAGTGCAAATTGAATTATGCATATATACATACATACTACACATATAGTATGAAAACACATTATATACACATTCATATATTTGAACATAGTTAATGAGGGAATTTATTTTGCTTGATTATACACATTTGCTTTGGACTTTGTTTTCTTGCTTCATCAATAGATGGAGAATAGGAAGGTAGGAGGGAGAATATTCAGAACCAAAAAATAAAATTGAATTAAAAAAATTCAAATTAGCTTTCAAGGTCCATCTCAAATTGTACCTTCTCTGGGATGCCTTTTCTAACTATTCAAGTCCACAGAGATCCCTCTTATCTCTGTATACCTAATGAAATTGAAATCATTGTTAAACAATTTATCATTAGTTTCATGTGTATGGGGGAGGGGTTAATACTATATATGTTTCTGTATCCATTACAGCACTTAACAAAAGGTTAAGCACATAGTAGGCATACTGAAATTTTTTGAGTAGTTGATTACTTGTGCATTCTGCCATAATTCTCTGGGAGAATTAGGGCAGTGTTCATCTTTTTTTTTGAGGGGGGGAACCTCTGATACCTACCTCATGAGGCTGTTAGCAGAATCAATGGAGATAAGTGCTGTGCAAACCTTTAAAATGCTTAAAACTCATAATTTCCTAACCTCAATTTGTAAAAAGGGGTCTTGAAAGTTCACCACTGATGAACAACTTTAATTAAATCCAGAAGTGAGGCAGAAAGCTCTTGAACTAATACCAACATGCAATTTAAGTCCAATATCACTTGGTACATAAGCCAACAACCTGATTTAGACAATGAAGCAAACTGGTAAGCATAAGATTCTATGAAAAAAACATATACCTTACAAAGTTTATTCTTTCAGATGAGCTAAATTTGTGGCTTATGAAGTGAAGGCATTGTAGCATAATGACAGAACTGGCCTTACAG
This sequence comes from Pseudocheirus occidentalis, assembly GCA_028646575.1. Lineage (NCBI taxonomy): Eukaryota > Metazoa > Chordata > Mammalia > Diprotodontia > Pseudocheiridae > Pseudocheirus > Pseudocheirus occidentalis. The sequence continues at coordinate 80,339,029 of CM053593.1, read as the reverse complement.
TCAGGAAGACCTTGGTTAATATTTTCAGCTTAAAGGTTTGCTTTCTATTTGGTTTAAACAGTGTAGTGATGCTTAACATGAAACAATGTATCCAAGATATATTCTTCACTGTGACAGATGACAGAAAAACAAATGCAAATAAAAATAATTGCAACTAAACTGTATTCTATAAATACCATCAGAGGAAATTTACTAAAAATGATTTTTTCCCTGTGTCTGGACACATTCCTATGAAATTTTTAATTACTCTGAATCATCGCTGTACTAAATTATCTAATAAATCTCAGCATGAACACATTCCCAGGAAAATGAAATGTTACTCAGTAACGTTAAGAAACCTTTGTTTGATAGGCTAAGTAAATAAGGAAATGAGTCTTTGGGCAGAAGTTGCTACTTCTTTTCTTCTGTAATTTGTATCCATTATTGTGTCATGGGGCAGTGCGTTGCCACATAATTTATTCCCACAATTATTTATTTGGAAGGTTGGCTATAAATGTTTCTAAACAATAAATGTCAATATTTCTTTCATATTTAAACGTGCCCTCCATGGGACTGAGAAGATAAAAAGAAGTTCTTGCTTCCCTTAGTCATGTTTTAGAAGATCACACTGAAAGGCAATGTGATATAACAGAAAGCACCGACCCCCCCGTCCCCCAAGCCCCCACCCCCCAGGACTTGGAGTGAGGAGACCTGAATTACAATCCAGGTTATTTAGTTGTGATATCAAGGCAAGTCACCTAACCACTGACTTCTATCTCACCTACAAAATGGAGATAATAATGCTTGCAATATCATCCTCATAGCATTGTTAGGAATAAATACTGCTATTAGAAAGCTACACAGGGACTGAGGTTCTCTTCTGCATGTTGATTTTCAGCACACAGGTGTGGGGCTCCGAGGTATATGGTTGAGCACCATACAATAACAATGAAATTGCCATGTACTCTCTCTCACTATTTCTCACTTCTTTCTTTGTACAAATTTAAATCCAATTCACTTGCAAGTCATGACATCACTTTTCTGATGTCACTGGTCCTCTTCAAGAACAAAAGACAAACAATAATTATACGTAGTTTGTTCCAAACTACTGTCCAAGGAAATTTTCCGCTTCATGAAAGCCTCTAACAATCTGGTAGTTCTAATTAAAATATAATTTTGGGGATCACTAAAATGACGTTGAATCCTGGCCAAGTGAAGAACCAGTAATGGTTTCAGGAAATAAACAATATCCCACCCTGGCCTCTTCTCACACAAGCTGGGTAACAGGAAGGCAGATTATATACACTGTCAGACTAATCACTGTATAAACTGGCTCTGTTTTTCTCCCTGTGATATAAAGGAACATTTAAAATGACAATGGGGGAACTACTACAGTGTCAGCGTTCCACCTACTGTATGCCCTAGCTGTCATTCCACGTATGACTTAAATTGTATACTGAACCTTAAACTGACAAAGTAAACTTTTAAGCTAATATTTAAAATTTGATGGATCCATTATTTTATCCCTCTGGTACTCTACTTCCTATCCACCATGCTTTCGCACCCATGCAATTAGTCTGTCTTCATACAGATTCTCCAAAGAAGGTCTTTCCAACATTCCCGTGGTCTTCTTTTATTCTCTAGAGTACATGTGTATTACTTGGGGTATCTGTTATTTCTCATCCTCGCTGACCCATCTCCTTTTCTAGTTATCATACACTCACAAACATATATGTCCTTGAGCTCTGTGCAATCCCCTGCGTGTTTATTATTGCTCATATAGTTACAAGAGAAAGCAATTAAATAAAAAAAATCATAAAGTACTTCATAAATTTTTATAAAAGTATCAACATTGATCTGAAGAAAGGTAATCTAAATTTCTTCAAATAACTAAAATTATATTTCATTTTCAAAATAAGTTTTATTAGGCCTTATTTTGACATTAGTCATTTCTGCATTTGCCATTCCCTGAAAAATTTTCTTCAATGGCTACTTGCCATTCCCCTTAACCTTTTGCTATATCTACTAAAGCTAGAAATAATGACTGAAGTCATTCCCATCTTCTTCACGAAAGAGAGAGGAACATCTGGTATGCTAGGGCATATACTGCATACGACTGTGCTATAATTGTGTCAGTAAGGTGCTGTATTTCCCCTCTCCTTCTATATGGCCCATGAGAGGCAGGATGTGCTACTAAGCTCTACAGCCCCAAGGCTTAATGCTAGAACCCACTTATTATTTGAGAGAGAAACTGCAAAAGAGCAACTAGAAAGGGATGGAGTATACTCAATAAGACATTTCCACATGATGAGGATCAGATGGGTGGTATAGTGTGTTAAAATCTAACATGGCCAAGGCATTTTTCTAACAAGCTGTGGCTCTTCTGTGCTTAAATAGGCAAGGATGCGGTGAGATAAGTCTAGAATAAAAACAAATTCTCTCTGAGTCTGCTCCTAGTGAACTAGGGCTGAACCTGGTCCCATCTCTCTTTGCTCTCAATTACAGGTGTATTATTAAATTTTAGGTTTCAACAATGTGACAAAGTAAATGTGAAAAAGGAGTATCAGACATTATTTAGAAAAAAGATGAAAGACTCTTGGAATGGTAATCACTACACAATCTCACCATATTACTCTTCATTTCGTATATTTTTATTTATATCAGGAAACTGTATAGTCTTCAAGCCACTAAGGGAATCATTTTAGCATGTGTATTTAAAGCATGAACAAAATAAAAGTATTTCACAAAAGAAGTCAATGTTACAGTACTACTGAAATGAGGCATAGAATAATTATACATTTGTAGGTTAAAAACATAATACATTCATTTGAAGAATAAACATTTAATGCAAATAACATTTTGGTTAAAATAAATATCATGGTAAATGTTAACAGCAACACCTACAGTATGTGGCTACTAAAAAGGTGTTTTGTAATAGATACTATTAAGAATGGTAAGGCATTCATGAAATGGTTTTTTAAAATAATTTTTATTAAATTGACAATCATCACATACTTTTAAGCACTTTATTTAAATAGGGGCATGCTTCATTCACCCTTTGTAAACTTTTGTACATGAAAAAAGTTACACCAAAGTTTTATTCTCTGGGTAACTTACCACATCTAAGTGTTAGAATCAGATGTACCTTTCATTTTATTGCTTCTGAAATCAATTTAAATGCTTAGTTTAGTCAATAGAATAGTTTAACCATAAACTGAAATAAAAAGAGAACATTTTGTAGATGTGTTTAGAAAGTCAACCAATTCATAATCATCTTCATAATTTCTTTGAAATGATCCCTTTGAAAATTAAAATTTGACTTTTAACACAGTGGTTTCTTCAGAAAAATAATATGCACATTTAAGTCAAAATTATCATACAATCTATGAAACATATAGCTTCAACACATAAAGTGTGGTGAGGGTCTTCCTCAAGCATTATCTTCTTCCCCCCTATGGTCTGCTAGCAGACAGATTCATTACGACAGTTAACTCTTTCTGTACAAGGTACAATGGATAGTCAAGCTAATGAATCTTAGAACCATGTGTTTTTTAAAAGACTGCGGAAGGGAAGAGCATCCTGTTCTGAAAAGAGAACACTTCATCTCAATCACTTTTACTGCAACATGAAAATGAATATGACATAAATGGTCAACTAAAATGATTCAGTTCATAATTCGGCAGATACATTTCTATGGATGCTTAAAAGTGTAGTCAGGGCAAAAGAAATAAATTACACTTAGTTTCAGGGTAAAGGACATGTAGTTGGTTTTTTTTTTACATTAAAATTAAAATATCAGAACCCCAAATGCCATAAACTAATTTTAGAGAGATAAAATCATTTTATATCATGAATACTTTATGAATTCTAAAGTTTAAAAATTGACTGAAAACCTGTCTGTATATTCGAGGTTCAGATTTTCACATACTTGTAAGGCAAAGTATATTAAAAATGATGGGCAAGATTGTCCTCTAGTGTATTTCCTTATTGCACATGAAGCTTCTGTGTTAACAATACAACCTATTCCAATGTTTTTCAGTAGAACTGTGTCTCTTTGTGATGACTAAACTTAACATTTTCTTTTGGCTCAAAAATTCTATTCAAGGCACTGGGTACAACTGTCAAATGCACATTAGATCAAAGACATACCAAAACAGTATTTAACTAAAGGTGCTTTGTACTCTGTAGATTTTTTTAACCTAAAAGAAGCTTTACATTGTGTATTATCTTCATATGTGAAGGCCAGAACACAGGACTTCTCTTGAATCTTCTCAACAAAAATGATGATCTCGTAAAAATTTGTGTTGAAGTAATGACCTACTTCTATAGCTTTAAACATATGCTAAAACAGTATCTCAGTATTCAAATAATTGAAGCTGTTTGCATCAACATCCACAGGTGCATTATAAAACACGCCCTTTCTTCCTCGCCTTCAAAACAAAATAATCATCTATGTATACACAGTGACCAATATCTTAAAAAATAAAAGAACATATATTGAACTTGCTATTAAATTCAAGAAATTACTGATAAACTGAATGTACTTAAAAAGGGTATCATCAGCATGTACTCTGCACAACTGAAACATTAATAAAATGAACTTTTAAAAATATAAATAAGAAAGCAACTGTTGCAGAATATAAAAAATATTTCTGAAAGGGACAGGTCTTACACATCAGGAAATATAGGAATAAAAACATATGCTTACATTATAGTGCACAGTTATATCTTGTCACTGGGTTTATGGATTAAATGTATTTAAATTGATAATGGAATTCAAATATAGTACTGCAAAGTCATTCAAAGAAAGTTTTAAAATGTACAAATAATAAAAACACACAGAAAGCCTTGGGCAACGTGCAAATTTTAAAATGAATATCACACCAGCCAAACAAATCCTTAACCATTCTTTATGGCTTCATTTATACCATTTTAACGAAAGGAAAAGATAAAATATACATAAACTCATCAGTGTCCAACTCATATTTTATCCCTAAAGCTTCACATTTCAGAGCCAATTTTTAATACATAAGCTGAGAAATTACAAATGTTCAAATAGCTTTGTCTACACTCAGAAGTTAATTTCCAAACTGCAATATATTAAGAACTAAAACATACACATCTAACTTTTAAAAATTATACAGTCATTTAAAAGTTTGCAATCATGCTTATCCATGAATGATGAAATAATAGATGAAACACATGCTTAGACAGTTTGCCTCAGGTAGTAAGTCAAATATGACATGTGCCAAGCTCCACCATCAGTATTTTGGCACTTGATGTGTATTTGAACACAATTTTATCAGTAGGAAAAATCAAAGATGTTTTGAAAACACTTAACCATTCTGAACTGTAAAGTTCTATTACTTCCCAAATTCTAATATTAAAATTTCCTTATTCTCAAAATGATTTTTGTATAAGTAAAGGAAAATCTGAATTGGTACAAAATGAAGCTGATATGAAAATTGGTTAAGGATACAAAGCACATCAGTCAGCTCTGAAAAACTATACTTAGCACACAGACAACAGAAGGGAGGTATGATCTGCACAAAAATACTTGAACATTTTCTGGTTCTATTCTTCATGATCTGCCCCGTGCTTAACTGCTTGCAGTACATGCGTGCATCCGTTTAGCTACATCATAAACATAGGTTATATCTGGTCGCTTCTCTGGATCTGGGTTGATGCACATATTTACTAACTGTCGTAGCTGGAAAAAAAAAACAATAAAAAAAATTGAAGACCAAAACCACATTAGATACTGGTACTATAGTGGTGAGAAACTTATTGTGAGAAACTATGTATACTTAACAGTTTTATTCTAGAAATGCACTATGCCTGAGGACAGACCCTTGATTAAATATATAAAATTCTAAAGTTTCATTTAATGGCATTTTACATTTATACAAAAATAAACCTTATAAACATGTGAAGTACATATTTTTCTAAATGCAGACTAGATACCTCTACTAAAACAGATATTTCTCAAAGAAGTTTGATCCTTATGGCATAATCACTACAAACTTTGGATTTTTAAGTACCATGCTCTATACACTGAACACTTGAAAACATTTATTCAATTTAAAAGCTAGACTAGATTTATTAGAACATATGACCTATATAAGATGAATGTTAATAAGCTCAGAACCTATATAAAATAGGAAACTGTATACAATTATTTCAACGACATAAAGGAAGGTACTATCAAAATCAACAAAACTCATAGAAATTCAGTTGACAACTTTGGTAGAACCTTGGTAAATTAATCAAGGAATTTTGGAACTTGAACATACAAAAAAGAATCCCCAATATAATAAGCCAATAAGTAGTCATCTAGGCTTTGCCTGAAGACATCCAATGAGGTCTCAAACAGTTCATATTTCACTTTTGGACAGCCTTCATTGTTAAATAGCTTTCATGATATCAAACTTAAATTTGACTCTTTTTGGTTTCTCCTCCAGATGAAACCACTAATTTTTTTCAAATGGTTCCCTTATGACACTGACTCAAGATAATGAACTACACAGAGATGCTCTTTATCTTCTCAATTTCTTTCCTTTGAACTCAATGCAACACTACACATGTGATCAGATCAGAGCAGAATATCACTACATGAATATCATCTCCTTATTCCTGTAAGCTAGGTATCTCTCAGTATAGACCTCCTTCACTTTTTTTGGCAGTCATGTCCCACTGTTGACTCACACTGAATTTGTGGTTCACTATAATCCTTGGCATTTTTTCAAATAGTTCTTCATTCCCTATCTTGTATTTGTGAAGTTTATTTCTGAACTCAACAAACATAAGAGTATATTAATCCCTATGAAATTTCATAAGAACAGTTTAATTTATCAAATGCCTTGTTAAAATCTTGGTTAAATGGTATAAATGTCATTTTCCTGACCTACTTGCTTGGTAACTGTTTAAAAAAAATGGGAAATAGGGGGAGCTAGGTGGCACAGTGAATACAGCACTGGCCCTGGAGTCAGGAGGACCTGAGTTCAAATCTGACCTCAGACACTTAACACTTACTAGCTGTGTGACCTTGGGCACTGTGACACTTAACCCCAATTGCTCTGCCCTCCCCCCTCCAAAACAAAAAAGCAAAAAAAAGGGGGGGAGGGGAATAAAGTCTGGTCGGCATGACCTGTTCTTGCTAAGGTCATGTTGATTCTCTGTGATCACCACTTCCTTTTCTAGATGTTCATTAATCACCTCTTTATTAACCCATTTTAGAATTTTGCCAAAAATCAAACAAGGAAATAGGCATTAGTTTGCAGATTCTAATCTCTGTCTCTGTCTTTGAAAGGCAACTAACAAGTGGACAGAATACAGGGCCCAGTGTGAAATGAAATCCAGCCTCAGATAGATACCTGCTAGTTGCATGACTCTGGGCAAGTCACTTAACCTTTATTTGCCTCTGTTTCCTCATCTATAAAACCTATACCTTCCAGGGCTTTTGTGAGGGTCGAACCAGATATTTGTAAAGCACTGTGTAAGTGCTAGCTGTTATTAGTACTACAATCATTATTGTAATGATTACATCACACTGTCTGTCGTTTTCCCATCTCTAGTCCTCCAATATCTTCTCTATCCTCCATGGACTTTCAAACATTATTGACAGCAGCTCAGCAATCATATCCAATCAGTTCTCTGAGAATCTGAGGAAAAAGTTCACTGGGACCAGAGGGCTTGAATTCACAAGGAGCACTAGATATTCTTTTAATTAATTACTTTATATTAACTATCATTTCTCAATTTAACATTTTCATTCTGTCCTTTCCTGGGCAAATGTCATTCTATTTGGTAAAGAATAAAAGAAACAGGATAGGCACTGAAAAACAAAGCTTTCTTTCTATTGTTAGTTATCAATAATCCAACCAATACATGCTACAAGTTTTGATCTTTCTTTGACCCTCTTTTATCTAATATAACTCCCACATGGGGCGGCTAGGTGGCACAGTGAATAGAGCACCGACCCTCAAGTCAGGAGGATGTGAGTTCAAATCCGGCCTCAGACGCTTGACACAAAAACTAGCTGTGTGACTTTGGGTAAGTCACTTAACCCCAATTGCCCTCCAAAAAAAAAATCACCAGCATTAATATAGCTCCCACAAAGAACTCATTCCCCCCCCCAAATCCACCCCTTTTTGTTTTCCTTACCCTTTACACACTTCAAGCTGGGTTTTTTTACATTGCAGATACTATTCTTAAATTACTATGACATGGTTTGTAATCATTCTCTTTTTTCTGCCCTTACTTCCAACATTTGTATCTCTTTTTAAACAAAAACAAAACAAACTAGTTGGTTGGTGAGCTCTTTGGTTCCTCATTATCAGAATTATTTCCCTTTGTATCATCATAAATTCATCCTTGAGAGTTTTTTATCCCCAGAATAATTTTAATCCATGAGATCCAACCTATTTTTCCTCTTGATGACTTTGAAATATGCCTTTTTCACATCTAGGCTAGTCAGGGGGAACTGTTCCCCAAGATAGGTAACACTGATACCTAGCTACCAATTCTTCTTAGTGAGAATCAGATTCAAAACAGAATTTCCCCTTGTTGGTCTCCCACCATTGAAGAATGAAATAAAGGCAGTAAGGTACATCAAGAACTTATTTGTTGCTGCTTATTTGGTAGACAGAGAGAGATAGTATAAGCAGATCTAGATAACTGAAGTCCTTTATCATTATATCTATTTCACACTTGCTATTTCCCAAACCTTATTACCTATTTCCAGGTGGTCTATTGTAAACGTTGATGACAAAAACACTTCTCTATATCCCTCAACTGATATTCACCTGATGATCTCCATCATGCTTTTTCCTTCTAGTTCTTGGATTTCTACAGGAGTATAGCTTCTTAATATGCTCCCAACACTATTACTGCTATTTCTTTTGAATAAAGTGTATCAATGCAAAGCCATATTTCAGTCAAAGGTTGCATCCACCAAGTCTCATTGATAGCTAGAAACCCCAAATTTTCTCCTTGCATTACAGCCTCTATGCACTTTTTTCTTCATCAATCTTTTGCTTCAATAATACAGCTGTATTTTCTTTTTAAAAATGCTTGTTGATTATGGGAGTTTTTTGTTGCTTTTTATATTCTGATTGACTAAAAAAAATCTCCCAAACAAAACCAATTTAATGTTTGTATATTTGCGAACCTATCCCATATATGTATTACATTGACTAGAAAATGTCTAAGGTCAACTTTGAATCTATGTGTAATTATCTAATCTAATCCTTTTCAATTTATAAAAAGAGAACTAAGCCCAGCGATGATAAGTACTTTGCCCAAAGTCACATAGATAGTAAATAGCAGAACCAGAACTCAAAACCAGGTCCTCAAACTTCAAATGCAACACTTCCATCACTACACCAATGGATTCTAATTCATTCCCCACAGAGAAGTAGTAAATTTCTTACCATCCATTACATCTGGAAAATAATCCATACCGCCTCATTGAAATCCCTTCAACAACTCAATCTTTAATAAGGGATTAACAAGAAACACATATGATAGGCATTCAGATAAAAAAATAAAAGACAAAAAGATAAATTTAAACACTGAACACATCATAATTATGTCCTTAGGCTCTTCCCATGATGGGATCATTTTAAGGAAGAACTGTATTATAACTTAAAGGTTTTTGGTATTTCACTAACTAAATTCTATATTTAAGATTAACCTACTTTATATTTAATTCTTCTCTAAAGTAAATAGAGTGAATCCCTAATTTATAAATATGCCATTTTCCAAAAGGCTGAATGTAAGTCAGTTACTTGAAACCTGAAGAATAAATTCACATCAAAACAAAGTTACATTTGGTGGCTAGGTTCTCTGGGTAGGCCGAAAATGGCCTCCTTTAACTACAATCAAGAGATGAGGTGAATCTCGCAGTTATTCATATATACTGAGTCAGAATCAGGTGCTCAGAGTAACTACTAATTGTAGAGCTCAGTCAAGAATGGCTTTAAGACAGTTAAGAGGGGAGTCTGAACTGGAAGGGCAAACGCCAGAAAGGACACTGAAATGGAAGACATGAAGGAGTAAATAAATGACAGAGAGGGCTACTCAATGAGCTGAGTTGGGGCAGTAAGACAGTACAAGTTCAGATATAACAATTATGAGTTCTTTGAACAATTTTCCTTGTGAATTAGTGGCTTTTGGTGGCTGAGGGCCTTCCAGGCAGCCCCACATCACATTAAGGCAAAATGCTTCAACCTTCAAAGGGCCCAGCTTCCTAAGGGGTCTCAGGTTCTGTGTATGTTGTTTTTTGCTCTTTCACAAGAAGAATTAAATTCAATAACCATCTCTGAAATGCCTCTTAGATATCCATGGCCTTATGGGGCTATAAAGACAAGAACAAAGGAGTCCCCTCCTTCGAGGAGCCTACATTCTATTAGGGGAAACACATGTACACAAATAAGTAGATTCAAAGCTTATACAAAATAAATATAAGGAAATTTCAAATATTTGAATGGTCTTTGTTTGAAAGAAGAATTAGACCTGATCTGCTTGGTCCCAGGATGAAGAACCAGGAGCAACATGTAAAGGCTGAAGATTGAGGACTGCTATAAAATTATGAAATTATTCCAAATAACCATTACTCACTTTAAGGTTTACAAAAGCACCTTCCTCATTTAAGCCTTGTGTAGGGAGAAAACACAAGGAAAAACAACAAAACATCAGAATTATAAATGAGTGGCATGAGATTCCTGGGAAGAAGGCAGAAAACATCAAGTAACACTGAATATTCTAGGAAGTGTTGAAAGCATTCCCACCTAGGTCTGCAGCAGACTAGACGGCTTCTGAGAACCTTTCCAGCTTTAATATTCTGTAAATAGCAATACAGTTCAAGCCTCTTTTTCATGGGAAAACTGAAGCTCAGAAATTAGAGATTAAATGAATTGTTTAAGAAAACAGAGGAGCAAAATTTTAAAAAGGGGGAGCACCTCTGAGGTAGGAGAAAGGAGGAATTGGGGGAGGTATGTTAGCACAGACTCTCTGTTTATCTCTACACAGTGGAGGCTGTTTGGGATAACCTGAGTAATTGGACCTCAGCACATAGATGGGTGAAAGAAGATGGACAAAGAAAAAGGCCTCGGGGCAAATTTTGCATGGATGGGGAAGAGGACCTATTTGGGACATTTTGAACTTGGATATTTATAAGTGAGTTCAAATCTGAGCTCAGACACTTATTAGCTGTGGGATCCTGAGCAAGTCACTTAATCTCTGTTGGCCCTAATCCACTGGAGGAGGAAAAGGAAAAACCATTTTAGTAACTTTGCCAAGAAAACCCCATAGTCAGATACTTCTGAATGAGTGAACAAACTTATAACTTAGAAAATGGCCTTTATAACTTGGATAATGTTATTTTTTGTTGTTTGTTTTCTGGAGGGGGCAAGGCAATTGTGGTTAAGTAACTTGCCCAAGGGCACACAGCTAGTTTTAAGTGTCTGAGGCTGGATTTGAACTCAGGTCCTCCTGACTCCAGGGCCGGTGCTCTATTCACTGTACCACCTAGCCACCCCATTGGATAATGTTCTAAGGAATAAATATGAGATTCTCAAGGCTGCCTTTAAAATTTTGTCAACTACAAGATCTGGTCAGTTATATCTACAAGTTTCCTAAACTACTATAGGTATCATGTGAATATTTCTCTCTTAGAAATAAGCAAGATATGATAAGTAGAGCACTTTTTCTGGCTGTCCCCCATGTCTGGAACTCCCTCCTCCCTGGCTTCCTTTCAGTCCCAACTAGAATTCCACCTTCTCCAAGAAACCTTCTCCAGTATCTCTTTATTCCCTTTATTTATTCCCTCATTTAATGATCTCTTATTATATACTTGATTCTGTATATATTTGTTTGCATGTTGTCTTCCCCATTAGACTGTAAGCTCCCTAAAGGCAAAGACTGTCTTTCCTCTTTCCTTTTGTATTCTCAGAGATTAACACAGTGTCTGGTATATAGTAGGCATTTAGTAGATGCTTATTCACTGCTTGGTATCTGTTGGTTGTGTTGAAGAAATAAAGAGAAATTATTTTAAAATATTCCAGTACCAACTTTAAAATTTCTATTTACTTAATTGTATGCACATAAAGCAAGAATGTTCTCCAAAAATCTAATTAAAAATAATATAAATAAGTGCCTCACAGAGTATAAGGAACACAAATCCGTTCCTGAAAAGTGTGTAAATTGAGTTTTGTAAATGGACTTATATTATAGTGTACCAAAGGAGTTTCAAGTTCAAAGGAATACTACAAGTTCTTTGCAATAAAATTATTTTTAATTCAATTCTATTTAGCAAACATTAATGTACAAGGTGAGGAAAAGAGAGATATTTATTACTCCCTCAAGCCCAGGATATAATCACAGAAACTAAGTGGAAGATAATAACACATTACTTTTTTATAAAGTAAGTGCAAAGTGTCTATGTTTTGTATTTCTTAAAAAGTTTCCTTGATTGCAAAGGAAGGGGGAGCAGCCAATTTGCCAGTGCTGTCAAAGACTAGCCTCATCCCCTGTGGCTCTTAAAAAGGTAGCTTGCCAATTTTGCCCTGAATTGAGGTGGGAATCAACAGTCCAGGCAGGAAGTAACTTTGTGGAATGTAAATGACCCTTGCACCTCCACCAGAGGGTAGCACTAAAGGGTAGGGGATTTCCCTCTCTTTCTTCCTTCCCAATGACCATAAGTAATTTTCAGTGAAGCCAATGGGCCAAAAAGAGACAATCCACCCAAAAGGGAGCAGAAAGAAATTGCTGATGCCATCTGAGCAAAAACAGTTTGGGGGTGGGAGGGCATGGAAACTGGAAAAGATAACTAACTACAAATTCAGGAGAAAACTAGCCTTCCTGGTAGTCAAGAAATGAGTTGAGGCAAAGAACAACTCAGGGAGACCAGGCATTATGCCCAGCAGAGATACTGTACCTAGAGAGGGTGAAGGACAGAGATTACACATGAAGAGCAAGGGCAAAAATAAAAATGCATTTCAGGTCTAGTTTTCTTAAAACACTGCAATTTTTCTTAAAAGCATCTGTGGAATACCCTGGGCAAAAATGACTTCATAAAAAAGAATATTTTCTTCTTCAATACCAATTTATTGCTTTTAAGATGTTAATATTCTTCTTCAAAATAAATGTATGCTATAATATAAATTCTGCCAAAAGCAAGCAGAAAAAAATCAGTCTCATTTTTTTCTATGTCCCCTACACCAAATACTGTCATATAATATGTATTACCTATGTATTTTTTAAAGTTCATTTTGTCAAACACAAGATAACAATGAACTACCGAATACCATTGCATAATCAAATAATACACTGAAATAAAGAGCCTAATAAAATATTTTCAGCATATTAAATCAGAACAAAAAAGACAGTTTACAAATTCAGAAGAAATGTGGAAATCCAGAAGCTTTTTTTTTAAGTTCCAAAGTTAAGACAAAATAAAACTCTGAATGTCCAGTGTATTGATCTATTTATATTTAAATTATAAAACAGTAAGACAGTTTTCTAAGAATTTATCTTTTCAAAGTAGAGAGAGATGTTTATACATTTTTGTCAAGGGACATCATTTCTAATAATAATATAACAACAAATGGGACTGTATTAAATACACTAAAAGAAAGAGAATTCCAATAAATTCTTGCCAAGGTAATAGATCATTATCTATCAATTTCAGTCTTGTCCAGATAATAACAATAGAGCTTTTTGTGTAATATGACATCAGGTCACTATACATTTCTCAAGAGAATACTAAAAAGTGGTGTTATTGGTACTGTTCCCTTTCCCACTCCCACCTAATCCCTCTGAGACCAATTATGTTATGTCAACCTCCCAGATATTCCCAATTTCCATCTACCCAAGGACAAATATTTTAGTGCTCCAAAGTGGGTGTTAACACCTCTTTTGCTTTAAATACATACACAACATCACTAGATGTTGCCAACTTGTATTGGCAATACATTACTGACTGACCAATAGGAAAGCGACTAATATTACAAAGATATATAATATTTATATTTCATAAGAATCAGATAATACCATGCCATTTCAAAACTCTGGAAGACCTGCAGAACAAGTTAGAAGGTTTTACATGATCCCATACGATATCCAAAACAGGGCACCAATTTGGATTCATTTCTTCAAGAAGAAAGTCTCCAGGGCCACTTCAGAAGGATATGTGAACAGAGACCCTACTTAACTATGCTTTTTAAAGCAAAAATAGGCCTTTCAGAGATCTTTAGAGATTTAATTCAACATGGCAGATTTCAATAATGTGGTCAATCTATACTACAAAGGATAAGAGTTCATACACATAAAAAACATCTTTTAGGGAAAATTTATGAAAATTTTAAATTTATTAAAAAACATCAAATGTTAAAAGTAATAGTAACATGTGAATAAGGGCTCAGCTAAATAGCAGCAGCAATACTATTGTATATTTTTACCTTTCCAGCATTCAAAAAATTCTCATTTTCAGTTAATATTTCTGTGTCTAAGCTGAATTATGATAAAAACTATAGATATATAGATCTACTTCTAAAAGACGTGTATACCACAGAATATGATTAGCATACATATTTAAACATTCTACTGAGAATCTCTTGGGAAGAATTCATAAATGGAATTAACATGATATGGTTTAATTTCAATTACTCCTGTAATTGAACATGCACACACATGTTGTTAAGCTGTTATTCATTTAAGTGTAAAAAAAAACATGAAGAGTCTCCAGATGAAAAACAATTTTATAAATGTTTAATTTCATTAAAAATACACAAAACAACATATATGACTTTTTTCTTTTTTTTTTTCCTCTCCTTTCCAAAACAGTTTTTTGATGAGATAAAACAAAGGTCAGGTGCCTTTTCAATTCTTCAACCTTTCTTTTTAAAACCTTGTTCATACCTTGGAAATAGGGGACATATATACATAGCTATATCTGTAAATTCATGTATGTATACAGAGATATATGCACACATGAATGTATATATGTGTGTATGTGTATGTGTGTGTGTGTGTATGTATGTTATGTAGTCTTATTCATGGAAACTGGGTTGATAAGTTACATTTTTTAAAAAATGAACCTGAAGTATGCTATACTTTAAAACTTATATTTTCCAACTTAATTGCAGTCATTTGGAGAAGAGCGTATTAAAAAAAAACTTTACCTCTAAAAACAGTTATATAATTGGTCTACATCAAGAAGGAATTTTAGAGATTAGTCCAAATAACTCATTTTACAAATGAGGAAATTGTAGAGAGGTTTAATGAGTTATCCTGTTTCATTCAGCTAATTAATGGGATAGAAACAGCATGACGTAGCAGACAGATCTGGTCTCAGAGCAAGGCACTTTGACATTTATTCAGTGTGTGACCTTGGGCAAGTCATCAACTCTTTGTACTCTAAATAACTTTCTAAGGTACTGAGTTACAGAGCAGTTACTGATTTACATTGGAAAGAGAGTTTCTTTACCTTGAAACTCTCTAGATGGAAGAGATCACAGATTGGGGCCAAAAAAGAAATGGTTAATGGTCAAAAATCAAGTCCTATAATTTTTTTTAAAAAATCTGAAAGGAGGTTTTTAATATGCTACCACAGTAGTGGGAGAACCAGAAGTCTTTTTGTTGTTGTTCAATCATGTCTCAATCTTCATGACCCCATTTGAGGCTTCCTTGGGAGATACCAGAGTGGTTTGCCATTTCCCCCTCCAGCTTATTTTATTGATGAGGAAACTGAGGCAGAGTTAACTGACTTGCCCAGGGCCATACAGTTAGTGTCTGAGGCCACATTTGAATTCAGGAAGAGGAGTCTTTATGACTCCAAGCCCAGAACTCAAGCAACTCAGTTCAACAAACTTACTACTTGTAAGGCATTTGCCCTCGGTGTTATGGATACAGAATCAAAACCATAATCAAAACCTCACTGATCTCAAGTAGCTTATATTCTATTTCCCATCCTTCAGAGTGCCCATTACAATGAAGAAATTTCTTCTACTATGGGAAACAGCACATTTTGTGTATGTGTAGTCACTTGCAAATACTTTTAATATACTTTTCAATTCTCTTATTCTTTTATTTACTGAAATGACTAAAAATATTAGTAACTAAAATTTGGAGGTGGCATATTGTTCTTTATCACTCTATGACTATGAATATTTTCCCCTGTATGATGTACTTCTGGTGAAGTAATCACAAGATCATAGATTGAGCTCTGGAAGACACCTTAGGGATTCTCTTGTCCAATATCTAAATTTTGTAGTTAAGAGAATTGAGGACCAAGAAGTTAAGTGATTTCCCCATGTTCTCACGGTGACCAAGGCAGGATCTGAACCCAGGTCTGACTCTATAGTCAGTAGCTAACTCCTTCTTTGCACAAATATCTCCCAAATGCAGCTTCTACTAAAGCAGTAGTTCTCAACCTTCCTAATGCCGTGATCCTTTAATACTCATATGTGGGCATATCTACATGTGGGAGGACCCACCTGGAGACAGATAGAGGAGTGGTGTCTTAGTTCCTAAGACCATCGGAAATATGTATTTTCTGATGGTCTTAGGTGACCCTTGTGAAAGGGTCATTTGACCCCCAAAGGGGGTGTAACTCACAGGTTGAGAACTGCTGTACTAAAGGATCTACTAACTTCTATTTATGGTCCACACCAAACAAACTGCAAAGGAGTTACTTTACAGAACTGGATAAAATCATTACAAAATTCAAAATAGAGCAGCTAAAATCTCAAGGGAAATAATGTAGAAAAAAAAGTAGGAATTAAGAGGACCTATTACTATTAGATCTTAAATGAGATTACAAAGTAGAACTCATAAAAACTGCTGAATATTATTTTTTAAAGAGTATTTCAATGGAAAAGATTACATAAATAAGACCAAGATGCAATCACACATGGCTACCCAATGTTTGATAAACCCAAGAATACAAGTTACTAGGGAAGTACCTGTTATTTGACAATAATTTCTAAAAGTAATATGGAAAAAAATTTAGATTATTATCTGATACATATCACAGTAAGCTCCAAATGAATATGCAAGTTAAGTACATAGAAAATCTTTAAAAAAGAAAGAAAAGAAATAGAGAATAGACAACAATTTATGGAGAACTAGTAATCAAATAAGGGACAAAAAATATCATAAAATGGTGAACTATAGAACTTTGAAAGAGACAGAACAGTGGACACACTTGGCCTTAAACAAGGAAAAATCTGGAGACAGGTTGTAACCCTGACATATACTGGTTGAATGATCTTAAATAAGTCATGTAAGCTCTCAGTGCTTCAGGAAATTTTCTAGACATATAAGCTGCAGAGAAGTTAACAAGCTGTATTGGGAGAAGGAGTTCTCTTACCACTGGAATCAAAGATTCAGTCTCTGTTGCTATTTTGTAGGATTTTAGTTATATAAAAGTATTTTGCATGATCGATTTAATGAAGACAGAATTAAGAGAAGCTGTTGAATGGGGGGAAAAATCTTTGTACCATCCATCTCTGATAAATAAAATTTCAATAAACAAAATATATGGAAAGTCAAAAGAAGCATATAAGAGCATGAATAACTGGTAAGTGGTCAAAGAATAGAAACTTTTTTTAATGCAAACTATAAGCAATCATATGAGAAAAACCCTCCAATTATTAATGAGAAGAGAAATAAAAATTCAAGCTCTTTTCAACTCACATAATTTAAGCTAGCAAAAATGATAAAACAGTTGATTTTGCAGGGGCTGTGGAAAGACAGAGACATGCTCTTGGCAGACTATGAAACAAATCAATTACTCTAGAAAACTATTTGAAATGAGAAAAATTACTAATCTGTTCATATTTTTTGTTCCACATTACAACTTCTAAATATATATCCCAAAGAAGACAAAGACAAAAGGAAAAAATACCACAAATACCAAAACACTCTCAGAGTAATACTTTTTTATTGGCAGGAAAAGTCTGAAAACGAAGTGAATGCCCATTGAGGAATGGCTAAAAAAAAACTGTAGCATATGAACACAGTAGATTTTATTATGCTATAAAAAAGATGAACAAGAGATTCAGAGATACATAATAAAAAAGACTTGTATGAACTGATGCAGAGCAAAGAAAGCAAAACTAATTATACATGTGTATATATACACACACATATACACATATATGAACACACATACAGAGAGACAGAATAAGAGAGAACATACATATGTAAAAAAAGAAAAATTCTTTCATATTAGCATAATGGCCAATTGAGATAATAGATATGATAATGAAACATATTTCCTTCTTCTTGATAAAAGCAACAGACGATTCTGTCAGACACTAGGAAGGGAGGAGGGAAGAGGATAAACATTTATATAGTGCCCACTATGTGCCAAGCTCTTTACAACATTATCTTATCTGATCCTCACAACAACCACATCTACCTCCTACGTGAGGTAGATGGTGTGACGATCCTTACTTTATGGTAAAGAAAACTGAGGCAAACAAGGTCCAGAGTCAGCAAGTGCCCGAGGTTACTCATGAACTCAGGTCTTCCTGACTTCAGGACTAACACCGTATCTGCTGTGCCACTAGCTACCTCTGATGATGAGTCATCTTCTTTTGCTTGACTATTTCTCTTTGTTAAAGAGATAGTTCAATAGGACTCATTATTGAGAAGTGATAGTGATACATAACACACATATATATTAAATATATGTAAACATGCATTAATAAAACAATTTTTAAAGTTATTAGCAGCTACATCATATTGTCACCTCCTGAGGTGATATTTGCTAATATACCAAGTGGACAGGAACAATCTAAGAGGAAAAATTGAGAAATGACAACCATAAGGGTAGCGTATCAGTTTTAATCATTTTAATGTGCTCTATAAAAATCAGCTATTATGACAATCATGTTACAGTGGAATATTGGGGCTATATATAGAGGGACATGGTTAAAATGTAGTAAAATGTAGTAAAAAAAAAACCGTTTATTTGAAAATCAGTCTGAGAAATAACTATAGCATGTTTGCACTGGTAAAAAGATCATTTGACAAGGACCTCAGCATCAATCTCTGCAATGACAGAAACTTGTCACTATAGGTAATTTGTTACTATATATTTCCTGGGATCAAATTCTTTATTTGTACAAGGAGGCTAATTTACTAGCTATGTTTTCCTTAAAGTACTGATAGCATGAGATAAGACAACTGTCATATAAATGGTTTGAAAAGTAAAATGTATTCAATAAATACAAGGTTTGAGCATAAGCAAATCATGAAAAAATATATTTGTTACACATGAGAAATTTTATATAGCTACTTTATCAATTTAATTTAGTAAAACGTTAGGACAAAGTCAACAAAGTTTACTTGTTTTTCAATGAATATTGTATTCTGAAAAATTGTTAACAAGATTTTTTAAAAAAACATTTCTTTTGGATGAAAATTAAGTTGCTTTATTTGTACTATAATTACTGATTCTTTATTTCCATTGTTTTTATCTCAAGAGCATGATTCTTACAAGGCCACACTCAGGGTTTGTATAAGCCAATATTTTGTATAAAATTTAAGAAAAATTATGGTGTGCATGTATGGATTGGTTTACTCTCTACAGCAGAACCACACAACGTGCCAGTCTTTTGCATAATTTGCATTAGATTTTATTTTAAAAACTAGGGGTATTTAAAGATTTTCACTACATAGTATAAAACTTAAAAGGTTGCTGATTTTTCCTACTTAAATGAAACTGAAGATCCAAGGAAGGTACCGTATGAACAAGTCATTTCAACAAAAACACAAACTTTCTGTCTCCTAATACAATTCAAGAAGACACTTACTTTTGAAGTACCCACTATGTGCAAGACCTTTGTTAGGTCTTCAGGACATAAAGATGAAAAATTATAAATAATTCTTGACCCTTAAAGCATTTACAATATGATATGCATAACTTTTAGTTCAGTTTCTTATCTCCCCAAAGGCCACAGAAAAGTAAATAATTACTAGAAGGCAGAAGTACACGAAGGCATATTCTGACTAAAAGCAATCTACTGTGTTCACAAAAATGCTTTAGATGAAATGTTATGACTGATATTCTCCATATAAACAATAATATAAAGAGCATAAGTGCAATGGGGAGGCAAGGGTGAATGTGGTGTGTCAGGGGCTGGATTTAAAGGCAGGAGGGGCCAGGTTTGCAAGCCAGTAATTATTGAGATGATCATGGGCAAGTCAACTAATCTCTCAGTTTCAATTTCTTCATTTACAAAACGTGTATAACAATAACCACAGTACTTACTTTAGACAATTTTTGTGTAGTTCAAACAACTTTAATAATTAATCAACTTTAATAATGTTAAAACACTCTATAAAAAATCAGCTATTATGATGACAATGAAGTTACAGTGGAATAATGATATTATGACTTGTCCAAAATATAGGGACATGGTTAAAATGTAGTAATAATGGTATTGCAAAACAATGTTTTTATAAGTTTTTAAATATTTATTTTAAGATGAAACTTTTTGAGGCCTTAGACACTAGCTATTTGAAAGAAAGTTACCTTTTAAAAAGTCAGTGCTATAAAAATTAATTTGCTTTGGGGAAATGAGCCTAAATCATTGTAAAATTAATACTGCTTTCTTTGTGATTATGGTATGATTTGGAGTATTAGGCCCAAGTAAAGTTTAAATTTCTGTAAACAATGACATATTGTGACTCTGAACAACAAGTCCTCGAAGACTAATCAAAGCAATAATACTTTGAGTTTTAAAATTAAATTACTAAGATTCACTTTTTTCCTTTGAAAAATAGGGCTAATAATTCTGAGCAAATTAATAATAATTTTGTGAAGACAAATAATTATAGGCAAGATATACTAGAAATATATAATTTTCCATGAGATGCTTATCTTTGTTTTAGTAAATTTAAAGCTACTATAAAAATATAAAACTTCCTCTCAATTAATCTGAATTGTTGAATAATTAATCAAATATTATTAAGCATATATTATGAACAAGGAACTGAGCTTGGTATTAGGATGCAAAGATGAAAAATGCTGCTTCTGACATCTATAGGAACTTACAATTCAATGAGTAGAGAAGGAAAATGGATATATTTATGCAAATAAATGTAATACAGAGTTGAGAGAGTCAAATAAAGTGTACTAAGAAAATCTGCAGAAGGCCAAAATGCTTTTCACTAGAGGAAGGAAGGAAGGATTCATGGAGGTGGTATCTGATTGGAGATGTACAACACATTTCACAACAGGCAAAAATAAAGAAAGAATAAATTCTTCTCATATTACAACAATGCAATCTATTTCTTCAAAAGGGAATCACTGAAAAATGGATGGCCAATACTTTCTAAAGCAAATTTCAGCCTCTTGTTGTGAAATTTTATGGTTTATCATCATTCCTCTCCATTTAATTTCTTCTAGACCTCAAACTTTCATCATTCTATTTACTAATACCAAGTTCACCTCCTGATGGGCCCTTTCATTCCAATTTTCCACTTCTTTCCACTTTCACTGGCAACTTCTTGAACATACTTCTTCAAGCCCCAAGACTAAAACAGAATTAAATCAAACTAAAGAAAGAAATACGTTTGCTTAAACTTTCTTGTATCTTCTCAAAAAACCTGGTATTAGTTAATGTTGAAAAATCAATTTACAAGTATTTATTGAAGTCATGAATTGTACAGTCTGCATAATGCTTAGTATTAAAATGTTAAGATATTAAATTATGTATTTTATATTTGTGAAGTAATACATTAGAGGGCCAGACTTTGTTTTTAAATTTGTTGCCAATCTAATTACTCATGTTTTTAAAAAAATGCTATGCAATTTAATTAGCCTATTTCTTTGGGAGGGGGCAGTTAAGAGTGGTTTGCATGCAGCACTTTTGTCTTCAAAACAGCTTTTAAAAGAAACTTAAAATGCTACAGAGAAAAAAGTTGATTTTTGTTTTTTTCAGTACATGGACAATGGATGTTTCATGCGTGAAGATGCTTCCTTTTGGAGGATTTAAGAAAATAATTTTAATACTGTTACTTCCTTTACTTCAACCTTTTGCTCTTCACTAGCCAGTTTCTAGGAATGTCGATTTAAAGATCTCTTACATGACCAAATTCAAATTTAACTGGGAGCTAACTGAGGTAAAAAACATTCTCTCTGACCTATCAGTAGAATTTTTGTTTTTTTTAAATATAGCAATCCTAAATCTCAAGATTAGTTCACCTTTCTTGGGGAAAGAAAGAATTTTATTCTCTAAGAATGACACTTGAAAGGCATCTTTAAAAAACTATAATGTGTGAATTTTTTAACATTTAAAAAAGTAGGTTTAATTTAAAATAAATTATATAAGAGGGTTGTCATCTGCCTACAATATGAAAAATGTCAGTATTTTTAAAACTAAAGATACACCATGTCAGTTAATTATCTATGAAATTTTACTCATTTTCATTTGTACAACTACATATTTTAATACATAATAGTGCTAAAAAAAAAAAGAAACAAACAAGAATTTCATGCCTGAGAGTCTTCAAAACAGTGATAGCTATGTAAAATTATTTGGGGACCTCTAACTTTTAAAACTGTCTATCACTAGGCTATTAATAATTTAGAATATCCACATTAAATTATTTCCAATTCAAGTGGTCTCTAAACTTCGATATTTGTTGCTATTCTCTGCCATGCTTCAAATGTAGATAGACAACTTCAAATCCAATTTAGGTGGCAGATCTATATTAAAGTCAATTTTATGAGCACATGTTATACGACATCTATATTAACTAGTAAATATAGTGATTTAACAACCCTATACAATATTTGCAGAAAATTACTTTGCTTATAAACTATAATTGCCAAATACTACATAGCTTTGTTGAGCTCTGGGACTACTCGTTTGTATAGACTGATGGTACATGGTGAATTTATTCTTTAAATTCATTCCTAAAGATCATTATTTGGGCTCACTATTGAACGATGCCTAACGTTACCATTTACCAACTTAACAGTGCCAAACTAAGGGCAGTTTTAAACTGAGATCTGCAAACAAAATGATTATGATATTACTCTAATAACTCAGCACTAGTTCTCTTCAGTTCTTTGCTAATAGTAATCCTGAATAATTTTTTTTAATTTTAAAGATGAAAAATAATTGTTCATATTGAAAGAAAAAAAATCTATATTTTTATATGAAAAACACACACACATACATATGTATTTCAAAGTACTCCTTTATCCTGGGAACTGTTTTACAAATCTAAATGAATGAAAAGAACATTATTACATAGACTGCGATATTTTATATATGTCATTTCTCATACATAATATTATATATATAAATATATGCATATATGTATATATCTAGAAATATGATAAGTTTTCTTTTAACTAGGTATAAAAACTGATTTATCCAATATGGGTGATCACACTGTCATTCTAGAAGAACAAAATATAACATGTTTTGCTTTGTATCTTTTTTCCCCCCAAACTGGAAACTATATAGAGTGAAGTAAAAAGTGGAATCTATTTCCCTTTCCTAACTCTAAGACCTTCTATCTGGGCCAGACTTTGATATTTGCCCCTTGGCTGAGAATCCGTATATCCAACTTCACACTTAGCTCCAGTGAAGTAGCCCTGCAGGCAGGCCGACTTCAACGAACCACTAGTGGTATCATCATTAAAATCCTGCTGAAGGTCACCATGGTAACCGCCTGCTGAGGCTTCACTGCTGCACTCGGCATCTCCTAATCAGCTACCATGTGAAATGCAAATTCAGACAGTCTGAAAATTAGTCAAGAAGAATAGGGGATGAGGATGCAGATATGTGAAATATTCATGGGCTTCATGGAAAAAAGAAGACAGCATGAATGACACAACAAAGAACGGCCCCTGACATTCTCGCTATCATTCTGCATTATTGTTCACACTCTACTGTATTTCTAGGCCTACTGTTCTGAAGTTGGTTATCTGAAATGCCATATTTGTATTCTACCCCCCAAATAATAATTAAAAGTGGCTAATATAACATTAACTGGAATAAAATCACATAAAGACATGCTACTTCTAAATTATTTTTAGATTCATGGTAAAAAATTATTGAAACAACTTATCAATTTTTTTGAGTATAGGGGAAATTGCCACTAAGAATGCTATAAAAATAACAGAAATCTTTAACATAAATCGAACGGGAGTGTGTGTGAAATGGATTTACTGCACAGAAGCACAAGTTATATTTCAAGAGCACAAAGTTTCAATGATGGTAAAGATATTAGAATTTCTGATTTCTGAGTATACACATACAGTTTTGATTTTCTTCACTGTACAAAAAGTACAATAGGCAGCTATTTATTTCTTAACGGAAAATGACAAGATTATATCATAAGTGAACATTATCACAACTTCAAGTTTAAACTTTGTTATTTTCTACTTCCTTTTATCAAAGATCTATTTTGCTAATCAGAACATGCAATAAGACTATCCTTAATTTTCTAAATATATCTCATGTACCTATTACTTTGAAGTGCTCCCTCAAAGACCTAGCCAACTACAGTTTTAGTCTCCACTAGAACAATGTCATTTTTTTGAACAGTGGTAATATCATGCTTAATTGTGCTAAAACATATGATGTGGGATAAAACCTAAAATAAGTTATTTTAAGGTCTCTGAAACAAGGATACTAATATAAGATTTAACAAGAGAGAAATGACTACGTTTTGATTCTATTCCAACAATCATATGGAGTTTGTCTCTTACAATAACATCACAACATCTCACAAAAGAAATCTGACTAAGAAGAATGGCCAGTGGTATGACTGTCATCAAAGAAGAATGTAAGAATGTATGTGTGGGGTATACAGAGAAAAGGAACTAAGTTGATCTCTTAAAAAGGTGGGGGGCTGGTGTGGTGCAAGGACAAAAAAAGTAACTTTTCTTTGCTGCAATCTTCTTAAACTACTACCATTTGAAATGAAGAAGAGCAGGAATAAGCCCTTTTAAAAGGGATGGCAAGACTGATGGAGAGCTGTCCGTTAAAATATAACAAGGATCTAATATTAATTTTACCCTTTGCTATGCATAGTTTGGTGTAAAAAAAGCTACTATTCTTGCCATACCTAGGAAGTAGCCAATATATACTAGACCTCATGCTGTGTTGTGCATCACTTTATGAATTGCAGAGTCAACTCTTTAACCAATGAGTCTGAGAAAGAATGAAAGCTGTGAAAAGTGCTGCTTCTGCCACTTATGCCATTCATTTTTATCTCTAGAGAAAGTATAACTTCTTAATAAAATGTAAAAGTTAGCAAAAGAGAACACGTGGATTTGAAAATGACTTACTTCCTCTGAATAGTGATCTGAAGGAAGAGGTGGATAGTCACACTGTTCTATCTTCTTACATAGAGAATACAAATTCATTTTATCTCCATAGAAGGGACTCTGCAATGCAGCCATCTGTGAAATACCCCAACAAAATTCATATGTTAAGATGGTAATTTAAAGATATGTACTATCAAACAGATTTAAAACAGTGGTGGAAAACTGTAATATGGACTCAACATATTGACTGTCCTGAGAACTGCTTAAGTCCCAAATCTTAATTTATTTCAAGTTAGGTAATGCAGATATACTTCTCTTTTCCCAAACAACTAAATTTTACCAGACATTTCCCCATTTGACAAAAACAACATTTTGCAGTTAGTATCAAGCAATTTTTAGAAAAGTAAAATTATTGACATTTTAAAGTGTTCCTCTGTTAAATATAATGATTTAACAACACTGTACAACCTATTCACTACTAGATTAGTATGGTGTATATGAAGCCTTTGTTCAAATTATAATAAAGCTACAGTAAAAATGTAATCAAAATATGATTAAGTCTAAAGACTAAAAAGAAATTAATTTTTACATGAGAAAAGAAAGGTCACCCTAGATGAAAAATGAGTCCATGTACACACATGTGGTCTTAAAAATGAGTGGCTTATGAAAGCAAAACAAGAAACCCAGTTTGAAATAATTTCAAAATCTCTCCTATCTTTCCCTTGGTAATATGTCAAAAAACACCAAACAGTATATGGAAACTCAATTTAGAGGCACAGTGGCAATCTCAGTGCCCACTACAGAAAAGACAAGTATTCTCTTCAGAAGAAATCTACTTGAAGAATGCCAAACTTTAAAGAAGACACTATTGAATATAACATTTATTTTAAGACCATGTTCTAACTTGACATTTAAAGTGCAAACAAGTACTCAAGTAGGTAGGATTACAAACTAAAACTCAATTTAAAAATGTTCTTATACTGTTCAAAACCTTCTAAATCTTTGAACCACAGCAGTATGAATGCAATACAGAGTGCCATGCTGCCCCAAAGTCAGTCACCCTTTTCTACATGTGCTAATAAGTTTGATTTTGGAAGGACAATGTGTACATTCCCCAGACAGGCAGAGTGTGTGTGAAACACGCTAGTCCACGCTGTGCTACTCAGTGAGCTTCAGCAGGGACAGGACAAGCTGAAAATGGCTCTCATCTGTCTTGTGGTCCTCCAGAATCAGCTTTAACTCCTTCAGGGCCTCAGCATGAAGGGTTGGTCATAAAACATGAAATAAATTAAGAAATATTTCCTCTAATAGGTATTCCCTGAGCTTAATTTGTAATGTAATGATGAATACTTTCATATTAATTTTAAAAAATAGGAAGCTATTGAGATGTCCTAAAATATGAAACATCAAACTCAAGAATTTTCTCAAAGGTAAAACTACACTAGCAGTCATAACTTTTGGTTTATGTGATGGTACACCTTATCATAATAAAAACTAAAAATGTCTCCTAAAAGTAAAAGAAAGGTAAAAATGAAAGAATCTATGTATATACAAATTTTAAGTTAAAAAAAAATATATATATATATAGTCATTATCATATGCTAGGAGTTTATTATGGCATTTTTGTCTGAATACTGCAGTGTTAAAAAAAAAAAAGAAACTCTGAATGTCCCCTAAGGAGTTAAAACAGGAATACTATATTTTCATGCATCTCCTGCTTTGACAGATGAAAAATGTCAACTGTCCTGTTTTTATTTTCAAGCTTTTGCACTATTCATCTGGTTCATTAGTGCATCTCGATGCTGCCCCTGACAGCTGCTCGCCCTCTCCTCCCAGCAGCTGAATTTTTCAGGCTAATTTGATCCTCCACACTGAGACGATCGCTAGAATGATTGACTTGCTCCCTGACCTCCAGGGTCTGACTTTCCTGATTAGTATTCTGGGGGTGTCTGAGGGACGAAAGCCCACTGTCTGTCTTCGGGGCTGGTGGCAGCTCTCTTTTTTTTTGAACTGTAAGCCACCAACCTACAACCCTGTAAGGATGCAATTGCTGCGCTGAACAATAAAGGAAATGTGTAAAACCTACTTTTCCATGTAAAGGTCCGTGTAGCAAAAGCACAGCATCTTGATTTTAATTAGTAAAGTCTACTTTGTTGCATATCAATTAAAACTGCACAGCTAGCTTTTCTGAGGTTTCAGGAATATTTGAAAGTCTAATTTTTTGAGTTTAAGGTACAGTTTTTAAAAAAGGCTTCCTAGCTTTAAATTGTTAACAGTCAATGTTTAGTGAGATCTGGTATAAAATGTTATCAACATGATGCTATATTCAATGATTTTTTTTTTTCAAATTAAATTTCTGGATAATGTTAATTAAAGTCACATTAAAACATATCTGAAGAGGAAGTACAATGTAAAGGTTAATTAGATCTTAATTAAAATGCCACAACTCTAAACTATTTTTATTTAGAGAAAATATGAAAGTAATGCAAAATGCAAAAATAAAATTAACACAATAAATACTTCAAACTGTAAGTGGTACATAGAATATGTAACACATAGATGGGAGGAGGCAGAGAGACTTGGTTGTCTTAAGGATACCATGCTTTCATTCTGATGAGCATTTTAATTAGAGCATGCACTAAAAATGGGTCAGTGCCTCAGAACAACCAAGGCAAAGTATGAAGGGTCTATTTCAGTTCTTGGGGGACGAGGGGGGTTTCCATTAAACAAAAAACATTATCTGAAACTTCCAGAAAACCATTATTAAAGTTCTATTAAGCTTTTTATTTTTAATTTAAAAAAATAATGGAATCTAACCTTATAAGTAAACATCTACCTGAAACATACTTGTAGGATAAGATGGTTTTAGAAATTGTAGAGCAATGCTATTTAAAATTAAAATGCTGTATAATATCATACTATGGCTTTAAAGTATGACACACTATTTAAATGTTATGTTGAATAATTTGTTAAGCTACATATCCTTTTAAAAACTGGCCTTAAAAATTGACCCAGTCTGTTAAACTAAATACCAAAATCATCTAAAACTTAATATAATTTATCAAGTTTCCTAAAGTACTATAATTTATTTTCTATCCTGTTTCATAAAGGTATTTTTCATTAGAAAAAAATTAAATAGTACCATGCTTCTAGAGATATAAAGCTTTTATTTAAACACTATTAAGATATCTCTAAAGTAATTCTTAACAGAAGCAAAATCAAATTAATAAACCTTTCAGGAACTAAAACCAAAGAACTAAAATTGGACTTTTTAACCCCTATAATAAAAATAAATTGTACATAGTTCTACTTTGTGTTTTGAGTGCAATTTCAAATGCTCATTTTAAAGCTATTTCAAAGTATTGGTGGGACAATTTTGAAATTATTATATCCATATATTCTACTAAGTCAGCTTTATATGAAACAGAATGCAACAGACTATGAAAGTCAGTTTTTAGAAAACTCAATTTTAAAGTCCATATGGTTAACAGTTTTTTTTCTGTTTTGTATTTAAATTATAAAATTAAGTCCATGTATTAATTATTTTCTCATATTTTATTAGAAAAAAGTAAGATATAGGCTATTTTTCATTTATCTTTCAAATTAAATATTTAAAGAATATTCAGGTATTTAAAACAAAATTATATTTTTGAAACATTCTTTTAAATATCATGCCATATAGATATGAATGTTTTCCACTTGCTTTCTCTTCCATTTTGGATGTCTGACTGTATTTGTTTATGTGACTGCCCCCTATATTTTAAAAAGTCTTTTAATAATTCTTTCTTATATTAGATGGAAGAGAGAAGTGGAAAGTAGTTCAATTGTTTTTTACTTAAAAAATATGAATAAAATGTTTAAAATGCACTTTCTGCACAGTTTATCCATTCACTATAATTAAACTCAAATTCAACTGTAAGTAAATGAATATCAACAACAGTCAAAACTAGTGTTATTTACAAAACGGATATCTACATTGAATGCTCAAGTGTAAATTCCATGAGGAACAAAAATACACAGGATGTTTATAACTTTAATAAGTAAAGCTCTTTATGAAAGAGTCAAGTTTTCCAAGGTAACTTAAATTTTCAACATACTTTGAAGTTGAGTTCAAAATTAAACAGAAAGTGAGGTTTGGTAAATTTCATTCTTACAGCTGTATATTAAACTGTTCCTTGATTATTAAATGGCTAAATGGCAGCTAATACTTATAAACAAAATACTAAATGAGTATCCCATTATTCGGGACTTGCAAAAAGTGAAAGCACATCAATATATCAGGCTTATTGGATTTATCAGGGTTACCTCATATAGAAGACAGCCAAGAGACCAGATGTCAGATTTGAAGTTGTATCCATTTTCATGTATCCTTTCTGGAGACATGTAGTAAGGTGTACCCACTGGGGGAAAAATGTCCATAAAAATAAGTAAGATTTAAAAATAAAGATGCAGATAGATTTAAAGAATATGCACCAATTTACTATCTATACAATAAGTCTAAAATTATGATGTAAGGAAACTCAGATCATTGCTTTATCAGATTTCCCCTAACTAAATACTTATTTTTCCTCTTTTCTTCCTCAACCCACAAAAGAAACACCATGTGAAAAACTATAGCACATAAAACACATATGATTTTTTGGGTGGCAGTTATTTCAATTTACTTGCTTTTGATTGGTCTAGGCTTAACTCTAGTGAGGAAAATTCTAAAAATGGAGTAAACAAAATGCTGAATAAGGAAACTTAGATTCATTTCATGTTGTCTTTATTTTTTCATTGAATACACATTTAGTTAGCACATCCGGAATAGTCAGTAGTAATTCAAAGCTATTTTAAAGTAATTTAAGTTTAATTTATCAAATAAAAACCATAAAATGTACTAAATCAACTAATAGGGTTTGCAAAGATAAATCCCATTTCTTAATTTTTACCAAAAGACATACTGTATAAATCCAGTTAGTCTTAGCTCTAATGAAAAACTGGGCTACTGAGCAACTCATTTAAATGGTCTGTGCCTCAGTTGCAGATGGTTCTGGAGGAAAAAGTGAGGCTAATAACTTTGTACAGCCCTCCCTCACTTAAATCCAATTCATTTGCAAGCATGGCATCGCTTTTCTGATGTCATGATCCTCCTCAGGACCTAAGGACAAACAACAACAGCCTCAGCTGCTCCATTTTAGGAAACATAATATACGTACTTTATAGGAGTATGTGACGACATGTCAAAGCTCTCCAAAGTCTTTGGAGAAAAACACAAGAAAATACTATTTTTACAAAGACTTATTTTTAAAAGATATTATAGTTGAATGCTTGTCCTGATGGAATTCCACATGTTTCTTTCTTTTGAGGTATTTTAACACTTGGTAAACATCAGTGCCCAAACCAAAGGAATATATATCATTAGGTCTCAAAAGTGAATCACTTAAGTAATTTCCAAAGTGAATATTTTAAAGCTCAAACTGAGATGGCAATTATCTCACCCTCGCTGGTCTAAGGGTTTGCCGAAGAAGATCCCAGGGTGAAAACATCTGTGAGACCTTCCTGCTTGGGGCAAAGTCTACTTAAATGTTTGGCAGACTTGGTTACTTATTCAAAGTAGGATATTTTTCTTTTCTTTTAGCTTTGAAGAGTATTCTTAGGTATTTACTATAAATCCTAAATGAGCATCTGAACCTCAACACTACAAAGGGAGCTCTTCATTGGGGGAGAAACAGAATCTTACCAACCATCAAATATTCTTCCAGAGAACTCCAAAGATTAGCATTCAGTTTTTTTTTCCAAAAGGAAAAACAACAACAACAACAACAACAACAAAACAGGCCTAATTGTTACAAGGTAAATGCACTATTTTGAACATTTTTAAAATGCTTACAATTATTGTAAAAATTTATTTGAATCCATTTTCACTACTAATGTTATTAAGATATCTTATTCTTTATATAAATGAACAAGAGGTAGCTATTTTTAACATTAAAATAGGACAGATTGTAGATAAGAAAGCAAGGAGAAGCGATTTTTAATATTTTAAGAATAGATGTTAATATTTTAAGAAAAAATAATAAAAAGGGAATAATCATTTAATTGATTATCTTTATGACATACAGAATATGTTGTTTGTAGTTTTAAGATGTGTAAAATTGCCAACTTAAAAAAACCTGACAGAAAGCAAATTTGCAAATAGCTTGATTTAAAATACTTTTCAACCTTAGAAATTAAGAAGAATCACATCTTGTGATTTCTTAACATAAGTTTTATCTGTATTTCACATGAACTACAGAGTTTAGTCTTCAGACTGCCTTTCCTCTTCCTTTTAAGGAAAGTAGAACAGGTTTAATAGTAAACTGGCTCCGAACAGGTTACTTGTTTCAAGACATAAAGCTAGTAACTGGCAGTGAGTAATGTGCCAGAAAGAGGCTTCACAGAATCCACAGGGGGCAGCTGAAAACACTGAGGTTTGAAGGTTCATAGTTTACCAAAAGCAAAGGTAATTTTAACCAGTAGCTCTGGGAAACCTGCTGATACATTAGGGGTTTGATATGAGTGTGAAAGATTGATGATAGGGAAAAAGAAGAACAAATGCTAGCATTTTACAGAGTTTAGCCTTAGTATAGCACCTTAACTGCAATACAAACTGAACCCTCCAATGACCCAGAAGTGAAGAAGCAAAGAAAAAATGATTAGGAATTTTGCCTAGCTAAACTAAAAACAAAAACAAAACTCTTATCTCCATGAAGAGAAGTCTGATGATATTTCAAAAACTTACAAAACATTTTTACTATGCTACTGTGAACATCAATACTGGTCTCTTTTGCATATTAAAATCATAAGGTATATTCTTGCTCAATATATTTGGAATACATTTATAAAATAGCATTAATAAGTGAGTCTACTTAATACTAAAAATGTTACTTATATAAGTTAATCTTTACTGAACTATGTATGCTGTTGGGGACCAGGCTTGGATTTGAAGAAAAGGACAGAATTAAATAGGGACAACAGAAAACTGGAGAGGAATCAGTCTAAAGAATGCCATTTCATCCCCTGTAATTGCTACAAAATCATACTGGAGGAGTTTAGACTATGCAGCTATGGCCAACTGGCTCTGCCGAAAAGTAGTCTATTACCACAGTACTGATATTTAACGTCTTTAACTAGTGCCCAACTAAATAAGAAAAGGGAGAGTGTGTTGGGCAATATGAATAGAAATTAAAGCAATCATACACATTATCATGTGCTAGTTAAGCAGGAAGGAAACTGGACAAAAAGAAAACCACTGTCATCTAGTTAAACCTTTGTTTGGCTATTAAATGAATTTGCAGTTGATGGGAAATTGGGGTTGAAAATTTAGCTACTAGAAAATTCTTTTGTCCTTTCAAACAATAATAAAAAACTAGAACAAAGTATATACCCATAAAGGGAAGGGGAAGGGGAAGAGGAAGGAAGGTAGGAAGGAAGATTTTATTAAACATGCCAGGCACTTTGCCAATTATTTTACAAATATTATCTCAATTGATCCTTATAACCCTGGGAGGTAGGTGTTATTCTTATCAACACTTTTAGATCAGAAAACTGAGGCAAACTGAGGTTAAGAGACTTGCCCAGGGTCATGTAGCTAAAGTGTGAGGGCTAATTTTAACTTGGGTCTTCCTAACTGTAGGCCCAGCACTCTGTGCATTGTCCCACCTGGCTGCCTCCTGAAAAGTAAATGAAGGAGAAGAATCTAGAGCAAGAGACTGAATCTCCAACCCTCTGAGAGATTCATAGGGAGATAATCTATTTAATAGCAAAGTAAACCTTGGGCAGAGCTAAAATGGTTTGTGATTACAGGTGAGGCATGTTAGATATATTCTTTTATAACCTGTGAGGCTCCAGGTCTCCTTAATAACCAAGCAGGAACTACTCAGCAATGTTGGGGTGTCTATTCTCACTTCCCTTCCTCTTTCTATCTTTTGGTCAGAAGTGGCTAATCAAATCAATATTACTTTCCCATTGTTTCTGTGCTAGGCCTGACAATCTACTTTCCTATTCTATAAAGAATCTATCTTTACTGTCCTTCACACCTAGTACAGAGTAAATAATAGGTGTGTAATAAATGCTTGTTGAACTGAATTCAACAGAGTTCAGCTGCTTGTTGAATTGAATCTATATATCAAGACTAAAACAAGGTTTATTACAAGGATAAAATAAGCACTGAGTTTGTACAAAATGTTTGCCACAATCTCTTAAACCAAGTGAGCTGAGAGTGCTTGTGAATTTCTAAGCCAATGTGTAGGAAAGCAGTTGCAGCTAGTTAGTAATTCTAATAGACTGCTATTCTAAAAAGCTCTATCTATATCCATAGTCTTCCTAGTAAAGGCAACAATAATAGAATGGAGATTAATATTTATCAAATAAAAGGCTTTATTTTAGAATATATTCTAAATTCCTTATATCATTGAGATTAACTATTGCTAAAGATCAGTAAAGAGCAAACTTTTTTTTTTTTAGATCATTCCTGGAAGCAGATGAAGTATGCAATTTTGAACTCTCCGGGACATGTGTCATCTTCCCTCCGGTCATTTCCCATTCTGCTGCTGTTCCTCCACATATGTAACTCAGTTCAGCCTTGTCATTCACCCTACTCCTCCCCCACTTTCGGTCCTTTGCCCAGAGTTCAAAAGTAAATCAAAGCAACCCTACCTTTACCTCTGCTTGTCCAAAGAATGCCTTAATGTTTCATTAGCTGTATCAGTGACATAACTGTGGTTTTCCCCAAATAAATGTAACTTCCTTGAGGGAAGGGATTATCTCTTTTTTGTATCTGTTTCTTCAGTGATTAGCATAGTGCTTACCAGACTGTAAGTGCTTAATACATATATTTTATTCATTCTTTTATAATTAAGAATCTAAGAAACTTTCTAAATACTACACAGCTAGTCTAAAAGTATAAGGGTACATACAATTCAGTGGGATAGGCATATCAAATTTATGCTCTTACACATTATGTATCATATATTATAAATATAATAAACAGGGTACAATATGTAGAATATAACATAATGAATGTAAATATACTAATGTAATATATGGCATGAAACAGACTATTTTTATTAAGATGTTAAAAAAAAGCATTTTTTACAATAATGCTTTCAAGGCAAGATTTACATGGTTTAAAATGAGGCAAAATCTTGTTCCAAAGGTTAAAAATGCACTGCACAATTACACAAGTTGAGGGAAGATGGAAAGGCAAAAATAAATCAGAAGTGGTGAACCAGGCACAGTGGGGGTTGCTAACAGTGTTGACAGCAAACATATGCTGCCTTTTGAGGCCAAAAAACATACTGAACTATGATGGGGTATAAGCCAAAGGAACATCTATGGAGTAGGAGAAAGGTGCTAGTGGAAGGTGTGGGGAAAACAAGCATGTGACCACAGGTGGCACCTGGCACAGAAAATGAAGCTGTTTGATGTCTGCTTCAAGAACAATAATTTTTCAAGCTGAAATCAGATAATATATCACATTTGGAAATAGTGTGGGGACCACAAATTGTACACTCAAGAGAATGCAGTGTGAAAATTCGGGTATCTATTTTCGAATAGTGTTCATGCATGTGGCTCTACTGGCAATGTCACAAACTCAGACCAACATAGAAAAAAAACACATGTCTGCCAACTGTGTTGTCTATCATAGTGAAGGGCTCTTCTCACTATTATTATTAATCTTTCATTTTCAAAGTTAAAAAGGACTTAGAACAATTATGATAATTTTCTCACAAATAATTTCCAATAATTTGGATAATCTTTTAATAGCAAATGATCCTATTTCGTTTTTAAAAGGTATGTCTCATATGTGGTCAATCAACAAGCATTTTTTAAGTACACGTTTTATGCTATGTACTGTGTTAACTCGGTTATTTGTTGAATACTTATAACGTGCCAGGCAATTTGCTAAGTGCTAGGGATACAGTGAAAAGCAAAAGCATTCTGTGCCCTCAATGAGATTATATTCTAATGGGTAATAAAACATGTAAATAGCTGGGAATTTACAAAATATATACAGAGGTCATGGAAGCAATGTGAGAGAAGACATTAGAAGGCTGGAGGGACCAGAAAACACCTCCTGAAGAAGATAGGATTTGAAATGAGTAGTGAAGAAAGTCAGAGAAACTAAAAGGCAGAGATGAGACTGGAATACCTAGCCCTGTTATCATTTTACTGAGTGAGCACTGCTAAGCCTCAGTTTAGGATCACTCCCAGTATCTACTGCCTGCTGTTGAACGAAGATGGAGAAAATCATGTAACCATTCTGACTGGATGGTTTCACTGCTGCTAGGCAATCCTACTATATCTCTTGCATTAACTCACTATCCAACTCTTCACAGAGACTCTTTTAAACATTTTCATTTTAAGACTACTATGGTTCCCCCTTCAC
This sequence comes from Pseudocheirus occidentalis, assembly GCA_028646575.1. Lineage (NCBI taxonomy): Eukaryota > Metazoa > Chordata > Mammalia > Diprotodontia > Pseudocheiridae > Pseudocheirus > Pseudocheirus occidentalis. The sequence goes on along the minus strand of CM053593.1, from coordinate 80,303,336 downwards.
CCGTCAGCCTTAGCTAAGAAGCTAAGGAGAAAACATTCTCCTTTTTCCTATATATTAAGTCAAAATCTCTCTCCTGTAACTTCTACCCAGTATTTTAGTTCTGGTGCTATACATTTACAGATAATATATCACACGTGGAATCAGTGAGGGGCCCACAAATTGTACTTGATAGAATGTAGTATGAAAATTCAGATATTTATTTTTTAATCATGCTTATGCATGTGCTGTAATGACATGGTAATGCTCTAAACATCGGAAGGCAACTATTATGTTTGTACCTAGTTTTTTTTTTCTTTCTCCATGTCTAAACACTGATAGCTCCTTCAAGAATTATCCATATGACATATGACTCTTACCATTCTGGTCACCCTTTTCTACATACACTTTTTGTCAATATCCTATGTACCCAGACAACATACTTTTATAATGCAACAATAATAAAATTCAATTTTGCAGAAATAATTTATCCCAGTCCTACTAATGGCTTATAATAAATAATAAGTTCATGGTAAATTAATTTTTTTAATATAGACTTCAGCTAGTTCTCTAGATTCTATAACAGTACAATTCACTTAAAAATAATGTCTTTTGGATAAAAATAATCATGGATGGGGCAATTCCAGATATCAAAAACTTACTGAAAGTTCTGGCTTGTTAGCTTAATTGGGTCCTAACTGGAGAAAGTGACTAGATTAAGGAGAATTGAGCTGATGTGGGTGTTTCTGCTTTAGAGGTAGAAAAAGAGCAAAACCTTAGGGAATATGGTCATATGGTAGAAAAATGTCCAATGGGAGACATTCTCAAGGACAGACTGATTGTAATACATGGTATTTTTTCCTCCAGAAGATAAAAGAAAGTGGACAGAATTTGCACTTTTGCTCTCAACAGTACTAGTCACTGTGTAATGACTTCTTCATTTAACGTGACTGGAAGAGCACTTTAACATATCAGGTGACTTCATATAATAAAGGTTTCCTTCCATAATTTGTACAACCAAAGTATTGGATGATAGTTAGAGGTGGTGAGAGGTACAGGCAAGTTACTTAAACTGACAGAAAGGCACTAAAGGACTAAAACCTACTAATCAGTAGGACTAATTCAGGGTGCTTTAAGGGCAGAAGACTAGGCAGTTAGGTAGCTCAATGGACAGAACCTGGGTCTGTAGTCAAGAAGACCTGGGTTAAAATCTGGTTTCAGACTCTTAATAGCCATGTGACCCTGAACAAGTCACTTAACCTTATTTCAGTTTCTTCATCTATAAAATGAGCTGGAGAAGTAAAAGGCAAACTACTGCAGTATCTTTGCCAAGAAAACCTCAAATAGGGACACAAAGAATCAGACATGACTGAAACCCATGAACAACAAAACCCAGACATTTAGAGTTCTATACTGAGGGCAGAAGGAAACCAGGATGACTTATCTACTAGGGCCAAAGATCTGCCTCCAAAGAAATTAGAGGTCAGTCTAATAGATTAAGAAGTAGATAAGAGGTCAGGGGATCATTCTCCAAGTAGACCCAACAACAAGAGAATGGTGCAGAGGTCTTTCAAAGGCTGACTTGTGCAGAAATGAAACTATCAGCTTTTTAGAGGGTATGGATATATCAGTTACAGAGCTCAATGCAGATTAAGAAGGGATAGAGCTTTATTTATATTTTATACAAACTGGGCTACTTCAAGTTTACAGAACACACCTAGCCTTTGTTCATGTTATTCCAATCTTTAGAGCGTTGTTCTCTCCATACATCTTATTCAAATTTTCTACTCATGTTTCAAAACCCAAATCAGAAGTACTTCATGAAAGTGTCCCTTCTCTCAAAACATATTACACTTCTCATCAAACATGGAGATGCCATAAAGCTCAGAGGGTATCATCTAACACACTGAATGGAAGAATCAGTATCCAAAAGGATCTTGTTAAGATAAAGCACTGAGATGAATCTAATAGAATAAAATTCAGTAGTGATAAATGTATAGTCTTGCGCTAAGGTATGGATATTGTGTTATTTTGGGGGAAAAAAAAAGGTTTTAGTGTACTGCAAGAATAATATGAGTTGAGAATGTGACAGCCAAAAAAAAAATGATTTGATCTTGGGATAGATTAAGAAGGACACAGATTCGAGAAAAGGCACATGGCACAGTGGAGATATACTATACGTCAGGGAATATGGCAGTTGACTTTTAATCAGGAAAACTTGAATTCAAATCCCACCTATGAAATTAGCTCTGCAACCCTGGGAAAACCACTTAATCTCTCAGTGCTTCAGTTTCCTCATCTGAAAAATAAGGGCACTTGATTTATTAATGATCTCTAAGGTCCCTTCCAGCTCTACAGCTGTAATCCAATGACAATCTTGCTGCACTTTGCCTTCATCATCCCTCACCTGGTCAATTCTGGGTTGCTAGAATGGGAATTTGAAGATCTTCCCTGCCTCTTACTAGACCCAGGGGGAAGTTTGAAGACCTTCCCTCCTTTGAAAGTAAACTCTGCCCCCTAATAGGCTAAACATAGTCACATGGAGCCTGTGGTGGAAGAGTTTGCTGAAGGGAAGCAGAGCCCACAGGAAACTGGTCAGAGCCAGAGAGACGGTGGGAGAGAGAGGTGCACAGGCAAGGAAACAGAGAGGTTTGTGAGTAAATATTGATCTTGTATTGGTTTGTGGGAAAGCTGAACGATGCTATGGCTCTCAGCATTATTATGGCTTCTTAATAACTTTGGTACTTTGATGGAATCAGCTTAATGGTTTGGGGATTCAGTTTTCTGGTGTCTAAATAAATGCTTCAGTTCTGTCCTCTACCTGGAGAATCTGGCATATTTTATGATCAAATGTCATGTGATACTTATAGTCATGATCTTTATTGTGATCATGGGTACTGTAAATACTGCATCAGAGGTACAGAAGGATACCGATAAGATGGAGAGTATCAACATAAGGGCAACCAGGATGGTGAAGGGCTTTGAGTCCATGATATATGTGGACTGGTCCTGGAGGCAGTTTTATTGCTGTTGCTGTAGTTGTTGAGTCATTTCAGTTCAACTCTTCATGACTCCATTTGGGAATTTTGGGTAAAGATACTGTGGAGGGGTTAGCTATTTCCTTCTTCAACTACAGGCATGTTTAGCCTGTAAAAAAGAAGACACAGGAAGGTCATAATACCTGTTTTCAAGAATTTGAAGGTCTGTCACATGGAAGAAGGAATAGACCTGTTCTTTTTGGCTCTAGAGGACAATAATGGAAGCTGCAAAAAGGCAAATATGGTGATAATGTCATGAAAAATTTCCAAACAAATAGAGCCATTAAAAAGTGGAGCTGCTTCAAAAGGAGCACATCACCATGCTTGGAGGTGCTGAGTAAGCTGTAGCCAGGACTCCTGTCTGCTTATGTTGGACTATATGACTAATAAAGTCTCTTCCAGCTCCCAGATGCTATGATCCTGAAGGCACTTACCACATAGGAACACACATTCAGTTTCTGCTATATAGTTATTTCTGCATCATTCCCTACCCACTCCTACCCCCCACTAAATCATAGATTTTTTAAGAGCAGGAAATTTATTTATTCTTATACCTCCCCTCAAGCAGCTACTTTGTATATATAGAAGGCACTCAAGAAATATTTGTTGGAAAAAATATGTAAAACAAAACAACTGAACAAGGATAAAGGCAAACTTCTACATTTAAAAAAATCAAATATACAATTAGAACATGAAAGAAAAAATTTTTTAAATACCTGGGGTTTTTTAATTAGGCTTCATATGAGTACCTCCAGACACCTTCCCTTTACCAGTAACGTTGAATGGAGGTCTAGATGACATACTTTCAATTTCAGGGATGGTACAAAGTTTGAAGGGACAGCTAACATTCTAAATGATAGATTCTAGGTCAAAAAGATCTTGACAGGCTAGAAAAATTCATCAAGTTAAGTAAGATGAAACTTAATTGGGACAAATTTGAAGTTCAGCTTTTTAGGGACAGGATAAGGAAAAGTGATTCGATTAAGACTTCCTGTAAAGAAAACATGTAAGTTTTAGTGGATTGAAAACTCATATATGCCAGTATTGTGACATGGCAGGTAACAGATGAGGTGATAACCTGTGTTAGATCAAGAAAAGCCTAATGTCCAGAATGAGTAAGTTAACGATAGTTCCACCATACTCTACCTAGTCAGGCCACATCTAAAGTACAATGTTTAATTCTGGACACCACATATTAGGAAAGATATAAACAAACTGGAATTTATCTAAATGAAGAACAGCATAATGGTGAAATTACTTAAAAACTTGCTAAAAGAGGATTCACCTGAAAGTACTGGGAATTTTTATCTCAGAGAGGACTGTCATGACAGCAGTCACCAAGTATCTGAAAAGATATTATACAGAATTCAATTCAATATAACAAATACTTATTAAATGCCTCCTCTATACAAAGCGTTATGCTTTTAAAAGAGATATTAGATTTGCTTAGTCCCAGGATACATAAATAGGACCAATTAGAAAGCATTAAGGAAAAACAAATTTAGATGTTAGGAAAAATTTCCAAAAATATCTAAATGTATTCCCAAAGAAGAATAGGAGCCTTGGGAAGAAGTAGATTTCCTCTTCTAGGAGACTGCTTTAGAGAGAATAATTTCAGAGTTCAAGATTAAAAAAGGTAACATAGTTTTGGGTTATAGTGAGACTTTCAGTATAGCCACTAACCCTGTGGGCATTCTACCTTAGAATGAAGATAAAGGTCAAGAAAGTTGAGTAGGCTAATGCACCATAAGGTCAAGATGTCTGAAGGAATATCAATATGAATATACTGAAGTCTATAAGGACGACAGTAGAAATTAGAGAAGGAATGAGGATTATGAGCTAGGCACTGAAAGCCCTGAGAAAGGGAGATAGTGGTCTGAAGGTCAGAAAAAAATTGCAACTGAGATTTAGTCAGGGTAATATAGACAGAAAGAATGAACTTCAAAGAAGAAATTTATGAACAACAGTGGTGGACAAATTTTTTGGAACTAAGAGAGTAGGACAAAAGAAGTATGAGCCTTACCTGTGATTTTTTGCTTTCTGAGGGGAAAGAAGGGATAACAAAAAGAGCAATCAGCAGCAGAACTGGGGGCCAGGGATGAGACAACTCACAGAACAAGTCTAGTTGCCATGAGTACAAGGTGATAATAATACTAGTTGATATTTACTTAGTACTTCAAAGTTTGCAAATTGTCAAATATGTAAGAAAGGCCTACGATGAAGGAGAGTTTGTTAAAAACAAACAAACAGAGTAGGGTTTCTAGAGAGCACAATAGATGGGCAAAGTAGTATACAGTACTTGGTCCTAATGAGTAAATTATTCCCTGACTATAAGGACTTAATCTGTGACATCACTGGCGGAATCATCATCATCATCATCATCATCATCATCATCATCATCATCATCATCATCATCATCATCATCATCATCATCATAGCTAACATTATAGAATATGACTTAAGTCCCAGGCACTACTGTTAAGCACTTTACAATTATTACCTTATAAATATTGATCCTCACAAAAATCCTGCAAAGTAGGTGCTATTATTTTTAAAAAAGCTCTAAGACAACCTTTAGAAATAGGTTTGGAAAGCTACTTTTAAAAGTGAAATATGTATGTCAGTAATGTGGCATAATAAAGATAGTAGTTATCATAATAAAAATGTCTTGTAGTCAACATAAAATGATGACAGAATTTCTATGTTTCCAAATGGACCAAATAATTATTAAATTAGTTTTTCACATATTTGTCCAACTAGAGTCAAACATCTTTCCCCTGCTACCTCAATGATGCCAAGTCAACAAGCATTTATGAAACACCTACTGTGTGAGACACTGTGCTAAGCATTAGGTGATGAAGCCCGCCTTAGGGTGGCATCAGAGGAGAGAACAGTAAATACAGGAGATGATGTTAAGAAGATAAAACTAACAAGACCTGACAACTGACTGGATGGAATGGGGATGGGAGGAAATAAAATAGAGGACAGACAGCAAGGACTCAAGAATGACACCTAGGTTGTAAAGACCAGATGATTGGGAGAATGGAGATGCCCTTAATAATAGTAGTAAAATGATGAAGAGGGGAAGGTCTTAGAGGAAAGCTGAGGAGTTCAGTTTTGAATACATTGAACTTAAATGTCTTTGGGACACTTCTACTCTTCCCCACTGCCTATCCTACTCTGCTATCTCTACAAAACAAAGAAACAGGAGTGACAGCTCTTTTGAGAACGACATTAAATACTGAATGGAAAATCTCATTTTATAGACATTCAACTAAAAAAAAAGTTTTGCATGTCTCATCATCAATCAGACAAGTCAATATCTAAAATTGGCAAAAAAGTACTGATTTGTGTTTTGAGGATAACATACTGAAATATTATGTTGTAAATATATTATAAATAAGCATTATTATGACAGATTATTGAAATCTTATTTCATTTTTATTATTACAGTTGGTATTTGATTACTATCTATACTGCTTAAGAATGAAGAAATAAAGACTATATTAATTTAATTTGAATTCACTTCACAATCTGCAGAATCATAGTAGGAATCTCTTATTTTGCTTATGGTATAAAGAAAAGATATTTTTTCCTTGACTACAAATTAGAATTTGCTAAAGTAATAAATATACATTTTTCTTTGACTAAATCTGAACATGTATCAATATATAATGAAATGTGTAATTGTCATATCTTCTGGACAAAAAAGATTGTCATAAAGGAAAGCATTTTTTAAAGAAAAGAAAAAAAAGACTTTACCTTTAGAAACAGGTATGAAGATCTGTTTTAAAAAGTGAAATATGTATGCGAGTAAGGTGGTATAATAAGGACAATTACAATATAAAAATATTTTATAGCCAATATGAAATAATGTTAGAATTTTTAATCTGTTTCCCAATTCTGTAAAATGGACCAAATAATTATTACTTTACAGGTTTTTCACAGGTCCATCCAAATTATAATTTCTCTTGATAGTTTCATTCAGGAATTCAACTAGCCAAAGCTTTTAAGTAACTTAGTATTCGATATTTTTTGCTTTTATCAAATAGCTTAATTTCCGATTACTCCACAAGCACACTCATGCTAAACTTTTATTATTTTCAGGACAAGTGAAAAGCAAAGATAATGAGTGACTTGTATTGTCTCTGCTTTAATGTATTTTTTTTTCCAAATAAACTTTCTAGAATGAGAGAGGTTTAATGGTCACACAGGTAGGCAGGATTTTAACTCTGGTTCTACAGATCTCTCACCAAGAATAGGCCAGCTTAAAACAGCCCACTAGGGCCTCTGATTCTTCTTGCTTCTCTGACTGTAGTAAGCCCGTCTGTTTGTTCAGTGTCACTATGTCACAGTCACTCATCTGGCTTCTTCAAATTCACAGACCTGACTACATCAATAAAACTATCCTTAACTCTAAATGAGGGATGCTTTGCTCTAGACTTCTGATAAACTGGTTTGGCAAGTCACATTCATTATTGTCCTAGAATATTTACGAGCATAGAGGGGTAAAGGTATTGTCTAGTCCCAGGCCTGTTTGATTACATGCGCTTAAACCCCCCACCTAGCCATTCTGAGGCTCCTAGATAATCAGTTGGTCAGGGTTGCCTTCAGCCTACCATTTCCAAAGAACAGTAGCTTCTAGTAACAGTTTACATCTCTATAGCACCTTAAGGTTTAAAGCATTTTCCCCCCACCCCTAGAAAAAGTACTTTTGAGGGAGTCAGTGCAAGAAATATGATGCCCATTGTACAGAAGAGCAAACTGAGGTCTATGGAGAAAGAGGTTACTTAGGTCACACAACTAGGAAGTTTTGGAACCAGACCTCAAAACCAAGACTTCTGATTCCAACTCCAGTCTTCTCTCTATTACAGCACCTTTTCTCTAAGAACACAAGTTGATTTCCACCATTCAAAGATCAGGAATATAGGATCACAGTTTCAGAGCTAGAAGGGTCCTCAGAGGTCAGTAAGGTCAACTCCTTCATTTTACAGATGAGGACACTGAGGCCCAGAAAAATTAAGTGACTTGCCTAAGGCCAGAAAGAGCAAGAAAGGACCTCATTTAGACCCTCCGTCATCAAGAAGTTAGAAAGGCCCCATCTAGATCTTCCAGCAACAAGAGCTTGCATAAAGAACAAAGAACCTTGCATAAAAGTTTTACCTTTAGAAACAGGTACGAAGATCTGTTTTAAAAAGTGAAATATGTATGCCAGTAAGGTGGTATAAGAAGGACAATTACAATATAAAAACATTTTATACCCAATATGAAATAACGTTAGAATTTTTAATGTTTCCCAATTCTGTAAAATGGACCAAATAATGGACTAACCATTTAGTTAAACTCTCTCATTTTAGAGATGAGGAAACAGCCCGGGGAGGTCTAGTGACTTGCTCAAGAGTACACAACTAGTAAGAATCAAAGAAAAGTTGTGAACCAAGGTCTTGAATTCTAGATTCTACGTTCTTCCCATTGTATCAAGCTGCTGCCTCTGGACCTATTGTTCAGGAAAAAGCCACGCACTGCAAGCTCATCATTCTGCTGTGAAAGCTCTCTGTACATCCAAACATAACTATGGTTTGATATTCAGCATGCCTCAGTGGGGTTTAGACTGTGTACTGCAGATCTCTTCTCTTCTACCTTTTCCCTGTTTCTTCCCCCATTTCCATTCTAATCACCATTTAGGTCAGGTTAGGCTTCATGACTCTCATCAATATTCAGGGATACCATAGACAGGACTACTCCTTGGGTACGGGTTTGGCCAAAAGACCATGGAAAGTCCTTCCATTGCTGATATTCTCTGAAGAGTCCAAAAAGGAAATTTACTTCGGCTTTTCGATTTAGAGCTCTTAGGAACCTGAGAAACCATCTTGATCATCCCCCTGTTTTTACAGGCAAGGAAACTGAGGTCTAGATAAGGGAAATGATTTGCTCAGTCACACTAAGTGGTAGAGCCAGGATTCAAACCCACATTCTACACCTCTAAATTCAACCCTCTTTTCACAGTATCATGCTTTTACCATCCCCATATGACAAAGACAAAACTGAAGCTGAGAAGTTTATTTGGCAGACATGAGGAAAATCTAGAGAGGGAACATAAAGTTCCTAGAGGTGATTCTTAATAGGTATAGCTGTCTTCAAGTACCTGAAGAGCTGTCATGGGAAAGAGGGATCAGACTTGTTCTGCCTGGCTCCAGAGGGAAGAACTAGAAGCAATGGGTGGAAGTTGCAAAAAGAAAGATTTAGGTTTGATATAAGGAGAAATGTGCTAACAATTAGAGTTATCTAAAAGTATTACAGTACTTGAGTTCCCCTGTTTTGGAGGCAGTCAAGCAAATGCTGTCTACATATCAAGTACTGAGAAGAAGGAATTCTTTTTCTAATACAGAATAGACCAAATAGCCTTTGAGGACCCTTCCAACTCTAAAATTCTTCAATTCTGAATATCACCAGGTAGGTATCCATATTAACAAACTAGTATTAACTGGTCAATAAAAATGACCAACTAAATTCAATTTTTGTTTATTCAACAAACCAAACACTTATACAAGGCTTACTACATGCTGGGGGGCAATCTAATGTGTAGTGATCTCCAGTGATGTGAATCATTCCTCTAACAGATTGAAACCCTATCCACACACACCCATCCTTTAAGGCTCTTGTCCACATCTTCCCATCAACTTATCAGACAAGCCAGTCTAGTTGAAGCAGCAAGGAACCCTGGGATGAGAAAGTAGGTAGAATATACCCGATGGGTTAAACACCTTCATATCAGCCCCTTTCAAACCTTATTGGAAGCGGTGCAGGATCCAGAGGCTAACAGCCCTGGGAGCAGAAGTGTCCTCTTCTTCTCTCCCTGTTTCTGATCTTTTTACTCTACTTACAATCCAGACCCTGAACTTATCAGAAAGAGAAGTTTGTGGAGAAGCCAACCATCCTCCCCCTCAACTAATATCAAATCTCAACTAAATGATACTTATCAACTAGTAAAGCCCAAATGCCCCCAAGACCACTGACACTGTTTCTAATCTAAAGTCCTCAATACTGTCAAATAGTTTAACATCTGAAACAATTACAATTTTAGCAATTTCTGGACTCCTCACTATCTCTCACCTCCCATATCCAAACTCTTGCTGAGGCTTGCCTATTTAACCCTTGAAACATCTCTCAAATAGTCTTTCTTCTCACACTGCCACTTCTCCTGGGCTATTACAATAGCCTTCTGGTGAGTCTGTCTGATTCAGTTCTCTTTGCCAATCCATCCTCCATTCAGCCACCAAAGTGATTTTCCTAAAGCATAGGTCTGAACACATCCCTCCCATACTCAATAAACTCCAGTGGCTTCCGATTTATTCAAAGCCCTTCATAACCTAGCTCCCTCCTACTTTTCCGGTTGTCTTTTATCTTTCTCCTAGCCACACACTCTTTGATCCAGTGACTCCAGCCTCTTGACTTCCAAGAACAAGATTATCCTCTCAGTTCTGGGATTCTTCTCTGGCTTGTGCCCTTGGGATGCTCTCCCTCCTTGTCTCTGCCTACTGGCTAGCCTGGCTTTCTTCAAGTCTCAACTAAAATCCCATCTTCTATAAGAAGGTTTTCCCAACATTTCTTAATCCTGGTGCTTTCCCTCTCTTATTTCCTATTTATCCTCTATATAACATGCTTCTACATGTTTGTTTGCTGGTTGCCTCCCCCATTAGTGATCTCCTCAAGAGCAGGGCCTCTTTTTCTTTCTTCAGTGCTTAGCACAGTACCTGGCACACAGTAGGTACTTAGTAAATCTTTGCTTACCAGCAATGGAAATCATGTTAACGAAAATGAATTATCACCTGCTACACTGCAGCATTCTAAGACCCACTGGGTCTTTCTATCTGACTTACAACTGAAGTTTCTCCTATATATGGTCTTCCTCACCCCATACCCCCCACAATTAATATATAATCTTCTTCAAATTAGACTGTCTTACTTTTTTTCCATTTGCATTCTCAGTACTTAGTACAGTGCTTTACACATAGTAATGATCATTCATTCATTCATACATCTATAGGGGACCACTTAACACACTAAGGGCCTTCCTTGAGCACTTTTCCCAATATTGAAATACTCATGGAGTGGGGCTGCTAGGTGGCAGGGTGAATAGAGCACCAGCCCTGGAGTTAGGAGAACTTGAGTTCAAATCTGGCCTCAGACGCTTGACAATACTTCCTAGCTGTGTGACCTTGGGCAAGTCACTTAACCCCAATTTCCTTGCCTTTCACCCTCCAAAAAAAAAAGATATTAATGGAGCTTATGGGCTATTTATTAGTTATCCTTAACTCGAGATATGTGACCAACCCATGTTGTTTTCTATCACACATTTCTTTGATACCATCTTTTACATGACTACCAATGAGAAATCACTTATTTATAATGTTACAGTTGGCTCATTCCCATAGTGAATCTTCACTGTTCTTTTGGAAATTTGGGAAATTCTTAACTTCTAGCAGGGTATTTTTTTGGTGATTAATTATGTGGCCATAATCAATCCATGGCCAATTCATTAAACAAAGTAAAATTCAAAATGGCCCTGAGTGCTATGTGGTCTCTCATCTGCATCTGAAGTGACAGTGACAGAGTAGCCAAAAAGAAAGCAGTGCTTGCTAATGAAATAGTCCCTACCTTCAAGGAATTTATATTCTACTGGTGGGAGAGCAGACAATATGAACAAATGCTTTTCTTGAAATCTCAAGTTATGTATACATGTGACTGTAAAAATTCTAGTTTTAAAGAACTCTTGCTATAAAGAGTATTCAAGATAAAGCAAGGCCAACAGTACTGTGTCCTAATAACTGCCATGACCTTCTTAGGTACTGTCTTGTTCTCTTTTATACACTGTCCTTGACCACAACTTACTGACTACAAATGAATGGTGAGAGCAATGTAGTCTACATTGCTCATCAGTATTTATACAATGTGCTCCTAATATATAGATATATTCTATTGTTTATGATGTATAACATACTTTCTTAATCACTTTGGCTTGAAACTCAAAGATTTAATAATATAGCAAATTCCTGTTTTGTTTTTAATTATAATATGCTAGAAGGGATAATTCAATCAGGTCAGTACAAAAAGCAAAAGAACTATTTCAGTCCTAACTATAGTTTAACCAATTATTTACGGGTTAAGGGAAATCAAAGAGACTTTGGTGTCACGTTAATTGTGTAATTACTTGAGACTCCAAAATTCAATGGAAATCTAATGTGTGGACAAAACCTCAATTAAAATATTTTCAGACCATTTGTAGAGCTGAACAAATATTTATCTTACATTCTCAGTTCTTACTATAGTTCCTGACACATTAGCAAATGCTTAATAAATGTTTATTAAATGACTGACCAAAGCACAGGAAAACTTTCTAACAATTTCATGTATTCAAAAGTGAAATGTGATGCCTCAGGAGGTAATTGTTTGTCCCTCATTGGAAATCTTTCAGCGAAGACTACATGACCACCTGTGGGATATGACATAGAGAGGATTTCTATTCATGTAAGGGTTTTGCTGTAGACAGCCTCTGAGGCTCCTTTCCTATCTGGGATTCTGTGATACCATGTTTGGTGATAGAATCTTGACTGTTTTTATTACTCCACCAGGAATTTATGTGAGTATTCTTGGCAAAACTAAATGTATTAAGAATATTTCCTAAAGAAATATTTAAGTGAAAAGTACATCTCAAGAGATGTATGAATACCTAAGAAGTAACTCATTGAAATACTAAAATTATAATTTTTGTAAAACTTTTATAATCTCAAATAGAATATTTTTAATAATGAATTACTTTTTAATAATGATGTAAAGTTTCTGTTAAAAGTAAAGCAAAGCCTTGGTATTTAGCATTTGTCAATTAGTCCCAAGATAATTTTAAAGGAACTGACAGATTTTGATACAATTTGGCACACTACTTAAAAGCACAAAGCTATACATTTATTTGATGCTGTGCTTCAGTCATCCTTAAAAAAAAAGTCTATGTTAACAGCTTTGAAATGAATATATTTTCTATATTTTCAATGGGTATCAACAAAATCTGATATTTAGAAGTTGTCAAAATACATGACTGTATTGGGAGAAGTCTACTGTTTAAATGTGTTAGTTCTGATAATTCAGATTAAAATGTAAATTCTTCAAAGGTCTTGAATGATTCAGGAGATGAAGAAATGTGACATTGTGTATTCTTTCCAGAGCTAACAGTTTTGAGATAAGTGATTTTATCCTTGTATATATTTTTAAAAAGAAACCCCTCCCCCCACAAGAAATAGCAATAATATTAAGTATTAAACCCAATATGCTAGGGAAAAAGGCATATTCTGAAAAGATATGATAACATTTCTCTAGTATAAGTTATAATCATCATTTTTTTGGATTCAAAAATTCAAAATATTATCCTCTTGAAATGGCATAAGATTATTTATGTGAACTCCTTTGCTCCCCAACCTTTGCATTTTATGACTGAAGCTGTGAATTTCCAAAAAAGGATTTTTTTTTTAGTGTTGTTAAATTTATGTAATTAACTATCACTAATATTAGATAAACAATGTGAGGTTCCTTCTTGTCCTCCTGTGAATAGTCTTACTTAATTCCCTATTAGGGTTTGGAATTTTTCCAATTTCTCAATAAAAATAAATATAAAAGAGTCATAGTAAGAAATAAGAATATCACCTGGCAACTGCACACTGCTTAACACTTTTGAAAACACTTATCACCTGTTACCTCATTTGGTCCTTACCATATCTCTTTGGGGAAAAACAGGCATATATTTATTATACTGTAAAGGCAATATAGTGGAAAGCATGTCTGATTTGAAATCAGAGAACCTAGGCTCAAATCCCAGCTCTGCTACTTATTATCTGTATATCTCTGGAATATTACTAACAAGACTGTAGACTAGAAGAGTTCTTGTCCAGTCGTAATTGAGCCTAATTCTTAGTTCAATGTGCTTTCCATTACCCTAACATGCTTCTCTAGTTCTTATCTAATTGTAAATTTTATATTCTAATTTTAAATGACTTTTAAAAAGTTTAAATGTATTAAAAATTAATACAAAAAGATGGAATATCAAATTTATAAACTACATTTATGTTTTCCCTCAAAAGGAAAAGAAAAACCACATAGTCTAAGTATGAAGCTAGTCTTAAAAATAACTTTACTTAGGTTCTAATAATTGAATTTTTATCCATTTTTTCTACTAATAGTTAGTTCTTAAAGCACATAAAAGAAAAAAATATTTTAAGGGCTTTAAGAAAATTCACAAGACTTCAATAAAGTACCCAATTCAAAATAATTTATTCTGCCTAGTAATTTTTAAATTGCTTTCATGTCAAATCATATTTTATTCCTATTTTTAACATTTCAAAACCCATATTCAATTCCATTTTGCATATGAAAATGGGAATATGTTTCTGAGATGCTAAAATTTTATAATTTGTAAAAAAAAAAACATACCTTGTTAATGTTCCATACACTTTAAAAATATTCATCTCCTCAATATAGTTTTCACCTTCAGATAGTTTCTCATTACAAATAAACATTTACCAACTGTTATGGTATTTTTCCAGAGAGAGAGAAAATACAGTCCTTACCCAGAAAAGCAGTTGATTCATTAGTTCTCATTACACTATTATAAAATGAATACTCTATGGTAATAGGAAAATCATATTTGCTCTTAGCAGACATCATCTACCAAAATGATTGTGGTCAAAGAAATAATATTAAATTGTTCTATTGAAACAGAGAGTAAATCTCCAAATGATAATTTTTAGTATGTTCATGAAATTGGTGACTTAATTTTCAAAAATTATTTTATCTGGCACCTGCAAGGAAACTACATCAAGTAGTTATGCATATGATTTTTATATGTAATAAAATACTTGTTTGAAATTGTTTAACAATTCCTACCTAAAGAATGTGCAGCTGTGGTTTTAGAGCTGAAAAATCGACCCAGTCCAAGATCTCCAAGTTTTACTACTCCTGTGGCTGTAATGAATACATTAGCTGGTTTTATATCTGTAAAATAAATAAATAAAATTGTCAGGAAAGAGCTGCAGTATTTTCAAAGTGGTAAACTTTGAAAACTTTTTTGGGGGGGAGGGGAAGTGGGAGATGTAGGGAAAAGAATGAAATATTCTTACTGAATGTACCTTACTAGAAAAATAGGTTTCAGAATTTTAAACCATTTTCTTGTCATATTCAGCCATTCTTTTAAAATCACCTAAACCAACAGTTTTTAATTCTCTCACTGTTCATATGGGCTGATAAAACACAAAATACTGGAGCTATAAATATAAATGGCACAATTTTAATATGCTACTATCTTTTGTTCAAACTACAATCTGTTTTCTATACTGAAAAACTAGACTGCATGGAATGTTGCCCATTTTTAAACTTATATACGATAATTTTAAAATTAAACTTGGGCTACTTCAGAAACTACAACTCAAAAAATAAACAAAATGAAAGATTAATTTCCAAAAGCTGTGGTTTAACCACTTAATGATGGGGGAAAAAAATCTTAGTCTCTAGCCAACCATACAACATTATCAGCACTCTAAGAATCCACACTAATACCTAAATGTTTAGTTTGCTGCAATAAACATTGTTCATTTAACAAAATATTCCTTCACTCACATATAATATTTCTTTCATGAGTTCCTCATCTCTTATTATTGGTTCATTTCTGACTTAACAAATTATGTAACATAATAAAATGCTTTCAAGAGTGAAAGATCTGCAAAGTTGTTTTTATTTTTATGTAAACCGAAACTTATTAGAAGAAATAACATTCTAATAAAATTACGGTATCTGGAAAATAATCACCCACCAAAAATTATTCTCCTTCATTTGAGTCTGATATAATTTATCCCTAAACTGCCAAGCACCTATATTAAATTACTGCTACTCAAAAACGCAAGATCTTTATATACCTCTATGCATAACTCGCCGGGAATGCATATGTTCCAATGCACTGCAGAGTTGAACAAAGTACTTCCAAACTGTCCTTTCAGGAATCAACCTTTTTTGTTTCTTAAAATGCTATAAAACAAACAGAATGGAAAAGAAAGATGAAAATTTCTTAAAATTTAATTCTGGGAACCTAATTTGACAACGAAAATAAAGGTCAATAAATCAGAGATAGTAGCATTTTATCTATGATAAACTAACACAGCTCTTTAGAACATTTTACTTGACATATTTACAAGAATTTTACTTGATATGTCAACTCAATTTCCTCCCTACTCAATTAATATACTAATCCAAGTAATGCCAAGGTGTACTGTTAGTTGGTATACAATCAAATGATATCTTGAAGATATTATTTGCATCTTATACATCTACAGGTCTCTCTCATCTTACCAAAAAAGAAAAAAATCTAAATTACGAATTAGAAGTGATCATTTGCATCATGAAGCAATTCTCATTACAAATACAGGACTCTTTTAGTAATGAGTTCCAATTTGTACTTCTAAATTATAGCTCTACTTACAATAATTCAGTTTTCAGATCAAGCAAATCTTAAAATATCAGAATAACATAAATAATTTTTAAATCAGGAAAGTTTCTGTAGATTTTTACAAAACTGAGCTCTCTAGTCTATTTTCAATAATCTTATAAGAAAAGAAAATAACAATGAAACTAATGTGTGATTTATAACTTATTAAAACTGATTATATAGAAAAATTTTAGACATAAAAACAATGACCTCCACTTATTAAAATGATTTCATATAGATTTGGGCAATGTCTATTTTTGTCCCTTTTAAAAAATCATTCATCCATCAAAAGGACTATAATATTTAAAGTTAAACTTGACAATATATGTAATCCCTAGATATTCCACATGTTATAAAGCCTGAAATGCTACGTAGTTGTTTATTTGCTACCTAATACCGATATTCTAAATATTAGGGATTTTAAAAATAAGCAAGTTTGTCAGGTTTTTTTTTTTGCAGTGTTACCAGATGAGGGCAGGATGAAATGAAAATTATTACTGGGATATGTACTGGTTATCGACCTTTTATATAGGAAAACATACCATTATTTTTTTTTTGAAGACTCAGAGAAACCAAAGAAAAATATGTAAAGAAAGACAAATGACCCAAATTAATTTTTATTAGGTTTTTCACTGTTAAAAACTCTTATCAGATATCTTAATAATATTCACTTGTATCAAATACTCAAATGACATGCTACATCACCAAAATGTTCTAATGATTAATAATATTATTGTGAGTTGGTGAAGACAACAGAAATACTGATGAAAACATTTCCAGTCAAAAAGTAATACAAATGACTTCTAGGCAATATAAAATATTATTAAAATGTTAGAAAATTACATGTCAGGTTTTCTATTGCGACTACTTTTAATTCCAGAATATTTTAACATCAGTTTTCATTCAAATGAGGCAACATTGCAAAATCAGTTCTTTACATATTATTTTCACTCAGACTTGGAATGAATCCAAATAAATCCTATGTATGGGTTTTCCCCATAGCAGGATTAGCATATCAGAGGACTGTTTGATGTCAACAGGAAGATGGAGACCAGGTTTCTTTTCATTTAAAAATAAATACACAATATCATGTAAGTATAGTGGCATGAAAGCATACTTCTGTGCTTTAATATAGATTTTTAAATGATCATAATTATACTAACTTTGCAGTTTATAAAAATCTTCAATATTGTAAATAACTTGAAGTACAAATGATAATAAAAAAAAATTATCCACCAAATATCTGAAGCAGGCATCTTTTCTGCATCTATTTCTTACAAATCTTAAAAAGAATAATACATAGTATTTTTACATTTTTCTTTAGTGTTTTCATTTCTTTCCAATATAACATGGGCAAACAAGGAGTTGAAATAATTTCAGCGAGTTTCCACAACTTTGACATTTTGAAATCAGAAATTCATAGAAATGTTTCTATAAAAGTAACATTTTGATATTAATATTACGGAGAGAAAGGAGGAGAAGAAAAACTCGGAAATTACTGGAAACTTGAAACCTGTACACAAGGACATTTGAACATTCATCAAACTGTCACAGATATTAAAATTATTAAAAACATAAGTTAACAAATAAGAGCTTAAAGTCACCTAGCAAATAAACATTAAGGAAACTCATAGTGATACACACTATGAAAGCCAAATATACACGTAGCTAGTTTTTTTTCTTTTCTTTTTTTGGGGACTAATCTTTTTTAAAAATGCATAAATAAGACAAAACAAAATAACCAGTTAAGGAAGCAAAACCACTGTCAAGGAAGAATAATTTGGGAAGGACTATTTATATAAATTAGTAGTCAGTTCTTAAGCAATTATAATACAGGAACCTGATGACTCAAAATTTTAAGAAGAAAATGGACTTTACTTTTACATTCAGTTTCACAGGTAAAACATTTAAAAATTTAATTTCATTATGGCATCATTATCTGTTGTCATATTAAACAGATAATATTTAAAGTAGTTATTTACATTAAGCATAAAATGTGATGTTAAAGTCATGGAGCACTGATGAGTCTTTCCTTTCAGGATTTTATTTACGAGAATACCTAACACAGTAAGACAGCCTAAGTATTTCTGATGGTGGCACTGTTGGCTACCTCTTAGGAAGAGGGCAAAGAACATAAAAATAATAGAAAGGAAAAGTTAATCTGTTTGCATCATATATATTTATCAAGCCCTAAAAAAATAGCAAATATTATATATCAATTGAAGCGTGGGGGGAAAAAACTTTCTATATAGACATTTGGTAATATCAGTATAAAAGACAATTTCTCTAGCAGAATGACAAAAATCCTGTTTTATGTTATATTCATAAATATACACATCTAGATAGGTAATCTAACTGTTGGATGACAAAAACTTTAAAAAAATTTGTAAGCTAACACTTAGAGAAGATGACTGGATCATTATACTCATAAAATTGTTGTGTAGTGAATAAAGAATTATCAGATATATTTGATTTAGTTGATGTAAGTAATGCCCAAATGCTCAAATTTGCATGTCCAAATAATACTTGATACCTCTTTGAGACCCTCTGAATAAGAGATAGAAGTAAGAATGTCCACAGAAGTATCGAAATTACAAATAGCATCATTATACCTGAATACTATTTCATTCGTTGTTGTTGTATATTTTGGGCCTGTCACAATGGCTAGCAATTAAGTGTTTAATCAATATTGGTTGTTTGGTATATTTTTTAAAAGTCATCATTTGATAACCAAAAAAGTGGGTCATATGAACACAGAGATGTCTTTTCCTGTATATTTTTCACATTTGCTACCAAGACTATTACACCAAAAAAAAGTAGCAGAACAAGAAGATTATATCATTACAGCTCATTTGAAATACCTGATGATAGCAGATTTCATTCTACAAATAGTATTCTCTTAAAAGTTTAGAAAGTGACCAGAATACATTATATGTAATACACATCACTTAAGTAAATTGTCTTAATATAACATTAACTGTTGCAAGTTTTATCCATTCAAAAATAATTTTGGGGGGGGAGAGGATGTATTTTTTTTCCAAGTTTCCAAATATGCTCTTATAATTAAAATACTCACAAATAATCTGCCTGGATAACAAGATTCTAAACTATAAATATTACTATTAACCTGGTTCTATCAATTCTATGAACCTAGTCCTTAGTCACTTACACAACAATTCTAAGATATAATTACACTTCTCCAAGTTTTACTGTCATATACTGTCCTTTCCAAATTATTCTTTGACATTGGTTATGCTTCCTTAATGTCAAGGGTTATTTTGTTTTGTCTTATTTATGTATTTTCACAAGGAGCAATCCCCAAAAAGAAAAGAAAAAAATTAGTCAAGTGATACCCCTTTCATAATGTATATCATAATGAGTTTCCTGAATAGGTAAAAAGTCATTGTGTGGCCCTGTTCAAAATTTATTGTTTATTTACTAAGTGACTGTCATAAGTCTATCATTCACTTAATGGAATGGAACTTTTATAAGAACTGATTACTTTTATTACCCAGGAAAATAATCAGTCCACAGAGAATGAATAGAAAATGACTTTCAAACTTTTAATTGTAATCAATATTCATGAAATTAGCATTGAGTTGGTGTTGTCTGTCCTTCTCAAAGAGGACCATGGCATCCCATGACTTTCAAATGTATTGGATTTAAGTGAGGGAGGGCTGCGTAAAGTCACCAATTTCACTTTATCCTCCAGAATCATCTAGGCTTTATCTGGAAAGTAACGTTTCTACTGTTGTAAGAACAGATCAAATCTTTAATATAGTATTTTACTCAGTTTATGCCTGCCAGAATAAAGAAAAGTAGAGAAGTTTTAGAAATCTAAGAGAAAGATAACTGAAAAATTAGAAATATATAAGGTTTACATTGGCATCCTTTTTGCCTCTTATTCCTTAGAAATTTTAAAATGAATACTATATAATATTTTTGTATTGTTTTTAAACTCATTTCCAACATAACACACTGGATGCCTATATTAAGTGATAATCGGAAACATGAAGAAAAGGTTGAAAAGACTTTCTAACATTTGAATTATTCTCATACATTGAATGATCACTAACTGTTGGACATTTGCATTGAGGACATAATAAGAGTAAGAGTTTCAGGATAAAAATAAGGAGTCATTTCCTGAATGGAACACTGTAATATATATTTCTTAATGTTTTTAAATAACTTTCTAGAAAGCCTGGGTTCTCTAGTCCTGGTTTTCTCATTAATTAGTTGTTACATCTTGTCCACTACAAGGCCTCAGTTTCCTCATTACCATGAGTGAATTAGAGCTAAAAATATCTTCCAACTCTAAAAATGGATGACTGTATGAGGCTATACTTACAGGAAAAACTCCTTTCACTTGCTTCCTTGGAAACTTTATCATGAATTTAAGAATTAGTGGACAGACCATATTATGGGTAAATTCCCAGTGCTAGAAACTACAAATATGAAGATTAAAAAAAAAAACCTTTGCAGTATCACTGGCAAATGACAATCCAATCTCCATTTAAAGACCTCTAGTGATGGGAAATTCATAGAGTAATTCATGAATTTCTCTTGCCACTTTTGGAGAGCTCTAATTTTTAAGAAGCTTTTCCTCACAGTTGAACCTCAGCAACTGCCATCCACAGCTCCCTAGAGTCATGCAAAACAAATCTAATCTTACTTCTACATAACAATTGCCCATCAAATACTTGAAAGTGACTATCCAACATTCTCTAAGCTTTTCTTCTTCAAGCTACATGTCCTCCTTTTCTGAAACTGATCCTCACTCAGTATGGTTTCCACAAGTTTTTCACCACCCAGACCGTTCTCTCAAGAGAATACTTTACAGTTTATCAATACATAAACTTTGGCCTCCAGAAGTCTATACTCTAGTAGGAGAGATAAAACAAACACACAAATATGCCACAAATGACAACAACTTACAGTATGTAATAACCACCTAAGAAGAAGTATGCACAGAGACTACAGAGGAAAAGGGAGAAGGGAGGCAGTTAACTGAAAGATGGTAGTGAAGATGTAGTCTTAAAAAGTACCATTTCCTTATCAAACATACTAGAAAACTGGGCCAATATACTCCCCTTCTTAATGAAATGAAAATATTTCACAAAACACCAAACCCAAGTCCTTCACCATCACAAAGACATAAGATCATCATCACAGAGTGAAATTGCATAAATTCCTCAAAACAAAGTCTTACACCACTCTATTATCAACTAGGTGGAACTAAGGAAAGACATAAATAATGGAATTTTAAATGTATATTTTGCCTTATAACTAGAAAAGATTAAAAAGTGAATGCCATAAGTGGAAACCTTATATGTAATTCTATTTAGATTAAGAGTAGAATGCTTACATTAGTAACCTGGATTTAAGACAATATCCTGGCAAACAATAAATGTCCCTTTTAATGATTTCTGTTGCATGTTTCACTGAAAAACGACTATTTAAGAAGAACATACGAATCCCTTGGATATCTCCTTATTTCTAACCTAGCTGCACCCATTTTGGATTTCTTTGACTTCATAAAGCCCCCATTCCCAGTATCTTTTCCCTCCTTCCCCCTACTTTCAGCTTTCTTTTGTGTGTTACTGTCATCTACTAGATTATAAGCTCCCTGAAGTAACTTGTCAGTTTCCTCTTAAAAGATATTTACTACATATGGGTTCATATTCTTTAATATGTTTTATTAGAATGCACTTTGAAAAACAGCACGATACACTTAAAAGAATTAAAACATATCTAGGAATCTGATTCTATTTCATAACTCTTAAATTTTGACTTTTCATTATGAATGGATGAATGATTTTTATAAAATATAGTACTCTAAAATAACTAGAATTTTTTAAAATTGTCATAAAGTACTTTGACATAATTTCTGGACTATTTCACATCAAAATACTTGTTCTACAAGGAATCTGATATCTTTTACTCCCTTTTCCTAGTCTTCAATGAATTATTTCAATAAAATAATTACACAAGTAACAAAATATGGTCCTTATGAGCTTAATACTATCTTAGATTTATAGAGAGCCTTAAGATTTTTTTAAAAGTTATTTTTACTATATTACTTCATTTAAGGAATAATAAAAACAGTTGTAGCATAATGCAAAATACTTCTGTAAACAAAGGTCAACTTCTTTTTTAAAAACCTTAGTTCAGGGGCGGCTAGGTGGCGCAGTGAATAGAGCACTGGCCCTGGAGTCAGGAGTACCTGAGTTCAAATCCGGCCTCAGACACTTAATACAAAAAACTAGCCATGTGACCTTGGGCAAGTCACTTAACCCCAACTGCCCTCCAAAAAAAAAAAAGAAAGAAAAAAAAGAAAAAAAACAAAAAAAAACCTTAGTTCTGTTTAGATTTTTAATTTATGGTTAAAATGAAGCATATGATATGAAGTTTCAGATTTTCTTACAACACTTCTTTGGGGAGGACTTTTAAGAAGCGTGGTCCCTAAGTATGTCCCCAAATGGGAGATATACAGAATGAATTACTACGAATGTATAACTAGGAATTACTAAGTTATATTTGTCAGTAGCCTCTAAACCAATTAATTATTTACTTATAAGATCTTTAAGGCAATGTTATACACTACTTTAATTCAGGAATACAGAATAGCAATTATGTTTCCCCTCCTAGTTCAATTAAGCTAAAGCCTTGAGAGAGGACATCATACTTATTATCTTGATATATAATTTTTTATAAGACGCCCATTAAAGTAATGAAATTGTACCCTTCAAAATCCAGCAACTTATTGCTTTTCCTTTATAAATATCTACTATAATTCTCCTCTATTACATGATCCTTATGTTTCTTCTCTATTATATCAATAATATATAGGATACTGACTATCAAGAAGTCTTGTCAAGATATTCAACTAATTAAGTAAAACCAGAAGACAATAGATGAAAGATAGAAAAGACCTTTAAGATTTTTATAGCAAATTATTTTCACCATTAAGGACATTGAAGCTACCACACTTAGTGTCATCATACTACTGGATGTGCTTCTTTAAAAATATGGAAGGAACATCAGTCATGGTGGTACATACCTGTAATTCCTGCGACTGGGGGAGGCTGAAGCTGGGGGACTGTTTAGGTTCAATTCCAAGCTATAGCAAAGGACTAAGTTCTGAGGTATAGTAGTATGGAACAAATATGGTGAGCCCTCTGGAAATGGAGGACCATCAAGTTACACGAGGAAGGGAACACAGGTCCAGATCATAAAAATGGAACAGGTCAAAGCTCTATTCTAATCAATACTGTAATCAGGCCTGTGAGTGGCTACTGTACTTCCAGTGTGAAGAAAAGGATATCAAATCTCAAAAGGGAAAAAAGGTCTGAAGAAAATAAATATGGGCAGAGCAGTTAGAGGAGGTTGTGTTGAAGGAGAGATCTGACAAGAAAATGTCTTGGAGTATCATTAGATGATAAGAATAGCAAAGTGTGGGGAAAACCCTCATCTTATTACTACCCAACATTATTCACTATAGATCCATGTACTTACTTATCTGCTTATATAAAATTTTAGTGAGAAAAAAATATGTATGTGTAAAAGCACTGAGGGGGACATGTGTTGCCTTATTCTAGGACCCAATACTCACCTCATAGAGTAAGAGTTGGGAAAGGGATCCTCTGAGCTTGTATGGAATACATACAAAACTGAAATGCTTTTTTAAAAAAATCAACAAAATAAACGTACTAGGACTAGAACAAAAATAATAATTAAAGGAAAAAAAATCTTTGTAGTAAACATCCCCAATAATAATCTGATTTGCAAGGTATAGAGAATTAACACAAATATACAAGAAGAGGGGGCAATCTTCTACAGAAAAATGATCAAAAGATATAACAATTATAAAAAGAACTACAAAATATCAACAATCATATGAATGTTCCAAATCATTAATAAAGAAATACAGATCAAGACAACACTAAGGTATCACTTCACTCCTCTTAATGTGCCAAAGATGTTAAAATATGGAAACAGTCAATGAAGGAGGGCCTATGGGAAGACAGACAGACTAACACACTACTGGCAACACTGTAAATTGGTCCAAGTGTTCTGAAAAACATTTTGAATTAAAGTCACTAAACTGCTCATGTCCTTTGACCTAGAGATTCTACTATGGGATGTTTATGTTTATATAGATAGATAGATAGATATAGATATAGATATATAAATACACACACATACATACATACAAACATATATATACACACATACCTTAAGATTGCACACACTTAATAAGTATACACACACACACACACACACAGCATTTTATTTTTTTGGCAGCAAAAATCAAGAAATTGAGTAGGTGTCCATTAATGGAGGAATGGCTAAACAAAGTATTTTTGATGGAATCCTAATAAAACTGCCCCCAGCCCCAATATTCTAATTTCATTATACGCCTGGCCCCACTGAACAGCAGACCCACTGTACCTACCTAACCCCCCTCCCCCCGATCAATATACTAACTTCTTCATATATGCTTCACTGCTCACTGGAACAACAGGTGTGCCCTTGAACTTTTAGTTCCCACAGAAACAGGTGTGTTGAATTCAATCACAATCACATCATCCATCTAGCCCAAGACAGGACCACAATACCTAACTATCTGTCTTAACCAGACAGGACCACAAGAGCTAGCCAGGTGGAGGGCAGAATGACCAGAATGTTTAACCACTGAACCATAGATGGGACCCCTCCTCCATTATGTAATCCTATAACAAACTCCTCCTGCCTTCTTAATATTAATGATATTCCTCTATTCTATGTGAATTTCTTTTATATAATTACATCTTTGCCCTATCCATCTTGCTTTCTCTGAAGCTGCTGGTTCCTCTTGGAATTTTGCCCACTTCATGAAAGGCATAAATCACAATAAATGCCTATACTTGGATTAGAGGTGGTCTGACTCTGAATTCTTTGAAATGGTTCCACCACAACACTTCATGAAACCCCAACAGTTTTGGGGTGGGCAGTGACCCCACCACAACAGTTTTTGGCATCCTTGGGTTTAAATCACAACAGCTAGGTATATTGAGTATTAAAAATATGAAGAATTCAGAGATACTTGGGAAGAGTTCTATGAACAGATGAAGATCAAAATAATATAATTTATATAATAACTATGACAATGTAAATAAAAATAATATGAAAAGGCAATCAAATTCTAATTAACTGTGACTAATTTCAGTTATAGAAAATTAACAAAGAAATGTTTCTCCCTCTTCTCAATGAAAAAGTGAGAATTTATGTAAGAAGAATGTGGTATAAGCTGTCAGACAATCTCTATGCATCATGCTTTGGCTGAAATGTTATAGGGTAGTGTTCAACTGCAAGGGAATTAAGAGGAAATAACTAGTATAAAATCGAAAAAGGAAAGAAAAGGTAAGAAAAAATAAAAGAAGAAAAGAAAAAGAAAATCTTTTTAAAAACTTATTTATATAGGAGCAGCTAGGTGGCACAGTGAATAGAGCACTGACTCTAGAGTCAGGAGGACCTGAGTTCAAATGCCGCCTCAGACACTTAACACTTACCAGCTGCATGACCTTGGGCAAGTCACTTAACCCCAAATGCCTTGCCTTCCCCCCTCCAAAAAGACAAACAAAAAACCCAACAACTTATTTATTGCTTTTGACAAGATAAATTCCAAATTGCAGTGAAACTGAGAGGATATGGCTAAACAACTTTACCTTTACATTCCATGTCTATAAATCTTCCACTTGGTAACCAAATACAGCATGTTACTCTGCAACTACTTAACTATATTTATTATGGCATTCTCTTTAAAGAATTCATCAGACCAAATTAATGAAAGCTTCTTTTCCCTCAAATGCCTGGGATAGTTGAGTCTGCCAAGGATGGAGATATCATTAAGCACACTGGTCTTAGTTTCTCAAAAGCCAAAGAGAAGTAGTAAATAATAAATATGAAAGTACGCACAAGGCAACTGGCCAATCACAACAATTCTGTGGCTGGAAGTGAGAGTAGCTGAGAGAGGAAAAACGAGATAGGCAAGAGTAAAAGACATCAGACACCTAATCAAAAGTCAAAATCCTGAAATCAGTTATCTAGTCTAATTAGACACAAATAATACTTCATATATTGATGCTCTTCAAATTCAGTTAATACTCAAAAAATATATGGAAATGACTTTTTAAAATTCACATATCTGCCAAACTTTGCCTGATAATCTGTCCTCCCTACTGCCTCTTAAGTGACTGATAAGTCTTTTTACTCTTAGGCAAAACATTTATGCATTAAGCTTTCTTTACTTCAGTGGCTGTTTGGGCAGTGGTTGGAAGTCTCTAAAACAGAAATCAAGTAACTGAGGTGACTCACTTTCTGTGGGACTTGAATGTCAGTGTAAAGTCCTTAACATTTTCAGATCACGATTCATGTATGTTAAAATTAAACAGTTCCTGAAAAGGGTCAAACTAGAAAAGATTTACTGGCCAAGACAACAGATGACCCAGGATCTCACAAAGTATGGAAAGCAAAAAGAACTCTGAAGGAAGGAAACTTTTATAGAGTATTCAACAGTGATCTTTTGGGCACAAACAGTCTCTCAAAGAGCTTACCTATATGCCCTCAAGTGAATACAAGATAATCTGAGGAGGAAGACAGCACCAACAAATTGGGGAAAGGGGCTCAGGAAAACCTTCTGGAGGTTGCTTCAGCAACTAAGCTAAAATTTGAAGAAAACAAAAGATTCTAAGAGGAAGAAATAAGAAGTACAATCTAATGACATGGGAGATGGACTATGCAAGAAAGAAGAAGAGGAATAATATAAAATAAGTCTTAAACGATGGATAGGGGCTAGGTTTTGGAGAGCTTTAAATGTCATTGTGATAACTTTGGATTTTATCCTAAAGGAGACCACTGAAAATGTCTGAGTAGTCAATAAAAAGATTCATGTGTTAGGAATAGGAATTTGGCAGTTGAGTGGAGGATGTATTAAAGAAGGAAAAAAGTAGAAGCAGTGAAACCCATTAGTAGTTTATTGCAATATAACTAGCAAAAGATAATGAGGCGGGCAGAGCCAAGATGGCGTCGTAGAAGCAGCAAAGCACCGCAGCTCCCACACAAACATGCTAAAAAACTCATGAAATGGGACTCTAAAACAGATTTTCAAGCTCCAAAACTCTCCAAAAGACAGAAAGCACATCTGTTGCTACAGGCAGCTCAGCAGGTGGGGCTCTTCACAGCAGTCTGGGAGCCAGGGCCTAAACCCGGGCGGGTCAGGCCCTGGGGCATCAGGTGGGGAGCCTAGTCTATAGGAAAGCAGATCTGCTACACCCTAGGCACAGTTAACACATTTATCAGGCCAGAAGAAAAAAAGGTTAAGAGAAAGGTCAGTGGATTTTGCTAACTCGGGAGGAGAGGAGGGGGTCGGGCCAAACTGCTCCCAGGGCAAGGAAGCAGTGGGAGGCGGCTGTAGCAGCAGGAATGAAGCAGCAGCAGTATCCACTGGGCTGCTTCAGAGCCCTCGGCCTGCAGATAGCAGGGGGGCTGAGACGATCCATCAGGGCCAAGGGCTCTTGCGTTGAGCAGCCTGGATCTGGATCGTGGTCTTGAGTGGTGGTCCTGGGGTGCGCTTTC
>CM053593.1:80252835-80274684 GCA_028646575.1 Pseudocheirus occidentalis | reverse complement strand
TCTTTTGCCATTTGAGTTAATCTATTCTTTAAAGTGTTGTTTTCTTCAGTCAGGTTGTTGAGTCTCTTCATGATTTTCTTGCATCGTTCTCATTTCTCTTCCCAATTTTTCCTCTACTTCTCTTATTTGGTTTTCAAAGTCCTTTTTCAGTTGATGTATAGCTTCTGAAGCATTTGGTGTGGGAGTTCTGAGTTCTGGGCTCTCTTCCTCCCGTTCCATGTTTTGACCCTTTTTATCCACAAAAAAGGATTGTTAAGTTTTATGAGTGTTTTTATTTTGCCTCCTTTTCCTCATGTTGGCCAGTCAATTAATTGGTTGGGTTTTTTAGGTCTGTGAAACTCTGCTTCTAGGGGAGGAAGCTCTGTTCCAAATCGCTGGGGTTTTCCCAACTGCCAGAGCTATTAGGGGGGTGTCGCAAGTCCCCCCAGCTTTGGCTTGCTGAAAGTGCACCCCAGGACCACCACCCAAGACCACGATCCAGATCCAGGCCGCTCAAGGCAAGAGCATTTGGCCCTGATCAATCGATTCAGCCCCCCTGTGGAGTCTGCAGGACAGGGGCTCTGCAGCAGCCTGATTGGGGCTGCCACTGGTTCCTGCAGTTCCCTTCCCCCACTGCTTCCTTGGCCCGGGGGCGGATGGGCCAAACTGCTTTACCATCCCCAAATTAATTTTCAAAGTTTCACTTTCACTAACTGTCTCTGACGGAAGCTCCCCTCAGGCAGGTGCTTTAGATTTTCTTTGAAGTAGACTTACTCTGCGGTTCCGGAGGCTCTTAATGGCCATGGCTGTGGTTTTGGGCTGGCGTGGTCTCTGCTCCTCTGCCGTGCGAGCTTTGCCTCTCCCATCCCGTTCCTCAGGCCTTGGCAGATGTGGAGGTGCTAGAGGCTGTAGAACCTGTGCAGACTGGCTGCAGTGCCCGCTTGGCTCAGCTCAGCCCGGCTCCTTCCCAGCCTGGTCTCGGCTTCAGGCTGATGCAGCCTCAGTTCAGGCTGCTGTGTTGAGCCCCTGCTGCTGAGCTGCCTTCAGCGAGAGATGGGTTCTCTGTATTTTTGTGAGTCTGAGACTCCTAGACTTTATCTGGGCTCATAATTCAATGGGTGTTTAGGGAGCTGTCATCTTGGCTCCGCCCCCTGGAATTGCCTTCTAATTGTTTTCTTTGCTTCAAATCTTCCCTGACTCCAATCTATCCTCAGCTGTCAGGGTGATTTTCCTACAGCTTAGGTTTAACTATATTATTTCGCTGTTCAGAAAATTCTAGTATTTCTTCCCATTGTGCCTAGAAGCAATATAAAACCCTTTGGCAACAAAAGTCCTTTATAACCTTCCTTTTTGTTACTTTTCCAATCATGTCTTGTACTTGATTCCCCTCCATGAGTTCTATGATCTAGCCATACTGGTCTACTTCTTGTTCCTCATACATTATACTCCATCTCCCATCTCCATACCTTTGTACTGGCTATTCCCCATGCCTGGAGTCCTCTCTATCTTTACTAAGATTACCTTTCATCTATATTATATGTCTCATGAGGAATATTCCATGGAAATCTTTAGAATTTAAAACCTAAATAAAGAAAACTAACTTTGTTTTCAATTTTTACTATTGAGTAAGTACTTTAAGATTAAGCAATGTAGGATTATAAACTTAGAGACTGAAAGTGCCTTCTTAGAGGTCATCTTGTCTAAACCTCTCATTTTACAGATAAAGGTATTAAGTTCTGGAGAGGTTAATGATTTACCTAGTCACATAGGTGGTAAATAGCAGAACTGGAATTTGAATCTGCCCTCTGTCTTAAAATGATGCACTAATCCTAACAATTTAGTGGTAGGTGTTATTGCATATTCAGTTCAACAAACATTTAAGACAGAGGGCAGAACTCAATAGTAAAAATTGAAAACAAAGTTAAAGTTTTCTTTATTTAGATCTTAGGAAGAGGAGGAGGTAGCAAGCTTTCAAGGAAGAAAAGGATTTTATTGGGCAGAAATGTACTTTCCAGGCTTGGTGAGCGGCCTGTGTATATATACAGAAGGGCAACATAGGATGATAATAAAGCATTAGCCTAGCTGGGCTGGAATGTAGATTTCATGAAGAATTATATGAAGTAAAATTAGAAAAGTAAGTTAGGGCTAGAATGTGAAGGACACTAAATACCA
The DNA here is from genome assembly GCA_028646575.1 of Pseudocheirus occidentalis. Taxonomy (NCBI): domain Eukaryota; kingdom Metazoa; phylum Chordata; class Mammalia; order Diprotodontia; family Pseudocheiridae; genus Pseudocheirus; species Pseudocheirus occidentalis. The sequence continues at coordinate 80,272,533 of CM053593.1, read as the reverse complement.
AGTTAAGGAGTGTATGCTGCAACAATAAGAATTACACATAAACTATAACTGCCTATGCATGTTATCTTGTTTCATATTTGGTTGGTATTCATTTAAAAATATTTTCATGGATTTTCTTTTAAAATAGATATTTGATTTAATGGATGCCAAGGCTCGTGCTGATTGCATCAAAGAAATAGATCTCCTTAAAGTAAGTACTAGAGAAAAATTTGAAAATATTTTTACTATATAGACAGCAGAAATTAATTATAACATTTGTAAGACAAGATTTGAAAAAGCTCTGTTATACTAAATATAATTTTGGTAATAATTTAAAGATTGAGAGATATAAGGAGAGATTTCCTAGTCCAGTTCCTTTATTTTATAGATGGGGAAAATGAGGCCTTAAAAGTTGTGACTTACTTAGGTAGTAAGTAGCAGGACTGATATTTGAACCTAGGTCCTCCCCTTCCTCCTAACCCAAATCCAGTTCCATCTTTATATAATGAAAAGTGTTCCAAGGTATAATTAATAGTCTAATTGTTTCAAGGGTAGCTAGGTGACATGGTGGATGGAGTGCTGGACCTGGATTCAGGAAGACTCATTTTCTGGCCTCAGACCCTTACTAACTGTGTGAACCTGTGCAAGTCATTTAACCCAGTGAGCCTGAGTTTCCTCATCTGCAAAATGAGCTGGAAAAGAAATGACAAACCACTCCAGTATCTTTGCCACAGAAATCCCAATGGGTCATAAAGTCAGACAACTGAAATGACTGAACAACAAAAATTGTTTTAAGCAGTACTTGATGCTATGGAATCTCAGTAGAAAGAATGTTGGTATCTTATGTTAACTGTAAAAGATCTTACCAATCTGTCACTAAACATTTATTCAGTGCTACTATGTGTCAGGCGTTTTGCTAAGTCCTGGGCGTACAAAAAGAAGCAAAAGATAGCCTCTGCCCTCAAGGAGTTTATAATCTAATTATACAGATAGACCAAGATGCATTTTAATGTTAAATTAGCGTATGTATTAGAGCTATAGTCTGAGTAGTTATGACTTGGAAAAAGGTACATGTATGCTTAGGGAAAGCAAGAGTTGATTATGGTTCAAATGATACAAGGGTGTGTGTGTGTGTGTGTGTGTGTGTGTGTGTGTGTGTGTGTGTGTGTGTGTGTGTGTGTGGTTTTCATTCCTTTTGAAATTGGCTGCCAGGTATGTGCAGAATAGATAGAAAGAACACCTAAAGATTTTTTTTCTCTCAGTGTCTCATCTTCTAAGATTATGTACTTGGGGCTTAAGTTATTATTCATCTGTTCTCAGGCATTTTTTTAATTAGGCTACTTATGTTCTGAAGGCAGTATAGCTATAGAAGTTGCACAAGATTGAGTCCAGAGCAGGTGGAGCTAGATCAAGGTTAGGAATGCTGCGATCAGTAACTAGAGGACTTGTACGCTAAAGACTGGTTTTAAAAATTCTACCTTGCTTTGTCCTAGAGGTTTTGAATGCTTTCTATAATCATTGTGAATTAATTCACTAAAAAATACTTATATTGTCTAAGGGGAATTTTTTTTTACATTTCTAATATTTAAAAGGGTCTTTCATTGTGTGCGTTCTATTCCACCCCATCAGTCTTTCCCACATTTGCATTTCATGCTCTGATTTGCCTGCCTTTCCTCCTGTCTTTGGTAGAATGTTATAACAACAACAACAACTAGTATTTATATAGCACTTTTCAAACACTTTACAGTTATTTAATTTGATATTCACAACCACCGCAACAGGTCAGTATTGTTATTGTGCCTATTTTACAAACGAGGCAGCTGAGGGAGACAGAAGTTAAATGGTTTGTATCAGGCTGGATTTGAACTTACGTCTTTCTGACTACAGCTCTGACACTCTAATCACTGTATTCTCTGTCTTAAAAATCACAGTCTTAAATATAGTGACAGTTCAGAAGTTCTGGATTAGAAGTATTGCCTTTAGATGTATGCCAGGTAATCTCCAGATGTACTGTTGGGTTTTTCAGCCTGCACCTGGTTCCTTAATTACATGTTCTTTCTTAACATATACCCTGATCACTATCTATTCCATTGTTCCTTTCTGTATCAAAACCGAGGGAAAATTTTTTGTTGGTAGGCCCAAGAATAGCTACTTATTCCATGGTCTCCTGCCCTGATGATTATTTAAAATTTGTCTCAGGAAATATCCATTTTTCTAGATGGAAGTTAGGTACCTTGCTTTGGGAAAAAAATATACAGATATACATTTCTGGGAAGTTTTGATGTGGGAACGATTCAAATAGTGAGGGAAGCCAAGAAATAACTGCCATTCTATTCCTATTTATTAGCAACAAGAAGCTGGTTGCTGAAATGGAAATAATGGGAAAATTATGTGGAATTAGCATTCCATCATACAGTTTGTGATAGATAAGGGAAGTGTTGCCATGATTTTTGGAGGACAGAGTTCAAAGAGTTCAAAGAAAAAGTAGGTCAAATACCATAGTCTAAAATTCTGAATAAAGAGAGAAAATAATTTTGATTGTGAAGAAAAGGGGAGGCTTTAACAAAATACCAGCCTAAATTATATTAAAAAGAAGCTTTTGTAGTTAGTTATATTACCTATATGTAGAAAGCACCTGTTTTCCATTAGTTGCAAAGACAGTGGATGGAGGATGAATAAAACTAAAGCATTTGGGTCCTTTAAGAAAAGTGTCAAGACTAGTCACCAAAAAAGGTTACCTTTGCCATCAAGATAAAATGAGAAGCTATACTTCCCTTCTTTCTTTGCAGAGATAAAGGACTATGGATATGAAACATTGCATATACTGTCAGATTTGGTTGATATGATGGTTAGTTTTGCTGAACTCCTACTTTTTTCTTTGTTATTCTTCATTTTAAAGAATGACTTTCTGGGTAGGGGAGGGAGAAAAATCTATTCAGAAATGAGGATGAAATTAAGGAAAGATAGCAGTAATTTTAAAAAATAGTGGCAGAAACGCAATCTTAAAATAAGCTGAAATAGGTAGAGAATGGTTAAGACAACAGAAGGTTCATTTTTCTTTTATGTTATTCTCGGGGAAAAAAGATAATCAGAACCATAACAGGATCACAACTTGGACAAAATAGAATCATGATAAGACAATAAAGTGAAAGCAAAATTCCTTAACCCTTACTTCACTTCTGTTTTCTTCATTCAAGAGAATCACCTTCAGACAGGAAATAGTATAAGGATAATAGGGAGTTGAAATATCCCTAATAAAAGATTAATTGAAAGATGATAAAAAGGTACCTTTTAAATTTATGAAGGTTAGAAACACTCTATCCTTGGATACTGAAAGAACTAGTGGATTTGATTTCTGAACCATTATCAATGATCTTTATAGGATCATGGGAAAAAGGAGCTACAGGATTCGGTTTCAAAATTTAAGATGCCATAAGGTATAATTGAAACCAGTTTTATTAAGACTCAATTTAGAAGGATACAAGGTTAAAATAAAACACCACTCCTTTTTCCAGAGTCAGCTTAGCAGTTAAAGCAGGAAAACATTTCCTCAAGTTCTTGTACAGTTCCTTTCTGCTACAATTCAGACTGAAGGACAAACTGCTGTTGCAGTCCAAACTGAATTGGCATTTTTTCTATTTATTTCTCACATATGACATTCCATCTCCCATCTCCCTGACATTTTATTGCTTGTCACCCATTTGCATAATGTCTTCCTCTTCATATCTGCCTTTTAGAATTCTTACTTTTCTTCAAGACTCAGCTGAAATGCTATTTCCATTATATAAGGCCTTTCCTTATCCTCATCATAGACAAAATGCATTCATATACACACATATAGTAGAAATCCACATTTATTTTTAGTACTTTTCAGTTTTTTATGACATTTTCCTCACAATAGTTCTTTGACATGTGTGTATACACGTGTGTGTATATGTATATATGTGTGTGTGTGTGTCTGTATTTATTTATTTACTGCAAGTAATTAGCCTTGTTTTTCTCAATGAGAAACCTGAGCTTTTGAAAGGTCTAGGACTTATATAAGGTAAAATATATCAAACTCACTGTGGAACTTGATCCCAGATTTAGTCAAATTCAGTCCTCTTTCCACTCTCCCATGTTCTAGAGTTGACAAGATATTTTGTCTCTTAATATTCATTAACCAAAACTTGACTGAGTTGCCTCTTCAAATGCAGAAACTCCCAATTAAAAACATAAAGAAAAATAGCACCATGCCTTGTCTGTAGATTTTGCTTAATAAGTGGTTGAAATTAAATAGAATGAAGAAATAAAAAGTTTAACAAATCACCCAGTCATTGTGGAGGTATTATCTCCTAAATGTAAAGATACTGCCTGAATTGACCACTTGCCACTTAAAGATCTCAAGGATCTTGTATTTTCTTATGAGATCTGCCACTTCTCTAACCTGTAAATAATTGGGAAGGACAGATACTGGATACTGACTTCGGATCTCCTGATGTTTGTGAAGAGCGGCTTTTTTTTAAGGGTAGCAAATTTTAAAATATTCTTAAAGAGAATGTCCCACTTTCTGCTCATATTAGATGCTCCTTTTCCATATTATAGGCCCTTTCCAATTCTGATGGCATCATGGGCCTCGAGTCAGATAAAGCCAAGTATCCATTTCTACCTGTACTGCGTTACTGGGTGTTGTCAGCACCTCACTCTGATCCATGAATCTTCCATCTATTTTATGATCTTATTGCCACCATTTAAAAAAATTATGATCCTATGGGGGCGCCGAGGTGGCACAGTGAATAGAGCTCCGGCCCTGGAATCAGGAGGACCTGAGTTCAAATGCGGCCTCAGACACTTAACACAAAAACTAGCCATGTGACCTTGGGCAAGTCACTTAACCCCAACTGCCCTCCAAAAAGCAAAAAAAAAAAAAAAAAATTATGATCCTAGTATGGGCTTCCTCCCTTGCTGAAATTTCTTTTTGAAGTATCCAAACCTATTCTGAACAATCAGAAGTTTTGAACGTAAGATGCCTTGCAGAGTTAGACTACCAGCACCTGCCAGTTTTAGGACTTGAGTTCTTGTTACTCTTGAGAAAGCATGGAGACTTGTCGCAAGAAGTGTCAGAAAAGTATAGAGAGGCAAGTGTGAGGATTTTCCATAACAGGAAAAAAAAGATTATTCTTCAAACCACAGACTAAGGAGTTTCACTTTGATTTACCAGCAGAATTATGCAATAGAACTCTAACAGATAGTTGGTGAGACCTTTAAAAGTAATCACTCATTACTGGGCACCAGCATGGATTTACTGAAAAAGTCAGGTGAAACTCATTTTCTTTTTTGTTTTTATTTTTTGACACTGACTAGTAGAAATGCTGTAGATACAATGTGCCTTTGTTTCAGCAAGATATTTACCAGTCTTTTTTGTTTTCTTTGTGAATATGTGGCCTATTTAATAGTCCTTAGGTGGAGTCACAGCTGGTATAATACCCATATACAAAGAATATTGTATTGGATATAGGAGAAAGGGCTGAATACATTAGTGCCAGAACCTGGGTTTGAATCTTGGATCTGCTTAGTAGCTATGAGACTTTGGGCAAATCTCATACCCTCTCAGACGTCTCTATTTTCTTATCTGTAAAATTAAGAGATTGAACTTGTTTTTCATCCAATCAAACTGGCTTGCTAAGTTGTTCTCTATATGAGATATTGCCTTGGTACCTTTGTGCAAACAGTGCCGCCTCTCCTCTTTTTCAGTGTAGAAAGAATCCCTAGCTTCCATCAAAAAAGCACAATTTAGGTACACACTCTCCCTCTTGAAATTACTTTGCATACCTTTTTATACTTCATGTTTATTTACTTGTTTACATTTTTATCCCCTCCAATAACATAAGTTCCCTGAGGATTGGGACTGTTTCATTTCCGGTTTTGTATTCCTTTATCTTAGTACTCTGCCTTCATTTAGCAGGTACTTAGTAAATGTCTGCTGCATAGAATTGAACTGGATTGGATGAGTTCTGAAGTTCTGAGATCCCTCCTGGCTCTAAAGCCTATATAGAATCTTATTTTAATGAATTAGTGTCTTCTGGGTGTGGTGGGGGGGGAGAAGAGAAACTCTCCTGGTGGGTTTGTACTTGTTGACATCGTCAATATTTTAATCAGTGACTTGGATAAAGACATAGAAAACATGTTTATGAAGTTGGCAGATGATAAAATTTGAAAGGGTTAATTAATAATACATGAGATCATAGAAATATGACTCAGTCATCTTGATGAGCTGAAATGGACTTAAATGAATAAAGATAAATATGAATGACTACATTTAGGATTTTTTTTGGGTGGGGGTCATTGCAAATGTGTAGAATGAAGGAAATCTAATCTAGCCAGAGTTTGTGTGCATAAACATTTAGGAATTTTAGTTAGCTGCAAGTTTAATCTGAGGGGTAGTAATTAAGAAGTAGCTGCTAAGAGAGCTAATGTAAACTTTACTAGCATCAGTAAAAATATGATAACCATATCAAATGAGGTAATAGTCGAACTATACTCTGAATTTATTAGATTGTATCTTGAAAACTCTTCAATTACAAGCATTGTATTTTAAGAGGAATAAATTGAAGCAAACCCAAGTGTGACCAAGATGGTAAGGGTCCTAGAAGCCTTAAAATATGAGAAGCAAGGAAAAGAGTTGAGAATATTTAGCTGGGAGAAGCTTTTTAAAGCTGGATATGATGACCATCTTTTGTAAGCATTAGATTAAACTCCTTGATGGTAGGGTTCCCCGTCTGTGTATATTACCCACCATGGTGGGTAATGATTGAGGAATTAATAGGGATTAGATTTAAAGAAAGATACCATTGTAGCTATGGCAGCTAGGTGGCATGGTAGATAGGGCACACTGGACTTGGATCAGGAAGACATGGGTTCATATGTAGCGCTGTCACTTTGGGCAAGACACTTGATTACCTTGTGTTTAGACTTCTCATCCCTAAAATGAAGAGGTTGTATTCAATGGCCTCCAAATTCCATTTATAATTCTATATATCTGTAATCCTGTAACTTTAAATGTTTATCATAATTATGTTTAGCTCTAGTGTGCTGAACTCCAGAACCAAAGGTTGGAAATTATAGGGAGATAGGTTTTGACTCAGTGCAGGGAAGAATCTTTGTAGCAATAAGAACGGCAAGAAAATTGAATGAAAGTAGAACAACTTTCACTATAACAACATTATAAAAATGAATGACTTTGAACGACTTAATTCTGATCAAGGCAGTGACCAACCATGTTTCCCAAGGACCCAGTGGTGAGGCATGTGACCCACCAACTGACAGAAATTTGAAGGGAGACTGAACATCTATGAGACATATTTGTATACACAGTCATTATGGGAATTTGTTTTTCTTGACTATGCATGTTTGTTAGAAAGGTTTTGTTTTTCACCCCAGTGGAGATGATACGGAGGAAGAAAAAAAATATTTGTTAATTTAAAAAAATATATTTTTAAGCCTTTGTAATCTGACTTATGCCCCCAGTGCACAGACCCCTTTGATGGTCTTCTGAAGTAGACTTAATACTCAGAATTTTTGAACACATAGGATTTACAAAGGAAATCAAAAGTTTGTGGAAAAAATGTATTTTTTTCTCTATCCAAGTTACCAGACCCTTATGTGGACCCCACATTAAAAATCTTGCTCTAGAAAGTAACTTCCTAATTGCCAAATTCAAAGTCATTTTTCTAAGTTTTATTCCTGGATCTCACTGTAACATTGGCCATTGTTTACTCTTCCTTTCTTTGAAATTGTTTTTCTACCTTTTTTTTTCCTGTGGAACTGTTGTTTCTTATTAACTCTTTGATCATTCTTTTTTTCCATTTTTTTTCCTGGATTGTCTTCATAATATTGCTTCCTAAGTTTGAACATTTTTCAATAGTGTGTTCTCTTTTTCTTTCTCTCTGGACTCTTCTTAAATAATCTCGTCCTCTCCTAAGAATTTAATCGTTGTCTTTATAAAAAACTCCAGCATTTATATCTTTAATCTCATTCTCTGTCAAATTCAAGTCTTGTGTTCTCAACTTTCAGTATGTCAGACTGCAAAACCAATATATATCTAAAACCAATGTAATCATCCTTCCTGTTCTCACTAACCTCTTACCTTGAATCTCAGCTCTTCCTCTGAGTTCACACTTTATATGTTGCTGTTAATGACACCACCATTCTCCCAGACCCCTGCCTCAAAACTTTGGAGTCAATTTTGATTCTTCCCTATTTTTCCCCATTCCATTAGATTGCAGAGTCCTGGTGAGTTTAGGGCCATCTTTTCCTTGAGCCTGCCTTCTTTCCATTTCTGTTTCCACTACCCTAGTTTAGATTGTAATTATCTTTTGCCTATGGTGTTCCCATAGCCTCTTCATTTGTCTCCTCACTTCTGTCTTTCATCAAATATGTCTACATGCTGTTGCCACTTTAAGCTTCCTAAATTTTGCCTCTCCCATTTTTATCTTTTAGTGCTAGGGTTGTTAACATTTTACATGTCATGAATCCTTTTGGCAGACTAGTGAAATCTGTGGACTCCTTCTCAAGTCAAATCAATGTGCATTTATTATGCTGTTTATTTTGCACCAGGCACTGTGCTAAGGATGAGGATTCAAAGAAAGACCCCCTCAAAAACAACAACAACAGTCCTTGCTTTCAAGGAGCACACAGTCTACTGAAGGAGACATCTTACAAATAACCATATAGATAAAGATGAATAAATGAGAGATAAATCATAGAAGACCCTAGCTGTAAGGGAATCAGGAAAAGGATCTTGTAGAAGGTGAGATTTTAGCTGGGACTTGAAGGAAACCAGGGAAGCAGATGATAAAGATGAGAAAGGATAGAATTCCAGGTATGTGGGACAACCAATGAAAATGAAAAATTTGAGAGGTAGAGTGTCTTGTGTGGGGAATAGCAAGGAGGCCAGTATCACTGAATTGTAGATTATGTGGAAGGGAGCAATATGTAAGAAGACTGAAAAGATAGGAAGAACTTGGTTATAAAGGGCTTGAAAAGCCAAGCAGGATTTTCTGTTTTGTCCTAGAAGTGATGGAGAACTACTAGAGTGAGAGGAGAGAAGAAGAGAGGGGTTTATAGAAGAGATGTTACAAGGTACAATCTACAGGATTTGGCAACTGATTGGATCTAGATGGGGAAAGATTGCGAAGAGTTAAGGATGACACCTAGATTGTGTCACAAGATTATAAAGAAACCAATTATGCTGAAATAGTTTTCAAAAATATGTGATATGTATAGAGGGGGGTATATATGTGTGTGTGTGTGTGTGTATGTATATATATATATATGCATGTATATTATATATCTGTACATACACATATATGTATATAACAAATTCATGGACCCCAGATTATGAACCCCAGTTCTAGGGATTAAGAAACCATCTAAATCCAAACCTTTCAACGTTGACCGTTAAGCCCCTCGCTATGACTTATCCTTACAGCTTTGTGTTCTAAACTCCCTAGCACATACACAGTTTTAGCTAAATTGAAATACTTTATGTTCCCTAAACTTTTATTCATTTTCCTTCATTACTAATGTTATTCTTTCTATCTATGATGTCTTCAAGGTACATCTCAGCTACTTTTTTATGAAGCTTTTTTCTGACTTGTTCCAACTGTAAATGATGTCTCCTTCCTCCTCCTTCCTAGCACTCTGTATTTCTTATTTAACATTTAGGCAGCAATGTGTAGTGGAAAAAGTAATAGGATTAGAAGAGATCAGTCTGATCTTACTAACTTGTGAGACCTTGGAAAAGTCACTTAACTTGTACTGTCTGGGTTGCCTCATCTGTAAAATTAGAGTCATAATTCTTGCCTTTATAAACCATAAATCTCTCCATAAATGTTAGTTGTTGTTGCTGCTGGATTGTTTTAACCTAGTTACTAGGTTAAAAGGTTACAAATTCTTTCAAAGAAGAATTTCATCTTATTTGTCTTCATTTTACCCATATTGCCCCAAATGTAGGAAAAGCTTACTAAATATTTGATTTGTCAAGTAATAATACATTATTACAAAACAAAATGGTATATATTATTGTAATATAGGCTTTCTTAAGTTGGGAAATTAAATTTAAGTTTTTACTTTGTAGAATAAGAAAATGTTAATTTTTTGTCTATTTTCTTTCTTAGCAACTGAACCATCCAAATGTAATTAAATATTATGCTTCATTCATTGAAGATAATGAACTAAACATAGTTCTGGAGTTAGCAGATGCTGGTGATCTCTCTAGAATGATAAAGGTAGGATTATTTATTAGTAAACTTGTATTGTAAACTTCAACTTGTATTTTTATAAGTAAATATGGAAAATTAATATAAATTTTATAAGTTAACATGGAAATCTGGAACAATTGATGTATTTAAAACCAAAATGTATCGTGTTTCAGTGTTAAATAACAGGTGAAATTCCAAGGGTCCTGCTACAAAGAAGTGTACTTAACTCCAATACCAGCATAAAAATCCTTTAGAGCAAAAACTGGGGCTTACCAGGAAGCAGGAACTAACTAATTCTGATCTTGTTATCACTTGATTTTATTGTTGTTGCCCCTAGACAATGAGAGATGAAGAGGAACAGAGACTCATTTTACAGATGAGAATACTGAAGAAGAGAGACTGAAAGTAACCTGTCTCTCCTATCTTTTTTTTTTTTTTTTTTTTGGTGAGGCCATTCATTGGAGTTAACTGACTTGCCCAGGGTCACACAGCTAGTAAGAGTTGTGTTTGAGGCTGGATTTGAATTCATGTTCTCCTGACTCCAGGGCCAGTGCTCTATCTACTGTACTACCTCACTGCCCTGCCTGTCTGCTTTTAAAGCAAAGAATCCTAAAGTATAACTAGGAAGAACCTTGAAGAGAAGGAGGCATTGCTGTCCTAGATATTCTTGGGTACAGAGGTAGAGATCCTTCACAGAGGAACCATTGGTTTGGGAATATATGATGTTAGAGCTGCCATATTTTAGTTTTAAAAAGGCATTCTCACGCATCTCTGCCATGGAGCTGCTTCAGAGAGTTAGGGCTGTATGATATCAGTTTATCCTTAGCATCTCATTTATTTGTCACCTAATCATTATTCATCAATAGGTAATATTGTCTGGGAATGTAGATCTCAGAGGGGAAAGGAAAAGGATGTTCTTCTTGATGTGCTTTTGTTATTATTTTCTTTATCCCTACTCATACCCATACTAGGTGACAATGGAGTGACGAGCTTCATTAACTTTACTTATATGAATACTTTAATTTTCAGTCAGATACATGATTTTACTGATGTACATATGCCTTCTAACAATGCTCATTGCAATCTATCAAAACTTTCTCATCCTGTGTAGTTTTTATCTGTTTCGTTCCATAAACACCACATGAAAGATGTGTGCAATGCTCTAGGCACCCTACTCTAGATAGTTTAATATTTTGTGAAGATTTAACCCAGAGCTCAGGCTGTCCTGTTTAACCATGGTATTGAGGATGCTTTTGTAATGCTTCTCATGTATAGCACATTGTTGTTAATATGCTACAGCCTACCTCTGTCCACATGCATCTTTGCATTGCCCCCTAGGTCACCTGAAATGTTGATTCTTCAAGAGTTTGTTACCTTCCATGATTTTTAACTATATAACATCACCGCAAGGCCACATGGATAAAGTGGATCAATCTTTGTTTAAATGCTGTCTTTGCTAATTATTGCCTTTTGACCTTGGGAAAGTTCCTTAATCTCTGTGACCCTTAATTTCTTCATCATCCTGTAAACTTCTGGTCCTGATCTTGTGAGGAGGAAGAGGAGGAAGAAGAGGAAAGTATGATGATGACACAGCCATTACCACAGATGGCTATAAAGGTGACTTCTACTCAGTGATGTTGTGTAGCTTTGTAGTTTGAAGCAACTGCATCCCAAGTCATAGAATCTCATAGTTGGAAGGGGTTTCAGAAGCCATCTAATCGTTTGTAGGAAAGAATCTCATCTAGCAGGTCCCTAATAGGTGATTCGCATTTGCTTGAATCAAGACCTCAGGTAAAATTCACTCACCAGGCCTTAATTCCAATTTAAGTAGTGCAGATTACAGAACACCCGTCTGCCCCTCTGCATCTTCTTCCCTTTGTCCCTACTTCTGCCCTCTGGGGACCTAACAGAACGTGGCTAATCTGTCTTCCACCTGACAGCACTTCATATGACTGAAGAGTGCCTTTTTTCATCCTCTCCCATTCTGTCAGCAATCTCTGTGTGGTCTTGAAATCCTCTCGTGTCCTCTTCATTCCTCCTGGATCTGTGTTGGTTGATGAGTTAGTTCCCCATAGGTTCACATTGATCTTTTTAGACACGTTTCCCTTTTCCTCCACGTTAGAACTGTCTTATTGAAAACAATGTTTGCAGGAGATTTTTTTCTGTTTTTATATCATCTTCATTTCACAGTGTATCCCTCTCCCCTCCCCTCCCCACCAAGAACCATCCTTTAAACAAATAATAAGAAAGATGAGAGAGGAAAAGCAGTTCAATTAAACTAATGAATACATCAATCAGTTAATAACAATAAAGTTTATATATGATTTATATTCATTATGCTTTACATTTATATGATGATTTAAGATTTACAAAACATTTTATATACATTTTATCATTTGATTCTCACAATAGCTCTGAGACAGGTATTATTATTCACATTTACAGTTGTGAAAACTGAGATTGAGAGAGGTTGAGTGTGTGTGATGTAGGATGTAAACTCAAGTCTTCTTGATTCCAACTTCATCACTATCCAGCATGACTCAAAATATATGCAATATTACACACTTTGTTTCTTCATTAAAGCTAGGCTTGGTCATAATTACATGGTTTCTTTATATTCACCATTTTTATAATGCACTAATATTTCATCACATTAATATCTGACAATTTGCTTAACCATTCCTCTTTTAATGGACATCTACTTCTTTGCTATTACAAAAAATACTGTTCATGATGGTGACATTCCTTTATCTGATCATAATCTGTTGTTATTCCACAACTCTCTCTCTGCCTTATAGCTCCATACCCCATTCTTTGTCTTTACCATGGCCTCTCCTCCCTCTATTCCTCAGTTCTTTCCCAGGCTGTCACTCCTAAATTGGCTAGTCTTCATCCCTTTTCCCATCTTGCCGTGGTGAAACAGTTCAGCTCTATAGTGTTCTCTTCTCTTGAGACCCTTACCCCTTTAGCCTATTGGATATCTTGTCCTACAAAATCTCAGGCTTGGATTACTCTTGCTAGACACTGCCTTTGCATACTCATGTGCTGGTGGATGAAAATGGAGAAAATCACAAAACCGTACTGATGAATACAAATTGGTTACAGTAATCTCAGTTGGCCCCTCCCTGCTGCAACATTATCCTTTTGACACTTCTCTAATTAACTTGATATCTCCATTCACCACAGTGACTTTTCTAAACCTTTTCAACTTTTTTTAAACATCCTTCCATTGTCTCAGATGAGAATGTTGCCTTATATTTCATTGAAAAAATTCAGGCCATTTGGAAGAGCTCATTCTTCCTTCCCTCTTCTTCCTTATCTCATTCAGATTCTTTTCAATAATACCTCCTCACTCCTGTCTTGCATAAAGAGGTGACCCTTCTCTTTGCCAAAGCAAAAATCACTTCGTGCACAAGTGATCCCCTTCCATCCAGTCTACTCCAGGAAAATACCTCCCTCTATCATCCCTGTTTGACTTATCTTCAATCTTCTAGTCTACTAACTGCTACCCTATCACCTATAAACATATCTACCTCTCCTCTATCCTTAAAAAGCTCTCACTTGATCCATCCATCCCAGCTAGCTGTCATCCCATATCTCTCTTCTTCTGTGGCTACATTCTTTGAGAAGGCTTTCTACAGTATTTCTTTAGCTCCTTCTTAATCTTTGCAATTTGCCTTTTGGCCTCATCATTCAACTAAAATTACTCTCTCCAAAGTTATCAGCAATCTCTTAAATGGCAAATCCAGTGGGCTTTTCTTAATCCACATACTTCTTGATTCTCTGCAAGCTTTGACATTTTTGATCACCCTTTCCTCCTTGGTACTTGTTTGTTTCTAATATTTTGTGACATTGCTGTCTTTTGCTTCTCTTCTTACTTATTTGACTCCTCCTTTCCTAAATCTTCATCTTGGTCATGCCTGCTAGCTATATGTATTCCTCAAGGAGTAGTATAAAGAATGCAGATGACTTTTTTTTCTGTGATTATATCCAACTTATTGTATCTGCATCTTGTTTGTACATAGTTGTTTCCATAGTGCTTACCCGTTGGAGTGTGAGGTTCTTGAGAACAGGGACTGTTCTTTTTCTTTTTGTTATATTGTTTTTCCTATGTTATATTGTTTTCCCTGGCACAGTGCCAGGAATTTAGTAGTTAGTCAGTAAGCATTTATTAAGTACCTACTAAGTTCTAGGCACTGTGTAAAGTGCTGGGGATACAAAAAGAGATGAAAGACGGTCTCAGTCCTCAAGGAACTTATAATATAACAGAGGAGACAACAAGCAAATGAATATTTATAAACAATACACAGAATAAAGGAAGTAATTAAAAGAAGGAAAGTACTAGAATTTAGAGGAGCTGCAAAGGGCTATTTGTAAAAATGTGATTTTAGTTCGAAATTAAATGAAATCATGGAAGCCAGTAGGTAGAGATGAAGAGGAAGAGCATTCCAGGCAAGGGATAGCTAGAAAAAATGCCTGGAGCTGAGAGGATTGTCTTCTTCACTGGACACCAAGGAGGCCAGTGTCATTGGATCTTGAATGTGTGCCAGAGGGTAAAGTGTAAGAACTCTTAAAGGTGGAGGGTAGGTTGTGAAGGACTTTAAATGCCAAACAGAACATTTTGTATTTGATTGTGGAAGGAAAAGGGAGCCACTGGAACTTATTGAGTAGGAGAGTAACAATCACACTTGCACTTTAGGAAAATCACTTTGACAGCTGAGTGGAGGATGGATTGGAGTGGGAAAAAACTTGAGATAGGTAGGCAGACTCACCAAGAGGCTTATGCAGTACTACAGGAGTAAGGTGATAAGGTCCTGCACCAGTGTGACAGCAGTATTAGAGGAGAGGAAAAGGTATATTCGAGAGATATCACAAAGGTGAAGTTGTCAGGCCTTGGCAACAGTGATTGTAAGACCAAGGGTATAATTGTCTTTATATGTGGCTGAGGTGGAGTGGAGGAGTAGGTCATGGAAAATGAGTAGGTTGAGGAACTGAATTATTAGATTGATGAAAAATCATTACAAAATGATGAAATCTCTAAATTTGAGGAGAGAAAAACTGCACCTTATTCATTAAGGAAGGAAGAGGAATGACCTGGATTGCTCCCAGGATTTTAATTGATTGGTAGATAAAAATTATATGACCCTCAAAGGAAGAGAGATTACTGAGCAATAGAAGTTGAGAGAGAACCTGGAATTGTCACTGGGGAGCAAGGAGTATCCCAGCAACCAGTGAGCCAAGGGGAATGAGTAAAGTTGCATGCAATGCTAGAATAAGAGAAGAAAAGATTTTAGGATGAAGGGAAGCTTGTTGCCTATAGAACAGGCAGTGTAGATGACACAGTGCAAGGATAGGTGGCACTTGTGAATTTTGTCAGGGTTGAGGAGGATAGGAATAAGGAATTGAGTAGTGGGGTTAGGGAATGAGTTTTGGATGATCATATACATCCCCCAATTTGCTCTGCCTTCTATCACCCCTCCCATCCCTTTCCCCCGCTTTCCTGTAGGGTAAGATACCCAATTGAATGTGTATGTTATTCCCTCCTTAAGCCAAATTCAATGAGAGTGAGGTTGATCCATTACCTTTCACTTCCTCCTCTTCCCCTCCATTGTAACAATTTTCTCTTTCTTCCTTTATATGAGATAATTTACCTTAATCTATCTCTCTCTTTCTCCTTTTCCCAACATATTCCTCTCTAACCTCTTAATTCTATTTTTAAGGAGTGGGGGGGTCAGAGTCAAGATGGCGGCATAGAAGTAGCAAAACTCCGCAGCTGTCCCCTTAACCACCTCAAATACCAATAAAAATATGACTCTAAACAAATTTTAAATCTTCAGAACTCACAAAATGACAGAGTAATACAACTGCAGGCAGCCTGACAGGCAGACAGGAAGGGGTTCATCACAGCGCTCTGGGAGCCCAGACCAGCCCTGCATGAACCCGTGACTGGAGCCCTAGAGCCACCAGAACAAGCCGTGGCTGGAGCGTGAATCACCGGCAGCTGTGACATTTTCCAGAATTAAAAACCCATAAAAACAAGGGCAAAGTGAAAGGTCAGTGGAACTCGCGTAACTTGGGGAAAAGGGTCCGGCCTAACTGCCAGAGAACTAGGAGTGGCTGAAGCGGCAGTCATGCAGCCACCTCCACGTGGCTGCTTCAGAAGCTCCCACCCTGCAGATTGCAGAGGGGCCAAACCATCATTCAGAGGCTAAGTGTTCTTGCCTTGAGCTGCCTGGATTGGGATCACAGTCTTTGGTGGTGGTCCTGAGGTGCATTTTCAGTGAGCCAAAGCTGGTGGAGGCTGCAGAAATAGTGGCCTCCTAATAGCTCCGGCAGCTGCAAAAACCCTAGCAATTTGGGTCAGAGTTCTCCCCTCTGAAAGCAGAGTTCTGTTGAACCTAAAAGTCAAGTAATTGACTGACAACATGAGCAGGGAAAGGAAACAATGCAAATCCAGCAATGCAACTTTATTCCTTTTTTGGAGACAGAAAGAATCAAAGCATGGAACCGGAGGAAGACAATACAATCAGAACTCCTGCACCAGAAACTTCCAAGAAAAATGTAGACTGATTAAAGGCCATAGAGCAGCTTAAGAAGGATTTTGAAAACCAAATGAGAGAAGTAGAGGAAAAATTGGGGAGAGAAATCAGAATGGTGCAAGAAAATCATGAAAAGAGAGTCAGCAACCTGACTGAAGAAAATAACACTTTAAAAAATAGATGAACTCAAATGACAAAAGAGACAAAAAGAGTCAGTGAGGAAAAGAATGCCTCCAAAAGTTGAATTTTCCAAATGGAAGAAGAATCTCAAAAGCTTACTGAAGAGAATAATTCCTTCAGAATTGGAGTGGAGCAAATGGAAGCAAATGACTTTATGAGAAACCAAGATACTATTAAACAGATACAAACAAATGAAAAAATAGAAGGCAGCGTGAAATATCTCCTTGAAAAAAACCACTGACCTGGAAAATAGATGCAGGAGAGACAATTTAAAAATTATTGGACGACCTGAAAGCCATGATCAGGAAAAGAACCTAGAAATCATCCTTCAAGAAATTCTCAAGGAAAATTTCCCTGATATTTTAGAACCAGAGGGCAAAATAGAACTTGAAAGATTTCACAGATCACTTCTTGAAAAAGATCCCCAAAAGAAAACTCCTAGGAATGTTATAGCCAGGTTCTGGAGTTCCCAGATCAAGGAGAAAATATTATAAGCTACCAAGAAGAAACAATTTGAATGCTGTGGAAACACGATCAGGATAACACAAGATCTAGCAGCTTCTACATTAAGGGATGGAAGGGCCTGGAATATGATATTCTGGAGATCAAGGTAGCTGGGATTAAAACCAAGAATCACCTACCCAGCAAAATTGAGGGTAATGTTCCAGGGGAAAATATGATTATTCCATGAGGTAGAGGACTTCCAAGCATTCTTGATGAAAAAACCAGAACTGAATAGAAAATTTGGCATACAAATACAAGAAGTATGAGAAGGTAAACATGGAAAAGAATTCATAAGGAACTTATCAAAGTAGAACTATTTACATAACAGCATGGAAAAACAATAATTATAACATGAAACTTTTCTCAGTATGAGGATAATTGAAGGGAATATAAATGTATATATATGTATACATACATATATGTCTGTATAGGAGGGTATATATGAGTATATATGTGAGTATGTGTGTATATGTGTACATAGACAGAGGTGGCAGAATCAGTCAAATAGGATGGGATAGTATTTTAAAAGGTCAAATTGAGAGGTGGAAGGGGAATAGTATGAGAGGAGACAGGGAGAGACAGAATGGGATTAATCTTCATATATAGAAGAGGCAAGGGATAATTGTTACAGTGGAGGGGAAGAAGAGGAAGGCAAAAAGGAATGGGTCAACCTTACTCTGATTGAAGTTGGTTTAGGGAAGGAATGACATACCCTCTAAATTGGATATATTGGGCTACAGGAGAGTGGGGGGAAGGGTATGAGAAGGGGGAAGATGGAGGGAAGGGCAGGCTAGGGAGGAGGGTTGTTAAAAGCACACACTTTTGTAATGGGACAAGGATAAAGTAGAGGATAGAGCAAGTGGGGGTGTGGAATAGGAAGGAGGGAAATATATAGGTACTGAGGTAGGGAGATCCATCTTACCCTATCAGAAAGTCAGAGGGGTGATGGGGGAGGATATAGGAGAGAGCTGACTGCGGGAGGGGGTATTCAGTGAGATCACTGTTTTGGGATGGTGAGCAGGGGAAAAATAGGGAGAAAATCTGTAAATCAAAATCTCATGGAAATGAATGATATAAAATAAAAAATAAAAGTTTATCAAAAAATCTATTTTGAAGATATCATCCCTTCATATTCAACCCATCCTGTGCCCTTTGTCTATGTATACATGTGCACACATATGCACACACTCACATGTATATTTATATACATATACACCCTCCTATACATACATGTATATGAATGTATACACACACATATTACCTTCAACTATCCTCATCCTGAGAAAAGTCTTATGAATTACAATCCGTTTTTGGAGGGGCGGAGCCAAGACGGCAGCATAGAAGCAGCAAGGTTCCGCAGCTCCCATACAACCACCTTAAACACCCATAAAATATGACCGCAGACAAAGTCTAGGACACTCAGACTCACAAAAATACAGAAAACACATCTTTCACTGAAGGCAGCTCTGCAGCAGGGGCTCATCGCGAGGCCAGACCAGCCTGAAGCCGAGACCACAGCCAGGCCCGGGGTGGTGGGAAGGAGCCGAGTGGAGCCGCAGCAGCCAGTGTGTAGGAGAGAAGATGTATAGCCTCCAGCAATTCCACATCCACCAAGGCATGAAAAATAGGTATTGGAGTGGGGCAGCTCGGCAGGAGTGGCTCATCCAGCAGGCCGGCAGGCCGGGAGCCGAGGCCAGGCCAGGCCCCAGGGCAGTCAGGAGGAGCCAAGCCTCCCAAGCCGCGGCATGAGTCTACTTCAGAGAAGATCTACTGCACCTTAGGGGAACTTCACATCCAGCAAACCAGGATCAAAGGCGGTCAGTGAAAGTGAAACTTTGAAACTTAAGTTGGGGGAGGAAAAGCAGTTCAGCCAATTTGCCCCCAGGGCAAGGAAAAAATGGGGGAAGGGAAGGAACTGCTGTAACCAGCGGCAGCCTCCACTGGGGTGCTTCAGAGCCACTGGCCTGTGTTCTCCGCAGGCTGAATCGATTGATCAGGGCCAAGTGCTCTTGTATTGAGCAGCCTGGATTCGGATTGTGGTCTTGGGTGGTGGTCCTGGGGTGCGCTTTCAGCATGCCAAAGCTGGGGGCACTTGCAACACCCCCCTAATAGCTCTGGCAGCTAGGAAAACCCCAGCGATTTGGAACAGAGATTCCCCCCTGGAAGCAGAGTTTCACAGAGCTAAAAAAACCCAACCAATTAATTGACTGGCCAACCTGAGGAAAAAGAAGCAAAATAAGAACAGCAATAAAACT
>CM053593.1:80235136-80252335 GCA_028646575.1 Pseudocheirus occidentalis | reverse complement strand
ATATTCTGGAGATCAATGGAGCTAGGATTAAAACCAAGAATCACCTACCCAGCAAAATTGAGTATAATGTTCCAGGGGAAAATATGGTCATTCAATGAGGTGGAGGACTTTCAAGCATTCTTGCTGAATAAACCAGAACTGAAGAGAAAATTTGACATTCAAACACAAGAAGCATGAGAAGGTAAACATGGAAAAGAAGTCATAAGGAACTCATCAAATTTGAATTATTTACATGCCAATATGGAAAAATGATAATAGTAACTTATGAAACTTTTCTTAGTGTGAGGATAGGTGAAGGGAATACAAACGTGTATATATACATATGTATACCTACACATATATCTATACAGAAGGGTATATATGCATACAAATACATATCTGAGCACGTGTATATATGTGCACATAGAGGGTACAGGATGAATCGAATACAAAGAGATGATACTTTAAAAGGTGAAATTCTGAGGTGGGAGATGACTAGAATGAGAGGAGACAGGGAGAGACAAAATGGGGTTAATCATCCCATATAGAAGAGGTAAGGGATAACTGTTACAAGTTTACTTTCATTTACTCTCACTGAATTTGGCTTAGGAAAGGAATGACATAAACTCTAAACTGGGTATCATGCCACACAGGAGAGTAGGGGGATGGGGATGAGAGGTAGGATGATGGAGGGGAGGGCAGGGTCTGGCTGAGGGTTGCTGGAAGCACACACTTCAGTAAAGGGACAGGGACAGGGTAGAGAATAGAACAAGAGGGGGGCGGGCAGGATAGGAAGGAGGGACATATAATCAGCCTCTCACAATATGTCCACTGTGGAGATGTCCGGAATTACACATGTACAGCCTGTATTGAATTGCTTGTCTTTCCAGTGGGAGTAGGTGACAAGGGAGGAACCAAAAGAATCTAGAATTTAAAGCTCTACAATCAAATGTTAAAAAAAAATACACACATATGTATATAGATATATATATGTATATAAAATTATTATTATTATTAACTACATGCAAATGGGAATTAAGATATACAGGGACTGTGGTAGGGAGACCCCTCCCTGCCCTACCACAAAGTTAGAGAGCAGATCGGGGGAGGGGCTTTACAGTAGGATTGCTGTTTTGGGGTTAGGGGTAGGGGAAACATGGGGAGAAAATTTGTAACTCAAAATCTCATGGAAATGAATGATGTAAACAAGAAAATAAATTTTAAAATTTTTTAAAAAGAAAGCTAATGAGTTCTGTTTTAGAAATGCTGAGTTTGAAATGCCTATGGATCATCCAATTCAAGATATCCTAAAAGCAGTTGGTGATAAGGACTAGAGTCCAGGAAAGAGACTGGGCCTTGATATAAATATACATATGTGTATCTAAAAATATGTATGTATATTTAGGAATCATATGCAGAGAGATAATAACTGAACACACAGGAATTAATGAGATCACCAAGTAAGATAGGAAAGAAGGAAAAGGAGAAAAGAGCAAAGAACTAGGCTTGGGAACACTCATGGTTAGCTGGCATGACCTGGATAAAGATTCATCAAAGGACACTGAGAAGGAGCTTTAGACAGGTAAGAGGAAAACCTAAAGAGAGCAATGTAATGGAAACATAGAGAAGAGTTAACATCCAGGACAAGGTGGCAATCAGCACTGTCCAGTGCAGTAAAGAGGTCAAGAAGGATGAGGATTAAGACAAGGTCACTAAATTTGACAATTAATAAAGCACTAATAGGGGCAGCTAGGTGGCGCAGTGAATAGAGCACCAGCCCAGAGTCAGGAGGACCTGAGTTCAAATGTGACCTCAGACACTTGACACACTTACTAGCCGAGTGACTTTGGGCAAGTCACTTAACCCCAATTGCCCTTAAAAAAAAAAAAAAAGCACTAATAACTCTAGTGAGAAATTTCATTTGAATAGTGAAACTGGAAGATATTCTGCAGAGTATTTAGAAGAGAGTGAAAGTATAGGAATGGAGGCATCTGATATACAAAGTTTTCTCAAGGCATTCAGCAAAGAGGGGGAGGAGAGATAAAAATGATAATTAGAAACAAGTGAGGGCTTTTTATTTTAAGATGTTGGAGAAACATGCAATATGTCTGTAGGCAGCAGAGGAGGAGCCAGTAGAGAGGGAGAAC
Source organism: Pseudocheirus occidentalis (assembly GCA_028646575.1). Taxonomy (NCBI): domain Eukaryota; kingdom Metazoa; phylum Chordata; class Mammalia; order Diprotodontia; family Pseudocheiridae; genus Pseudocheirus; species Pseudocheirus occidentalis. Next base: position 80,250,209 of record CM053593.1, on the reverse strand, counting down.
TGAAGTTGAAAGTGGAGATGATAGTGGAGGCAATCTGCTGCAAAAGACAGAAGTCGGGATTGATGTTACATGTAGAGCAGTTTGCCTTGGCAAGGAAAAGCACCACCTCTTCATGTGAGATGGAATGAAAAAGACAGTGAGGGAAAATATTCCTAGTGATATGAAATGAGAAGGAGGTTAGAAGGAGCTCTTTATCAATGGCCTCGATTTTTAAAAATCAAAGCATGAAGAGAACGTCAGCTGAGAGGGAAGGAAGTAGATACCATTGGAGACTTGATGTAGAATGAAAAGGTGGTGTTGTAAGCTGGATAGCAAACCAATTATAGAAGTAGTAAAAGATTTCTTCGTTGCAAGAGACTAGTTGAGATTACATAATATAAATTTGTAGTAAAATGTTCTTATTCACTGATGACACCATCAGAAATTGAATCAAATCCTAGAATACTATATTGAAATTCTCATTAATGTCACGAGATTAGTCATCCACACTTGAAAAAAAACTGGATTTCTTTTAAATGGTCCTTATTCTTAGATTAGACTGTGGCTTTCAACTGGCTGAGAAGTCCATTTAATTAGGCTGTGAGTGTGGGGGGAGAGGGGGAAGGGCTGTTGTACTGCAGGTGACTAAGAAATTAAGTTCAGGAATTGGGGAAATGATACTTGAAAAATTGTGAGGTGAGGTGATTTCAATGATCCCAAAGAGCTTGCTTAAACTAAAGCCCATATTATGAACTGCAATATTTTCTGAGTATCATTATGTGACCATAAATCATGGCATAAGATGATCTCAGAAGAAGAGGGGACCAAGAGTTTATGAAGTATCTACTAGGCATTATACTTAGTGCTTTACGAATATCTTTTATGATTAGATAAGAAGCGGAAATAACTCAAAAGACCATTGATGTAAAGATATAGAATAAGTTCAAGTAGGCTGCCACATATTGCCAATTAAGTAGAAGAAAAAATGTAAATGACATGAGGATATATAGATATATAGATAGATAGATAGACAGACAGATAGATAGATAGATAGATAGATAACCAAAAAAATAACTAGAACAATCACATGAGACTGACCAAAAAAAAAGACAGTTAGCCAAGCTAATACGTTAATGCCCTGAGAGACAAGAAAAGCAAGAAGTTGGCTTCTAGTCTATCAATAAATCCTTAATGGAAGATTTATTTAAGAAAAAAAAACATGCAGAAGATCTATAAAGCAAGAGAAGGCATGAAGGGTCTGCACTATGCATCAAGGACAATAGTATACATACCAAAGAAACTGGGGTTCTATCAAAGTGTCAGCATACCATTTCACATTTTTTCAACATTCCAAATTAAATACTAATGCAATCCTTTTTGAGAAAATAAGATTCCCAACTATTCGAAAAATGCTAGACTTAAATTATCTTTAAATTTTTGTTTTTATTCTGAATTTGCCAACCAGCAAAAATAGGCTTGGATATGCGTGTGTATATCTATATCTAAATCTATATCTATATCTATATAGATAGATAGATAAATGGAATAAATGACCGCACATGAAATTGAAGGATTATTATGTATAGTTTGCTTTTCTTTTTAAGTATATATTAAGTTCAACTTAGAGCTTTCAAAGTTTATACTTCAATTCTTATTCACATGCAATAAGTTTATATTAATATATAAAAATGTTCTTACCTGCACCTTTTTTAATGCCACTGGCACTGCATCCAAGAGACAAGCTGCTCTGTAAACTTCACTGAACTGTCCACGTCCAATCTTCTTTTCTATTCGAAAATTGGCTAATGTATTATAGCCCATGTCAGGTCGTAAGGCCTTCTGTAATTTTGTTTAAAAGGTGGAAAAAGGAAAACTCAGTGAAATACCTTCATATAACATATAACATATCATCAAAGTGATATATTCTGATTCAAAGGATATAAAACAATTCTATCTCATATAAAATTGAAAATGTATAAGTTACCATATCCAATATTTTATTAAGTGCAGGAATTCCCTCTATGAAACACCTGATAAATTATCATCAAACTCCAATATCTCTAGTGACAGAGTTAACTACTGCATGAGGAAGTTCCTATTTAATTTTTGGGTAGTTGTACAGGACATTTCATACTCATACTCAAATACTCAAAAATCTCCAAATCTCACTGATTCAGAAGTTCCCTTCAAATATACTGATCATTGTCCATCCATGCCCACCCATCCTGTGCATCTCTTATCCATATTTTCCAAAAAGTTTGACTCAAGTTAACTCAAGATTCTGCAGTCTTCCTTCACTCTCCTCCCACTATCACGAGTGAAACACTCTGGTTGTCTACCTGTCATTCTTTGCTTCTGTCACATGATCAACCCATCTTTTCCTGAAATAAAATTCTTTGATAATATCCTTTGCTCCTATTCTTCTTCAAAGTTCCTTTTGCTTATCTGTTACAGTTAACCACATGAGAACCACTCCATTGCCCTCTGTATGATAGCAGAGATTTTCTGTGGCAATGCTGTTCTAGGTCTTGTTTCCATATAGCAACACTAGTAAACATAGTTACCATTTAAAAGATGAGTCTTTGTTTTCTTGGGAAGTTTAGCATCAATAAAAGAGATTTGTAATTTCCTCAACAACAACAACAACAACAACAACAACAAAACCTAGTCTATTTACCTTTTCAATTCTGGATTTAATTGTCCATCTGTTCTGTCTCTCCCAAATAATGACCATGTTGGACAATCTGTATAGGATGCCTATGCAAACTCATGCTGAAATCTAGACCATAGACATTAATCATAAACTTAATTTTTCTGGTGCAGATGAACTGGCCAGATTCTTCAAATAATTATAGATCTATTCAACAACAACAACAACAACAACAATAATAATAATTGCTTAACATTTACATAGCACCAGCTATATTCCAGGAACTGTGCTAAGTGCTTTACAAATATTTTCTTACTTGATTCTCACAACAACCCAGGATGGCAAATGCTATTGTTATCCCTATTTTGCAGATGAAGAAAATAAGGTCAGCAGATGTTAAGGGACTTGTCTAGGATCACACAACTAGTAAGTATCTGAGGCTGAATTTGAACTCAGGTCCTCCTAACTCTAGGTCCAGTATTCTATCCACTTCGCCACTCACTTGCTCCAAAGAGGCTCTGCAGTGTCTTGGGGCTTGATATAATCTCTAAAAAACAGAAGCAGCTGGAGGATCTCAACATTTACAGAGCATCCTTTCTTGACCTAGACTCTGAATTGTATCTCTGCCAAGTGCTGATATCTTTAGTGAGTAGATAGCTCCCTGTTTTGGGGGGCAGCTAGGTGTTACCATGGATAGAGTACTAGCCCTGGAGTCAGGAGATCCAGAGTTTAAATCCAGTCTCAGATTCTTAGTAGCTGTGTGACTCTGAACAAGCTACTTAACCCAGTATCTCTGCCAAGAAAACCCCAAATGGTGTCACAGTCAAAAACTATTATAAGCAACTGAACAAGAAGTGCCCTATTTTATACCTTACCTGATATTTATTAGATGGCCACTGAACAGTTAATTCTATTATTAGATCTTCCAAAGAATTTTAAAACTGTTGATTATGGAAAGGAGAATCTGTATTATGAAAGAGCCTGTAAGGAAGTATTTTGTTCCAATTCAAAAACTTTTTCCTTACCAATAAAAAAAAAATTCATAAACGGACCTTATTCTTCTACATCTTTCAGCTAATTTTGAGACAGTAAAGTTGTAGTGTACTACTGAATGATTTTTGCAAAAGCCTGCTTGTACCTTCCAAAACTCATATATGTATACATGTACATGTATGTATATGTGTGTGTATATGTATATTTATTTATTTATATTTATATTTATATATTTGGTCCAGTCCGGGGGTTTTCCTTATTTTTGTTCCCTCTAGCACCTTAAGAACTGTGATATCAAAGTTCAAATATTATGATTCTGCTATCACTTAAAGAGAAAATTTATGAAGTAGTTTTGCAAATATTTACCATTTTTCTTCCATTTGTAGTCCTCTTTCTATTTTTGCCCTTGAATGCCCTTGAGTGACTTTAATTGGTTGAATAAGTTCAATTGAATAAACATTTAATAAGAATCTACTATGTGCCAGGCACTGTGCTAAGCACTAGGGATACAAAAAAGGCAAAAGATACCCCCTTGCCTTCAAGGGGCTTATAGTCTAATGGGGAAAGATAACACATAACCAAATATATACAAAGTAAACTATAAATAGGATAAAAAGAAAATAATTAACAGAGGAAAGGCATTGGAATTAAGACGGACTGGAGAAGGCTTCCTGGAGGAGACAGGGTTTTAGTTGGCCCTGAATGGAAGCCAAGGAGGTCAGTAGTCTAAATGGAGAAAGGAAAGAATTCTAGGCATTGGGGAAAGCCAGAGAAAATGCCTGGAGCTGAGATACAGTATCTTGTTCCTGGAACAGCAAGGAAGTCAGTATCACTGAACCATACAGTAATTGTTAGGGCCTGGAGTCAGGAAGATCTGAGTTCAAATCTGGCCTCACACACTAGTTGTGTGACCCCAGGCAAGTCACTTAACCCTAGTTACTTCAGTTCCTCATACGTAAAAAATCGGGTATACACTGGAGAAGGAAATGGGAAATCTCTGCCATCTCTTTTCCAAGAAAATTCCACAGACAATGTTCATGAGGTTCCCTAGAGTCTGACAGGCCTGAATCACTGAACAATAACAGCAATAACAAAAAAGGTATAAGATCCAAAGGGGCTCTGTTATAAAGGGATTTGAATACCAAACACAGCCTGGAGGCAAGAGGAAGTCACAGAAGCTTACTGAGTAGGGGAGTGATATGATCAGATTTGCCTTTTATGAAAATCACTTTAGTGGTTGAATGGACAATGGATTAGAGTAAAGAACAGACTCAAGACAGGCAGACCCACTAGACTACTGGCAGGTCAAAGAAGAAAGGAAACATATTCAGGAAAATATTGCAAAGTTGCAACAGCACACCTTGGCAACATATTTGAAATGGGGGCTGGAATATCAGAGACAGTGAAGTATCTTAGATGACTCCTAGGTTGTGAGCCTAAGGGACTACTAGGAGGATGGTACGTTCTGCAGTAATAGGAAACATAAAGATAACAAGTTTGAAAATATTGAGTTTCAGATGGCTAATGGACATCCAGTTCAAGATGTCAGAAAAGTAGTTGGAGATGTGAGACTACAGGTCAGCAGAGAGACAGGGGAAGAAAAGATAGATTTGAGAATTATCAGCACAGAGATGGCAATTAAATTTATGGAAGGTGATGAAATCACCAAGAACAGAGGGAGAACAGAAGAGAATCCAAGAGAGAACCAGTTAGAGGGCCTGATCTGTGGAGGTGGATCAAACAAAGGAGACAGAGAAGAGTCAGGAAGAAGGAAAACCAGGAGAAAGCAGTGTTCCAAAAGCCTAGATAAAAGAAAGCATCGAGGCTAAAGTGATCAACAATCCTGAAGGCTGCAGAGAGATCAAGGAGAAGGAAGACTGAGAAAGGGCCATAGTTTTTGGCAATTAAAAAAATCACTTCCGCCAAGATGGCAGAGTAAAAGCAGGAATGTGATTCAGCTCCTATTCCTGTAAAATAGGAATAAAATAAAATACCTGTAAAAAAAAATATAACTCTAAATGAATTTTAGAGCTACAGAACCCACAAAGTAACAGAGAGAAACAAATATTCCACTGACAGCAACCTGGCAAGCCAACAGGAAGGGTCTATTGCACCAGGTGAGGAGTCAAGTGCAGTCCCACATGAGCCAAGCCAGCCGGAATTTGACTGGCCAGAGCAGACTTCAGGAGAGTGGATCACCAGTAGCTGTGGCAGTTTCCAGACTTCTCAACACATGAATGCCAAAGAGAAAGTAAAAGGTCAGTAGGGAACTCTGTTGGAACTGGGTGAGAGAAGAGTGTGGTCTGGTCCCTGCCTCTGGGGTAAGTGATGGCAGCAGCGCAGTGGCTACAGTTGCCATCACACAGCTGCCCCCAGAGCTACTGGCCTGCAGATTGTAGGGGAACCACATGACCATTCAGAGGGTAATCACTCTTGCTTTGACCTGCATGGATCTGGGTCGCAGTCTTAGGTGGTAGTCATGGGGTGAGGAATGCTAATGTGCCAGAGCTTGTGGTGGCTGTAGAGAGGGTGCCCTCCTCATAGCTCTGACAACAGCTCTGAAAACAACTGCCAAAACCCCAGTAATCTAGGATACAGCTCTCTCCACTCTGGAAGCAGAGTTCTACTGTAGCAAAGAGCTCAAAAGTCAAGTAATTGACTGGCAACATGAGCAAACACAGGAAGCATAATCAGACCACAGAATCTTTTTTGGGAGACAAAAAGCATCAAAACATGGAATCAGAAAAAGAAAACAAAGTCAAAACTCCTGAATTAAAAGCTTCCAAGAAAAATATGAACTAGCTACAGGCCATGGAGGAGCTCAAGAAGGGTTTTAAAAATAAAGTAAGAGACGTGGAAGAAAGATTGGGAAGAGAAATGAGAATGATGCAGGAAAATCGTGAAAAGCCAGTCAATAGCCTGACTGAAGAAAATAACACCTTAAAAAATAGATTAACTCAAATGGCAAAAGAGGCCCAAAAAGCTAATGAGGAGAAGAATGCCTTAAAAAATCAAATCTGTCAGAGAGAAAAAGAATTTCAAAAGCTCACTGAAGAGAATAATTTCTTCAGAATTAGACTGCAGCAAATGGAAGCTAATGTCTTCATGAGACATCAAGATACTATTAAACAGATCTAAACAAATGAAAAAATAGAAGGCAATGTGAAATATCTCACTGAAAACACCACTGACCTAGAAAAAAGATCCAGGAAGGATAATTTAAAAATTATTGGACTACCTGAAAACCATGATAAAAAAAAAAAGAACCTAGAAATGATCCTTCAGGAAATTCTCAAGGAAAATTGCCCCTGATATTCTAGAACCAGAGGGCAAAATAGAAATGGAAAGAATTCACCAATCACTTCTTGAAAAAGATCCCAAAAAAGAAAACTCTTAGGAATATCATAGCCAAATTCCACAATTCCCAGATCAAGGAGAAAATATTACAAGCAGCCAGGAAGGAACAATTTTACTATTGTGGAAACACAATCAGGATAGCACAAGATCTAGCAGCTTCTACATTAAGGGATCAAAGGGCTTGAAATATGATATTCCAGAGGTCTAAGGAGCTAGGACTAAAAACAAGAATCACCTACCCAGAAAGACTGAGTATAATGTTTCAGGGGAAAACACAATGAAATAGAGGACTTTCAAACATTCTTGATGAAAAAAAACCAGAGGTAAACAGAAAATCTGATTTTCAAATACAAGAAGCAAGGGAAGTATGAAAAGGTAAACAGGAAAAAGAAATCATAAAGAACTTATTAAAGTTGAACTATTTACATTCCTACATGGAAAAACAATAATTGTAACTCATGAGACTTTTCTCAGTATGAGGCCAGTTGAAGGGAATATAAATGTGTGTGTGTATGTGTGTGTGTGTATACATATATATATGTGTGTGTATGTGTATGTATGTATGCAGTCATATATATGTATATATGTACGTATGTATGTATGTATAGGAAGGTGTATGTATATATAAATATATGTGAATGTGTATATACATAGAAGACACAGGATCAGCTGAATATAAGGGACGATATCTAAAAAATAAAATTAAGGTAAGAGAGGAATATATTGGGAGAAGGAGAAAGGGAGAGGTAGAATAGGGTAAATTATCTCATATAAAAGAGGCAAGAGAAAACTATTATAATGGAAGGTCAACCTTACTCTCACTGAATTTTGCTTAAGGAGGGAATAACATATACACCCAAATGGGTAGCTTACCCTACAGGAAAGTAGGGGCGAAGGGAATAAAAGGGAGGATGCTAGAAAGGAGTACAGACTGGAGGAAAGGGTAGTTAGAAGCAAACACTTTTGAAAAGGGACAGAGTCAAAGAAGAAAACAATAAATGGGGGGTGGGGTAGGATAGGATGGAGGGAAATATAGGTAGTCTTTCACAAAAACTACTATGGAAATGTTTTATGTAACTACACATGTACAACCTATATTGAATTGCTTGTCTTCCCAGTGGGGGTGGGTGAGGAGGGAAAAATGGAAAAAATCTAGAAATCAAAGTTTTAAAAACAAATGTTAAAAAAAATTATATTTACATACAACTAGGAAATAAGACATACAGACACAAGAAATCCATCTTGCTCTATTAAAAAGTTAGGGGGGAATGGGGGAAGATATAAGAAAGAACATATTGGGGGTAGGGGTATTCAGTAGGCTCGATATCTTGGGGTGGGGGTGGGGGAAAGATGGAGAGAAAATTTTTAACTCAAAATCTTGTGGAGATGAATGTAGATAACCAAAAATAAATAAATTTGGGGAAAAAAAGAAGAGAAAAAGAAAGTGGAGGCACTATTGTAGCTAGAGGGGTTCAGCTATAAAAGGGCAGGAAGATAACCAGGATAACAATTAGCAGGGATGGAAATTTCAAGTAAGGGTTTGTTGTTGTTGGTTTTCCAGAATGGGCAAGAAATGAATGTGGTTGTAGGCAGTAGGAAAAGAGCCAGCAAAGAGATAACTGAAAATAAGTGACAGAGTGAGGATGACAAAGTAGACAGACAATCTGTTGGAGAAAACAGGATAGAATGAGATCACTTGTGCTGGTAGAAAAGGGGTGAACTTCAGTACAGAGTAAGGCAACCACAGTATTGGCCCAGATTAAGCTTGTAATCAACTGAAATTCCTAGGTCTTTTATCACATTCTAACAAGAATTTGATAGCTCCTTTAGACTAAACTTACATAGATGAAATTTTGAATTGAAGTGTAAGAGTTTATATTTGTCCTCATTAAATCATGTATTTTAAGTTTGTGCCTATTGTTCCCAACTTAATGAAATACTCAGGGACAGGGGGAGATTTTCAAATTTAATACAAGCATCAAGAGAGGTAGTCAAACATAATTATTATTTACTACTTCTTTAATGGTTTTCTTCCTTTGAGAATGCAAAGCCTAGGAAAACAAAATATTTTTCCTTGAATATAAGTTTAAAAAAATCTGGAAAATGTAACTAGGCATGTAATTCAAATATCCCTGAACATTAATTTAAATTTATGTAAAAAAAAATCAGGTCACTATTAATAGGGACTTGAATTGTAGAATTTTAATCTCAGAGCCAATATTTTGTTATGTCTTACACCTCGTCATTTGGTTGTGTCCTACTCTTCATGACCCTGTGGACCATAACACACTAATATTGTCTATGGGGGTTTTCTTGGAAAAGATAGTGGAGTGGTTTGCCATTTCCTTTTCCAGTGGAATGGAGCAAACAGAAGTTAAGTGATTCACCCAGAGTCACACAGCAAGTAACTGTATGAAGCTGAATTTGAACTCAGGTCTTCCTGACTCCAGGCCTAGCACTCTATCCACTGAGCAAAACAGCTTCATCCACTGAGTCACTATTAAGTATGTAGCAGTTACTTAATACTTGCTGAATTTAACTGAAAATCGTAAGAAAAGAGTTATGATATATGATTTCATTTGGCATCAGGGATATATAAATCTGATGCCTTCTAACAATTATTAAAATACTTATTCATACTGCTTTCTTTCATAGAGTTAAGGAATAGCTCTGGGGAACTCGTGGGTCAAAAACCCCCTACTAACCTAGATCAGTGCTTTCTTTGCAACTTAGAATCTTTAAGAGTTACTTAGGACACTGAGAGGTTAAGTGATTAGTACATGCTCACAGACTGTATGTGTCAGAGACAGGATTTAAACCCAAGCCTTACTGACTCTGCGGCCAACTCTCTACCAATTATTTTGCTACCCTGCCTTGTAAGATTTTCATAAACATTTTATTTTCTATGTCACACTTTATAACTTGGCAGAAAATAATAATAATACAAAAATGTGGTAAGCATAAAGACAATGTATTGAAAATGTCTTTTGTTTAAAATGGACTTAAAGGTATTAAGATAGATTGCTAATGAATTTAAGAAAGAGGAATTCAGAAATAACAATAACATTTCAGGTACAATATTTACCATATGTGTTTTCACAACAATTACTCATGCTTGTGAAATTTTTAAAGTTTACAACAAATGATTAAGTAAAGGTTGAATTTTCAAAACCCACTTTAACCATTCAAAGAAAATTAAGTATTTCAAAATTTGGTAAACTGGACCAATAGCTTCAGAGACCACATCTTACTCAACAAGATAAACACATAAGCAATGACACCCTTTCACATACTAAGACCTCAAGACTTAAAGACATTCTTTCTATTGTGACTTGTCAATTTAAGAAATAAAATACAGCTCTCAAATAATTTATATGTTCCATATATTTTCAATGTGAATTGAGAATTATCTACTGTCTGTACAATAACTTGACAAATACTAGCGCGAACTACTAAGGCTGTGTGACAACCACATGCTGAGAGCAAAGTCTCACTAATGTGTTTTGGCATTCAGGTTTGTAATCACACATTTACATATGCAATGACCTACATTTGCATGTCAGATCACACACTGTCTTGGTTTATTAAGACTGGGCACCTCCCTGTGTTTGGCGGCCAGAGTGGCCAGAGAGGGCCAGAAGGCAGTATTTTTTGGCAGTTGAGGGATGAACTGCCACCAAGGATTAGGTTGATATGGCCTGAGCATTAGACACTTCATTAGACATAATCTGTTTAACAGTGGGCAGTGTATGTAAACTTCACAGCCCATTTGCGGCACCTTTTCCCCCCCCATAGCCTTTCTTCAAGGGGCAGTGTGGATGAGTGACAGCTTGTCTCATCTGCTCCCTTGTTCTGTCACACAATTTAGATGTGGAGAGATGACATGAGAAGTAGCATAGCTGCACATCTTCAACTACTACCAGGCCTATCTACCATACTGTTAAAAAAAAAAAAAAATCTTGTATAGGGTAAAGGTCTACCTTAATTTGAAACCATCAGAGAGGTGTTACAAACATTTTAACAATGATTACATTAAGCTCTATGTAATGGAGTATTTGGTTCTGAAGATTTAGTTTATATACAAGCACTCAAACCTTTAAGGCTAGTAAAATCTATAATCAATTTTTTAAAACTTAGAAAGAAACCATAAATGAGTAATTTTCTATTTATAAATAATTTCAAGTTTCAACTGTTTTTTTAAACTTCTCACAAACAACATTTCACTATAACAGATAGAATAAAGTACAGAAATAGTCAAACTCTAAAGGTATCAATTATAAACCAAATAATATCACTAAATTTGAATTCTTCCTCTTCTCAGTGTGGCTTATACCTACACTATTCTCTTGAATAGCAAGATCAAATAGGAAATTCGTTCTTTTCTAAAATAGATTTTTATTAAACGGGGTTTGTATTTACCTTTATTTTTAAAGATAAAGACAGTCTGCTATAGGAGATGAAGGACTAGCCATGCCTTAGTTTGAGTCCTATCTTTACTAGGTATGTGACCACAGGCAAGTCCCTTAATATCTGAGTCTCAGTTTCCTCAACTATAAAAAGGAAATAATACTACTTGTAGAATACAAATTACAGGTTTGTTGTGAAGCTCTAATGAAATAACATATATAATGTGCTTTGCAAAACTAAAAGCATTACATAAACATTATTATCACTGTCATTATATTCTCATTACTTAAAGGGTTTCAGTTTTCAGTTATGAGTAACTAGGCAGAATGCAAGTAGAGTGAGAGTTAAGAGAGGAAGCATGTTGTTTGAGGTCAAGAGACCAGATAATCATATTCTAGTACAGAAGGAAAAAAGGAACGAAGGAAAGGAGAGAGGGAGGGAAGGAGAAAGGGAAAAGGGGAGAAGGGAAGGAAGGAAGGGAAAGAGGGAAAAGAAAGGAAGGTTGGTTTCAACCCAAGGAAGACACCCTGCATAATTTTTTTTCTTAAACAGTTGTGGGTTTTTGCACCGAATATGGTGACTTTATTGATTATACATTATACAGGAGTTTATGATTCTCTCTTCTACTTATAAGTGTACCTGAAGTAAAGACTGTGTGTAGGGTGTGAGACCCCCTCAGAATAGGGGAAGATATGAGGGATGTGAGCTCCCCAATGGTGGAACTTCTCTCTTCACTGGGAATGAAGATCCACGGCTTTCTATCTTACTTCTTAGACACTATTTAGACCATGAGGTCTACAAACCAAGAAATGCATTTGACAAAATGGTCATTAAGGGCAATATCAGTACCAGCATCAAAGGAGAGTGAGTATTGCTATTAGTCGCAAATCACAATCTGGTTCCATATGTAGCCCAAGATGACCTTCAAAGTGGTGGTCTTCTACTCCCAGGGGCACATCACCTTGATGCTGGCCTTATTGCAGATACTTGACTGATTTTGTCTTAGTTAGTTCAGAAATCCTGACCTCAAACAATTTACCAACTTTAGCCTTCCCCTGTGAAAGAATCCACTTCTTTTTTTTATAAAAGTATTTATTTTTAGTTTTCAACATTCATTTCCATAAGTTTTAAATTTTCTCCCCCTCCCACCCACCTCATCCCTAAGACACCTTGCAATGTGATATGGGCTCTACAAAGACATTCCAATTAAACACATTTTCAACTTATGTTGCACAGAAGAACTATAATGAATGGGAAAAAAACATGAGAAAGAAAAAAATAACAAAACAAAACAAAAAAAGAAATTAGTTTGCTTCATCCTGCATTCCAACTCCATAGCTCTTTCTCTGCATGTGGCTAGCATTTTCCATCATGTGTCCTTTGATACCGTTTTAGGTGCTTGCATTGCTGAGAAGGGATAAGTTTATCAAAATCAACACTGTGGCTGTTACTGTGTACAATGTTCTGCTTCTGCTCCCTTCACTCTGCATCAATTCATTTAAGTCTTTCCAGGTTTCTCTGAAGTCTACCTTGTTCATCATTTCTTATAGCATAGTAGTATTCCATTACATTCATATACCACAACTTGTTTAGACGTTCCCCAATTGATGGGCATCCCCTCAATTTCTACTTATTGGACATCACAAAAAGAGCGGCTATATTTTTGTATATGTGTTTCCTTTTTTCATTTTTATAATCTCTTTGGGATACAGCCATAGAAGTGGTATTGCTGGGTCAAAAGGTATGCACATTTTTATAGCCCTTTGGGCATAGTTCCAAATTGAACTCCAGAAAGGTTGGATCAGCTCACAGCTCCACCAAAAATGAATTAGTGTTTCAACTTTCCCACATCTTCTCCAACATTTATCATTTTCCTATTTTGCCATGTTAGCAAATCAGATAAGTGGTACCTCAGAGTTGTTCTGATTTGCATCTTTCTAATCAACAGTTATTTATTTAGAGCATTTTTTTTCATATGACTATAGAAAACTTTAATTTCTTCCTCTGAAAACTGCCTGTTCATATCTTTCGACCATTTATCAATTGGGGGATGACTTGCAGAAAGAATTCACAATTTTATGCATACTCTCTCTATATATAGGAACAATGCTAAGGGATTCACTGCCTTTTGTTATAGTATCAATAGCCAAGACTGTCACTATGACATTGTATTTGACAGAAGCATTTAAAAATGTCAGTAGAGACACGTAGTATTTGCTGGCACATTATTCCAGATTTTCTTCCAGAGTCAGTTATCAATATTTATTGAACACCCTAAGGATTCAAAACATTCTCAAACTGTGAAAATAAACTGCTTTTTCATTTCAGTGTGATTAGCTACATGGGGAGCTAGATTATTGACTGGTCTGTTCCACAGAAAAGAGGGTGCTACTTCTGAGCACACTTATTCCCTGAGAGAAATCCTAGCAAATGGCAGAAAGGAAAGCATACTATCTAAAGATTTACAAGATAAGGCTTTGAATTCTGCTCATAAATTCCGATCTAGTAGTTGTAGACCATTACCAAAGAATGCTGAAGATTCTATCCTTTCAGAGATCCAACACGACACTAAAACAAATCTCTCAATTTTTGTCCCAACCAGGTTTTAGTGTTAAACTTCACTGTCCAGTTTCTTTACCTGTTAAATGGGCTTTTAAGAAACAAATTCATGTCTAAAAAACATGGAAGAAATAATTAAAAGCCCAATAAATTAAGCTGTTTATGTAAGAGGTTGGTGGTTAACCATAAGAACAATAATAATTTCTTAGAAGAGATCAATCTGACTACTTTAAAATGCATTTTTATATTCTTGCTCTAATCCAGTTTGACTAGAAGATAGAATGAGTGAAGAAGAAGAAGAATGTTTTACAGAGACAGGCTGTGGAAAGTCTAAACCTTCAAGGTGAGAAGATTATATCTGATCCTACAGACTATGGAGCTTTTGAGAAAAGGACTGACATGTTCAGAGCAGTGTATTTGAAAGTTAAGTTGTGCAGCTGAGTAAGAGGCAAACTGGAGTAGGAGAAAATGCGGAAGCAGGAAAGTCCATTAGGAGGCTTTCGAGTTGTCCAAATAAGAGATAAATGAAAACTTTGGCTGAGGTGATGGTTATGGAATTAACAGAAGAAAGGAGATGGACTTAAGGGATGGATTAGAAGTATAATCAACTGATTATCAAAAGTCAGAGAGGGGCCAAGATGGCGGCATAGAAGCAACAAAGCACCACAGCTCCCACACAAACACACTAAAAAACTCATAAAATGGGATGCTAAACAGATTTTCAAGCTCCAAAACTCTCCAAAAGACAGAAAGAACATCTATTGCCACAGGCAGCGCAGCAGGCGAGGTTCTTCACAGCAGTCTGGGACTCGGCCAGAAACCACTGACTTGGAAAATAGATCCAGGAGAGACAACTTGAAAATTATTGGTCTACCTGAAACATATGACCAAAAAAAGAACTTGGAAAGCATCCTTCAAGAGATCCTCAAAGAAAATTGCCCTGATGTTTTAGAATCAGAGGGCAAAATAGAACTTGAAAGAATTCATTGATCACCTCTTCAAAAAGATCCCCCAAAGAAAACTCCTAGAAATGTTATAGCCAGGTTCCAAAATCCCCACACCAAGGAGAAAATATTACAGGCTGCCAAGAAAAAAACATTTGAATACTGCGGAAGCACTATCAGGATA
>CM053593.1:80157188-80227169 GCA_028646575.1 Pseudocheirus occidentalis | reverse complement strand
TCTGAAGGAATTATTCTCTTCAGTGAGCTTTTGAAATTCTTTTTCCATCTGGCAAATTTGGTTTTTTAAGGCATTCTTCTCCTCATTGGCTTTTTTGGCCTCTTTTGCCATTTGAGTTAATCTATTTTTTAAGGTGTTATTTTTGTTGTTGACTCTCTTTTCATGATTTTCTTGCATCATTCTCATTTTTCTTCCCAATTTTTCCTCCACTTCTCTTACCTGATTTTCAAAATATTTCTCTGAGCTTCTCCATGGCCTTTAACTAGTTCATATTTTTCTTGGAAGCTTTTGATGTAGGAGTTCTGACTTCACTGTCTTTCTCCCATTCCATACTTTGATCCTTTTTGTCCCCAAAAAAGGAATCTAAGGTTTGATGGCTGTGCTTGCTTTGCTTCCTTTGCTTGCTCATACTGCCACTCATTTACTTGACTTTTGAGCTCTTTGCCACAGTAGAACTTTGCTTCCAGAGAGGAGAGCTTTGTCCCAAATCACTGGGGTTTTCAGAGCTTCTGGAGGTATTAGTTGGGTGCCTTCTCTGCAGACCCCAACATGCTCTGACTCACTGGTCACACACCCCAGGACCTCAACCCAATACAGGGATCCAGATCCAGGCAGGTTAAGGCAAGAGTGCTTACCCTCTGAATGGCCACTTGGTCCCCCTACAATCTGCAGGCCAGGAGCTCTGAAGTAGCCATGAGGCTGTGGCTGCACATTTTCCATACCTCCAGTGCTTCTCTCTCCAGAGCAGAGGCTAGACTGCACTCCATCCGCCCCAGTTCCAACAGAGTTCTAGTGACCTTTTACTTTGTCTTTGGCATTTTTAGGTGGATAATTCTGGAAACCACAGCTACAGATGATCTACTCTCCTGAAGTCCCTCCAGTTGTAGCTGGTCAGGGCCACCCTGTGGTTAAAACCTCAGGCTCACACTGGACTGTACTCAGCTCCCAGCACACTGCGATGCACCCTTCTTATCCACCTGCTGGATGGCCTTCAGTGGGAGATTTGTTTCTGTCACTTTGTGGGTTCAGTAGCTTTAAAATTTGTTTAGAGTCATATTTTATAGGTATTTGAGGTGGTTATGGAGGAAGCTCACAGAATTTTCCTGCTTCTATGCTGCCATCTTGGCCCCACCCACCCCAACCCACTTTTCCAAACTTCCCTATTTTTGTTCAAAGATATCACCATAATTTTAGTCTCCCAAGTTTATAGCTTTAGTATTATTCTCACCTCTTCACTCTCCCTCATCCCACATATCAACTAGTTGCCAGATCTGGCTATTTCTGCCTCCACAACAACTCTCACATCCAACTCTTTGCACTCATTTACACAGCCGCCAAATGAGATCAGACCCTTATGATTGCTTATCTAGAACACTACAATGGCCTTCTAACTGAATTCTCTTCACATTAGTCCATCTTTCTCAAAGGTGGCAAGATGATTTTCCTTAAGGGAAGATCTGATGTGATTCCTTCAATAACCTCTAGTGGCTCCCTACTACCTGATTCTGAGGTAAAATATATACTCTATTTATTTAGTTCCTAAAGCCTTTCTTCCATAAGGTCCATTTCCTTGCTTATTTGCAGAGTTAGTACATTATGGTTGTTGAATGGAGCATATATAACATCAATATGTTCAATTCAATTCAATGTATCATTTAGCCTTCTTGAACTTTTTTTTCTTTTTTCTTCTATTTTTACTCTTCATGATAAGAGATGTCTATGGGGGTAGGGGAAGGTATACATTGGGAAAACAGGCAATATAAAATATTAATAAAAATGTATTTTAAAAATAAAATAAATTAATAAAGCCCTTCACAACCTGGCCCCAACCTACCTTTCCAGCTTCATTGTACATGAATACCCCTGCTGTACCCTGCAATGCAGCCAAAGGAACCTCTCTATTCCTGACATACTGTACTTGACCTCTCTTAAGGCCTTTGCACTGGACATTCCACATGCCTGAAATGCACTCCCTCCTTAATTCTACCTCATCCAATTCTTCTCTTCCTTCAAGATGCATCTAAAGCAATAATTTCTACATAGTCTTCCCTGATCCCCAACTTAGGATTACAGATAAAGAATTGGAAGCCACACTTGAAAGCTAGTTAAAGATCCTTTAATTTACATATGGGAAGTAAGGCCTAGACTTGCCCAAGTCACATAAGCAATAAATACCTGAA
This sequence comes from Pseudocheirus occidentalis, assembly GCA_028646575.1. NCBI lineage: Eukaryota > Metazoa > Chordata > Mammalia > Diprotodontia > Pseudocheiridae > Pseudocheirus > Pseudocheirus occidentalis. The sequence continues at coordinate 80,224,989 of CM053593.1, read as the reverse complement.
CTAGGATTCCAAGCATAGGTCCTTTGACTCCAAAACCAACACTCTCCACAATTATTTTTCCTCTCCATGAAAATGGTTTTTAAGAACAAGATTTATAATTCTGGAATACAGACTGAACAGGATAGCATCAAGAGTTAGTAAGAACATATTTGCTAAGATGCCTACAAATCTAACTCTTCATTTTGAAGCCTCATTTCTTCTCCAAAATTCACAAAAAGGAAGTGTCCCCATCCCTTCATTCTCTCTTATGCCCAGGGTACACCTCACATGAATTATTATGTCCAGATTTTTGTACTTACAGTTCCTACTCCACTTAAATTCATTTTCACATCATGCTAAATATACAGGTCTATTCACATCATTCTACTTTGCAAAGACTTTCAACTGTTTACCACTATATACAGAATTTTTTTGTAATGATTTATCCTAGACCTAAAGGCCCTCTACTATTTTTCTTCATCTTGACTTTCCAGTCACATTTAATAATATTGTCCCTTCAATACAGTACTATGCTACTAGCCACTCCCTCTATCTTGGCTTTTTTTCTCCTATACCCCATGAATTGCTAAGACAGGTAGTACAACAGATAGATGACTGAACCTGGAGTCAGGAATATTCAAGTTCAAATTATGCTTTCTAGAAACTTTCTACCTGTGTGATCCTGGGCAAGTCATTTAGTCCCTGTAATAAGCATAATAATAGCACCTAACCCCATTTTGCTGTGAGAATCATATAAGATATTTATAAAGCATTTCACAAATCTTAAAGTATGATACAAATGCTGTTATTATTATCATTTTAGCATCATCTTTCATTTCTGAAAGAGACTATTTCCATAGCTCTATCAGAACCCTTTCAGAAAGGGTAATACATAATAATCATAACCGTGAATGTAAATGAGATGAACTTACTCATAAAATGGAAATAGCAGAATGATCAAAAACCAGAAACCAATAATACGTTCTTTACAAGAAACATACTTGAAACATTGTAACAGAGAAACATGCAAAGAGTGAAAAATAAGGTGCTAGGGAAAGCTAGGCGGCACAGTAGATAGAGTACTGATCCTGAAGTCAGGAGGACCTGAATTTAAATCCAGCCTCTGTCCAGACACTTGACACTTACTAGCTGTGTTACCCTGGGCAAGTCATCTAACCTCAACTGCCTCACCAAAACCAAAACAAACTAAAAAACATAAGGGACTAAAGTCTACTCTAGCTATAGCTGAGAAAGGAAAAAAGCAGGGGCAGCAAACATGAACTCAGAAAAGGCAAAGGCAAAAACAACTAATCAAAGGAACTAAACAGGGAAATTACATTTTGCTAAAAGGTACCATAGACAATGAAGTAATGGTAATGCTAAACTTATCAAATGGCATAGCATCCAAAACCAGGACATACATGAAACTGATGCAAAGTGAAATAAGCAAAATAAGCAAAACCAGGAGAACACTGTACACAGTAATAACAATATTATGTTGGTCAATTGTGAATAACTTAGCTATTCTTAGTAATACAATGATCCAAAATAATTACAAAGGCATTATGAGGAAAAATTCTATCTCCATGATGGAGTCTGAATACAGACTGAAGCATATTTTTTTAACCTTTCTTTATTATTCTTGTTTGTTTTGGTCTACATATACTTTTGCAACATGAATAACACGGAAATATTTTGCATAACTCACACGGATAATGTCTATCAGACTGCTTACAGAGGGGGAAGAAGAGAGGAGGCAGAGAATTTGGAACTCAAAAAATTTTTTAAATGTTAATAAAAAATGTTCTTTATATGTAATTGAGAAAAAATGCAAAGTTAAAAAAAAAGAAAACTATATTTTCCCTTCAATTCTCAATTCAAGCACCTCCTCCTTCATGAAGCCTCTCCTAATTCCAACAGTCAAATGTGACTGTCCCCTACCCAGTTTCTTATCCCTGTTTAACATTCCTAAATTATTTATCACATTCTAACTTATAATCAACTATATATAAGTTTCACCCCATTCTAATAAGCTTCCTGAAGGCTATCAGAGGCAGTATAGTGTGCTGGATGGAGTCCTGAGTTCAAATGTGACTCCTGACTAATTGCATAACTTCGGGTAAGTACCTTAAATTCTTTGAGTTTTTTCTACTATAAAATGGGTATAATAAAACCTATATTTAACTCAAAGGGTAATTTCAGTGAACAAAGAGGTAACATAAAGTGCTTTGTAATAATACTTAAACCACTACGTAAATGTCAATTCCTTAATAAATATCTTTTCATCATTATCATCACCATCATCATTTTCTATCATTATGACTATCATTTTTCATTTTTGTATCCCTAGTATAACATATAGTATAGTATTTAATTTAATTCAACAAACCTACTCTACACCAGTTACTGTTATGTACTAAGGATAAAAAGACAAAAATTAACCAGTTCCTGTCCTGAAAATTTACATCCTACTTTTCTTGTTGTTGAACGGAATTATTGTTATTGTTTAAGATGAAAATTGCATAGTATTCAGAACTTTTTAGAGCAGTTCCTAGATACAATAAGTACCAAAAAATTAATGTTTTATAAACAATTTTCATTTTAGCTCTATTATATCATAGCTATTTAAACTCGTTCATCTCATGCAACGCTTTAATGGCATTTTTAATTTGTATGAGGAAGACAATGAATGAAAGGAGCTGTATCATTAAATAGGTGAAGTTTACTCTTCTTTTTTTTTTTAATAGTCATGGCTAGGTGTCCCAAGTCTATTTTATATTTTTATTTAGCTAAGAGTTTGCTTCAGGAATGATGACTGAAGTCTGAGAAGGTTTTTCAGATATAATCATAGAAAGCAGTAGTTTCCAAAAAACATACACAAACACATTCATATGTCTATGTTATATACATATAGGTCTATATGTACAGATATGTATAGATATCTATACATTAATGTATAGATATCTTCTAATCACTATTCCCTTAACCTTCACAGATTCCTACAACACTCTTCCACCAAAATAAAAACCTGTAATTTCTAAGGTGTTGGAAAGAGAATAGTAACAGACTAAACAGCAAAAGAACAAGGTGATAATGCTGATAACATGGAATGAGGCGATAAAAGCAAGCAGCCTGAGAAAAAGGAGAGTACAAGAGGTTGACGTGGAAGAAAAGTAAGTTCAACAAGTAAGTTGTTGCCACCTGTTCTCTGGAATATATGATTTCTCTTAAATGAACAGTAATTCTACATAGCCATATTCATAAGATGCATTCATAAGAATCCAACTGACAAACTTAAGGAAAAGGAGAAAATGTATATACATAGCATACATCACAAAGAAATTGCAGGACCCTATTTAATGGTCTAACCTCAGGAATACCAAAGCATCCTTCCTTCCCAATATGATATTCCTATCCTACTCTCTGAGGCAAGATAGCATAACACATATGGCATTGGTCTTAGAGTCAAGAAGACCAGAGCACAAATCTTACATCAAACACTTACTAGTTATATAAGCATGTCACTCAATCTCTCTGGATCTCAGTTTCTTCATGTGAAAAAAGAGGCAGATATACTTGATAGTTTCTAAATTCATTTATACTCTAAATCTATAATTTTGTGTTCCTGAATCACTATGATCAGGTATTCCATTAGAACCCAGCAATAGAACAGATTATTAAAAACAACATTTTTTTTTCTTTTTGGAGGGGGGAAGGCAGGGCAATTGGGGTTAAGTGACTTGCCCAAGGTCACACGTCTAGTTTTGTGCTAAGTGCCTGAGGCCAGATTTGAACTCAGGTCCTCCTGACTCCAGAGCTGGTGTTCTATTCACTAGGCCACCTAGCTACCCCAAAATCATTTAATTTTTTTTTTTAGTTGTTGGCCTTTTTTTCTTAAAGAACAAAATTTAAAATACCATAATCTCAGATTAGAAGAGATATCAGATTCCATCCCATCCAGAGCACACTTGTACAAGAATCCCTTCTAAAAGAGATTCAAAAAATAGTTGCTGAGCCTTTACTTAAGATCTCTATATGGGTCTCCACTTCACTTTTAGGTAACTCTAACTACTAGTAAATTTGCGTCAAACTTTTATCTGTTGTCCCTACTTCTTCCTTTTGGGGACAAAAATAACAAATCTATTACATTCTCTTTTTGACATGACAACCCTTCCAAACATATCTGAAGATAGCTACTATATATCACTACCACCCCCAAATCAACTCTGACTGAGGCTCAAACTCATTCAACTGATTCTCATACAGCATAGCCCTTCATCATCATGACTGCCCTCAACTTGGGCAATCTCTTTTCTAAAACATGATGTCCCAAAATACTATATTCTTATGTGGTCAAATAAAGACAAAATACGTACTGGATTGTCACCTCTAATTCCTGTGCATCATGCCTTTCTTAATAGAGTGTAACATTTCATTATCTTTTTGGCTACTACAATATATTAGCTGCACACTAAAACTTCTATATCTTTTTCAGAATAGAATCTAGCCATTCGTCCCTCTTCTTGCACATATAGGGTTTTTTTTAAGCAAGTATAAGATTTTATATTTAACCATAATAAACCAAGTGTTCTTTCTTATCAGTAATTTTTTGGGTCCTGACTCTTTTAGTCAGCAAACTTGAATACATGAGTAAAACAAGATGAAAGAGGAGAGGGAAAGAAAGAGGGTGATCTACTTTGATTGAAGGAGAAAAAACATGAAAGAGATTAATATAAAATGAAGCTGGCTAGGTAAACTGGTATCAGATTGTGGAAGGATATAAATACAAGGCAAAAAAAAAAAAGGAAAACAATAAGGTTTCTGAGCAGAAAAAAAAGGAGAAGCCATAGTATTAAGTCAATTACTCAGTCAAGGGACATAAAGACTTAGAAAAGAGAAAGACTAGAGACAGGAAGCTAAGACAGTCTAGGTGGGAAAAGATGAATATCTACACTAGGGTAGATACAAAAGGAATGGGGAAAAAGAGGCTTATATATAAGACATGTTACATGGTCAAAGTTTGAATGCTAGTACTCAGCAAGTGGTTGTACATATGAGAAGAGAGAAGGGAAGAGATATAAATGACTCCAACCAAGATTATTAACTTAGGAGAGTGGGGAAATGGTGATGTTATTAACAGATAAAGAAAGGACAGGTGCAGGAGCAGGTTTCTGGTGGTAGTAATATAAGTTAAATTTTAAACAGGTTGGAGTCTAGTAAGATGTCTAGTAAGCTGTTAGAAATAAGGAACTGGTGATCTAGAAAAGTACATCCAGATCTAGGGTGAAACAAGGCTGAAACAAGTTCATCACCAGAAATGTTGATTTCCAAGTCACTGTCAGTGCTCTGTCTGGTCAGCAAGTTCAATAACAAGCAAACAAGCAGGGAGTAGGAAGGAGGGCCAGTAGACCCTTCTAGTAGCTGGAAACCCGCCACAGAAGATATGCTATACTTTCTCTCTCTGGGAAGTATATCTATTAAACTGATTTTTGACCAGCTGCAGTTTTGTTCCAGGAATCCTGGTCCATAAGAGATCAGCCTTGGTCTTAAAAGGCTTACAATGACATCTTCAGCTTCTTTTCCTTAAGAGGACTCTGGGGGCAGCTAGGTGGCACAGTGAATAGAGCACTGGCCTTGGAGTCAGGAGGACCTGAGTTCAAATCCAACCTCAGACACTTAACACAAAAACTAGCCATGTGACCTTGGTAAAGTTACTTAACCCCAATGGCCCTCCAAAAAGCAAAAAATTAAAATTAAAAAAGGAGTCTGAAGGCAAAGGACAGTTTCAGGGTAGAGTTTCACAGGCTCTAGGGGCATGAAACCCTCTTTATTACTAAGGCCCATTCTACCAACTCCCTCTTTCAATGGAGAAAGATCAGGGTAAGGAATTAAGACACTGACAAATGATGGAATGTGTTAAAAAAAAAAAAAAGTTTGGCATAGATAGGGACAAAAGAACTGAATTTGGAATCAGAGGACCTGGATTCTAATTCCAGATTTGTCTCAATACCTGTGTAACTTTGGGTGAGTCATATCACCTCTCTGGTGGAGTCTCTTCATTTCTAAAACATAGAGACTGGACAAGATGGTCTCTAAGATAATAATTCTCAATTTATGATCCTGTGGTGTTCTCCTTAGGATATTTCATAGCAAACAAAAAATTTCAGGGAAAATTAATGAAAATTTCAAGTGTGGGGAAAGTTTTTTTTTTTTAATAGAATAAGCAGATAAAGAATCAGTAGATTTGAGCTCAAATTTTATCTATGGCATTAACTAAAATGGAAAATGCATTTTTTTTTGGCCTGGGTTTCTTCATCTGTAATATTAAGAGTACTGGATTAGACATCTAATAAAATGCAACATTAATATTTTTCACTATGGCTCTTTATTTTATGATTGAATATTAAAATTGGAACCTGTGCAATTTATACAGTCTTAATTATAGGAAATATTACAATTAATTTTAAAAGGGATATAAATATATATACAGATATGTATATGAAAATATCTTAAGAAAAAACAAAGTACTCTAAGAAAATAGACATAAGGCATCAAAAAGTATGGGTTATAAGCTTATCTCAGTGATGCTATCATCATTTACAACATTTACAACTCTTTTAAGAGTTGAGTTTATAAACCCTTCAATAAAATCAGCTTAATACTTTACAGACTTAAATACTTCAGTGAATTTGTGATCTCATCAATAAATATATACCCTTCAGTGTTGCAAATTAACCTCCCTGGCCCTCAGTTTCCTCAACTATAAAACAAGAGTGCAAGTGAGGAGTGAAGGATGATAACAAGATTTCAAGCCTAGATAACTTCAAAGATGGAAAAATAACCTTGGAAAATAACTACTGTGACCAGCACAGTTGCATGGCCTAGCAACCAACTGATTAAAGAGAGAGACAGGGATGTATTAGATAGTCTGTTTACTACAGAACCATTTCATACAGAGCTGAAGCTACAAGGAACTTACAAGGCTTATATTCCTATGGCAGAAATTCTTACTTAACCAGAATGCAAGGACCCTCTTTAGTCTCCACCACTCCTTATCCCAGCCCAAGGCTAGTTATTCATTAAGACTTCATCCTAGGACCAAGTCCAGAAGCTCAAACAAACAGGGGGTCACAAACAAGACTTGCTAATTAACTATTCTGAATTTTCCTTAGTTATTCATTGGACCAATGGAGGCCTCAACAAACTAGATTATACTCCTCCTGAATATCTGCCTACTGACCTCATAGAAGAGGAGAGTATTTCCTTAATGGGACTGGGGGACCCCTGAAAGTCTAGTCTACTACATCTCCCTCATTTTATTTATTTATAGGAGAGGGGAACATCCCATTAGCAGAGCCAGGGTGACTCCTGGAAGTCCTCTGTATCTCCCCTATGATATTTATTTATAAGGCTAAGGGCAAAATCATACAGTTGGACATTATATATGACTTGTTGAATGATGCGAGAAAATCAGGAAATAAGGATGGGTAAACAGGTACATAAAACCAGTAGTACCATCCCTATTCCTAGGAAGGTTATAATTTGCTGTATTTGCCCAGGTAATATTCCCTGAGCTCTCTTTATCCAATCTACAATGTTTGTGCCTCTGGATTTGGTAGTAGTGACTGCTGTCTTTCCTGATCCGTGAGGTAAGCCAAATTCTCTAAATCATTTATATCAAGAAATGTGTTATAGTCACCCCATAGCCCATTAAGATGATTTCTAATTTGGGCTATGTCATATTCTGACTTGTTATATTTTTTGTTTACCATACAGAAATATATATCTAAAATCACATAATAACTTTTGTTTAACTTGCATTAATTCAATCTCATCAGCTAAAGCAATTACATCATCTCTGAGCTGTGTTATTTCTTTATAAAAACTCATTGATTTCTGATTATAACAAAAATCCTTGTGAAACATTTGCAGACAATCCATGCAAAAATTAAGCTTGCACTATCTGATTTTGTATAGTGCTGACAGACACAGACACAGCAATACTGCTCACTATAGTAGTATTTAAGCAATTATCCCAACAAATAACAGTTGAGTTCTGAAAAGGAGAGGAGCGTTTGGGTGGGTGGGGGGACAATATTAAGTCCTGTCTTTAGACACACTGAGTCTGAGATGCATTTAAGACATCTAATTCAAAATGAGGGCAGAGTGCAGAAGTCTGTAAGACAGATAAATAGATTTGGGGATTATCTGCATGAAGATGATACTGAACCCACAGAAGCTGATGAGATCACCAAGTGAAGAATATGAAGGGAAAAGAGAAGAAAGCTCAGGACAAAGCTTTAAGGGATACCTATGGTTAGTAGTATTACCTGGATGAAGAACCAACAAAAGAGACTGAAAAGCAATGGTCAGGGAGGCAGGAAAACCAGAGTTGCAAAAACTCAGAGAAGATAGAGCATCCAGAAGAAGGTGATCAATAGTATCAAAATACTGTAGACAGATCTAAAAGAATGAAGGATGAGAAGAAGCCATTATATTTGGCAATTAGATCATTGGTAACTGACTAGACTAACTGAATAAGACCACCAAGCAAAATGAAGGTTTAGAAGACAACAGAAGGAAAGAAAATGGAGGCATTAATTGTACATTTGTAGTTTAGCAGAGAAGGGAAGGAGAGATGTAGGCTTATAGCTATCAGTCATGAAAGGAGATAGTGAGGGTTTTTCTAAGGATAAGGAAATGTTGTAGGAAGCAGGAAAAGAATCAGAAGATCAGAAGAAAATGACAATTAAGGTAGGGATACTGGCAGGAGAAATCTGCTGGAAAAGATGGGAATGAATAGTAAGTATAAAGGGATTTACCTTGGCAAGCAGACAGGTCATGTCATCATCAGATACTAGAATGAGGAGAAAATGGCAGGAAACCCTATAAGAGGAATACGAGATAAGGGAGAGGAGAAAAGGGAGCTCTCAGCAAACCACCTCAGTTTTGCTTTGTTTTGTTTTGTTTTGGTAAAGTGATGAAGTCCTCAGGATAAAGACTGATGGGGAAGGAATTGGTGAGTGGAAGGTTTTAGGCCTTTAGCAAAGAAAAAAAGGTTGTATTACCCAAGGATAGTGAAGCCTGAGACAGCATTAGGAAGTTGGGAAGAATCGAAGATTTAGGTGAAAAATAAAGAATTCTGTTTTTTACAAGTTAAGCTTGAGATGTCCAAAAGGTAACTGATGACACATGGCTGAAAGCAAAGAAAAAGACGAGTTGTAAATGTTTATCTGGGAAATATTTATGTGGCAATGATCACTCAATTCATAGAACCTGAGGAGATCAGCAAGTAAAACTACATATTAGAAGAAGGCCCAGAGTAGAGATTTGGGGGAAATCAAACCAAATAAGGTTGGTAAGTGCCCAGGATAAAGAACCAGCAAAAGAAACTGAGAAGAAGCAGATTTTTTGTATCCCTATACCTCAGCATAATGACTGATACATAGTAGGTATTTAATAAATGCTAACTGACTGAAAGCCTTACTGGAAAAGAAAAAGGAAAGTGCATGAAGAAAATATTCAATGATGCCAAACGCTGCAGAGAGATCAAGGTGGACCAGGACTGAAAGAAAGGCCATTAGATTTGAGCATTAAGAGATCACTAGTAACTACAGATAGAGCACTTTCAATTTAATAATGAGGTAGGAAGCTAGACTCAAAGGTTCTAGAACAGAGTTAGAAGAGAAAAAACAGTGGCATCTATTACAGAAGAGGAATTGAGCTACAAAAGAAAGGAGATAAAGGATGATAGTGTGAATATATGAATCAAGTGAAGAGTATTTTAATATGGGAAAGATATAGGTGTACATTTAGGCAGCAGGGAAGTAGCTGGTAGATAGGGAGAGTCTAAAGAATAAAATGGGAATGAAAGAGGAGACCATCTGCTAGAGTAGACAGGAAGGGATGGGATTAAAGGTTCATGCTAAAAAGTCTGCCTTGGTAAGAAGAGTCATTTCTTCATGTGAGAATGGGAGAAGGAAGAAGTAGTGAAAGATTCCTCAGGGATGTAATATAAGGTGAGATCCTCAGCTGAAAAGATGAAGGTAGAAGAGTGCTATGGGGGGCTTGTGTGAATGGGAGGGCAAATTGATTAGGGAGGTACAAAAGTACTGTCTTGCTGCAATGAGGGCTTAGTTGAGTCTATATAACAAATTTGTGGTGGACCTAGTCAACATGGTTTTGTGATTCCCTCCAAGTTCTATTCAATAGCAAATGATAAGGAGTGAAGGTGACAGCATGGATTTTTACCTTTGATTTTCTTCTCTTTTGTATTCTACTACATACAATACTTATTTCTATATGTATCATCATCCTACTAGATTTTAAGTTCCTTGAAATGAGAGGTATTTTCATATTTCCTCAGCATCAAATATTGTATAGTAGATGCTTCATAATTTTTGCTGTCTTAATTTCTTCACTAGGATAATACTGTCTTTGGTAGCAAAAGGAAATTCAGTTAAGAAACAATTGAGAAAAATTAAAAATTTTTGTGAGGCAGTAGATTTTTTTAAACTATTTGTAAGGACAGACTTTTAAATACACATTACTCTCACTACATTTTCTCTAAATTCAAGTCATAGCAGACATTTTCATAGGGCTTTAAGGCTTACAAAAAGTTTTATATACATTATTTCTTTTGATTCTCATGGGATAAGTAGTACAATCTTTATTTTACAATTGAGGAAACTGTTTCCAAAAAGTTAGATAATTTGCCCATGATCACATAGATGGTATCAGAGATTGGATACAAACCCAAGTATCCTTTGACACTTAAGTCTGACACTCACTTCCCTCCACTACACTTTATCTCTACCTAACATGAAATAAAAGTGAGACAACCTTATAAATAAGTCCTTTTAGTTCAAAAGTACCAAAATTTCTTTATATGAGATCTAAAGCAGAGCAACATTATAATCAGTAGTTAATGGTATTATATAAAAGGTGCCTGTGTAGTTGGTTGAAAAAAGATGAAAAATTATTTCATTGTAACTTTATTAATCTCCAAAATTATACTAATTTAGAGGGTATTTGAGCAAATTCCCAGTGGCCCATAAAGTAAACTTCAATTTTCCAGTATGGCAAGAGAGAGGAAACAAATAAAGAAATACAGCTTTCTTCCATTAATTATACTATCAAAAGTATTACAAAATCACACTTAGAGACTTGCCTTAAAATATCCAGGAAATTAAATCCAATGGCTTAACTTCAAAGGAATCTGAAAAACCTTCAGGAGATACAACACTTAAAGAAAATATAAGTAAGCTGGTTCATTTTGGTTCCTATTTTCAAGACTATTTTTTAAAAGGAAATTGGGACTAGACCCTTATTTCTCTTTTGGGTCTGCTTGTGACTCATCACAACACAGCTTCCTTCTCACCCTGGAACTGCCCTCAGGTTCTGTGACCTTCCCATTGCTAAACATACCTCTGTCCTAGTAGCCCCTTCTCCTCTGGGTGAGTTTCTACTGGGGTTTTCAAGTTGGTAAGAGGCCCAAGGCAGCCTCCAATTCCTCAACCTATCAGGTCTTTCCCAGGATCTCACTCCTTCACTAGCTACACTCTCCTCTTTTTCCCCTCTTAAACCCTTGGAAATGCATTTCAATTCTACACTGATCCCTGCTCCTTTATCATACTACCAATTTTGCTTTGCAAGCCTCAACCAATAGCTCACTCCCACCATCTATATCTTTACTTCAACATACATGCTGCTGAATGCAGTTGGAAAATCACAAAATTGAACTGACACAATCCCCCACTGTCCATCACAAATTTATGTTACATAACCTCAAGTGGACCATCACTTATGCAAGGCAATCTTTTTATACCTCCTCAATTAATTCTATTCCACTTACCAAAGTGGCTTTTCCAAACCTTTTAATACTTCCAAAACCTCCCATAATTCCCCCAGCCATCATCCTTTTTCAGCCAAGAACCTTGTCTCATATTTTATTTTAAAAACTGAGGCCATTTGCCAGGAGCTCCATCTTTTTTTCCCTCTTCTTCACATCACTCTAGATACCTATTATTTCCACCTTTACCTGTCTCACATGAAGAGATAGCCCTTCTTTTTGCCAAAGTAAACCCTTCTACATGTACAAGGGATCCCATTCCTTCCTGTCTTGCAAAAGACTGAATCCTTGCCATCTCCACTCTCTCACTTTCCTACTGACTGTAAAAATAAATGCCTGTGTCTCCTCCATTCTCAAAATAACTTCACTTATTCCACACAAACCTACTATCATCCCATATCTCTCTTCCTTTTTGTGACTAAACTCCTTGAGAAAGCCTTTTATAACATGGGCCTCTACTTCATTTCCTCTCACTACCACCTCCCTCTAGCGTGGCATTCAACATCTGTCATTTAACCAAAATAGATCTCTCCAGAGTTAACAATGATCTCTTCACTGCCAAACCCAATGATCTTTTCTCAGTTCTAATTCTTCTGCATTTACACAGTCAACACATCCTAGTATTCCCCTTTCTCTAAGTGTTTGCGAAACTACTATATCCCAGTTCTCTTCCTACGTATCTGACTGTTCCTTCTCTAATTCCTTTGCTAGACTTTCATCTAAGTCATACCCACTAAGCATGAGGGTTCCACATATCTCTGACTTGGCCTCTTTTCTTCTCTCTCTATACCACTTTATTTGGTAATATTATCAACTCCTATGGATTCAATGATCATCTAAATCAGCAGTTCTCAATCTGTGGGTCATGACAACCCTGTCACAGAGGTCACCTAAGACCATCAGAAAGCACATATTTCCGATGGTCTTAGAAACCGAGACAGTGCTCCTCTATCCATCTCCAGGTGGGTCCACTCACATGTAGATATACCCACATATAAGTATTAAAAGAGTCGAGGCATTAGGAAGGTTGAGAACCACTGATCTGAATGCTGCTGATTCTCAAATCTAGCCCTAACCTCTTTGCTGACCTCCAGTCTCACATCTCCAACTGTCTATCAGACATCTCAAACAAGTCATCCTGTAGACATGCTAAATTCAAGATGTCCAAAACTGAACTCATCATCTTTCTCCCCAAATCCTCTTTCTTTCCAAACTTCTCTATTACTATCAAAGGCACCACCAACCTATCCTCAGGTTTCCAAACTCAGTGTCATCTTCGACTCTTTTCTCTCTCACTCCCCATATCCAGTCTGTTGGTAAGACCTGTCAATTCTGTCTTTACAACATCTCTTGCATATGCCTCCTTCTTTCCTCTGATACTGCTTCTGCCCTGAAGGCCCTCACCAACTCATTCCTGGACCACTTCAAAAGCCCTGCTGCTTGGTCTGCCTGTCACAAGTCTTTCCACCTTTCTAGTTCTTCCTTCCCTCAGTTACCAAAGCGATCTTCCTAAAGCACAAGTTTGACTGTTATCCTCCCTATTCAATAAATTTCAGTGGCTCCCTATCACCTCCAAGACCAAATACTTGGCATTCAAAGTCCTTTATAAAATGGCCCCTTCCTAACTTTCCAATTCCTTGTATCTTCTTATACCACCTTGACCTGGGCCGGACACAGACACAGACACACACAAACTCACTCTCACTCTCTCTGTCTCTCTCTCTCTCTCTGTCTCTCTCTGTCTCTCTATCTCTCTCTCCAGTGACACTAGCCTCCTTGTTGTTCCTTGAACAAGAAGCTCCCTCCCAACTCCAAGCATTTTCACTGGCTATCCCTCCATGTCTGGAATGTCTTCCCTGGCTTCCTCCAGGCCCCCAGTTAAATTCCCATCTTCTACAGGGAAACCTTTTCCCAATATGTCTTAATTCTAGTGTCTTCCCTCTGTTGATTATTTCTTATTTATACTTCATATCTTGCTCATACTTACTGTTTACATGTTGTCTCCCCATTAGACCATGCGTTGTATACTTGAAAGCAGGAACTGTCTTTTACCTTTCTTTGTAACCCCAGCATTTACTATAGTACCCGATACATAGTAGGTGCATACTAAATATTTACTGACTGACTTTAAGTTTCTGAGTATATAAGAGATATAGTTAGTTTCTTTTTAAGTTACACTACAAATTTTCTTACATAATAGAAGACATGAAATGACACCATACTGCCATACTTCTGGCCTTCCCCTTTTCTATGTTTTACGGGTATATGGACATGGAGAGAGAGTACGGCTTCTGCTTCTTTGAACTTAATTCTGTTCACAGCAACTGAAAGTTTCATGGGTTAAGGGAAAGGATAGGGTTCTCACTACTTCTAAGCTGGGATATTTTAGAGAACAACATATATAGTAAATAGCAGGAAACATTATCTGTGCACTGGTTTGGCATTCTGCCTTCAGCCCAGAAAACTAGTGTAATGATAAAATATCCACAGCTCTAATGAGACAGCTTAATCAAAATCTCTAATTAAAAAAAAAAAACAAGAATCCTCCAATCTATCCATTCATACAAATTTCTCTTAATAGCACTTATAGTTTAAAAATATTTAGAATTGGGTTAAATGAAATTGAGAGCTATACTAAATTTAGCATTATGTTAAAGGAAGCATGTGATAATAGACAAGAAGCTAGTTTCACAGAATCTGAGGACTCTCAGATTTGGATACGGATTGGCTACCAAAGTGATACCAGGCCTCAGTTCTCTCAATTGGAAAGTGAACTCTATGACTTGGATTCAAGTTCTGCCTCTGCACAAGACACTTAACCTCTTAGTGACTCAGGAAATTTTCTAAGACTAGAAGCAGTAGAAAAGTTGCTTATTTTGCATTGGTAGAAGATCCTCATCTGGAGTTCACTCCACCAATGAAATGACCTGGCTAGTCCAAACAAAAATTATGGTAGAATAAAGACTGTGAAATAGTACTCCTAATTCAAAAAGCTTGACTCCACTGCCAGGCAGTACCACTGAAGTCATGATTCCACAAAGAAGTATTCCTAAGGTGATAGGGTAACACATGGGTGTGTAGGTGTGTGTGTAGAGGAACTAGCATTTATATACAACTTTAAGCAGCATCCTAGCTTAACTGGGGGAGGAGGGTAAAGGGGAAGAGCACCCTTTTAAGTTTAATCTGCATTACTAACATATTTCTCCCAGACAGTCAATAAAATATTGAATCAAGTCCTGATTTGTAGCATTTGCTTATTTCCAAGGTGTAAATGCTTGCACTAAAAATTTAACAACAGAGCCAGTATGAGCTGGCTTTAGTACACACCTGGCTTTAAGGCTTGAAAATATAAAAGAACTATATCTATCATAAATTCTTAATATGTGTGTGTGTGTGTTTTCCAAGATGAACTCTTCATAAGTTAAATTCAAGACAATGGAGGCAAAAATGCTAGAATAGGTAAATAAATCTCACTTTTTAAATGTGGAAAAAGTAAAACTCTAGCTCTTTATTACAAATTAGGCTACCTATGTTATGTACAGAGTGAGAGAATTATGACAAATATCTTAGAATAAGAAAAATAAAGGATACACCAAAAATACACATTACTCATTATCATAGCAAACAACTGATATTTGATACTTAAAATACAATTCCTCTCTTAGTTTTCTGTTTATGGTCAGATATATTCACATTACAAAAGTGAAAAAAAGTCACTCAGCTAACCATATGTTGCCACATCACCTCCATTATTCAGGCCAATGGTGTGGAACAAAACAAGAGATGATTGTCAACCAAGAGCAGAGGCTGTTCTGTCATGGGCTTTTAAAATAATGCTATTGAGGACAGTAACATTTTTCAAAGACATAATAAAAATAACTCCAGTATCTCTTGTCAGGAAATCTTTCTTTTACAGTCTCCTACCATCAGCAGGAATACTGAAGGGATGAGACTCCTTCCCCCTCCCCCACTTGCCAGAGGGCAGCTAGAGCCTAGGATGACACTTGCCTATCTCCAACAGGGAACCAGGCCTACCCACACAGGAGCAACAGCAGGGGGTTCAAACCAAAGGAACAGTGGGAAAAGAAATGCAGAGCTGCTCCTCTAATTGTGAAATGTAGAGTGTGTGGCAGCCCACTGTCTCACAGGAAAACAATTACTTTCATTTTTGCCCCCTACTGCCTCTCCGACCTTTCCCAGGTGGTGAGTCAGTAGGAGGCAAAAATGAAAGTGGTTTTTTTCCTTTGAAACACAGGGCTGTAAAAAACTGTGAATTTCAAAAAATCATAACATCAACTACATAATTGTTATGGTTTCCTTTTCCATTACGTTCTACTAAACAGTCTCAGGGAGCAAAGGAATGTCCAAAACACCAATGGCCTCAAATGACAAATACAGAAATCTGTTTCTGCTTGATGCATACAATAATATAAGATATGCCGATGGCATTACTCATGATGGTGACACAAAATACAAATTTAATGTTAAAACATAAACCATGTTTAATTTTAAATATTGGCACTATTTAAAACTAGAGATTTATGCTGCCCTGTCCTCAGTTTAAAAAAAAACCTAAATATTAGGTAAAATACTAGATGTAGAAAATGGTTTAAGAGTTTTTTCGTTTTTACAGACTTTAAAGAGTCCCTAGTTCCACTTGATCTGAATTGAGCAAAAAATGAAGGGTCAGCCGTACCAAGGGCAAAAATGCTATTTTGAACTGGTATATTTAGACCTTTATTTAAGAGGCACTTTGAAGAGAAGATGCTAAATACTCTCTTCTGTACTCTCAAGTTTCTCTACACAAAAAAGTCAATATTGATTAAAGCCAAGTATCTAGGACTTTCTCATGATTTTTTACAATCTACAAATTAAATGAGCAAGGGATACTTCATGTTGGAAGAAAAAAATTAAAGCAATGCAAGACTACAAAAGGATTGTGAATCATAGGATGTAGCCTCAACCCCTTTTTAAAAAACCTCTAAAAGCAGTCTCTCTAAGTCTACTTATTTTTCTTTTTTTAATTTTTAAATTTTATTTTTAATTTGTGAAATAACAAGCATTTCCCAAAAATTAGCATTTTATCATGCTTTTACACAGAAATTAAATATGGACAATCAATCTTTAAAATCACAGCCAGTAGTAACAACAAATAATCGTTCAGGCTGCTTTACATTAATAAAAAAAAGTAAATGTACTTCTTATATTTAATATTTAATCCCTCCTCCTACTTAGAAATTACCTGTGGCTGAAACTGTGGAACAGGAGGCCCTTGCATGCTTTGTGGCTGTTCATCCATTGTACAAAGTAAAGAGAAGTCTGAAATTCTGAGGAAAAAAATAGAGAGATTTAATTGCTATATTCATTCATTGATTAAACTATAATTCAGAAATACATTTAAAGTGTAGATTTAAGTGTAAGAGTTTCATCTTGGGCTTCAGAGAATTTCCACTAAGGAGTCCCAGAAAATCTAACCTTCATCCTCCCCTATAGCCTAGATCCTCTAGTCTCAGGCACATCTTCATTCTTTTTTTCGATTTCCTTATTCTCAGCAAAGTCATTCTCTGGACTAATCAACCAACCTCAATGAAACTCCATCTATTCCAGATTAAATCTTCCTAGATAAAAGAATCAGCAGTAGTTTTTTGCAAAATTTCTCCATCTGAATAAGAAGGTCTTGTATACATAAGAATGATGCAGATACCAACAAAGACATACTACTTTTATGTTTATGTTCATCTGCCTTTAAGAATTTCTGTTATATTTATTTAATCCTTTCCTAACTTTAGGTTCAAAGGATTGCCACAATGAAACTATTTATTTTCTCAAATACTGAAAACTTCAATTAGGACCATGCTACAAGTGTCATGGCTGTGATAGTTCAAAAAGTCAATCTAACCACAGCTATGCTTACCTGAGGGAGAAATGTGAAATTCTAAATTATGACTTAAAAACAGAACTCATTAAAACAAGCATTAATTCATTATTAGCTGCTATTTTAAAAAATTATACAATTACAAGAAGATTTATGGAAATACAAATAGCTAGTTATAAACATTCCCATCTATCAATATTTACAAGTGATTACAGAGCATTGCTATAGCTCATCTTAAATCTCTACACCCAAAGTTAAAACTATCCTAATAGGTTCATGTCCCCAAAGATCTGGTCAAGTTGAGGCAAGAAAGTTTCCTCATCTACCAGAAATTTTTCTACAGCTTTTAATAACTTCTAGCAAGAGAAAGGTAACTATTTCTAAACTAAGAACTGCTTTCCAACCAACACTTACAATGAAATAATGCTTCATCCTTCTACTAGTAAAAGCCAAACAAAAAGGTAAAAGGTCCCAAAGTGCATCTTACACTTACTAGCATAAAACTGTTTATCAATATATAATTTTATAAACATAATAAAATGCACATGAGGTTTTTAAACAGCAATAAAAGTGGTTTTACCACATGTATATATGTGTTCATATGTGTGTTTATGCTTTTAACAGTAAGAGAAAAGAGAGAGGAAATGTGACACCATCACATAAAAAAACCTTAGAAATCAACTAATCTAATCTAAATGCTGAATCAATCAGTCAATAAACACTTAAGCACATACTATTTGGCAGGCATTGTGCAAAGTTCTTAGGAATACAAAGGAAGACAAAATACAGTCCCTGCCCTCAAGGAGCTAACAATCTAATAATAGAGAACAACATGCAAAAAGTTATGTACAAACAAGCTACATACACTTTAGGAAAATCACTTTGGTGACTGAACAGAGGATGGACTGGAGTGGGAAGAGAACTGTGGCTTGCAGACCAACCAATAGACTATTACAATAGTCAAGGTGTGAGGAGATAAGAGAGCAGTACAATCAAAACTGAGAGAGAAGAATGTTATCAAAGAAAAAGAAAGTGATAGTCACTGAGAGGTCAAAAAGGACAAGGACTAGAAAAAAATGCCACTGGATTTAGTAGGGATAAAGGAGGAGTAAGACAAAGGTAAAGGAGAAGATAGTAGTAGAGGGATATTGAGAAAGAGCAGACAACAGGGAGTCTTTGACAAATGGCCTCAATTTTTTCAGTAAAATAGGAGGCAAGGTTTTCAGTGGAAAAGGCAAGGGTATGGAAGGCAAGGGAGATTTTTGGAAGGGTGAAAAGGTCTAGAAGTACCACTGGGGGTGTGTAGATAGTGAGTTGATTGGAGAAGTATAGAAGGACTGCCTAGCAACAGTGAGGGCTTAATAACATAGATTTATAATGGACCCAGTCAGAAGAGCTGCACAATTTTTTCCTTCATTCAGCAGTATGAAACAAGGGCAGAGGATGGTAGGAATGATCCGAGGCTGAGGCATTCAATGAAGCATTAGCTCATAGATACAAAGCTATTCCAATTCCTTCATTTTACAGATGATAATGACGATTAAAGAAGTTAATTTTCCAAGCACCACACAAGAAGTAGCAGATTAAGGAATGGAACCCAAGTGTTCTGACTCCAAACTGAGTACACTTTCTTCTGCATTATGCAGCCTAATACTGATGACATTAAAATTTCTACAAAATTATATTACCTATAGCTTAGTAAGT
The DNA here is from genome assembly GCA_028646575.1 of Pseudocheirus occidentalis. Taxonomy (NCBI): domain Eukaryota; kingdom Metazoa; phylum Chordata; class Mammalia; order Diprotodontia; family Pseudocheiridae; genus Pseudocheirus; species Pseudocheirus occidentalis. The sequence goes on along the minus strand of CM053593.1, from coordinate 80,205,580 downwards.
ATGGGAGGGGAGGGGCATAATCTAAAAAAACTCTCCTTGCATTGTACCAAACACAGCAAAATTAAGTACAATGGGGAAGTAAGTAACATATGGTGATCCTTCTACAGATTTATGATGTCACTGTCATTGACTCCAGCTCTGGGCATTTTCGCTGGCTGTCCCCTCCACCCCAAACCTGGAACACTATCCTTCCTCAACAACTCCCTGGCTTCCTTTAATTCCCAACTAAAATCTCATATTTTATAGGAAATCTTTCTCAATCCCTCTTAATTCTTGTGCTTTCCTACTATTAATTATTTCCTATTTATCCTATATTTAGCTTGTTCATATTTATTTGCATGGTATCTTCCCTATTAAATTGTGAACTCCTTGAGAGCAGGAATACTTTTCCTTTTTTTTTTTTTTCTGTTTCCTATCCTCAGCACTTATCACACTGCTTAGAGCACAGGAGGAACTTAATAAATATTTGCTGATTAACTGATAGGCGCTCCCCCCAACAACAGTGCAAAAAGCAACCCATATGTTCTCACCCAGTAAAAGTCTTCTCTATATACCCAAATAACTCTCCCTCATCTCCTCAACTAACGTCCTGCAGACATTCTTCTATCACCTGACATTGCCCAGACAATAATGAGGCTTCCATCTTTGCCACCTGACTGGCCCATCTTATTTTCCAGGCATTATCTCTGGAATGACAGTCTTGAAGCCACTTCTCTACCAAACTTGACCATTAGCAGAGTCTGAGAGCAGACTGAAACAAACTACTTGCTCTGTTTCTTTTTCTTATTTTGTTTTGTTTCTTCTTTCCCACTGATCATTCCATTAGTTACAGTCCTTCTTTACAACCTGACTAATGATTAATGGGAATATATTTGTAGATCCTGTATCTGAGTGCAAGCCACCATGATGGGGGAGGGGGGAAGGAGTGCAATGGTAATTAATTTAAATTTGAAGACCCCTTTTTGTTATGTCAAGTAAGCAGGTACTAGCCCTTAGTAACCAATCAAATCTCTGTGGCTAAGAGGCTAAAGGTGTGAACTCAGTCTCCTGTTGCTCATATAACAGGAAGGGTTTGGCTGAGACAGGAAGCCAATGTGTGTATGTATATAAGGACCCCAGAGAGAGGCAGTCAGAATTAGAGTTTTCCTCCTGGCAGAGTCCTGGTAGAAAAAGCAGAATTCTCCCAGCATCTGGAAGCTAGGCTGCTACTTGCTGGACTGGGAACTGAGTTGTAGTTTTCTTGAGACCAGAGTCTGGTGAAGGCTGAAGTTCTTGACAAGAAGGCCACCTGGAAGGCTTTGATTTCTTGCCAAGAAGGCTGTCTGGAAGGCTGAGATTTCTTCTGGGTCCTAGGGCCAACCAAAATACTGGAGGACTGAAGAAGCATGACCAGAATAAGACTTTGTTTGTGGCTTGGGTGATCCTTGAGTTCCCAAGCAACAGAAGTTGTAAAGGTTTTGAGATGTGCTGGACCCTGTGAACTTCAGTGTGTAGCAAGAACTACCGGGAGGACTGGACAAGAACCTGGGAGCTGTGTGCCTCTGAATCCAGGTGACTGTTTGATGGATTCAGGTAGGAGCTGGGACCATGGAAGGGGATCCAGAGAATCCAGAGAGACCTCGAGAGTCAAGATGAAGGAAAGGCCTTTCCTTGGATATTAAATGCAGTGATGAAATTGAAGTTTAATAGTGACCAAGGGGTGGAGGGTTTGTGTAATTTTCTAAAGATTGTATTTAGTGATTAATGATACTTAGTGAGTGACTGCTAGATAAGTGACTGATTAAGTTAAGTTAATCTATAAATGTCCCATGAGGGGAAGACTGACTTGTATTGTGAAATGACTAAATGATTAAATAAGGAGGGTTTCCCCCTTAGGGGCACCAGATGATTGTTTTTTTTGTTCTAAATACTGTGACCAATTTAGTGAAAACTATGTGGTCATTTTAATGTTAAGCTATTGTGAACCTTACATTGTGATTTTCTGTGATAAGATGTAATGTTGTGAATATTATATTGTGATTTGTTGTGAATGTTTTCCTTTGATTTGTTCTTGAATAAATACAGCATTCACTATATTGTGTAATCAGAACTCTAAAAACTATTCACAGTAGCATTCTTTTGGGAAGCTGCTCATACATGGCATAACAGGGAGAAAATCTGAAACTCAAGGGACTATGGAACTGAATGTTGTAAACTAAAAGTAAATAAACCAATTTAATTTAAAAAATAAATGTTAAAAATTGTTTTCACATGCAACTGGGAAATAAGAGTGGAAAATATGAAGAATAGAGAGAAGCAAAGGAAGATTTGTATGAACTAATTCAAAATGAAAAAAGTAGAGCCAGGAAAAATATACACTGATTACAGCTATGGAAATGAAAATACCTATCACCAGAATTATATACTGTGAAAATATAATCACTAAACTTAAGCTCAAAGAAGATATACACCTCCATCCCTTCTTTACAGAGCTAGAGGAATTATAAATACAGAATGCTGCTTAGCATTTGTTAGCATTAGATTTGACTGATATATTGACTAGTTTTGCTGAAATGCTTTTCTCTTCTTATTCTTTGTCATAAGGAATGTCTCTGGGAGAGGGAAAAGAGAGAGGCATATTAGGAAATGAAGGAGATGTAAAATCAAATCTACCTCCTCATCTTCTGTACCAGATGCTATTGTATAAGTTGCAATCATTTTCATGCTAGTCTTTTTGCAAATGCCTACCAGGAATACTTCAATAGGAGATAACCTAGGAACTATGTTTAGAACCCCTGAATATGTGAAGAAAAAAAAGTGATCAACTTCCTTATTTGCATTTCCATGGAGAACCTAAGGAGTCATCCTTCAATTTATCAGCAAGTTCTTTGTGCCTCTGATTTTATTCACAATGAAACTGATATGATCCAGTTTCTCCAGTATGCTCACTAATTGGCTACTAGACAAAAAGAGCTAATAGTTACATTAAAAACACTTTAAGATTTGTAAAGCACATTTGATTCTCACAACACCACAGAGTAGGTCCTATTACCCCCCCCCCTATTTTACAGATAAGGAAACTGAGGCTGGGAAATATTAAGTGATTTGCCAGGGTCACACAATTAATAGTCGTTTAGGGCAGGATTTGAACTTAGGTCTTACTGATTACAAGCCCAGTATCCTCTCTCCTCTATGACATGCTGATTCATACTGAGATTACCATCACTTATATAAATGTTTGTAGATATTCTTAGTATCCTCCATTGCACCATTCCTTCACTACCACTGCAGAAGAAGAAGTAGGTCACACAGGACTAAGGGGCATTTTTTTTTCTAATGGCTTGAAAAAGCCAAAGAATTCTTTACTAAGCATCTGTCTACTGGTGATGAACTTCTGCATCCTTAGAAAAACAGAACTAGATTTTTTTTTAGAATCATACTTAATAAAAACTATTTTATAAGGAGACTCCTCTAATAGTTGATAGAATTCTATAATATTTTAAAGTATCTTTTAAGTACCAAGGAAAAGATATTTTGCTTTTTCTCTATTGCTTTACAAATTAGAAAACAAAACATATGAACAATATCAAGAAACATGCCAAAGTATCAGTTAAATAAAAGTATTTATTTAACATCTTAACACTGCTCTGACAGGAAATACAGTATGATAGGAAAAAAGACCAAACTTGGAATCAAGAAGAAGTTGGTCCAAATGCTGCTTCTGGCACATATGACCCTGGGCAAGTTACTTAACCTTTTTCAGCACCCAGGGATCTTCACTGGTAGAGGGAGTTTCTTCAGCAGGGAGCTTCCTAAAATTATGAAATCACAGATTTCCGATTCTCCCTCTCACTATAATAAGGATAGGTATCTATTCTCTTTTTTGATGAGGGATCAGATAGAAACAGATAAAAATGATATTCTTTGGCAACCTTTATTTTATGAAGTGAGATATTAGTTCCAAAAATATTTCTCTAAATTGTAAGTTGTTGTGTGAAAATATCTTTTAATCTTTTTCTGTATTTTTGATGAGGAAGTGTTAGTCTTTCCATAGCTATCTTGTGGTGATGAGTCCATATTTCATTAACATCATATTGGGATTTGGAGGCAGGTAGTTGTCACAGTGGATAAAGTGCCAGGTCTGGGCTCAAGAAAACCTGAGTTCATATCTGGCCCAGACACTCCTAGCTGTGTGACTCTGGACAAGTCACTTAATTATGTTTACCTCAGTTTTCTCATCTGTAAAATGAATTGAAGAAGGATATGGCAGACTACTCCAGTATCTTTGCCAAGAAAACCTCAAATGGGATCGTGAAGAGTCAGATACAACTGAAAAATAACTGAACAACAAGAGTGTTTTTGGACATCTTCACTGTCATCCATTTTACTTTACCAAAAGTATTGATAAGACGGGTATTGAATTCACATTAATTGCTCTAAATCCACACTGGTGATGGTAGTACCCACAGTAATGAAATCACAAATATATGTAATAGTGAAGTAAGACTAGCTATAAAGTCCAACATGTATATTACAAAATATCTTTCTTAGAAAGCTTACATCCTGGATACCTCTGTCCAGGAACCTGTAGCTATCCTATTTCTGGTCCATATGTCACCAGAGCTACTAAAGTAACTCACATTGAGATAGTCCTTTGAGGTTTACAAAGCACTCTCTTAAGAACAACTAACTCTGTGAGATAGGAAGTACAAGGATTTATGTCCACATTTTATAGATAAGAAAACAGACTACAAGAGACTACATGAGTTTTTTACATTCTCATAAATGCTAAATAAAAATCCAGTATCCTTTCCATTATGCCAAACTGGCAACCTCTGTCTTCCAATTAAGCTTGGTCTTCAAAGATCCATTCATTCTTCTGACATACTTCAACTTTCTCTTTGTTAAGGTACCTCAACTTTCTCTCTGAAAGTCTAGGGTCCAATGTCTCTTACCTAGAGAAGCCCAAAATATCTATAATTATCACCTCTACTGATGCAATTTAACTTCCAAATTTAAGTGCAAAGTCTTTAATCTCTACTATTGCTTGGCACACTTAAGAATTTTGCAGTTATTAAGTCTAATGACATTTCAATATCACTGGAGAAAGGTTCTATGAAGCAATTATTATGTCATTTTTTGGTGTAGGGCCATCTAACATGATGTCATGAATATAAATCAACTGATTAATATCACATCTGTATTGGACTCTTTTTAATTAATAACAATCCTCAATTCTAAGGTATTGAGGCAAAAAAGGATTAGATATCAAACAATGAATTAAACACTTTAGCTGAAATGTACTGTATGTAACAAAAAATAGTGTTATACAAGGCTGGAAAAAGAAGTTGGCAGAATCATAACTATAGAGCTGCAAGATACCTTAGTGGTATCATCTATCCAACTTCATCTCACAGATATGGAAACTTCAGAGGCATTAAAAGATGTGAAGATGACACATGCAGAGACAGTATCATGTGGAGAAAGAACACTTGATTGGAAGGCAGGGACTCACTGACACTATAATCTTAGTCAAGTCTCTTCTCCTCTATGTTAATTTGGTCACCAAAAAAGGAAGGTGTTACACTAAAGGACCTCTGAGGACACTTCTCATTATAAAAGAATATGAATTTAGGCATTGAAGAGTTGGTGGAGTTGGAATTTGATCCCAGGTCTTCATCTTCTGACTCCACATCCCTTTAAATATCATGAGCTTTACAAACATCTTATTTGATCTACTAACTGGAACCAGATTATAGAGCATCAGTTCTCAACCTGTGGGTTATGTTCAGTTTGTAACAATGAAAATACATCCTGCACATCAGATATTTACTTTACGATTCATAACAGTAGCAAAATCACACTTATGAAGTAGCAACAAAAATAATTTTATGGTTGGGGATCACTACAACATGAGGAACTGTATTAAAGGGTCACGGCATTGGGAAGGTTGAGAACCACTGTTGTAGAGGGTCTTAAATGATTAAAATCATGTTTTTTAAAAATATAATGGAAAGGGTCCTCAGAAGACATCTAATCTAACACTTCCTTTTTTCTTGAATAAGGAGAGAGGTCAAAAGACTTTAATAAGATTATAGTGGCAATGGCAAGAGGCAAAATCTCTGACTTCCAATCAAGTGCCTTTTCTCCTCAATATACCAAATCTATCTAATAAAGAAGCTAAATCGAAATAAGTCAATTGAACACACATGAATTTCATTACTGACATATTCCCTCTGCTGAGAGAGATCACCAACAGTCTCCATCTTTTTATCCTTTGCAACATCTCATCCATGACTTCACATGAGTTCTCCAGAGGATCCACCCAACTTGCTGATGGTTATAACTGCAGGTTTTTTGTTTTTGTTTTTGTTTTTACTATTTTCAGGTGTACTAGTATAGCACCTGGGCTGCCTGTTTTCTCTCACTCTCCCTATGTGAAATGGTTCATCTACTTGTCATAGATGTCCATATCTTCTACATCACTTCTGTTCATCAGTACTGATAAAATGCTATATACCGAAAATGCACTTTTCTATTATCCTCCAAATCACTTGCACTGTTATTCCTTCTAAAATTAAGGTACTACAACAATTCATAGGCATATAGAATGACTGGGAGAATAATGATTTTCAAAATATGGGCTTATACAACAGCAAGCAGTTTAGGATCATTAAAAGAATTTCACATTTCCTAAATATGATCCAGCTCAATTTCCTTCTGGAGTTTAGTTCTGGATCCAAGCTATATGCAGAACCTGCCATAGGCATGTACACATATGAACTAACCTAACATTTAATCACCCGAGTCCATGTAAATTGGGTAAAATGCAATTCTGCTGTTTCAAAAACAATTACATTTCTTAAGTTCCATCTGAACATGGCTTTCCTAAAACATAGTTTTCCTAAATCTGATACTGAATGTAATGTGAGCTCTTAAAAATAGGAATCAGAAACAAGGCTAAACAAAGAAATGAAATCCCCACTGACTAATAGAAATGGCTTAACAAACTGTCATCTATGTGTGTAATGGAATATTTCTAAGCCAGAAGAAAATATGAATATTACGAATTCATACAAGGGCAGCTAGGTGGCATCTCTGGAGTCAGAAGGACCTGAGTTCAAATCCAGCCTCAGCCACTTAACACTTACTAACTATGTGACCCTCGGCAAGACATTTAACCCCAACTGCCCTGCCTTACCCCCCCCTAAAAAAAGGCACAAAAAAAGAATTCAAAACAAAATGAGAAAATTTTTAAGAAATGATGAAGAATGAAATAAAGAGTGCCAAGCAAATAATACACAATAATTACGTAAATTTAAAGAAAAAAATTTGAATGTTTGTTCAACTATAATAACTCAGTTTGGCCTCAGCCAAGACACGGAAGAAAATATATTTCGTGTTCTTCTTTGCAGAGATGAGGGACCATGGGTATGGATCAACAATCAAGTATTTACTATGTGCCAGACACTGTTACACACTAGAGATCACTGTTTTGGGGCCTTGAGGCCAGAGGTTCCCAATTCCTGGGTCGGATGTCATTGATATATTAGATCGGTTTGGTGAATAGTTCACCAGCTACCTCACATTTTTACAATTCTTTGTTATGAGCAACTGACTACTCATTGGAAAGAGGAGAAGGTCAAGGCAGACCAGGATATTAAGATAAAACAAAAATGTAGCAAGTCATTAAAAAAAGTAAACAAGACGTAAAAACAAAAGATAAAACAGTTTAAAAGAAAAGAAACATATTAGGCAAGATGACATATAAACAACATAAGAAATTATTTTGTGGGTAAATTCAGAATGTCTAAAACATAATCCAATTCTAGCTTATTCCTTTTTTGTAAAGGGGCAGGAGGTGGGGAGGGATACAATTCTTTTTGTATTCTCAAAAAGTACTTATTCTTAAAAGTCTTTAGGATTCAATTTTAGTTCTGCTAATTACTACTTAAACACATTTGAAGAGAAATTTTACCTCAAACTAAACCAAATACCTTTTGTCGGTCATGCAATCAAAATTTGTGAAGGATAAGAGAAAAAGAAGAGTTGCTATTTTAATAGAGAGATGCTAGTCATTAATCAAACAGAAGACACTATCTCAACTATATGCATATGTATATTCCTAAGAAAATGAAAGGAAACTATGCTAAGTCTAAGGTGACTGACACTTGGCAAAATCTGAAATCTCAAGAGCAAAATTAAACATTATTCTTGGCCCTAAATTAGTTCAGGAAGAATATGTTCCTGACCTCACCCTCTGCACGACTGAGTCAGCCAGTATCTCTCTAACATCTACCTGTCCATGATAACATTTCTATATAAGTAAACTCAAAAAATTAGAACAAAAATACTTAATGACATCATACTTCTACACCATTATTAATGACGTTCTAAATAAATCAATATGTTGGCTAAATAAATCAATATGTCCATCCCTTTAAAAAAAAAAAAGGAAAGGAAAAACAGTGTCTACCTTTTAACTATGGAACACCTTGAATGTTAAGTAAAAATTGCTAGAAGACTAGGTTAGTGATCAAATCTTTACCAATTATCTAAAATGTTATAAGTAACTCTAACCTTGGGCCGGGAGAGAAAACATTGCAAAATTATAAAGATTTCTAAAAATGTTATCACTACAGGGATAAAACTGGGGAAATGCTGCAGCTGCTATTTGTTCCAAAACACTTGGCAGTCAGACTTTATTACTTAGGAAGCCTGATGAGGTCAATGCTAGGAATTCTCTTAAGATCTGTAACATCTTCTACATATCCTACATCAAGTTATATTCATTATGGAAGGCAAGGGGAGATGGAAACAACGAAAACTTGTGCATATACTCCCCTCATATCTTTCTGGGGAAAAGGTGTATTTTATTTAAGGACAACAAATTATATGGTAGGGCAAAGGCAGCATATAAAAAAGCAAAACCCCTTTACCAAGGTTTCTGATTACCTCTTATAGCACTATTGCTTTTTAAAACTGTCTAATCATAACCATAATTCAAGAATCTTCATGATAATCCTAATTTATGTTAGCTGAGAAAAAACAAATGAGAAACTTCTCCTATTTTCCGATCGCTTCTTATCCTAGCAGAACATTCCTTGTTCAAACCAGTTTGGGTAAAGAATAAATTCCATATGCAAAACTAAACACCTCCACATACACTTGGGCTGAAACAAGTTTTTCATTTGTTTTAAAAAACAGTGTGATGCTATGTAATCATTCCAACAGAAAATTATTGTAAATAAGGCTTAACATTATTTCATGTCGTAATGTTTATAATAGAACTGATCAGCTAGATAGTTCATTATCTGACACCTACTGACACAAAAACTTTGCATTTCAAAGACAGAGTTCAATGTTTTTGTCACGACCCATTGCATCACATTTTAAGAACCCCCAAAATGATCATTCTTCACATACCAAATGGTAGACAAATAAAGAAACCTAACATTTGTAATTCTAATCACAATTTAAATACACAAGCAATAAAATGGCTGACTCTTTTACTAAACTGATAAATGTAAAATCATCAGTGAACTAATATCTGACTATCAGTTCCTTTTTAAAAATAGAGAAAATTATTTCTTGAGCCAAAGTGACTAAATAGGACTGTTCTATAAATTAGTAATAAAACACAAACCTACTTCAGAAACTTTTAAAAAGTCTGAAGACTAAAATCACATTAGCACTTCCTTAACTGATTTCATAGAAACATAGATCATATCACAGTATAATGTCACGGAATGGAACGATAAAGTCAGTGCAACCACAGGATTACAGGTTTAGAGCTAGAAAGGACCTTGGAAGCCATCAGGTTCAATCCTCTAATTTTAGAGATGTGGAAACTTAAGCCCAGGGAGGTTTTTTGATTTGCACACTATCTCACAACTAGTTACTGTCTGAGGCAGAATCTGAACTTAGGTCTTCCTGCTTCTAAGTTCAGCAATACATCTACTGAGACATATGACACTTGAAGTCAGTGAGAAAACAACCTGAAAATAAAATCTGCCACTTAGGTGTTATGACATAAGTATGTTACAATCTTTCTCAAATTCTGTTTCTTCATTTGTAAAATGGGGATAATAATGTTTGTAATACCCCAAGTTGGGTCATGGTAGAGTTTATATAAGATTTTATCTTCATAACATTTTATTTATTGCAACATCTTATACAGATTTTTTTTCCATCTAAAATATGTATTCTTTGAAAATTGGATTTTTCTTTCATTTAAAAAAAAGGCTCTTGGGGGGCAGCTAGGTGGTGCAATGAATAGAGCACTGGCCCTGGAGTCAGGAGGACCTGAGTTCAAATCCGGCCTCAGACACTTAACACAAAAACTAGTCGTGTGACCTTGGGCAAGTCACTTAACCCCAACTGCCCTCCAAAAAGCAAAAATAAATAAATAAATAAGGGCTCTTGGGTCTCTGGCTTTTCTCCCTATTTTGACTTTTTCTTCAGTCCAAATCTACATAATCTGGTCAGTTTGAACATAATGGAAGTAGAAGCTTTTTACTTGACATAAATAAAATATCAAAATCTAAAACTAGAACCCTCCCACAGCATCATACTAGTTTGTTTTTTCAATCTTTTCTTTATCTCCTACTTAAAATGTTTGTCACTAATCCAACTTTATCTGCAGATTTTACAGTCTATGTTTCAATAAATTCACAAAGAAGAAAATAAAACATTAGGATTTCTAATATCATGAACTATAATAATTATCCAGTAATATATAGTACACAATAGTCCTAATCAGTTTAATTTAATAGAAAGACATGAATTATTTTTTCTTGCCCACTTTCTTGAGTTAGTAAAAGTTATTTATAAAACAGATTATTGTCTACAGAGAGGTAATGCCCTGAAAGCAAATTACTATCTTATTGTTCCACCAGTAGAATTAATCCATTTCTTAAGTGTCTTGCACATAATGAGATGAATAAATGTTAGTTATAATTCAAGCAAAAGAGCAAGTCTATACTGTTTTACATTAACTAAATTCCTTAGATGAATGAGATTGAATTAACCTGTTAATTTAAGATTAGATATCCTTTAGTGAAAATATTCTTCTAAACAGAACACATTTAATGTTAAACATGAATTTTTTAGTTATGTAGGTTTATTGGTAGGAGAGTCAGTGTTAAGGTGAGAAATGGAAAAAAAAAGTAGATAACAGATGGCAAACATTTGCTTTGAACTAAAATTCTTCCTAATAGATTCTTTTTTAGAGCTATTCCTATACTTTAGACATGATTTCCTAAACATTTGATCCATTCCTTTTAAGGAAATGTGCTGTGAAAGAAGAACTGTAATCTAGAATGAAGAGAAATGTCCAATGTAATCTAACCTTTTTATAAACCGCTCAAAATGAAGTACTGCATGAGAGTAACAAACAAGATTGAGACTATCAAGACTACTAATCTTATTATGGTTCTTGCTGACACCTGCTGGCTTGGTTTTATCTTTACTAAAAGTCAGGGTTTATTATGCTTATTAATAACAGGATAGAAAAGGGTTTGGCATATCAGAGAAAATCTATAGTCTTTACTTCAAACACCTATAACCCAGAAATTGAACAAGAATATTTTAAGAGACTGGTTTATGTAAATGATTTCCTTGTTCACTGATTTTTACTGAAACAATGGCTTTCAGGTAATTTCACTGCATGCTTCACAAGGAAATAAATCTATTTAGCAATGAACACTGTGATTCACTCTAAAAATATTCAAATGACTGCCTTGAGTTATTGCTTTGGCTGCTACATACCAGTCTACTAAAACTGTTCTTCTCCAAGGTCACCAAAGACCCCCTTTTATCACTAAATATAATCACATTTTCAGGTTTTCATTCAACCTCTCTATAGTATCTACAATGATTAGTCAGTTCTAATTCAACTTTTTTTTTAAGGCAATTGAGGTTAAGTGACTTGCCCAGGGTCACACAGCTTGTGTCTGTAATGTTAATGGGATATAAGACCTTCCCTACCCATGAATAGGCCTTACCTTGGAGTAAAGGGAAGCTTAAGGGAAGCTTGCTGAGGGGAGGCTTGCTTGTATGAAAGCTTTCACACCTGTTGCTAATTTCTAATTAGGCAATGAGAGAGTGGCACTAATTAGTGCCACTTCTGGCTAGAGAAGTATACATACATACATATATATATATATATATCCTGAATTGGCAATTTGCTTTGGGATCTCACTTATGAGAAGGATCTTGTGATTCCCTGGTCAAGATTCTGAGTGGCTGTATGTTCAGAGCTCCCCAACTGCTCAGATGTAAAGGCGCTCTGGATCCAGGTATGTATGTAAAGTAAACAGTTTGATTCAGGCAGTCGAAGCCCTGTCTATTGGTCTTTATTTTTCTGTTTGTATTTTCTCTTAAGTTCAAGATGCTGATTTTTTCCCTGAACTAGTGAATGTAATTATGATGTTAAAAGATTGTTGACCGCTTAAACAGCTATCTTTCCTAGTAAAGCAAATCTAAAAAACCTGTGCTACCACCCATCCTGGGGATGCCAGTGCAGTTTCCACTACAGTGTCTGAGGCTGCATTTGAACTAAGGTTTTTCTTACTCCATGACCAGTGCTCTATCCACTGCACTACCTACCTGCCCCAACCAGTCCAAATTCTTGCTATTCTCTTTGCCACCAGCTTCTATGTCAGTGTACCCAATGTTCATGGACTCCTTGAATTGTATATCCTCTACGACCTGGACCCTCCTCTTCAGTTATCACATTGGCCTCTGTATTACATCTCTTGTCCTCCCCTCCTCACCCCCTTTCCATCATTAAATTAAAAACCTGGAAACAGTATTTGTATCATTTTTTACTTCTTTTTTACGCATAACTAACACTAATAAATGTTCACTGAATGGAATTTTTAAATTGAATTCCCTTTCTGGGATTCTGAAATTACATTTTTTTACTAAATTGGTCAAACTGCTCAAAAAAGAAATTCCTTTACAAGCATAAAACATATTTATGCTGTACATGTCTTGAGGGTAAGTATGTTTTTATCTTCATCTCATGGGAGAATTGATACAGAGTAGAAAGGGACTTTAGTGACCAGACCAACCTCTTCATTTTACAAATGAGGAAACTGAAGCCTAAGGAAGAAAGTGATTTTGCTTAGGGTCATACTGGTAAGCAAGAGTCAGAACTGGGATTCCTCCTCTTGCTCCCACCCTACAGGAACTTAACGATTATTTGATTGATTACGATTCTACCAAGATATATATTTACTTGAATCTGACTTTTTAGTAAGTGTTCCACAATGTCTTTTTAAGGAAGCAGTACTCTATTACAAGTTGTTGCATTATATATTGATTCTCCTTCTTGCTCCCCTCCCCACAACATGGCCAGACTAAGAGAGACAGAATAGTCTAGTAGAAAGAAAGAGGGTTAGCTCTGGAGTCTGTAGTTAGATCTGGATCTGCAAGTCCACCCTCTGGTGTAAATCAAGGTTAATCCCCTTTAGTCTCAGTTTCCTCTTCTGTAAAATGAGGGTTGGACTAGATGGTCTTTGAAGTTCCTTCAAAATCTTAAAATATGACACTATGATGCAGAAAAAAAGTACAGAGGATTCTGGAGGGATGGCAGAATAAGATAGGAAATATCAGGCTTTCCAAATTTCTTCCTTCAACAAGTTAAACCATCACCTCAAAGTGAACTTTGACTGCCAAAAATAATTAAAAGTTAGGAGAAAGCAATTGTCCATCTAAAAATTTGGTAGGACCTTAGGAAAGACCTTATCACCCAGGGTGGAGATTTGGCGTGACTGAAGAGCAAACAGCTCCAGGCAGACTCCCCTGAATTAATAATCAACAAGTCCTAGAGGCAGATAGGTTTGGGCAGCATCCCCCTGCTTCAGGAACTTTTACTTCACAGAGCATGGGAGGGGGGGGGAGGGGGGCAGACTGCTGAGTAGAAAAAGACTGAAGAACGTTCCATTGTCACAAAATGCCAAGTCCAGTTGTACTAACCAGACATGGTCCCAGGCTGCTCTGTGGGGAAGGAGAAATAATCACATGCTCAGTGAGTGCTGTGGCAGAGGGTCAAGGACCTTGTTGGCTGTGGGTACTTGCAAAGAGAGGAGAGTCTTTGATTTCAATTCCACAGCAGAGGGGTGAGCTGAAGTTTGCAGCCATCAGAAGGACGGCAGAGACCAGCAATGTTTGCAGAGATAGTTTGATTGGGGGCTCTACTCATGTCTCAGGGGCAGAGAGGAGTACCCAAGACTGGGTCCCTAGACAGTGCTTAGAAAACAACAGTAAGAAAAACTTGAAGCCTGAGGCAAAGCATCCCCCACACCTCAGGGACTAGAATGTGATTATAATAATAAGCTGCTTAAATAAAATAACTAAAGATGATGCAAAGGAGAAAAAAACCAACAAGAGATAGTTACTATGAGGATAAAGAAGATCTGGTTTCAGACTCAGAAGATAAAAAGTTTAAAAAGTTAGTCCTACTTCTTTAAAAAAAAATAGGAAATGGTTACAAATGCAAAGAGTTCTTGGAAGAGCTTAAAAAGAAATTAAAAAATCAAATAAGAGGGGATGAGGAAAAATCAGGGGAAAAAATAAGAGTAATCCAAGAAAATTATGAAAAGAAAGTCAACCAATTAGGGGGAAAAAGGATCAAAAACTTTAAGAAAAAAAAATTCCTTCAAAAACTAGAATTGGGCAAGAGGAAGCTAAAGACATAAGACACCAAGAAATAATGAAACAAAATCAAAAGTAAAAAAAAAAATAGAAGAAAATGTTAAACATCTCATTAGAAAAACAATTGATAATGAGAACAGATCAAGAGGAGACAATATAAGAATTTATAAGGTTCAGAATTCACCTGTCTGGGGAGCCCTGTACCTCCCCCATAACTGTGGGCTGTTCTTTTGATATCAAAGGAAGAGGTCAAGTATCTCTAGACTGATTATAGGTAGTAGTTTAACTAATCATTATGAATACTTACAAACAAGGGCAATCTTCAGTCTGGGTTGGTGGCCAGATGGTGTAGTAGATACCCACTCAGAACCCCAAAAAATCTCCATGGTAATTATAAAAAAAAGAGACAAAGGGAGGAGGAGCTAGTGAGTGCATCCCTACTGAATGGGAAATACTTCTGATTTTCTGCTTATTAATAGAACTTGGGCATTAAGCTAATGTTATGTCTAAACATGAGTTCATGTATTGATCATGTGCTGGTCACTGTGTTTTTGTTATGATTTTCCTAGGTCATAATATTTTAAGTTAAGACTCAGTATATTCTGTATCTAAGTTATGATTTGTTAACAGATCACCACGTTCAGGCTTCTATCTTTCACAAAGTTTAAGTTTTTATGACTTTTTACTTACTACTTACTGTACTTTATAGCTTTTCCCCAATCAGGACCCCACAGAATTATTGGACTACCTGAAAGTCATAACACAAAAAAGAGTCTAGGTATAATATTACAAGAAACCATTAAGGAAAACTGTCCTGAAGTTGAAGAACATGAGAATAAAATAGAAAGAGAAAAAAAAAATTCATCTATCACCACATGAAAAAGAACTTAAGATGAAAACTCACAGGAACATCACAGCCAAGTTTCAAAGCTCCCAAGCTAAGGAGAAAATACTATAAGCAACAAGACAAAAAACACAATTTAAATACTGTGAAGCTATGGTCAGAATAACAAAGACATAGCAGATTCTACATTAAAAGACCAAAAGGCTTAGAACACTATACTTCAAAGAGTAAGGAAGCTGGATTTGCAAGTAAGAATAGCACCACCAAAACTGAGTATAATCCTGAGGGGAGGGAGAGGGAAGACATTCAATGAACTGAAAGACTTTCAGGTATTTGTGACAAAAAGAAAAAGGAAAATCTGACATATAAGATATCATTCATAAGGGCAGAGTGCCTGTGGAGTGCTCGAACCTTATTCTCATTGGAATGGGGCTAAAGACAAAATAATATATACAACTAGAAGGGTTTAAAAGTCTTCTAAATTTATAAAGAAATAGGACATTGAGGGGACAGGATAATGGAGGGACTTTTAGAAGGGTATATAGATCAAAAAGTAGGAGGGAAGGGGGAGAAGATAAATGAGGGATTCATAGAGGGATGGGTAGATCAAGGAATAGGAGGATAAGGGAAGAGATAAACAGGGAAATTATATTATCATAAAAGGTACCATAAAAAAGTAAGCAATATCAATATTAAACCTATATGCACCACAAAAACTATAGCATCTAAATTTTTAAGGAAAAGTTCAATGAATTATAGGTAGAAACAGATAATAATTCTGTATTAATATGAGACTTTAATCTTCCCCTCTTAGAATTAGACAAATCTAACCAAAAAGAAAATTAGAAATAAGTTTAAAAAGGAGGTGAACTGAATCTTAGATTAGCTGGATATGACAGATATCTGGAGAGAATTGAGTGGGAAGAGAAAGAAATATATCTTTTTCTTGGAGGTATATAGTATCTTTGTAAAAGCTGAACATAAATTTCAGTATAAAATCTTTAAAGCTGGGAGAAAAATTTTATACAGTTTCTCAGAAAAAGGTCACACATTTCAAATACATAAAGAACTTTATCAAATGCATAATATGACTCATTCCCCAATTGATAAGTGGTCAAAGGATATGTGAACAGCCAGTTTTTTGGTAAAGAAACCAAAAGCCATATGAAAAAATTCTCTAAATCACTACTGATTAGAGAAATGCAAATTAAAACAACTTTAAGATATTGCCTTACACCTATCAGAAGGGGGAAGCAACAAATGTTGGAGGGGATGTGGAAAAATTAGGATATTAATTCACTATTGGTGGAACTATGAACTTACCCAACTATTCTGGAGATCAACCTGGAATCATGCACAGAGAGTCATAAAACTCCCTATACCCTTTGACCCAGAAATACCACTATTAGGTCTGTTTCCCAAGTTGATTAGGGAAAAAGGAAAATAATTTATATGTTCTAAAATATCTATAACAACTCTCTCTGTGGTGGAAAAAAAACTGGAACTTAAGGGGATGCCTGTCAATTGGGAAATGGCTAAACAACTTGTGGTATATGATTGTGATGGAATACTACTGTATTACAAGAAATGATGAGGTAGTTGGTTTTAGAAAAACATGGAAAGATTTGCATGAAATAATGAAGAGTTAAATGAACAGAACCAAGAAAATGCTGTACACAGTAACAGCAACATTGTTCCAAAAACAACTTTGAATGATTAAGTCATTTTCTGTATTATAAATACTACAAAATAATATACAAAATACAAATTATACAACTACAAAGGAACTATGAAGGAAGATGCTATTCACATCCAAAGAAAGAACTGATGTTAAAGAATGTATTATTTTACACACATAGGACAACAGGTCCATACCCAAACACACACACACACACACACACACACACACACACACACACACACACACACACACCTGTCTAATGGTAGCCTTCTCTGGTACAGGGTGAGGAAAGAGTGAAAAAAATAAAAAGTAGAAAGCAGAAAACAAAAGAAAATTTAGAAGAAAGCACAGAAAAACAGGGTAGCTTTGAAAATGAGGCAAACAATATAGTTTTCAAAAGAAAAAAAGTAAATGGAGTGAAATGGAAATTCTTGGTTTTAGACTGTATCCTCTTTTTATTTGTGTGGTATAGATGGAAACGATCCTTCTTTTGTCTTTTTGTATTTAAGTTCAAAATAAATAAAAAACTGCAAAAGAAAAGGAAAAGAGGTGACTTTTCTCCTGTAACCTAAGTGTCCTCGGTTCCTTCAAACAATTCTCACCTGACAAGAATTCAAAACCCTTCATTATCTTGGTTGTTCCTCTAGCTTACTGAAATAATTCCTTCCTAAAATGTGGTGCCAGAAGTAACAACAAATATACCAGATGTGATTTGACTAAGGCATAATACAGTGATATTATATCCCCACTAGTCCTGGAATACTCTGCCTCTCTTAATGCAGCCTAGGAATACACAAATTTTCTTGACTGCCCTATCAAAAAGTTTACTCACTTAAGTTAACCGTTTACTACATTTCCCATATCTTTTTCAGTGGCACAACTTTCTAGACACATCTGCTTGATGTCTCTGAGTATTGGGCCTAGAAGATCTAAATCTAGCCTCAGACACTAACTAGCTACATGACGTGGGAAAATCATTTGATCTTTGCCTGCTTCGGTTTCCTCATTTGCAAATGGGGACAATAATATACTTACCTCAGAGGATTACTGAAAGGATGGTATGAAAGCATATCTGTAAAGTGCCTAGTACAGGGCCTGGCACAGTAGATTCTTAATAAAAGCTTGTTTAAAGAAGTAAAAAAATAAAGTTTTTATAGAGGAGGGGAAGAGATGGGTTGTGAAGTATAGTGAGCAAATGTTACTTTCATCAGAATTGGCTCAGAGAGGGAATAATATATAATTCAATTGGGTATAGAAATCTATTTTACTCTACAGGAAGTACAAGAGGAAGAAGATAACAGAAGAGGTGGGGATAGGAAGGCGAGTTGATTCAGGGAGGGAGTAGTCAGAAGTAAAACACTTTTGAGGAGGAACAGAGTGAAAGGAGAGAAGAATAAGCAGGAGTGGAGGTACGGGGGTAGAGAAGATGGAGTTAACAGTAACTGAAAATTTTTTGAGGCAGATTTCTCTAACAAAGATCTCATTTCTCAAACATATAGAGAACTGAATCCAATTGATAAATGATTAAAGCATATAATCAGTTTTTGAGATAGACATATGAAAAAATACTCTAACTATTGATTAGAGAAATGCAAATTAAAACAATTCTAAGGTACTACTTCATACCCACTAGACTAGCTAATAGGACAGAAAAGGAAAATGACAAACATTGAAGGAGATATGGGGAAAATGAGATATTAGTGCACTGTTGGAGCTGTGAACTAATTCAACCATTCTGGAGAACAATTTAGAACTAGGGATATAAAATCACGCATATCCTTTGAGCTAGCAACACCACTACTAGGTCTGTATCCCAAAAGACATTTTTAAAAAAATGACCTATATATACAAAACTATTTATAGCAGCTCTTTTCTAGAATTAGAAATTGAGGGGATGCCTATCAATTGGGGAATGACTGAACTGTGGTATATGATTTTGATGGAATACTTCTGTACTATGGGAAATGATCAGGATGCTCTCAGAGAAACAGGGAAAGACATATATAAGCTAATGCAAAGTGAAATATATTGTGTACAAAGTAACAGCAATATTACAGGACGATCAGCTGTGAGTGACTTAGCTATTCTCAGCAATACAATCATCCAAGACAGTTCTAAAGGACTTCTGATGAAAAATGTTATTCATCCCCAGACAAAGATCTGATAGTGTTTGAATGCAGACTGAAGCATACTTTTTTTAAACCTTATTTTTCTTGAGGTTTGCAGAGGTTTGTTTGTCTGGCTTTTTTTTTTCTGCAACATGACTTTTATGGAACAGTTTTGCACAATTAGACATGTATAATCTACACAGAATGAAGGGGTGTGGGGGAGGAAGGGAGAGAATTTGGAACTGAACATTTTAAGAATGAACGTGAGAAATTGTTTTTGCCCATAACTGGGGAAAAATAAAATACTAAAGTTTTAAAAATAAATACTTTCCTTCCCTACCTTAAATCTGTAAAATTGCTTTCACCCAAGTATAAGGCCTTACATCTGTTTGTCCCTTCACCATTTCAGTCTTTTGAGATTAGACGGACAAATCATTGATTTGTTTTCTGCCATTGAAATTTGATCAGTTATTACCCTCTGGTCACATCCTTATTCCAAATGTATATGAGAGGCAATGGGGAGTAGTGGATAGGAAGCTAGCCTCCAAGGAAGATTTGGGTTCAAATTCTTCCTCTTATACAAAATGGCTTTGTAACTTAGACACATCACTTAACTGCTCAGTGCTCCCCAGACAAGGTCATAAATTACAAAGGTCTCTGAGCTCATAAATTACAAAGTAGTTGCCAATCTTCATTTAGTAGCAGGAGGTTTCTCACAGGGAGTTCTCTATAACCAATGAAATTACAGATTCATTTCAATTCAAAATTTAAGTTTTTTACCAGTCTGTAGCAGAATATGTTGACTACTAAAGACAGAGACTGCTTCTTGTTTAATCATTCAGTGTTGCCCAATACCTGGCACAGTCCCTTACACAGAGTAAATGTTTTGCTGAATAAAATTAATAAATCAATGAATCAAAAGGAGCATCTTACTGCACTCAACCCATCAAGATGTTTCCTTAGTAAAGAAGAAATGTGAAAGGTTCCTTTTGGGGTCACCCTGATAAAAGTTTGCAATAGTCAGGTGCTTTTAAGTGATTTCCCCAAAAGACAGCCTTATATTTATCTGGCTCTAAACTGCAACACATTCCACTAAAATACAAAATGTCACCTTAAAAAAAATCTGTACTAAAGCTTATTGCTTATATTAATTCTCTATCACTTAATTAGTAAAGATTATGAAGAGGCCAAAATATACATTTGGAATATTTATGGGATAAACAGAACTAACAATCTGAGGCTGGTTCATCTGATGAGTAATTTTCTTTATAACAGTACCATCTGGCAACAATAGTAAAATTATAATAATTACTAGGATGCTATCACAAGTTTGATAGAGGACTATCTAGAAATTGTCAAAATAAAGTCATTAGGTAAACAGATGAATTCTTTCATTCATAATCAAAAGAATACTACTAATTAAGAGTCAAAGCCTTCCTCAAACATAGAACTGGAAGGCACCTAAGAGAGCATTCAGGTCCAACCCCACAATTAGGAAATCTAGGTTCTTTAAATTAGTTGACCTATTCAAAGTCATAAAGGTTTTATTAGACAGCAGAGCTGGGACACTAAGACAGTTTTCTCTGAATGCTTCTTTCTAAAACTTTTTGAATTACAACATATAAAAGTAGTACCAATTATTTTGATATGAGTAATACTGCTTATTTACTATGACTTCAGTGATAATATGAAATATACGTACACTAATTAAGGTGCCACAAAATCCATTTGGATTCTTATAGACCAGTGGTTCTCAACCTTTCTAATGCTGCGACCCTTTAATACAGTTCCTCATGTTGTGATGACTCCCAACCATAAAATTATTTTCAATGCTACTTCATAACTGTAATTTTGCTACTGTTATGAATCATAATATAAATGTCTGATATGCAGGATGTATTTTCATTGTTACAAATTGAACGTAACCCACAGGCTGAGAACCACTACAACAGAGGAAACCAAACATACTAACTTCTTCCAGAAATCTTTAAGTCTAGAAACTATTTATCACTCTCTTATCACTAAAAACTAGTGATTTTCTCATCTCTAGATAGCAACAATTCAGTTGTTAGGTTCTGTTTTGAAGGTAATAGTTTGTGTAACATTAGGGAGGTTCAAGGGTTTTGAAATGTATCTGTTCTGAAAAATTGGGGATAGAAGCCCTCCCTCCTCCCAAAGAAGGTAGCTAAAGTAAGTATCATTTTAGCAAAATCACTAGCCTTTCAGAGAAACCCACATGAGAACTAAAGAATGCAACTTTGGCCCACTAATCAAAGAAAGTCTGCCATAATCCACTTTAAACTTGAATTTCAGTACTTTGTCACAAATTCAGTGATTAAACCACACAACCACTATTCGAAACAAAAAGGCAAGCTAGTAACTGTTTCCAAAATTAATGTCTGAAAATATTATTTAAAAGCACTCCCCTTTCTTTCCTTAGGATCACAGATTAAGAGATGGAAGGCATTTCAAAGATCTAGTCTGAGCCCTTCATTTTACTGATGAACAAAAAGAGACCCAGAAAGGTTCACTGATTTGCCCTGTGTCACACATGCAATGAGCCCCAGAGGTGGGACTGGAACCCAGATCTTTGGACTTGAGAATTCAGGGTCACCATTCTTTCTACTAGAACTGGCCAGGGGAAGGAGAGCAGGTACAGAGAGTGAGGAATTCAACTTTTAAAGAAGTATAAAAGAAATTTGTTTCAAGCTCTTTTAAATAGTAAGATATTTCATAGCTTATCCTTCTAAATCTGTCAAAATCTCAAGTTTGCCTTTGCAATATACTATCTTACTTTGCCATAGAGCTTTAATTTTTCAAAGAACTTTCACAGCCATTATATTCTTTGATCTCCAAGACAACCTGAGGAGGTAGGCATTAATACCCTCATTTAACAGGGCCTTAGGCAATTCTCTAAAGCTTCAAATGGCAGAACAGTTGTTCATATGCATGGGTGAAGGGAATTTCCTCACAGGCAGTTCTCTAACTTGATGAAATCCAAACAAAAACAAATTAATTATAAAAACTGTCCCTGTTAATTGGGTAGAACACAGGTGAGAACATAACCATTCTGCAACTATCTTTCCCTTATCAATTATCAAAACTTCCTTTGCTAGTTTTTGATAAATTTGTTAAGTCTTTGGTGAGAAAGCAGTAAGATCTCATTAGAAGACTCTGCTCTCCATCAGAGGCAGGGTACAGCACTGACACTGGACTCATCAACAGGAGGACTGTGCCAGTTCTGACACTTTACTAGATGTACAATCATGGGAAAATCATTTCATTTCCACAGCCTCGTTTTCTTTTTCAATAAAAATAGTTATACTACCTACCTTGGGGTGTATTTGGGGGGAAAGGAGTTTTGCACATATTAAAAGCACTATATAAATGAGTTTTATTATTTCAACAGACTTGCACTTGTGGGGGGGAGGGGAGGAAAAGATAATTTATAAAGGACTACCCTGCATTTTCAACTTTTCAAAGCATTTTTACTTGACAAATTTATTTCTCCTTTTTTATTTCAGGTTATTGTAGCTTGAAATTGTTTCACTGTGATAAATGCAGTGCCTTTTTCCCAAGGTAAAGAGAGAAAAGGTGTCAGAATTTGGCATTATTCTTTTTTCCCTATCCACTTGTTACGTTAAGCTCTTGAAATACCTGTCTTAAAAGGTGATTATACTTTGCACCTGTATGTACATTGGGGTAAAAATACCTAGTTTAATTAAACTGTGGTTTCTACAATAAAGGAAATTATCAATATCTTGAAATAGAGAAAGTCAGAGGAATAACTGAACAATAACTCAGGATAGAAACACAAGCTACAAGGACATTTTCATTCCCCTGGCTTCTTGATGGTAGATATTACTTTGTAGATTCCGTAGGAAGTTGCTTTCTCTATTCATAATATAGGTAGACATTGGCAGGCACATAAGTTCCTGATTACTGTAAAATGTCAATTAGTATAAAGGAAAGAACACTACATTTTAGTATCAAAATACCTAAACAAATTCAAATCCTGTGTGACCTTGGGTAGGTCACACATTCTGAATCTCAGTTTAATAATCTATCAATTGAAAGGGTTGGACAAAATGGTCTCTGAGGTCCCTTCTACCTCCAAATCATAACCTTATGATAGACAGATATAGCAAATGAAATCTCAGTCAATAGGACACATTTCTATAGACTCCTTCCACCTATAAAACAGAACTCTTTTTTGGGTGTTTTTTGTTTTTTTTTTTGCTTTTTGGAGGGCAGTTGGGGGTTAAGTGACTTGCCCAAGGTCACACGGCTAGTTTTTGTGTTAAGTGTCTGATGCCGGATTTGACTGAGTCCTCCTGACTCCAGGGCCGGTGCTCTATTCACTGCGCCACCTAGCCACCCCTAAAACAGAACTCTTAAAACAGTGAAGTTCTTCCTGCAGATTCTTGAGTTTGTCACTTCCTAGGACACTGCACCTTTCTACTCTTTTTTTTTCTACATGGTTACCTTCCTTGTCTTCTGCAGCCCAGTCATACTTGCTTTCTTGCTGTTCTGAGCACACAACACTTTTATCTCGCATCTCCCTGCCCTGGCAATGGCTACCTCACCATGCCTAAAATATACTTTCTCCTCAACTGAACCTCTTGGATTTCCTTCAAGATTCAGCTAAAGCACCTCCTTCTCCATGAAGTCTTTCCTGATTCCCACATACATATACATACATTTCCAATATACTCCCTACCAAAAGTACTTTGTGTTTCCTTTGCATATCACACATACACACACACACGTTCATTCTTGTTCATGTGTCTCTACTACCTAGTAGAATACCTTGCACAAAGTAGGAATTTAAAAAGTGTTAACAGAATTGAAAATTAATTTTAAAACTCATTGATAAATGTCTACTTATTAATGACTCTATCATATGGGAGCAAACCAGATATTAGATGTGAAAGAATAAAACGAACATGTAGCTAGTTTATCCCTGAGAATAAGCAGGCAAGAACTATGGGACAATTTTTCATAATTTTTAAAGTGAGAGAAAGGAACTGATGAGAGCAACAATTCTTTATAACACAGAATGTTTGCAATGGTATTATGGAAATATTTCTGGTGGGTGTGTGGTGAAAGGAGTAAAACCTTGCTTCTGGTGAAGGAATTTAATTGGCTTGGGGAGGAAAGGAGAAAAGCAAGAGGCTTAACTTTGAAAGGGATAAACTACCTTTGGGCTAAATGTAAGTAGAGGACATTCTCTGTTCATATCTCCAAAAATGGTCTAATAAGTATTTTGTATAGCTGCATAATTTCTTTTGGTGGCCAAGCAATTAAACTGATTAAAGGGCCAAAATCAGCAAGGTAGACTCAAGCAAGAATCAGTTCAGATGGAAGGATACAAATGTATTGACAAATTTGGTTGCTTGAGGGAAACCATGAGGCTTTTCCTCAAGTTTAACTGAGAGGGGATATAACAACATTCTAGAGAGTGATTACTGGTTGTCTGTAAATAGGGTAGAAAGGAGGAAATATAATTCAGGAGAAGAAAATAATGAATAATAATGATAGGTATTGCTAGAAGTAAAGAAAAGGAATACTGCAGAATAAAGTGAATTTTAAGTACATCCCTACTCTGAAGCATCTGCTTTCAACCCAAAAGGGAGAGTTTGGGGGTGGTGTTTGAGATCAGGGGCAGCAGCAGGAAAATTCAATGAAGAAATTTTAGCAGAGGAACTGTAAGAGTCAGCAAGAGGGAGCAAACAAAACTGCAACAGAGGAGAACAATTTCTACATGCTAAAGTTCCTGCAAAGTGTAAAAGATTTTGACTAAATTAAATGTCTTATCCATATAATCTCATAAGAATTAGTAGCCATTAAAAACTAAACTCTGGTTGATCTAATAATACAATATAAATTTGTAAACATGAACAATGGTCATAAAAATTTCATATATATTGTTTCTAGGGAAAATTTTGGTATTCTTTACATTCTCTCATATCTATATTCTTACTATATATAGAATACCAGTATACCACACAATTCTCCATGACTAAGAGTCAATATCTGCTGATGTAAAAAAAAAATCTCCCCCAGCCATTTCTCGGCATATTCTTTTCCTATCCACCTCAGCCTTATACTTCTCCACAATCAGTTATAGCCCTATACCCCTATTTCTATTAAGCCTTTATTCTTAACAAATTTCCCTTTAAGATTGAATTCTTTTACTTCATACTTATTCTACTTTCCTATACTAACAGAAGCCTGGCTCTCCTCAAATAAAATTATCGATGGCTTCACTCTCTAGTATTGGTCGGTTTTTTTCTCCTCTTATTCCTCTCAACATGCCAAGCCAGAAGGCTTTCTCCTTGCTCTTCATTCTCATTTCCAATTGTCTTTCTGACTTCATCACTCAGGAATTTTAAAGTCCTCCTCTAAGAACAAATTCAACCATCTTTATCCACTGCATAACAATCATCTACTAACATCCAGATCAATCTCATTCTTTCTCCTTGTTAAATCTTCCTCTCTACTTCTTATGGACTTCAACAGAAGAATATACATACATTCGTGTGCATGTATGCATATGTGTGTGTCTATGTGTGTGTGTGCATGCTCAAGTGCATTGATGTCCCTTCACACATTTCATCAACCTTTTAAAATTCCATAACATACATTATCCCTCTATGTGGATGCAGCTAAGTGGCACAGTATATGAAAACTGGTCCTGCAATGAGGAAAGCCTAAGTTCAAATCCAACTTTAGACACTTATTAGCTATGTGATCCTGGACAAGTCACTTAACTATTAGTTTCCTCGACTGTAAAATGAAAATAAAAATAGCAACTACCTCACAAAGCTGTAGTGAGGATATAATGAGCTAATATCTGTAAAGTGCTTAGCACAGTGTCTGGCATATAGTAGAAGCTTAATAAATGCTTATTTCCTTCCCTTTTTCCCCCTCCCTTCTGTCCTTTTCTTCTTCTCTGAAGTACAGTACTTATTAAGATAGTCATACATTGATCCCTCACCCATAACTCTTCTGATAGAGAACTCAGAAATTCCTCTCTCCTATCACAAAGTCTCATCATCCAGTATATCTCACTATTTAATTTCTCCTAAATCTATTCTTAATCATCATCATAACCTCTAAGCATCCCTGCTATTCTAGTCATCACTCCTGCTCTGGGCTCACCTTCTTCTATCCACAATTTCAACCCACGGTTGAACAATTAGACATATAATATCAGCTATCTTCCTGCTTTGGTCTCTTTCTAGTTATATTTTGCTAAATACAAACCAAGTGTTACCTCCATATCCACCTTAGCAGCTCCTACTTATGCTTATAATTGCTTCTGAAGAAAATCAACACTACAAATTCGTATTACTTAATCTCAACTAGATAAACAGCTACTAGGCAATCCTTTTATTCTCCCCTAATTGGCTCTTTATTATACTCTACTCAGCAATTAATTTCAAAGCTCTCTTCTCAAACTTTCTACTTCAACTCTTGCCCCCTCCCACTCAGCAGAGGATTATCTTCCTCTTCCTGTTTCATAATGAAAATAAAGGCCACCTATTAGAAAGAAACTCTCCTTTCTTACTCTACATCTCAAAAATCCTCCTATTATCCCTTCATTCAATCCTCTCTCTAATTCCAGTCAGAAGAGAACAGGTAAGCCTTGTCTTTGCCAAAGCCAACTCATCTACCTGTGCTCTTGATCCTAGTCCCCTCCTATCTCTTTCCATCAGCTTTCCCATTGATTAATTCCCTTTTCTCATTTCAGTTTCTCATTATCCATTGGCTTTTTACCCACTACCTATCAACCATACCTATCAACACACCCTTATCTATAAGACTATTTCATGGAGAACTTGCACAAGGTTAAGTGCTCACATGGTCATCAGATGTGGTACAAAGACACTCTCAAGGTATCTCTTGGGCAATACTGACTGTAAGACATAAAAAACCCTGGAACAGGACCATCCAGCTTCAAAGAAGGTGCTGTGCTCCATGAACAAAGCAGGACTGTAGACTCCCACTCTAAATGTTCTAATGGACCACTTGTGCCCAGTCTGTGGTAGTGTCTTCCAAACTCATATTCAACTGGTACCAGCTCCTACACTGTAATGTCACTGGTCTTCTTCAAAAACAAAGGACAAACAATCAACATGCACAAGTCTCCACCATCCTTCAAAATCTTTTATTTTATTTTTGATTCCCGCAAGCCATTATCCTATTTCTCATCTTATTCTAACAGCCAAATAATCTAGAAAGAATTATCTATATTCTCTGCCTCCGTTTCTTTACCTGCCACTTTATTTTTCAACTCCTTGCAACCTGGTTTATGACCCCACCATCCTACTTAAACAACTCAGTTGAAGATCACCAAAGTTCTCTAGATCTCTTCACTGCTAAGTCTTGTAAAGCCTGTCAACCAACAAGCACTTAAGTGCCTACTGTGTGTCAGGTATTGGGCTAAACTTACAGGATGGAAAAAAGGCAAAAAACATGACCTTCAAGGAACTTATATTTGAATGAGGGGGAAAAAGGCAAAAACCTACACTCAAGGAACTTACTTTCAAATAGGAAAGAAACATGCAACCAACTATGTATATATAAGACCTAGAGATAGAGATATATAGATGTAAGATAAATGGAAGATAAGAGAAATTATTGTTTTCTATTAAACAGCCAGTTATTAAATTGGGACTAAGGTTTTTCCCTTTATTTCCTCATTCAGGACCAGTACCTGTAGATCAGTCAATCTTGGAAGGACAACGCTGATAGATGAAATTGCCCAAATCCTCTGGGTACACCTTATCTTGGGCAGGACCTCACCCAACCAGAAGACCTTATAAACTTTATCTAGGTACATTCTTATTCTTAGGAAGTAGGTCTATGCCCTTCTATTAGAGCCTAGGGCAGTGGTTCTCAACCTTCCTAATACTGAGACCCTTTAATACTCTTATGTGGGCGTAACAGCATGTGGGTGGACCTGCCTGGAGACAGACAGAGGAGCGATGTCTCGGTTCCTAAGACCATCAGAAATATGTGTTTTCCAATGGTCTTAGGTGCCCCCTGTAACCCCTGTGAAAGGGTCGTTCAACCCCCAAAGGGGTTGTGACCCACAGATTGAGAACTGCTGGTCTAGGGGAACACAGCTTATAAAGTAGAAAACCAAACAGAGTGGTCTGGATAGTGATGGATTCTTTTGTCCTGAATGCTAGAGGCAGCTGAGTCTCATAATCAAACCACACTCTCAGATGAAGACTTTTAGCCCACCTCCTCATGTGAAATTCCACCCCTTCATTAACTGTTCACCAATCAGGACTGATTTTCACCTGTCAGAGGCGCCCCTCCTTTTCCAAAGATATTTAAGGATTCAGAGATCTCCATGGTTTTGTTTTCAGTTACTGAAAGAAACCACTGATCATTAATTTATTATTTGCTAGCCTAATTAATAAACTGATTATTAATTACCAAAAAACCCTGTCCCTCAGCCTTTTCATTCATCTCAGAAGAAAGGAATAGAGAGGAAAGAAAGAGAGGAAGAGAAAACAGGAAAGGCCGCTTAGAGAAGGTAAAATCTAAACTAAATTGGGGCAGCTAGGTGGCACAGTGAATAGAGCACCAGCCCTGGAATCAGGAGGACCTGAGTTCAAATCATTCCCCTCTCCAAAAAACAAAAAAAACAAAATAAAAAAAAAACTAAACAAAAAAGATCTGAACTGAGTCTTGAAGGAAGCTAAGAAGCATAAGCAAGAAGGGAGAACATTTCAAGCATAGAAGCATAAAAACAATCAGTGAAAAGGCCTAGAGTTGGAAGAAATAATGTAATATGAGAGGAAACAGAGGGGCTAGTGTCACTGGACCATGAATTACATGGCAGGAATAAAGTGCAAAAACATAGATGGGTAGGAAGACACCAGGTTGGCAAGATTTCTATAAAAGTCAGAGGTCTTTTCTCAGTACTCATTCTACACAATCTATCTGCAGCTTTTGACACTGTTAACTTCATGGACACACTTTCTTCTCTTGGCATCTAGGCAGCTAGGTATGTAGTAGAGTGGATAGAGTGCTGGGCCTAGAAAGAGAAAGAACTGAGTTCAAATCTGTCTTTGAACACTTACTAGCTGTGTGTCACTTAGCTGTGACTTTGAGACTTCTGTCTACCTCAGTTTCCTCAACTGCAAAAATGGAAATAATAATAGCACCTACATCCCAGGGTTGTTTTGAGGATTAAATGAGATAAATTTGTAAAGTGTTTAACACAGTGCCTAGCACACGGTGAACATTTAATAAATGCCTGGTTCTTTTCTTCCTTAGCTCCAAAATAACACTGATTTCTCCTTATGATCTTTGATTATCCTTTTTCCCCAAAGATCTTCATGGATAAAGCTTTACAAATCTTAAAAGGCTACAGAAATGACAGCTATCATCATCATCATCACCATCATCTATTCTAGGACCACTAACTGTGATTATGCCCTAAACATCTTTCTTGATTTAACCAGCTTATCTGCCACCAAAAGCTTCTGGAAGGTCTATCTACCTCATCCTTCACAGGGAACCTTTTGTCACCTTGAACTTTACACTTCATCTCTATCACCATAGAGGTGATCACCTTTGCTGAGCATACTAAACCATCCTGCTTCATTTGATGTTTATGGTCAAGTCATTAAACAGGGCTGTTTATGTTAAATCTTTCAAAGTATTTGAATGATTTTTGATGTATGCACTAGAGATACCTTTGGGAGGAAAAAAAGCCCCAAGTAGATAAATACATACAAGATAATCTGAAGTGGGGAAGATCAATAACAAGAGAGATCAAGAAAGTTTCCTGGAGAAGAAGGAAATGTCAAACCACTCCACAATCTTGGCCAAGAAAATCCCATGGACAGTAGCAGGATGATCCATGATCCATGAGGTCATGAAGAGGAGGACACAACTGAACCAAGTGCCAAGCATTGTGCTAAGCAAGAAAGATACAAAAAAAAGGTAAAAGTTAGTATCTTCCCTCAAGGAAATGACCCTCTCCTGGGGAAGACAACATGCAAATATGTACAAATTACATACAACTTAAATAGGAAATAATAGACAGAGGAAAGGCTAAAATAAAGACGGACTAGGAACAGTAGGACCTTAGCTGGGACTTGAAGGAAGCCAGGAGGCATGGATGAGAAGGGAGAGCATTCCAGGTATGGAGGACAGCCAGAGAAAACATCCAAAGCCTACAGATAAAATGTCTTGTTCTAGGTCAGTGTCGTTGAACTATAGAGTATAGGAGGTTGGACAGGCTGGGGGGAGGACAGAAGGCAGTGTAAGGTACAAGAAGAGTAGAAAGGTAAAGGGAGGAGAGACAATGAGAAGGGCTTTGAACATCAAACAGAAGATTTTGTATTTGATCCTGCAGGTCATAGGGAGTCACTACTGTTTAATGAAGGGGAGAAGAGAAATGACATACACCTATGCTTTAAGATTATCACTTTGGTGGTTGTGAATGGAAGATGGACTAGAGTGGAGAGATATCTATGGTTGGAAGACCAACCAGCAAGCTACTACAATATTCCAAGCATGAAGAGATAAGGGTCTGCACCATAGTGACAGCAATATTAGAAGAGAAAAGGGGGCTTTTTCAAGTGATGTTGCAAGGGTAAAACCAATAGGCCTTGGCAATAGATTGGGTATAGGAGGTAAGAAACGGTGAGGAGTGAAGGGTAGCACCTAGGTTGTAAGCTTGGGAGACTGGGAGAATGGTGGTGCCCTCATCAGTAATACAGAGTTTGGAAGAGGGAAGGATTTAAGAGAAGGAAAGAGATGAGTTTAATTTTGGTCATCTTGAGTTTAAGATGTCTATTAGGTTTGGCAATTAAAAAACTATTAATAACTTTAAATGACAGAAGTCAGAAGCCAGATTGTGGAAAGTAAAATGAGAGGAGAGGAAGTAGAAACACCTGTTTGTAGACTAACTGTTCAAAGTGTTTAAACTACAAAGGGCAGAAGAGATATAAATCAATAGCTAGCATGGATCAAAGAAAAAATGAGATGTTTTGGGTTTGTTTTTTTTTTAGGAGACATGACTATGTTTGTAGGCAGCTGAGAAACAGCCAGTTGACAAGAAAAGATTGAAGATAAGTGAAAGTGTGGATAATAGAGGAGGCAATCATAATAGCAATCAGTTTAGCAGATATTTAGCACTTCAGAACTTAGGGCTAAGTAGCACTTAGTAACTTAGGGCTAAGCATGTATGGAAGGTGTGAGCCCTGTCCCCTGTTGAGAAGATGTGAACTCCCCTGTTGACATGGAAGAAGGGTATTGGCTGAGACAGGAGGCTAGTGTGTGTATATAAGCAAGAATTTCAGACACAGAGAGACAGAACTGGAATTTTCCTGTTGGAGGAAGCAGGATTGTCTCAGTATCTGGGAGCTGAAGAAGTGAGTTGGAGTTTTCTTGTGAGAAAGAGAGCTTCTCCCCCAGCATCTGGAAGCTGACTGAGAACTGAGATGGAGTTTTCCTGAGACCAGAATCCGGTGAAGGCCACCCAGAAGGCCAATATTCCTTCTAGGTCCTAAGGCCAGCTGAACTGCTGGAGGACTGAAGAAGCATGACCAGGATAAGACTTTGTTCAGGGCCTGGCTGGTCCTTAAGTTCCAGACAAGAGAAGCAGTGAAGGGTTTGAGATGTGCTAGAGCCTGTGAATTTCAGTGTGTGCCAGGGATGTCCCTGAGGACTGAACAAGGACCTGGGAGCTGTCTACCTCTGAGAGCTGTCTACCTCTGAGGACTGGACAAGAACCTGGCAGCTGTCTGCTTCTGAATCCAGGTGACTGTTTGGTGGATTCAGGAGGGAGTTGGAACCATGGAAGGGGATCCAGGAAATCACAGAGACTGCCCAGAGTCAAGATGAAGAAAAGGCCTCCCCTTGGATGAAACTGAGGTTTGCTGGACACCAAGGGGTAAAGGGTTTTTGTGGTTTTCTAACGACTGTACTAGTGATTAATGATATTTAGTAACTGTGAATCTAGATTAATGACTGATTAAGTTAATGGTTGACCCATAAATAGAAGTTTGATTATTGTATTGTGACTGATTAAGTTAATGGTTGCCCCATGAGTGGAAGTTTGATTATTGTATTATGAATTGACTGAATGATTAAGTTAATGATCTGCCCCATGAGTGGAAGTTTGATTACTGTATTGTGAATTGACTAAATGATTAAGTAAGGAGGGTTTCCCCCTTAGGGAAACCAGATGATTATTCTTTTGTTCTTTGTTCTAAATATTGCAGACACTGTAGTTTACTATGTGGCCATTCTAATGTTGAGCTGTTATGAACACTATATTGTGACTTTCTGTGATAAGATGTAATGTTGTGAATATTATATTGTGAACGTTTGCCTTGATTTGTAATGGAATAAACAGAGTATTCACTATTACTGTGTAATCCAAACTTTAAAAGCTGTTCACAGTAGCATTCTTTTGGGAATATGCTTGTGCGTGGTGTTACAGCAATCTGTTGCAGGAAATCCCATGGAATGGAATCACTTGTGCAAATAGAGGGATTAGCCTTGGCAATGAGTACAGTCACTGCTTCATGTGAAGGTGAAGGAGAAAATCATGGCAGAAGATACCTGAGTGATATGAGATGAGGAGTGGAGAAGAGGAAACTCAGGGAAAGTGAACTAAATTCTTTCAGTAAAATATAAAGCAAAGTTCTCAGCTGAGAGAGTTGAGGGAGAAGTAGCCACAGGAGGTTTGAGGAAGGATAAAAAATTTAGAAGAGTCGCTGTGGACAGTAAGATAGCATATCAATAAGAGAAGTATAAAAAGAGTGCCCAGTCACAAGAATGACCCAGGTGACATTATGTAACATAAATCTGTACGGAAACCCATCATAACAGTTGTGTCATTTTTTTTCTTCACCTCAGGCTAGCAGCACATGTAAAGGAACAAAGGTGAAGAATGATGGCAGTGATCCAAGGCTAATGTTTAGCAGGGTGCAAATGGCAATACGATGAGGGGATTAAGGACTCAAGACAAAATGACAAGGCAGATGTGAACTAGATCACGTATGGGTCAAGATGGAGAAAGGGGAAGAGGGCATTTAATGGTGGGAACACAGATGGCCTGCGAGAGAACAGAAGAGGTCAAGGTAATGGCAGTCACCAAGTAAACAAAGAGCAGGGTTTGGTATATATAGGAAAGCACAGGGAGAGGCAACAAGCCAATAGTTTGTAATTAGATGAGAGAATTTCAGATTTCTTGAACACGGTGGTACATTTGTGGGTGATGGCAAAATCAAAGGTATTAATATCTTTTTGTGTGACTGAAGTATGGTAATTCATGGGAAATGAGCTAGTAAAGTAACCAGGAGATTAGGGAGATTTGAGATTATATTAATATATATTTTGAAGTCCTCTAGTATGATGACAGGAGTTGGGCAGCAAAGATTATAAACCAGTTACTGAATTCACTGAGGAAGAAAGGGGAGTTTCCTAGAGGTCTAAAGATAAAAGCTACGAAGATTCTGCGTGGATGAAAGTTGTGGGTTGTAAGGACCTCAAAGCAGAAGAGGTTCTTGAGTGATGGGTATAGAGGAGACCCTGGAAGTCACAATGAGGAGCAGGGAGTATTCCAGCAGAGGAGAGCCTAAAAGCCATAATGAGGAGAAGGGATTATTTCAACCTTCACACCTCAACCACTGAGTAGAAGTGAAAGACTGGAAGTGCAGCCAATGCTAGAAAGGGTCCAGGACAGCTGTGTGATCAGGAAGGGTGTCAGCAAGACCCAGAAAGGAGAAAGACTTTAATACAAAAGTGAGTTTGTTGCCCATGGAACAGGCATTTCAGACAGTAGAGTGGAAGGGATGGGAAACACCTACTCAGAACTTTGGGTTAAGTGGGTTCAAGGGGACAGGAATAATGAATTTGGTACTGGGGAGTAAGTAATGAGATTTGGATTGATAGCCTACAAAAGTTCAGAATCACTGAAATGTGTAGGATATGACCCACCTGAATGGTAAGAGTGCCTGGAAAAGAGCTAAGTTTAAGAAGACAGGAAAGATAGAAAGAGGTCAGATTGAAGAAATAGATAGAAAGAGGTCTCAGCAAAACAGAGGATTTTGTAATTGATTCTGAAAGTAATGCAGAGCACTTCAAGACCACTTTGGTAGCTGTGTAGAGGCTGGCCTAGAGTAAGGAGAGACCTGAGGCAGGAAAACCAACTAGAGGGCTATTGCAACAGCGTAGGCAAAAAGTGATTAAGGTCAATATCAGAGTTGTGCCTGTGTCAGAGAAGAGAACAGGATGCATACAAGAGATGTTTTGAAGATAGAAACAATGAGACTTAGCGAGAGGCTGAATACGTTAAGTAAATGAGGAGTATAGTATGATGCCTAGATTCTAAACCTTGGGTGATTGGAAGGATGATGGTGTCCTTGAGAATAATATGAAAGTACAGAAGAGAGGAAGGCTTGGGATAATGAGTTTAGTTTTGGAAAATGTTAAGGTTAAAATACCTATGAGACATCAGTTGCAAAAGTCCAATAGGCAGCTGAAGATGTGAGACTGTAAGTCACAAGAGGGGTTAGAGCTGGACTAATACATCTAAGAATAACCTACAGAGAAGGACTGAAAGAGTCCATGAAAGTTAATGAGATTGTCAAGTGAAATAGTATAGAAGAGAAAGAGAAGAGGACCAAGCAGACAGCCTTAAATGACATACATTGTTAGTGGGTATGACCTAGATAAATATTCAGCAAAGGAGACTAAGAAGTAGTAGTCAGAAAGGTAAAAAAAAAAAAGAAAACAAAGGAAAGCAATTTGACAAAAAAACCTAGAGATACAAAAGCATCTAGAAGTGGGTGATCTACAGTGTAATGGTCACAGAGTGTAAAAAAAAAAAAGGCTGAAGATTGAGAAAAGATACGAGAGTTTGAGATCATAGGTATCTCTGGAGATAACAGTTTCAGTTAAATGATGACAACAGACGCCAGACTGCATAGAATTTAGAAGAGAGTGAGAGGAGAGGAAGTAGAGGAGCAGATCAGAGATGTTTTTCTGAAAAAATTTATCCAAATAAAGGAAAGATATAAGATGACAGGTCACAGGGATAGTCAGTTCATGCCATAGTTTTTAAGGATGGCAAGGAACAAGCATGTTTCCAGGCAGCAGGGAAGCAGTTAGTAGATAAGGAGAAATTAAAAATTACTAGGTGAGAGGGCATAACTGAGTGGGGATCTGCTGAAATAGAGTATGATATCAAGGTTGAATGTACAGGGATTTGTTTTGGCAAGGAGAAGAGTCACATCTTCATGTGAAACATAGGTGAAGAAAGAGCTAGGGAAGACATCAAAGTAATATGAGATGAGGAAGGGGGAGAGAGAACTTTCAGGAAATGGCCTCAATTTTTTCAGTGAGGTATTATGCAAGTTTCTCAGAGAGGGTAGGGGAAAATATGCCTTGGGAGGCTTGAGGAAGGATGAAAAGGTTTGCAATAGCTGCTATGTAGATAGTGAATTGATTAGGAAGTTGTAAAAAAAAAGACTGCTTTGCTACAATAAGATTATATAACATAGCTAACCTAGTCAGCACAGTTTTGTGACTTTCACCAACTTTGTTTAGCAAGTGAATAGACATGAAGGCAGATGGTGAGAAGGGATGATCAGTGATAGGATAAGGGAGAAAGAGACCCAAGTGTGGAGGATGGTATGGAATAGAACTGGTTCACCAAGGGGTTAAAATATGGAATGGTAGAGAGGGTAGCCATTGCAGGGCTGATAGCCTGAGAATCAACTAAAGGGTGGAGGAAATAGAGATCAGAGTAAAGATAAAGAACAGGGTTAAGTGTCATAAGGCTGAGGGAAAGACAGAATGATGAAAGATTTTGGTTATCATTTTCATCCACATCTGACTTTTCATGACCCCAATTGGAGTTTTCTAGGTAAAGATTCTATAGTGGTTTACCATTTTCTTCTCCAGCTCATTTTACAGATAAGGAACCTGGGGCAAGGGAAGAGTAAGTGACTTGTCCAGGATCACACAGCTAGTAAGTATTTGAGACCAGATTTCAACTCAAGAAGGTGAGTTAGGATTACAGTTAGGTTTTTTAAGAGAATATCAATATGCATGTGGAAGTCTCTTGGTATGAAGTCAGAAAATGGGGTGGAAAGAAAAGACCATGAGCCAGGAACTGAAACTACTCAAAGACAGGAAGGAAAGGATCAAATGAGATAATATTTGTCAAATGCTTAGCACCGGGATTTGGTACATAGTAGGTGTCAGTGTCTACAAATGCTCCATCCTGTCATCTCACCAATTCCTGCCTAGGAGACATTACCTTAAGGTAAATAACAGCTACCAGAATTTTGACAAGATGAATCTCAAAGGAGAGGTTCCTGAGTGATGATGATGATGATGATGATGATGATGGAGAGTGTAAAAGTGAAAATGGGAAATAAGTATTTTCACTTCACTACCCTAACTAGAGTCAAGGGTTATGAGTAAAAGTATAACCAGTAACTGGAAAGGTCACCAGGGATGTGTTATCATCAGGGAGCCAGGTTATCAGTGAGAACCAGATGGTGAAGGAAATAGAAGAGGACAAGATATAAGATGAAAGTAAATTTGTTGACTATGGAACCAGTATTTCAGAGGGCACTGCAGAAGGAGAAGGTTGATATGGAGTAGGATATTTAGTGAATTGGGCATGGAGGAACGAGAATAAGGGAGCAGTCAGGTAAGTGATGGGAAATGATGTCTCTACAACAATAGCAGAAGTTTAGAATCACTGGAATAGGGTCAATATAATCTGACAGAAGTAACTTAACCATTTAGGAATGAGTTTATATTTACTTTGAATGTATTTTGTATTTCTCTCTTCTCTCTCTCTCTCACACACACACACACACGCACACACACACACGCACGCACGCACGCACACACGCACACACACACACACACACACACACACACACACACACGCCCAAGACCGTAATCTCCTTGGAAGTGGGAATTACTTCATTTCTATCCTTGTAATATCAAACTTCTAGCACAGTGCTTAGCACACTGTAGATGATTAACGAATGCTTATTGCAAGAACATGAAAAGATCCTGTTTTATGTATATAAGTACATGTCTATGTATACACATATAGTCTCTTTTCAAACTGATGTTTATTTTGAATTGAAAGTGTGTATTTAAATTGAAGAGTGAATATTCATCCAGTTCAATCAACAGAATTTTGCCAGTTCTTGTCATTAAAATCTTCTTTAATCACCTCCTTTCAAAGCAATTCTCTCCAGAACTTTGTAAATTTATCGCATCTAATACTTTAACAATTTTTTTTCCAGATCAGGGCCCATGATTTTGCTGATTTTAAAATCAATCAAATCATGAAAAGAGAGTCAACAACCTGACTGAAGAAAAAAACACCTTAAAAAATAGACTAACTCAAATGGCAAGAGGCCAAAAAAGCCAATGAGGAGAATGCCTTGAAAATGCAAATTTGCCAGATGGAAAGGGGATTTCAAAACTTGACTGAAGAGAATAATTCCTTCAGAATAAGACTGGAGCAAATGGAAGCTAATGACTTACAAGAAATCAAGATACTATTAAACAGATCCAAATAAATGAAAAAATAGATGGCAATGTGAAATATCTCATTGGAAAAACCACTAACCTGGAAAATAGATGCAGGAGAGATAAAATTATTGGACTAACTGAAAGCCATGATCAAAAAAAGAACCTAGAAATCATCCTTCAAGAAATTCTCAAGAAAGACTGCCCTGATATTTTAGAACCAGAGGGCAAAATAGAAATTGAAAGAATTTACCAATCACTTCTTGAAAAAGATCTCAAAAAGAAAACTCCTAGGAATATCATAGCCAAATTCCAGAGCTCCCAGGTCAAGAAGAAAATATTACAAGCAGCCAGGAAGGAACAATAATACTATTGTGGAAACACAATTAGGATAACACAAGATCTAGCAGCTTCTACACTAAGGGGTCAAAGGGCTTGGAATATGATATTCTGGAAGTGAAAGGAGCTAGGATTAAAACCAAAAATCACTTACCCAGCAAAACAGCATAATGTTTCAGGGGAAAATATGGTCGTTCAATGAAATAGAGGACTTTCAAGCATTCTTGATGAAAAAAAACAGAGTTGAATAGAAAATTTGACTTTCAAATACAAGAAGCAAGGGATGCATAAGAAGGTAAACAGGTAAAAGAAATCATAAGGAACTTATTAAAGTTGAACTATTTACATCCTACATGGAAAAATTATAATTGTAACTTATGAGACTTTTCTCAGTATGAGGATAGTTGAAGGGAATATATATGTGTGTGTGTGCATGTATACATACACAAATGTTTATATAGGGGGTATATGTACATATAAATACATATGTGAGTGTGTGTATATATGTGTACATGTATACATAGAGGGCACAAGATCAGTTAAATAGGAAGGGATGATATCTAAAAAATAAAATTAAGAGGTAAGAGAGAAATATAATAAGAGAAGATAGGGAGAGACAGAATAGTGCAAATTATCTCATATGAAAGAGGCAAGAGAAAACTGTTACAATGGAGGGGAAGAACAAGAAGCCAAAAGGGTATGTTATTCCCTTCTTAAGCCAAATTCAATGAGAGTAAGGGGTCAACCTTACTGTCATTGAATTTGGCTTAAGGAGGGAATAACATACACACTAAACTGGGTATCTTATCCTACAGGAAAGTAGGAGGGAAGGGGAGGAGAGGGGGGATGACAGAAGGGAGGGCAGATGGGAGGGGAAAGTAGTTAGAAGCACAGGCTTTTGAAAAGGGACAGGGTCAAAGAAAAAAGAATATGTGGGGGGCAGGATAGGATGAAGAGTAATATAGTCAGTCTTTCACAATATATCTACTATGGAAATGTTTTGCATAACTACAAATGTACAACCTATGTTGAATTGCTTCTCTTCCCAGTAGAGGTGGGTGACTAGGGAAAAAGGGAAAGAATCTGGAAATCAAAGTTTTAAAATCAAAAGTTAAAAAAATTATTATCATTATTATTAATATTATTTTTACAGGCAACTGGGAAATAAGATATACAGACTATGGGCATAGAAATCCATCTTGCCCTACTAGAAAGTCAGAAAGGGAGTGGGGGAGGATAGAAGAGAGAGTAGATTGGGAGAAGGAATATTCAGTAGGATTGCTGTGGTGGGTAGAGGAAAGATAGGTAGAAAATTTCTAACTCAAAACCTTGTGGAAATGAATACTGAAAACTAAAAATAAACCAAAAAAGGGGGGAAGAGAGAAAAAATTTAAGCAAGTTTCTTAAAGTTTATTTTTAATTTATTTCTATAAATTTTTGTTACCTCTTCTTTCCAATGACCTCCAAATAGAAAATGTTTAAACAAAAGAAATCCTCACAATAATACACAAAAGCACTGCAAAATAAATAAATAAAATTCCTACATTAGCTATGTCTATACTGAGTTGTACTCTGGATTTTCATCCACTGCTTTGAGAGGAAGCGATTAAGCCAATTGTTTAAAGAGAAAAATTATTCACTAAATTGGAATAATTAACATATACATTTAATTGGTAGAAAAGTGATACACACTACTTGACAAAGATAAAGATGATACATTATAAGAATAGTTTCTCTACAGAATAAGATAAAATTATATATGTGTGTGTACATATATACATATGTATGTATGTATGTATGTATGTATGTATAAAAGAGTATATTAAGTACCTATTGTTTTTCAGGTGATGATCTAAGCCCTGGAAATAAAAAGGGAAAACAACCCCTTACCTCAAGGAGATTAAATTCTGACAGTGTAGAAAAAAAAAATAAAAATCAGTACATATAAGATATGTACAGAGTAGACAAAGGCAACCTTAGAGCAGAAGGCATTAATAATGGCCAGAGAGGGACAAGGAAGGCAGGTGGAATAAAAAGCTTACAGAACAAGGTGCTTAAGCTATCCTGAAGGAAGCCTTATGAGGAAAAAGTGAGAAGTAATTGGATTCTAGGCATACAGGACAGTCAGCACAAAGACAAAGACATAAGAGAATGGAGCACTGTGAGTATGAGACTGGAAAGTACACAGAAGAGAATAACCTATAAGAAGACAGGAAAGAACCTAAATGTGCAGAATCTTAAATGTGCCAGAGGGGTTCATATTTAATCCTGAAGGTAACAAGAATCACTGGAGTTTACTGAATAAGAGGGCTAAATGCTTATACATACACTTTATGACAATCACTTTGGCAGCTATTTGTAGGATGGATTGGAGAGGAGAGACACTTGAAACAGAAAAATTAAGAGACTTGCAATAATCCAAAAAAGAGACGATGACATGAACTAAAATGTAAATATAGTATAATATATACATATACATGTTATGTGTTATATGTGTGTATGTATATACTTGCATATACATGTGTATATACCTTGTACATGCACATGTACATATATATAACAAGCATTTGAGAACTGACAGGCATCTTGGATTGTAGATCAAAAGGACAAGCATACCGTCTCAGGCCTGAGAATGATTCTGGACTATCAAAATCTTGGAGCCAAAAGGGAGACTTCATGACCGAGAGTTTTTAAAGAAATACATACTGAGAAGATGGAATAGGAACTGCAAGAGCTGAGCAACAGCAACAATAGAGAAACAAAGTCCATTGCCCTATCCAGCACTTAAATAGAAAATACTGACAGCAAGAGGAGCTAGGTGGGTGGTTGAAAGAAAAAATTGTAAAAAAAGAGTTGAACTTTGGCAGGTAAGAGAGGGGGTACTGCCTAGTTTCTTTGTTTATCTTGAAACAAAGAATTCAAAGGGAAGCTGCCAGTTGTAATCACCTCTTCAAGGATTGAAGTAAGTTTCAAAATATCTACGCTTTCCTCAATTTCCTCTCCTCAAACCTGTCCAATAATAGCATGTGTGCTTGCTTCTTTACCTAAGTGTTTCCTCTATCCTGATTCTGCATCAAATATAAAGACATAGGTTATCAAGAAATAACACAAATTTTAAATTAGGGCAAGATGATCAAACTTCTATTCAAGTGTTCAGAATATTCCTTAACAGGGCCTCCAATTATTAGTAATAATAATAATAATACTAACTTCATAAAATAGCAAAGGACCTCAGTAAGTGTCATTACATTGACCCTAGGCTAAAAGTAAGCTAATGGTTGAAATAGAGTATGCCTGATTAAATCTCTACCCTCCATCAGAATAGAAGGGAGGGAGGTTAGAGAAAGGTTTGCCTGAGGGAGGT
Organism: Pseudocheirus occidentalis; assembly: GCA_028646575.1. Taxonomy (NCBI): domain Eukaryota; kingdom Metazoa; phylum Chordata; class Mammalia; order Diprotodontia; family Pseudocheiridae; genus Pseudocheirus; species Pseudocheirus occidentalis. The sequence goes on along the minus strand of CM053593.1, from coordinate 80,164,055 downwards.
AAGCTTTATCCTCTCCAGAAGCCGATACAGAAAGAAGACAGCACCTTCTGTGACACCATCCACAGCTTTAATCTATAAAACAATATTCAGTTCTAATTAAAGATTTACTAAAATATAATTTACATGCAAACTTTCAAAACATCTGGCAACACACAGAATCTTAAAAAGTAAGAAAGGATTTTGGAGTCTATACAACATACTCTGTACCTGACCAAGAATCCCTTCTACATCATAACCAGACTGAGAGGTGGTTATTCAGTACAGTAAAGATAACCTGCTACCAACCACGACAATTCAACCAACTTTTGGATAGCTTTAATGTTAGAAAATTTTTCCTTTCATTAAACCTAAATTTGCCTCTCTCAGATTCCACCTATCATTCCTGATTTTCTCACCCTCTGAGGATAAGCAAAAGAAGTCTAATCTCTCTTCTTATATGATAGCCATTCAAATACTTAATGATAGATATCATATCCTTTCTAAATTTTCTCTTCTACAGACTAAGTAATCTTAGTTTTTTCAAGTCAAATAACCAGAAGAACATGAAGCTTCCCACCCACATTCAGGTCTTCAGTCATAAGGTGTTTGGAAAAGAAGCATCAACTTCTTTTAAATTATAAGACAACTAGTAATAGTGAGGACTAAAGAAAGCTAAATTCGTCTTTTTTCTGAAAGATATTCAATCCTTTTTTGTATAAAAATTCAACCATTACCACCTTTGAGAAAAATCTATCTTTCCCAAGGCAACATAAAAAGGGAAAAAGAGGGGAAGGAAGGAATCAAGAGATGAGGTATCTTTCCTCTTCCTAGTCCTTTTGGTTTTTCCTTTGTTTCTAGTAGTAATAAATTTTTTTTTAATTTGTGCTTGCTTCAGAGTCAGGAGAATAGGAAAGAGGCTGTTAGAATTCCTCCTGTTCTATAGTAGGTCACAGAATGTGAGAAACACAGATCAGAAACAACAGGTGGTAGCAATGGGATGAAAAGCACACATGCCAATCCCTAGCGCCTGCTGTTATAAACGGTTACCTCATAGCATTTCAAAATGTGACAGTGTAAAAAATTACATTATGAGTCAATAACAGAATTAAAGATACCAAAAATAATGTCATAAAAAAATTAAATCCACAGTTCCAATTATAAAACCTCTCCACTAAAGAGACTGGTTAACAGTCAAGAAAATATTAAATTAGAACTACATGTGCCAGATCCTCCATCCCACACATTAAAAGAAAGCAATGAAATTCTCATCAGCCCTCTTTTTTGGTTATTGCAGTGGTAAAGAAATGAATAAATGAATGAATCTACTTCAAATGAGTGAATGAATGAAAAAGTTATAAAGACACTTTTCCAGGAAAAAAAAAATAACTACAAGTAGCACCCATAATTTATTCTTTAAAGGAATACTATAAATGTAAACTACAAATCTGTACATTTCAAATAGTACAAATGTACAAATAAGGCAACCAAGACTTAAATGAATTTCTAAAGAGTGACAGAACTTACTGAGCTGACCTCAAGAGCAGAAGACCTGGGTTCAAGTCCTACCTCTGACAAATAACAGCTGTGTGACAACTCTCTAAGGTGTTGAGAGGTAGAAAAGCTACTGATGTGCTTTGGGGGAATTTACTCCCCAGGGAGGTCCCAATACCAATCAATCAGAGGTCTAGTTGCCACCCTCTTATCATGTTTTGTACTGTACTTAATATACCTTCAAAAACTGATTTAAAGTCACCATTTTTAGAATTATTTAGAATTTTAGAATTTATAGAACTATTCAGTAATAAGAAAATTTTTTTAAAAGCCCTATGTTTTCAAAATAAAATTACATTTAGGGTTTTCAAGAGGAGAAGAGTGAATTACATGTGTCATAAATTTGATTTAAAACACTAATGTTTATTTTAAGCTATGAGTTCCCAAAACATGTAATTATTTGCAAAATTCATAGTTTAAAATAATTATAAAGGCTACTTATGTTTTCTAAGTGTATATTATTTTTAAAGCACTATATGGAAAATGCTCATCTAAAAAAAGTTTTTAAAAAAATACAACTATTGAGAAAAAGGACAGCATTAAAAGATGTTAGATTTCAATAATCAAACACTGATACAGTAGTCTACAAATGAAATCTAACCAAATGTACTGACAATTTTAAAAATTTAATAAATGTACACATTGGCTTGATGGTGGGGAGGGGAGAGAGGGGGGAATAAGCATTTATATAATGCCTTTTAATGTGCCAAGCACTTTTGACAAATATTATCTCATTTGATCCTCACAACCCTAGGAGGTAGGTGCTATTATTATCTCCATTTTACAGCTAAGGAAATTTGAGGCAAACAGAGGTTGGGTGATTTGACCAGGGTCACACAGCTATTAAATATGTAAAGTCAAATTTGAACTCAGGTCTTCCTGACTCCAGGCCCAGTGCTTTATCTTTTATAACCATCAGTGGCTTCTAATAGCTTGCATTTATATAATGTTTTATGCATTAGTCATTTAAGCACTTTAGTTATTATATACAATAATTAAGGCAGAGTGTAAAAAGAATGCTAGATTTAAAGTAAGAAAATGTCAGCCATGTGTTCAATAGCTAGAAGGGGTGTGTGGGCATGGGGGTGTGGGGAAAGGGGTGTTCTTTCCCAGGTTGAAAAGTTGTCTACCAGTTGTTCCCTGGAAAGAATTTCCAGCCTAGGTATAAACAACAAAAGAAGGATTAATAATGGAAAACCTGACGAATTTGTCTGGATATTATGATGTTATATCCAGGACCAATAAGTAATACTCTTGACTTGATCAATTCTCCTCTTCTAACTTTCTTTTCTGATTCATTCAGTGCCCTAAGACCTTATTAACTTATATTCCACTAATTGAAACATTATAACAATTCATATATAAAATAACCAGAAGTTCACTACTAATCTATTTGCTAAGAAAATTAACAGTATAAATGAGATTTCTGCACTATTAGTCATTCCCTGAACTCAATAACTCATCTCCTGACTCTTCCCATAGCCAATGTCATGCCTAAAATACAGTCCCTTATCATTTCTGCCTCTCAGAATTCACAACTTCTTTCAAGGCTCAATTAAGATGCCACTTTTTTTCTAGGAAACCTTGCTGATCAACCTAGTAGTCAATTCTTTTGACATCCTAAATTTTCTTGGAAATATACCCAGCTATGTATATATTCTATTCAATGCTAGTAGAACATAAACTCAAAAGCAAGAACTCTTATTTTTGTCTTTGGATCCCCAGAGTCTAGCAGAGTGCTTTGTACATTTTAGCTGCTAGAGCTTCAGAAAGAAATATAAAGAGAAATTACAAATGTAGGAAACTATTCCCATTATCTTTCCACCCCACAAAAAAGCAACAACAATTAAATTAAACAAGTAGCTCCTTTCATTTGACCCAGATCAATATATAAAGAACTATTTGGATCCCTGATAAAAAGCACTACATACCACAGTTTGTTTTTTATTCAATGTTTTTATTCCCTCACCAGTTTTAACTAATCCTTTAGGAGCTATCATATAATGCTTAGAATTCAACGCTGTAGCTAAGAATATTATAAACAGGTATCTATTCATCATACTCAAAACTTTCTAAGACTATTCCTCTTGTGTGACACTCCGTGGTAAAAAAGACAAGTTACATTCTCTTAGAATTGGTCTCAACATAAGAACAAAATAAAGTATGTGCACTGACATTAATTTATTTTTAAGTATGTATCAGTAATAGTACATTTAAGTAACATGAACAACCAACTTTGTTCCAACATCTTTAGTAGCAGGAAATGATCTTCAAGAGAATATTTCTCCTTTCAAATTATTTGAGCATCAATTTTAAAAGATATTAAAGTATTCATTTAAGACAAAGACAAAAAAGCTAGCTTTGTAAGGGATACATTCCACTGTTATATCGACAGCAACAACAAACAAAAACTATTCCCACAGCTAAGAAAGTATCCATAATGCCACTGCAAAAAGCAATAAACAAAAGCTATTTATTTCAAAGCCATTAGAAACACGGAATAAAAATCAATGTTTGCCAAGAGGAAAACAAACCAAAGTCAGTCACCATGTTAGTTTCAAATTCCAAATATAATGTGACCCCACCCCCCTTAAAGAAAGCAAAACTACAGGCAATAAAAATCAAGAATCCCAATACTGGAGGGGGGATGCTTTTATCTACACAAACCTTTAACAGGTCAAGATAGGTTTTAAAAATATTAAAGACATAAAGAATGACAACTAAAACCAAGAAAATATCTGATGATCAGTTTAATTTAAATGAAATACTGAAATCAAGAAGTAGCATTAAAGAATATTGAAGTATTGACTATCCAGACTCTGAAATACTTAGGTATATAATCTTCTCATACTGAGTATTTAAGATTCACATAGTTTTGATTGACCTGACTTACACACCATTTTTGTTGTAATGTTCTAAATTTAATCTACTGATGCTATACTTCTTACATTATATAATGATTCCCTTTGATATTTAAAGACTACTAGTTTCTGCTATGTGGAAGAATTTTTTATGTAATAGAAATCTATTTCCTCTCTCCTACTTCCTGCCCCACTGGGAAAAGAAAAGGAAAAAAAAAACAAATTGCACATAACAAATATGCAGTTAAGCAAAACAAATTCCCTCATTGGGCTGTGTTCAAAAAATTTATGTCCCATTCTGAACCCTAAATTCACCACCTCTCTATCAAGGGCGAGTGACATGATTTATCACTGGTCTCTCACAAATACAGTCACTGTGATCATAGTTCTTAAAAGCTCTCAAAGATGTTTGTCTTTACAGTGTTGCTGTTACCATATAAATTTTTTTCCTGGTTCTGCTCATTTCATTTTTTATCAGTTCACAAAAGCCTTCATTTTTTTTTTCATTTTTCTAATCTGTTTGTTATAATATAAATTGTTCTTCTGGCTTTGCTTATTTCACCCTGCATCAGTTCATGCGAATCATTCCAGGTTTGTTTGAAATCACCTATTTCCTTATGTCTTGTGGCACAATAGAATTCCATCACATTTATATACCACAAGTTGTTCATCCATTCCACAACTAATAAGCAACGTTTAGTTTCAGATTTCCTGCAATCACAAAAAACTACTATAAGCATTTTTACACGGTTGGTACTCTTTCCTCTTTCTTTAATTCCTTTTTTAGTAAAGTCCTAGCAATAGTGTAAAGCCAAGCATGAGCAGCTTTCCAGATGATGGCTGCTGTGAACAGCTTTCAAGGTTCCGATTACATAGTATAGTGAACACTCTATTTATTCAATAACAAATCAGAGCAAAGGATTCACAGAAAACCAAGGTACAGCATCCAGAATGTTACAACTTATCACAGAAAATCAAAATACAGCAGCATTCACCATGTCACAACTCAACAACTTATCACTGAAATGGCCACATAGGTTTTTACCAAAGTAGCCACATAGTTTTAAACAAAGTATATTCATTTAATTAATCACAAAATTCTTAATTCAACCACAAAGTACAAAAGTAAAAATTCTTCACCCCTAGGTCACAGTAAATCATAATCTTCTAAGTCAGTACATAGTATCTAGGTAAAGTCTTCTTTCAGCTTGACTCTTAGAGACTCTGAGAGGCTGGCTCTCAGCTTCCATGGTTCCTCTTCCATGATCCCAATTCCAACTGTCACCTAAGTCCAAAAGCAGGCAGCTCCCAGTTCCTTGTCCAGCTCCCTGCCCAGTTCTTCATCCAATTCCCACTCTATATTGAAGCTCACAGTGTCCAGTCCACCTCAAGTCCTTCACAGTTCCTGTTTCTGGGAAGACAAAGCTTAACAGAGCCACAATAATATTCATTCACATTGCCAGCACCATCATCAATTCACCATCTGCCTGTGAAATCAACTCAGATCTACCAACAAGGTCTAAGAACTCAACACTAATCATCAACATAGAAATCAACAAAGACCCACAAACAAGGTCCAAGAGGTCAATATAAATCATTAGTAAAGTCCCAGGACCTCCAAAACCCTCCTCCAGGACTTCTGTAAACAGACAACCAGAAAGCCCTCTTTCAGGGTTTCCAGTAAGGTCCCAGGGCTTCTATACAAAGTATCACAAACAAACATCAACACAGACAGAGCAGACAGAGTGCCAGGATACCACAAGTTTTCTCCTTCTTGACTGCCACCACAAGAGTTATCTTCTCAGTTCTGCTCAATTCTCAGTTCAGCCTTCAGTCCAGCAGCAGCTGCCCTGCCTCCATGATGCTTATCCCAAGAAGTTCTGACTGTCTAGTTTGTGCTCTTCCTTATGTACAGTATAGCTTCTCCCCTTCCTGTTGCAGGAGTTCATGTAACAGACTTTTGATACAAGGCTCAAAAGAAACTTTGAAACTGAAACAACCTGTTAATTCAACAGCTGGTACAAGGTGTGAACTATTTCTGTGTTGCCATTACAAAAGGTCAATGGTAAGCATTGTTAGTGACTGGTTTTGTTTTTTTTTTAATAATTCCAAATGGCGGGGGGCGGAGCCAAGATGGCGGCGTAGAAGCAGCAAAGCACCACAGCTCCCACACAAATACGCTAAAAAACTCATAAAATGGGACGCTAAACAGATTTTCAAGCTCCAAAACTCTCCACAAGACAGAAAGCACTACAGGCAGCACAGCAGGCGGGGCTCTTCTCAGCAGTCTGGGAGCCTTGGCTGAAACCCCGGCCGGCTCAGGCCCTGGGGCATCGGGCGGGGAACCGCGGCTGCAGGAGAGCAGATCAGCTGCACTGGAGGCAGAGTTACCACATTTATCAGGCCAGAAGAAAAAAAGGCTAAGAGAAAGGTCAGTGGATTTTGCTAACTGGGGAGGAGAAGAGCAGGTCCGGCC
>CM053593.1:80140897-80156688 GCA_028646575.1 Pseudocheirus occidentalis | reverse complement strand
CAATGTTCTGGGCTGGGGGGTAGGGACAAAAAGGGGAGAAAATTTGTAACTCAAAACCTTGTGGAAATGAATGATGTAACCAAGAAAATAAATTAAAATTAAAAAAAAATAATAATTCCAAATGGCTTTCCAGAATGTTTATGTCCACGAATAGGTTCACCAACAATACATCAATGTTTCAGTTTTCCCACAGTCCTTTGAACATTTGTCATTTCCTTTTTTGTCATATTTTCAATCTAACAGGTATGAGATGAAACCAGAATTGTTTTAATTGGAATTTCTCTAAATATTAGCAATTTGAAGCATTTTTGCATATGGCTATATACTTGGTTCTTTCCTTGAGAAACTGCCTGTTCATACTCTTAGAGAATTTATCATTTGGGAAATGGCTCTTACTCTTATAAATGTGAAAATGTAAATCCCTATATGTCTTTGAAATGAGGCCTTTATCAGATACTAAATTTTTACAAAAAGTAAATTTAAAATAAAAACTAGGCCTAAATAGATATTCTAGATATATATGTATGTGTGTATATATATATGCATATATATGTGCATATATATATATACACATCATATGTGTGTATGTATAGATGGTGTGTGTGTATTAAAGAGAAGATAATTCCAGAGACTGAAGAGGTAGCATAAACTATATCTGAACAAGGAGAAAGAAGTTAATCCTCAATCAATCAATAAGCATTTAAGGGCCTACTGTAAGCAAGGCAATAGAACCATAAATGTAAAAGTAAGATAACACCCTTAATGAGCTTATATGGAGGAACACAATTATGTCCACAGGTCAGTCAATGTGAAATATACAGATATAGATATAGATAGATAGATGGGTTCACATATATAAAGACACATGTATACATATAGTGATGAGGGTGGAGAAGAGGAAAGATAACTAATAAGTGGGAGAATCAAGAAAGGTTTCTTAAAGAAAACAGCCTTGAACTAAGCCTTGAAAAAAGCTAAGGGTTTTAAAAGAGAGAAGTGAAGATAATGAACATTAGAGTCATGAAAGATAAATGCTACAAAGGCAAGTAGATAAGAATGAAATGTGAAAAACACTAGAAAGCATAGGAATAAATGGAATGTTCCTTAGAATAATAGGTAGTATCTACTTAAAGCCATCAGCAAGTATTATATGCAAAGGGGATAAACTAGAAGCATTTCCAATAAGATCACGAGTGAAACAAGGATGTCCACTATCACCCCTCTTATTCAATCTGGTACTACAAATGTTAGCAGTAGCAATTAGAGAATAAAAAGAAATCAAAGGAATCAAATTAGGCAAAGAAGAGACTAAGCTATCAATCTGCAGATGATATGATGATATACTTGGAGAATCCCAGAGAATCAAGTAAAAAACTTCTTGAAACAATAAATAAATTTAGCAAAGTTGCAGGATATAAAATAAACCCACATAAATCCTCAGCATTCCTATATATTTCCAACGAAGTCCAACAGCAAAAGATAGTAAGAGAAACCCCATTTAAAGTTACTGTAGACTTTATAAAATATTTGGGAATCTACCTGCCAAAACAAACCCAATTCCTTTATGAACACAACTACAAAACACTTTTCACACAAATAAAATCAGATCTAACTAATTGGAAAGACATCAATTGCTCATGGCTGGATCAAACTAATACAATAAAAATGACAATTTTACCTATATTAAATTACATATTTAGTGCCAATACCAATTAATCTACAAAAAAATTACTTTATAGAACTAGAAAAAATTGTGACAAAATTATTTTGGAAGAACAAAAACTCCAGAATATCAAGGCAATTAATGAAAAGAAATACTAGGGAAGGTGGCCTAGTCGTATCATAGTATAAAGTAGCTGTCATCAAAACTTGTTGGTACTGGCTAAGGAATAGAGTAGTGGATCAATGAAAAAGATAGGATACAAAAGACTTAGTAGTCAATGATTATAGTAATATACTGTTTGATAAGCCCAAAGACCCCAGTTTCTGGGATAAGAACTCACTATTTGACAAAAACTGCTGGGAAAATTGGAATATAGTATGGCAGAAACTGGGCACAGACCATCATCTAACGCCATACACCAAAGTCAAGTCTAAATGGGTGCATGTCTAGGTATAAAGGCAGATACTGTAAATAATCTGGGCAAGCAAAGAATAGTTTACCTGTCAGATTTATGGAATAGGGAAGACTTTATAACCAAAGAAGAGTTGAAGAGCATTATAAAATGCAAAATGGATAATCTTGAATACATTAAATTGAAAAGTTTCTGTACAAACAAAGCCAATGTAACCAAGATTAAGAAGGAAGTGGGAAACTGGGAAAGAATATTTATACCAGTGCCTCTGATAAAGGCCTCATTTCTAAAATATACAGGGAATTAAGTAAAGTCTATAAGAATACAAGTCATTCCCCAACTGATAAATGGTCAAAGTATATGAAAAGGCAATTTTCAGAGGTAGAAATTAAAGATATCTATAAGCATATGAAAAATGCTCTAAATCACTATTGATTTGAGAAATGCAAATCAAAACAACTTTGAGGTACCAGTCAGATTGGCTAAGATGATAAAACAGGAAAATAAAAATGCTGGAGAGGATGTAGAAAAATTAGAACACAAATGTATTGTTGGTGGAGCTGTGAACTGATACAACCATTCTGGAGAGCAATCTAGAACCATGCCCAAAGGGCTACAAACAATTGCATACCCTTTGACCCAGTAATACAACTTCTGGGGTTGTATCCCAAAGAGATCATAGAAGTGGGAGGAAGACCCATATGTACAAAAGTATTTATTGCAGCTCTCTTTGTGGTGGCAAAAAACTGGAAATTTAGAGGATGCTCATCAATGGGGGAATGGCTGAACAAGTTGTGGTATATGAATGTAATGGAATACTATTGTACTATAAGAAATGGGGAGGAGATGGTCTTCATATTCACCTGGAAAGGCCTATACAAAGTGATGCTAAGTGAGAAGAGCAGAACCAGAAAAAATTTGTACACGATCACAGACACAGTATATGTGTGACAACCAACTTCGATAAACTAGACTCTTCTCAGCAACACACAGGTATAAAACAACTCTACAAGTCCCAGGATGGAAGAAGATATCTACATTCAGAGAAAGATCCAGAAAGACCAGAGTTTAAATGGAGACTGAAGCAATCTACATGCTTTCATTCTTTTTCATGTTTGGTTTTCTTTCTTTTTTCCCATTGTTCACTCCATTGGTTACAACCCTTCTATACAACGAGACTATTGTACAATGTGCAAGTATCTGCAGATCCTATACTTGATTGCACATTACTATGGGGAGAAAGATGGAAGGGAGGGGAGAAAAATTGAAACTCAAGGGATTGTGGAACTAAATCTTGTAAACAAGAAGTAAATAAACAAGTCAATAAAAAGGGGGGGGGGGAATGAAACGTGTAAAACCAGAAGACAATTTTACTATAGCACAGAGTATATGAGGAGTAAAACATATAACCAGCTTGAAAGATAAGCTGGAGCCAGATTGTGAAGTGCTTGAAATACAGAATTGTAACATTTCCATTGTATCTTAGAAGTAAGAATGAGCAACTGACAGTTTATAAGGAGTAAAATAACATGTTCATAATCTGCTTTTTAGGAATGTCAATTTGGCAATTGAGTAGAAGACAGAAGAGAGAAGAGAAAGTCTGGATTCAGGGAGTCGAATTAGGAGGCTATTTTAATAGTCCAGGAAGAGCGCCTAAACTTGAATGGCTGTGCCATGAGTAAACAAATGTAAGGATATGAAAGATATTGAGGGAAGAGAATCAAAAAGAACTGACAAGTGATTGGATAAGAATTATCTGGAATGAAGTCAAAGACAACTTACTATAGGGGTCATGGACTTGAGTGCCACTCAGTGTAGTGGGAGTGAGGGAAGATTTAAGTGGGAAGATGCTGAATCCTACACATGTTGTGTCTAGAATTATTTGTGAAGCATCCAAGTACTGATATCCAATAAGCATCTACAAAATATAAGATTAAAGTTCTCATGAACTCTATGTAGACTTGGGAATCAGCTACATTGACATAAAAGTTGAATTCATGGAAGCTAATTAGAGCATTCAGAAGGGAGAAGGTTCTGGAAAGCACCTTAAGAAATCTATCAATAAGAGGAGGAAGGACAGGGATAACGATCCTACAAAGAAGACTCAGAAGGACTAGTCAGATAGGTGGAAAGGAAATAATGACAGTAGTATCATGAAAACCCAGATAAACGAGTGTATCCAAATGAAGAGAGTGGGTCAAAAGCTGTAGAGAGATCAAGAAGGATGACTCTCATGTTAAGAGCATATTGATGACTAGAAAGAATTATAGTAACACTGACAGAATTATGTTAATCAAGACATGATTTAGGAGAAAAATGATCTCACTTTTGGACATACTTTAACTTAAGGTATGACTTTACATTTTAGCCAAGTGTTCTGATTACTGTTTGTACCTTAAAGAAACAGACCTGAAAGCACTTTATAGTCCTGAAACTTCTCTCTTTCCAATTAATAATAAAAAGACAAATTTTATGTTATTTTTCTATTTTGTTAGTGGAAAACTTAGAAATATTTTTTTCTTTTTTTTCTTTTTTTTTTCTTTTTGGAGAGGAGAACGGAGTGAAATTGAGGTTAAGTGACTTGCCCAAGGTCACACAGCTAGGAAGTGCTAAGTGTCTGAGGCTGCATTTGAACTCAGGTCCTCCAGACTCCAAGGTCGGTGCTCTATTCACTACACCACCTTTCTGCCCTTATGTTTTTAATTTTCAAAAGCCAAATTTAAAACATGTTCTTATTTCTCTGTATCATTTTCAGTGTTTTGAACTATTTCTCCCTGCAGCTTAAAGATTCTTAAATAAAGGTTAGTTTATACTTAAACAGCTTTGAAAAGTTACTCACCTACCATTTGTGATGAAAAAGATACATACATCAAGGAGGCAATTTGAAATACAAGTTTGGAACAAGAGGGAGAGTTCAGTACTAGAGATGAAGTTTCATGATCAAGGAGGTGATACCTAAAACTTCACAAGTGAATAAAATCACCAAAGAGAGGGGAAAGCTCAAGGTGGAAAGGGAGTATGGTACAGTGGGAAGTATAATAACTGAAATCAAAGGACCTAGGATTAAATCCTTTCACTGACTTATTACCTGTGTGACCTTGGGTAAGGCACAACTTCCCTGGTCTTCATCTCCTCATATGTAAAATAATGAGACTAACCAAATGGTCCCTGAGAACCCTGCCAGCTCTACTCTTGTGATCCTTGGGAGCCATCAAATTGAGGGCTTAAGAAAAAGAAGATGAGAAATATCAGTTTTCATTAACCATGGGAGGAAGTAGGAAAAAAAATCACTAGCCAAAATTATGCTGAAGGATAACATTAGTCAAGCTGCAGTGGAGGCTGCAGATGAGGAAGGGAAAGGTATATTTGACAAAGTAAAATATATTTGACAACAATGCCTTCTGCCTCAATATTACCTAGATTGTTGGCACTCAGCAAAGCTAACAATTAGGACATGGTTTTCAATGCAAATTTACCTTTCTATCAACCTCTAAGCCAGCTTTTGTAAGGGTACTTTCCAGAGCTAGTAAGGATTCATCTTTAAGTTTTGTACATACTTTATACATTCACTTATTCATTTAATTTCTAGTGATGAAAAGAGTGATTTGTATTTCTTTCAAATGGCAAGCAAATAATTCTGTTTTAATCATGAACAAAATCTAATTTTAGAAACTTCAAGTTAAAAGGAAAACCAGTTTAAGATTTAAGATAATATAGAAAATAGGAAAAATATAAAGCTTGGCTATTTAAAATAAACACTTCTGAATTTTCCACCAAGACAAAAACATATAAAATTCCTATTTTAGCCAAATACACTGACATAATACATTTCAATAACATCTGAAGAAAAAATTCAGGACTATAAATTACTTTCAAGTCTCCTTCTTCAAAGAAAGGCAGTAACCAAAGAATAAATGGAATCACAAATGAGATGCTTATGGAAATAATACACATACAGAGATTTACAGCATCTTGACCTGTGAAAATTGCCCAAAATATCCAGTATATTATATCAGCATCTATCAAAGTGTGGGAAATCAATAATTATTAAATGGTAATGAAATAAACAATTCAAAAATATTATCCAATCATGAATAAGGTATCATTTGAGGGGCTGTTTTTCACGTGTTTAATTAATGATCACAATAAAAAATTCAATAAATATTCACTCACTGCCTCCTGTGTTTGAGGCACTGAAATTAAAAAAAAAAAACACCTGTCCTCAAAGGCATTACATTCTACTTGGAAAATAGAATTAATTAATATAATTAAGATATGGCTATATGTTACCATATTGTTTAGTAGACAAACACTAAAACAGTCATTATTCCTTAAGATAATTCCATTATTCTGATTAATCTTCCTGAACACTCTTTTTAGTCAATCCTCTCTTCAAAAGCATTTCCTAGGCCACTATTTATAGAACATTGTACAAATTCTTCATTATTGGTCATTCAGTTATGTCCAACTCTTTATGAACCCATGGTCCATCCTTGCAGAAGTTCCCAAACTTTTTTGGCCTATGGCTACCTTCTCAAAAGAAAAAGATTACTCAGTGCCCCTCTGGAAATCCAGTTTCTTTTACCCTTTAACAGTTTTTTTTTTTTAAATTATTTGCATCATTTCAAACTACTACTACTCCCATGGATCATCCCAGCACCCGTCAGGAGGTGGGATCAGCCACACTTTGGGAACCTATGGTTCACAGCATGCCCAGCTCTTCTTTCCTCTACTAGCTGCCCAAGTTTGTCCAAGTTCATGTTTGTTGTTTTCATGACACTCTCTACCAATCTCATCCTCTGCCATCCCCTTTTCCTTTTACCTTCAATTTTTCCCAATATCAGGGTCTTTTCAAATGAGTTCCATCTTCTTCTTATGTGGCCAAAGAAAGTATTTAAGCTTCAGTTTCAGTATTTGACCTTCCAAAAGTCTGAATTAATTTCTTTAAGTATTAATGATTTGATCTCTTGAGAGTCAGAGGACTCTCAAAAATCTTCTCCTGCACCATGATTCCAAAGTGTCTATTCTGTGGTGCTCATTTTTCCTTATAATCCAAATCTCTCACTGCCATTCACAGGAAAAACCATAGTTTTGGACCATATTCAGCAAGGTGATATCTCTGCTTTTTACTATACTGTTCAGATTTGTCATAACTTTCCTTCCAAGGAGCAAGTATTTTTTAATTTCATGGCTGCAGTCACCATCTGCAATGATCTTTGAACCCAAGAATATAAAATCTAACACTGCTTCCATTTCTTCTCATTCTATTTGCCAGGAAGTGATGGGACCAGTTGCCAAGATCTTAGGTTTTTTGATGATAAGCCTCAAGTCAGCTTTTACACTCTCCTCTTTCACTCTCATTAAGAGACTTCTTAATTCTTCACTTTCTACCATCAAAGAGGTCTTATCTGAATATCTGAGATTGCTGATATTTTTCCCAGAAACCTTAATTTCAGCTTTTGATTTATCCAGCCTGGGATTCTGCATGATGTACTCTGCATATAAGTTAAATAAATGATGTGACAATATACAGCCTTGTTGTACCCTTTTCTAATCTTAAACTAATCAGTTGTTCCATGTTCAGTTCTAACTACCACTTCTTGACCAGCATACAGGTTCCTCAGATTTGTGAGATGATCTGATACTCCCAACTCTTTGAGGACTTGAAACATTTTGTTGTGATGCACACTGTCCAAGGCATTACTGTAGTGTAGGAAGCAGAAGTAGGTGTTTTTCTGGAGCTCTCTTTCTTTCTCCACAATACAGAGAAGCAATGTAGTCTCTCTCTTTGAAAATTAGCCTGCTTTTCTGATAATTCTCAATTTACATACTGCTGAATGCTAACTTACAGAATCTTAAGCATAACCTTAGCCTAAAACTTAAAATACTGGTTTTGCAAAGGTAGATTTCTAACTTTATGTGCCACTAATTACCTAGAATAACCATATGTTATAGACTACTATATACTCACACTCATCAAACACCCATTGTATTTTCCCACCAATGTCCTTTTGCCAAAATTACAATCCCTGATTTACAAGCCATTTCCCCACTTAAAGAAAGCATAATCATCTATCAAGGTCTTGCCTATATCCCACCTCTCCTTTAGGTTTTCAATGGTTACTCTGGTCTGATAAAATCTTATTCTTGAATTTGATTCCTCCTCTGAACTCTATAGTATCATTCAAAGAGTGTTCGGTATTCAAAATCTTGGTGGTAACTGATTCTTCATACTCTCTTAATTCTCATATCTAATCAATCACTAAACCCTACAAATACTATCTCTGAAACATCTCTACACCCTCTATTCCCACTAGCAACTCTGTAGTAAAAGCCTTCATTATCACCCATTTAGGTAGCTACCATAGCCAATTAACAAGTTCTTCAACCTCTAGTGTCTTCCCCCTTCCCCCCAGAAAAACATTCTTTAGGTTCAAATTACATCATGTTGGCCCTCTGTTCAAAACCCTTCAGTTGCTCCCTATTGCCTATCAATGATTTATAGTACACTGGCCTAGAGTTAGTAAGATCTGAGTTTGAATTCTTTTTCAAGCATTTACTAGCCATGTGACCCTGATCAAATCACCAATTCTTCAGTTTCCTCAACTGTAAAATGTGGCTATTAATAGCACCTACTTCCCAGGGTTGTTGTGAAAATCAAATGGGATAATATTTATAAAGTGCTCTGAACAAGTTAAAGCACTATGTAAATATTAACTAATAATAATATTAAAAGTTCTAACTCAGACTGGCATCCAAAGCCCTCCACCATCTGATACCAAAATACTTTTCCAAATTTATCAACTTTAGTGGCTCTCTCTTACTTCCAAGACCAAATATAAAGTCCTGTGTCAGGCCCTGAAATCTCTTCACAACCTGCCCTGGTCCTACCTGTGCAGGTTTCCACTTTACTTCCCTCAACACTATAATCTAGCTACCTGCTGTTCTCACGCATGCCTCTGTACTGGCTTTCCCCAATGTCTGCAGTATCTTTCCTCTAATTTCCACCTCTTGATTTGCTTTGCTTCCTTCCACAAAAATGCTTTTCCAATTCTGCAGCTGCAAGTGTCCTTCCCTCTGCAATTACTTTCTATATATTATATGTGTATGTGTGTGTATACACCCTTAATTATGTGGTTGTCTCACCCATTAGAATCCAAGTTCCTTGTTTTTGCCTTTCTCTGTATACTCAGTGCCTATGAGTAACCAGCTTTTCTCCTGAGATTTCACATAGCACACTCTGGTCATCACTCTTTTCTCTAGAGACCACATATTATTCTATATCTATTTCTATATTTATCATTTTCCCCTACTAGACTATAAACGTCCCTAAAGTCAAGGCTTATCTAAGTGTTCTCCTTCAGTGCCTTATGCATAGCAAACACTCAAGAAATATTTGGCAACTAAATTATTTAGACTTGACGTGGTATAAAAAGGATCTGTAAAAGCACAAAGATGGAGGGAGCTTAATTTAACACAAAGAAAAAAGTAAGCTAAAAATAGCATGTTCTAAAATATCTCTCCACAATTCAATCTATTCTTCAAACTACTTAGAAACATTTTAGTGAAAGTATAGGTCAGAGCAGAAAGAGCTGCCTGCAAGAACATCATCTGAAATGCTCAAACTTAAATGCCTCCTTATATTGGGAATAACATGCACACACATTTGGGTATAGAAATCTATCTTACCCTACAGGAAAGTAAGAGGAAAAGGGGATAAAAGAAGTGGGGAGGGTGCCATTGAAAGGAGGGTAGACTGCGGTAGGGATAGTCAGAAGTAAAACACTTTTGAGAAGAACAGGGCGAAAGGAGAGAATAGAATAAATGGGGGAGGGAGGAGATAGAATTGAAGGAAATATAGTTAGCAATAGTAACTGTGAAAAATAATTTGAAGTTTCTCTGATAAAGGTTTCATTTCTTAAACATATATAGAACTGACTCAAATTTATAAAAAATAAGAGCTATTCCCCAAATGATATATGATCAAGAAAAGGTACAATTTTCAGATAAAGTAATCAAAGCTATCTACAGTCATATGAAAAAATCCTCTAACTCTTGATTGGAGAAATTCAAATTAAAACAATTCTGAGGTACAACTTCATACCTATTGAATTGGCTAATAGGAGAGAAAAGGTAATTGACAAATGTTGGAGGGGATGAGGGAAAAATGAGACATTACTGCACTGTTGAAGCTGCGAACTGTTTCAATCACTTTGTACAATTCAGAACTATATCCTTTGATCTGGCAATATCACTACTAGGTCTGTATCCTGAAAGATATTTAAAAAAAAAAAAAAAGGAAAAGGACTTATATGTAAAAAAAAATATTTATAGCAGCTCTTTTCTGGGGCGCAAAGAACTGAAAATTGAGGGGATGCCCATCAATTGGGGAATGACTTAATTAAACTGTGGTATGTGGTTACAACGGAATATTATTGTGCCATAAGAAATGTTTAGCAGGATGGTCTCAGAAAAACCTTAAAAAATTTACATAAACTGATTCAAAGTGAAATGTACTATCAACTATACTATATGGCAGCCATATTAATCAATACTGTTTTAGACTATTTAAAATAACTTTTATTTGTGTATAATGTTGGAATGTTGCTGTGGTTTAAGAAATCTTGAGATGGTAAACTTAGGAAAAAAGGGAAAGACTCAGACCTAAAAAAGAAAAGATTGCCCACATTCAGAAAAACAGACAACAAATAAATATAGTATGGTAGGTTATACACATTCAAAGAAATCTAAGATCAAATAAGAGAAATAATTTTGTATCAAATTGCTAACTCAACAATTCAGCTTTTTCTAGTTAGGTACTTGAGTGGATAGATCACCAGGCCTGAATTCAGAGAGCCAAAAATTAAAATCTGTCCTCAATCCAGACTTTGACACTAACTAGCTGTGTGCAAATCATTTCATCTGTTTGCCTCGGCTTCTTCAACTGTAAAAGGAGAATAACAATAGCACCTACTCCTCCCAGGCTTGTTGTGAGAATTAAATGAGATAATGTAAAGTGCTTAGCACTGTGTCTGACACCTGTTAACTAATAGTAGTAGTAGATTTTTCTCTTTACTTCACAAAAACTTACAAATGAATTGACTGATTCTGACAACCAAGGGTGTCAAAAATAATACT
Source organism: Pseudocheirus occidentalis (assembly GCA_028646575.1). Classification (NCBI taxonomy): domain Eukaryota; kingdom Metazoa; phylum Chordata; class Mammalia; order Diprotodontia; family Pseudocheiridae; genus Pseudocheirus; species Pseudocheirus occidentalis. Next base: position 80,145,475 of record CM053593.1, on the reverse strand, counting down.
AAATTTGTGGATTTGTCACTTAAAAACAAAAATAATATTCAAATTAATAGAGTATTAAGGACAATAAAGTTATAACTGTAAAGAATCTTAAGAGGTCATTTAGTTCAATACACATGAGCAAAATGAGGCCTGGAAAGGAATAAATAATTTTCTCAAAGTCAGACAAGAGAACAAGGCAGTCAAAATCTGGTGGTCAGGAGAGAAGTTAAAACTGGAAAAAGAAAATGAGAATCATCCACACAGATGAATCCATGGAAGCTAGATCGTCAAAAGAGTTCAGAAAAAGAAGAGTCTTGTGGGATAGCCATAGTTATCAGATGTGACCTAGATAAAGATTTAGAAAAGGAAAATGAGGAGTGGTCTGACAGGAGAAGAATCAGAAAACTAGTGTCTTAAGAACCTACAGAGAAAAAAGTATGGAGGAGAAGAGGAAAATCAGTGCTATTGAAGATGGCAAAAGGGTCATAAGGATGAGGATTGAGAAAAAACTGTTAGATTCGGCAATTAAGAGATCATTGGTAACTTTAGAGTTGTTTCAGCTGAATTATGAGGTCAGAAGTCAGACTGAAGAGAATTAAGAAAATGAAAGGAAAGGAAGTGGAATCACTGATTATAGACAATCTTCTCAAGGAACTTAACCCAAAAAGGGAAAAAGACTCTAATTAGGGAGGACAGATGGATAAAGTAAAGATTTTTGAGGAAGAAGGAGAAATAGGCATATTTGTAGGCAGTAGGGAATCATCCAGTAGTCAGGAAGAATTTAAGTCAATAAATACAGTAGGGATTATAGAGGGAATTATCTGTTATAAACAGAATGGGATTATTACTAATGCCTTAGAGAGGAGAGAAGGGCAAGTGGAAGGGGAAGGGCCACCACTTTATGTGAAATGGGTAAAAATGGAGAAAGTTGCTGAAGACATATGGGAGATGTGAGGGAGATGTGATATGGGGGGGGAGGGAATGAAGAGGTCATTCTCAATGAATGGCATCAATTTATTGAGGCAAGGTTCTCAGCTGAGAAAGTAGGAGCCAGGGAGCTATGGGAAGTCTGAAGAACAGCTGCAGTGAGTGGAATAATGAGTCAATTAGGGTGAAAAAAAAAACTGCCTTCCAGTGTGGTTGAGATTAGGAAACAAATTGGCAGTGGATCAAGTCAACACAATTTTGTGATTTTCTCCAGCTTCATTCAGGAGTGTATACATAAGAATGAAGGCAATGGATGGTAGAAGAGATCTTTAGTTGAGTCTTGGCAGGGCAAGATCCTCAATGTGATAAGGGGGGCAAGGGATTTAAAGGAAGAAGCACTGAACTGGTTCACTAAGGGGCTAAAATGGGGAAGGTAAGAAAATGTAGGGAGTAAAGAATTGATGACCTGGGAAAGAACTAAGGTGTCAGGTCAATTGGTGGTCATAGTAAGGCTGAAAAATAAGTTTTTTGAGGGTTACAAGCCAGAGAAAGAGATAGAATGACAATAGACTGTGACCTAATAAAGGAATTTCAGAGTTTATAAAGACGGGAACATTTGTGGATAATAGCAATACAAGGAACATGACTATCTTTGTGTATAGCTGAGATGGGTTTGGAGGAATATATTGGTTATGGGAAATGACCAAGTTGAGGAACTGGGAAGTTATGATGTTTGAAGGAGTATCTGTATAGTAAAGTGACCTAGCATGAGGGCAAGAAGTGGAAAAGAAAGAATGATTGTGAGCTAGGCAATGAACTCATTAGAAGTAGAAAACAGCTACCAGAATCATGACAAATATGGATTATATGAACCTCAGAGGAAGAGAGGTTAATGGATGATGGTGGTAGAGGGAAAGACTGAAAACGACAACAAAAATCAAAGAGGTATTTCAGCTGCCTCATCAGGACCAACATGGGGTAAGAGTGAGAAGCATGAGTGAAAATACTAGAAAGGAGAGGAAAGTCAGGAGGGAAAGAAGGAAGGGAGAGAAGGAGAAAGAGAAGAAAGGAAGAAGAGGAAAGGACGTAGGAAAGTATTGAATAAGCATCCTATCACGCACCATGTGCTGTGCTAAGCACTTTACAAATATTATCTTACTTGATCTCCACAACAATCCTGGGGGGGGGGGTTAGATACCATTATCTCCATTTTACAGTTGAGGAAACTGAGGCAGACAGAGGTTAAGAGATTTGCCCATGGTCACACAGCTATTAAGTGCCTGGGGCTGCTACTGAACTCAGGCCTTCCTGAATCCAAGTACAGTACACTACCATCAGAAGTAAGCAGGTCTCAGTAAACATAAGATGCAAAGATCAAAAAGGGAAAAGGTTTAAGATGAAAGCTAGCTATTCGTGGACCAAGCATTCCAAAGAGCACAGTGAAATGGTAGGTAACTTTGAAGTGAAATGTTGGTAGGGATGGGTTAAAGGGAATGGGGAAAAGAGGGAATGTTCATTGTAGAAGCCAAGAATTGAGTTTGAATAACATACGCCAGGTGTTCCAAATCACCTAGAAAGAGAATTATGGGAGTTTGGGGGGAACAGTATATGTTAATGCGAATCACTGAGGAGTAAATTCAGGTACGTTATCCTTGTACATAAAGATTTATTGTTGGCAGTGATTTTGTTCCAGGACATCAGGCAATAGTGCTTAGCTGAAAAGGGGGATGGGAGGTACCCTTATCACTGTAACTTGTTGCTTCCCCCTAAATCCATCAAATCCCTCACAGAATTTAGCACATTACCAGTCAGACTAAATATTTACTGAGTTGGGGGGGGGGGGGGGGGAAAGGAATATTTTAAAGAATAAAAAGTGTATTTTAAAACATACTATAATTTAATATGAAACAGATGTGGATACAACTCTAATAATGAAGAGGCTGTGTTCTAATGACATTCAGAAACTCTGCCTCAGGAAGATAAGGAGGTTGTTCTCCAAGACATGAGAAAAAGGAGAGGAGTTATAGTACCAGAGAAAGAGAAAGAGAGAGAATGAGAATGAATATATTAATTACTAGTTGAAATAATTTCAAATGTTATCAGAAAACATAAAATTGTGTGTCTGAGTCCTGGAGCAGAGAGGGAGAAAGGGTTAAAGTTACGAGATTCCCCTCATCCTCTGTTCAGGAAGTGAAAGAAGCAGGGGCAGAGAAGTTTCTCCAAGATTAGCCTATGCAAACCTACCTGAGACAGGGTGAGTGATATATGGGATAGGCAGCTGTTAATACAACAAAGATTTTTCAGTCCCCAGCATCTCCAAAGACTAGGAGTCCAGCAACTCAACTCCTGTCTATTGGTACAACCTTCGATCACCACCAATTCCCGAGAAGTCAGAAGACCTTCAGTAAAAACAGACGATGGAGACCTACAAATGTCCATTCTGACTCCCCCTCTCTAGCCACCAGCTCAACTTTGGCCTTAAAAGTAAGCAAATTATTACTGTACTTCTTCCACCTCCACCCCCCAAAAAGATAGAGAACTACCAGTTGGTACTGAAAAATCAGTAATTCTTTAACATTAACTAATGATTTCCATTACAGTAGAGATAGAAAGTTTAAAATGCAAATAACTTAAGTAGAATATAGACAAATTTATTCATACTAGAGTATAACCATTCAAATGAGTATTGATACCAACCAGGTACCTTCTTATTTTGATAGCATATGTTTATGAGTGAGGCAACTGGGTCCCTGAAAAAGGAAAGGGGGTCAAAGTATGCAATTTTCAATGAAGGAGGAGAAAGAGAGACGACTAGGGAAACTGAAGACCACCTATAGCTGGGGCACTGAATCTGGAGTCTGGAAGACCTCATTTGAATCCTACCTCAGATATTCACTTGGCTCTGTGTCTCAGTTTCCTCAACTATAAAATGAGGTAGTTAACCTTGAAGGTCCCTTCCAACTCTAAATTTATGATCCTATGAATTTTAAAATGTTGTGAAAGATAGATACCATTTATCTTCAATTGCTCTCAAATACTAGAAACTAGAGTTATTTTTGTACAATGAATAAACATAGTTTAGTAAGACCATGGCCATGAATCAGATAAAGTATACATAATCCAATTCATTTCATTCAAACATCCTAAAGAAAAAAATGAAATGAATAAAAAACCAGAGAAATGTAATGCATTGTCAAAAAAATCTAATTCTTAAAACAATATGGCAAATATTATTTAAGAATATAATGCAAAATATTATGCAAATATATCATTTTTGTAGAAATACTGATTTTCAAATTTTAGTATGCAAAGAAAAATACTAAATTATACCTTTAGACCAAGAGATCCTGCTTAACTGGATTCACCCACCAAAAGAGTTTAATGAAAGCAAAAAAAAAATTCATAATATAATTTATATAATTAATTTATCACCACCTCAATGTAATTTTTAAATTGTTGGGATGGGGGGAAGGTCATCAAGATGGGAGGGTGTAAACTTCTTTAAAAAAAAAGATTCAGGTCCCTCCACCCAAGATGGCGGTGTAGAAGCAGCAAAGCACCACAGCTCCCACACAAACACGCTAAAAAACTCATAAAATGGGACTCTAAACAGATTTTCAAGCTCCAAAATTCTCCAAAAGACAGAAAGCACATTTGTTGCTACAGGCAGCT
>CM053593.1:80125207-80140397 GCA_028646575.1 Pseudocheirus occidentalis | reverse complement strand
GGAACAGATTGTGGGAGGGGCCTTACAGTGGGATCAATGTTCTGGACTGGGGGGTAGGGGCAAAAAGGGGAGAAAATTTGTAAATCAAAACCTTGTGGAAATGAATGATGTAACCAAGAAAATAAATTAAAATTAAAAAAAAAGATTCCCAGATGATTTGTAAATTAAGGAATCATAATATTACTAGATGACTAAAGACAAATAAGATACAACAACCATTTAAAAAACAGAGAACAAATAGGTGGGACAACAGGAATGGTGAATTTAACTTCATAAATTTGTCTCTAAAGCTTTAGACATCCAGGATGATATTCACCCTAATTTTCTATAACCAACTTTAAACAATGTTTAAATAGCTTGTAAACAACAGAAACTAGATAACAAACGAAAGATCTTGAGTAACTACCAATTGATAAATTACCAAAATCAGGAAAGTAGAAGGAAAAGTGGTTTAAAATGGCCAAGGAGATTCACAATGTTGCACTAACATGTTGCACCAGAAACTAATTCCTTCTTCTGAACTCAGTTCACCTGGCAACACTTACTTGTACTTTGAGGAACAGAGCTTTTATAAAGAGAAAGAAAAAGAAGGAAGGAAGGAAGGAAGACTTTTTTCAGTTTTCTTTGACTTTTCACCATTTAGGATTTTCTTGGCAAAGATACTGGAATAGTTTGTCATTTCCTTCAGTTCATTTTACAGATAAGGAAACTGAGGCAGACTTAAGCAACTTGCCCAGTCACACAGTTAATAAGTGCCTAGGTCAGATCTGAACTCATTCTCCTGACTCCTGGCCCAGTATTCTATCTACTTCTATACCTAGCTGCCCCAAGAAAGACTACAGACCTTATGTAAAGTCAAACATCAAAGAAGAAGACATTTAGACCTGTTACTGTTTTATTACAAGGATGCACTTGGGAGTAAACTCCAACAACCTATTTTTATTAAAAGTCACATGAAAACTAATAACATTATGAAAAGCACTTTCCATTAGATGATAGGAAACTAAGACTTACCAAAAGATAATATTACTGCTGAGACAAAAATTGTCTAATCTGATTACACAAACAGTTTGGGGCAGGGAGTTTTGATTCATCACAAAGAGGAAAAAAGTTAAACTGCTTAAAAATTTAAGGGATATTTCCTAGTCATTTGTACTCTCCCCAACTAACATTCATGAAATACATTTTCTACATTCAAAATTCCCTCTTTGAATCAGAAACAATTGAAGACGAAACACTTACACAATGCTTGAGAATGATAATCTCAAGCAGATTAATCAGTTTTCAGAGTTTTAATAGTGACATAATTGTGATATTACAAGTTGATCTGTTCTATACCAAATTTTAAATTCTAATCTACAACTTTAATCTGCAAGAGGGTAAATCAGATAAAGGATACATAATCCAATTCATTTCATTCAAACATCCTAAAGAAAAAAATGAGATGAATAAAAAATAGAGAAATGTAATGTGTCCTCAAAAAAAATCTAATTCTTAAAACAATATGGCAAATATTATTTAAGAATATAATGCAAAATATTATGCAAATGTATCATTTTTGTAGAAATACTGATTTTCAAATTTTAGTATGCAAGGAAAAATACTAAATTATACCCTTAGACCAAGAGATCCAGCTTAACTGGGTTCACCCATCAAAAGAGTTTAATGAAAGCAAATATATATATATATATATATGTAACATAATTTTTAATACCAAAACACTATTACAAAAAAAATGCCCAAAGATTGAGGAATGAAAGAAATTGTGGAATATGAATATGATAGAATATTATTGTGCCACAAGGAAAGAAGAGTATTAAGAATTCAGGGAAACAGATGAAATCTAATATGATGTAAGGCAGAGTGATTAAAGAAGAGCCAGAAAAATAATCTGTAAATTTCAATATGTGTTAAAAGGCAAAAACTTGGGTCAAATACAAGTCAATGCTGGTATCAAATAACTGAAGTTTCAACACAATTCTTCCTTTCTCAAAACAATCAGTAAACAAAAAGTGGAAAGTGGCAAGCTCTCTCACAATTATCATAGATAATTTTGCTTAACTGTATTGGGGAAATTTTACCGGCAGAGTACAATATTTGATGTCTGTTCCAAAGGATCTACTCCATCAAACCAAAAGTAATCAATAAAAAATCAATTCAGGCTGAACTCTAGTCATACATCCCATTTATAAAGCATGTCAAAATGTTAGTGTTTGTGACCTCATTTTGATAACATACTAAAGAAATAATAATATCTGATGTAGCAAACTGAAATACAACTTGTTTTGTAAAATAGATTTACCAGGGGATAAATACTTGGATTTTGATAAAACTGGGAGGGCTGACAAATTGTTTGTGCAGCCCTGAGCAGCTGTAGTTACACTCTACATTTTTTGAAATAGCAAAGGCAAAAAACAAGAGGAACAAAGCCTGAAAGGAATTTGAAAACTATTTTGACAAGCTTGCTTCCAAACCAACTACTGTAATGGATCAGAATTTGGATCACTTTTTTTTTTAACCTAAATATGACTTGTACAAAAACTGAAAGGGCTAGAATCATAAATGTATATTACACTGAAAATTCCTTTTTAAAAGTACACTAAAAGAAAAAAAAACTAAGGTCTTAACAACTGGTTCCATCACTTCCTGGCAAATAAGGGGAGAAGAAATGGAAACAGAAGTCAGTTTGTATTCTTAGGCTCAAAGATCACTGCAGATGGTGATTGTAACCATGAAATTAAAAGATGCTTGCTCTTTGGAAGGAAAGCTATGGCAAATATGGACAGCATACTATGGACAACATACTTGCTGAATAAGGTCCATATAGTCAAAACTATGCTTCTCAAAATTATGCTTTTTTCCTGCTGTAGTGTATGGCTGTGAGAATGACTATAAGGAAAGTTGAGCACCACAGAAGAGATGCTTTGGAATCACGGTGCTGGAAAAGACTTCTGAGAGTCCCCTAGACAGCAAAGAGATCAGATCACTCAATGTTTAAAGAAATTAGTTCAAACTATTCAGGCTAATGAAAAGACAAATACTGAAGCTGAAGCTTAAATACTATAGCCACGTAAGAAGAAGATGAGACTCATTGGAAAAGGCCCTGATGTTGGGAAAAATTGAAGGCAAAAGGAAAAGGAGATGTCAGAGGATGAGATTGGTAGAGAGGGTCATGGAAATAACAAACTTGAACAGACTTAGAGAACTAGTGGAGGATAGAAGGGCCTGGAATGTTATGGTCCGTGGGGTCGTAAAGAGTCAGACAAGACTGAAAAACTGAACAACAAAAAGACAAAGGTAGGAATATGGTGCAGGCAATCATATGAATGAAAAAGAAGTACAAAATGGAAAGAAGTACAAAAAATTTTTAATGGAAAGAAGTACAAAAATTTTTACTTTACGTGTTTTAATACTGTGTAATTGTTTTTTCTGTTAAAGACATTATGATATTACAGATAGGGAAGTGGCTTTCAAACCTGGAATACCTAGTTTCAAATGCTGTCTTGGCTTTCTGACCAAAGGCAAGTCACTGAACTTAAATTGTCGAGAATACGTTGCTCTGCATTGGTAGAAGTTTCTTCCTCTAGAATATCAATAAAATCACAAGTTCTGTACCAATCCCTATTTTTTTTCAGTATTCCCCCCCCCCCAGTATTACAACTTCTATTCAGAGCTGTCCTATATTTCAATCAATAAAATAATCACTTTTATCTCTTCTAACACACTTTTATAATAAATTATTTTCTAGGAAAGTAAAAGTATTTGTTTAAAACAAAAAAACTTGGAAGGAAACGCGTAAAAAATGGCAGTTCCCAACACTAGCCTAATGAATAGCAAAACAAACTTTATTTTGTTGTAGAAACAAAGTAAAACATTCCTAACCCACAAACATCTTGATATCTGATCACATTACTCAAATGTCTATCTGCTCAGAAATTATATAATGGCAAAACACAAGAAGTTTTCTTAGTGGTAATATTCTGCTGTTGTTACAAATTACTAACTACAGAAGTAGTATGGCATGAAGAAAGAGTGCTCACATGAAGCATCCAAGAACCTGACTCAAATTCAGGCTGTATGACTACCTTCCTATTATGACCTCACGCAAACTAACTTCTCTGACCCTTAGTTTCATCATACATATAAGAGTTAGTCTTTGGATGGATGCAGTATTGCCAACTGCACCAAAGTGGGTGGAAAATTATACAGTTAAAAATGCTAACTACAGTTTGGCTCAAATATTAAAATGTAATTGCAATATACATTCGAAAACATAATACTGTATATAAGGCACTAAGGGCAAGCAAATTCATAAACTAGTCCAATTCAGTTTCTATCTCCTCCCCCTCAGCCACCTGCCACCATGGGTACCAGACATGCTTTGCTCATTCTTGTAGCAAAAGTTATTTTATTGATATCCTTAAAATTCACCATCCTAGAAAATGTGTAAAGGAGAAAAATGGTGAGAGATGAGATTCAGAAACCAACCAAATTAAACAAATCAAAATGGTAGTTCAGATTTTGTTTCAAAATGCAAATAAAAATGAAATTTGATGATTATTCAAGATCATTTTAAACTATTTCACATGAATTCATAACCTACTTTAAAAGAAAACACTGATTTTTAAAAATCAATTTTAAAAGTAAGTTTCTTAAAGAAAACATACAAAATATGATTGAGATATATACTGTTATATAACATTCTGCTTTTGTAACTTTTTAAAATAACTTTTATCATTTTATACTTTAATTAAACTTTAATCATATATAAACATGTTGTATGGACTATACAGTAGACTAGTTTTCTGACCAGAAAAAAAAACTCTCAATTTTTACAACTGAACCATAAGAAGTTAATGTAATGTTCCATGATACAAAGCATGTACAAAATGATTGGCTGCCTAGGCAGTCCTGTCCTCTCTTTTCAATTTGTTTTTAGGGTTCTATCAGGTCTTCAGCCATATATCAGGTCATCCTGAGAAACCTTTTTGGGCATGCCATCTATCCCATCTTTTCCCCCTAAACCAAAAAGTCTGAAATCTTTTACATTGATTGTTACAACTTAGTTTTGGTTTCTGGAAATTCTCCCTGACTGGAAAACCCGTCAATGCTTAAAGATAGGTGGAGCCAGTACCAGACAGTCCCAGGGATCTGTGGGAGATGTAGTCCTACAGATTTCCTCTTCCCCAAAGCAAGGAAACATTTTCAGAATGGGATTTCTTGGACTCTTTAGATGCCTGTCCCTCCTTTCTTCTCCCCTACAAGTTGCTGAATAATCCTTCCCACATGTACCCCAATATACAATGAGATTTATATTAAATAGGGGATGCCCTATGTAGAGAACTGAAAGAGAAACTGCATTCTGTGGAGCTCACTGGAGACAGAAGGTGGGGAGAGCTGATGTCTTTGAACTGGAAGACACAAACTAACTTCAGTTTTTAACATGGTCAATTGTTCCTATTTTTTTTAGTAACACCTCCCCCCAACTCCCAGATAGGTCCTCTCCCAACACAGTCTTTCCCATTTCCTTAGTCAAAAGTCAAGAAGATTATAGCAATTATTTTACTTACTTCAACTGAATAAATATTTATGCCTTGTGTCATTTATTAGCTTGAACTAAACTAGTAGGGCTTTCATCTCATATTAATGTTTTGCATGTTTGTCTGATCCATTCAATACATATTTATAAAGTATCTACTAAAGTGCCTACTATGTGCAGAGAGGGCAAGAGCATTGTACTCTTCAACTAAATGGGTTCAGATGCTTGAATTCAGAGATCAGCCTCTGGATCTCAAAACACAGAAAACACTGTCTTGCACAAAACAAAGTTGCGTATTAATCAATCTAATAGGCTTTTAAAAACATACATGATTTATATTCAGTACTTATTACCCTACAGTCATACAAGCAAGATACCTTGCCCTCTATGCCTATCACAATATGCTGCCTCCTCCAGAATGAAAGGTCTTGGCAGGTTTGTTGTGTACACAGGGTGGCCCAAAAGTCTCAATGCAGTTCTAGGTTTTAATAACTTATACAGGGTGCCCCCAAAAGACTCACTACATTTTAAGCTAATAAAGCCTAAGTTACTAAAATATAAAACTACAATAAAGCCTTTGGGGCCATTAACACTTAATACTTCGATTCTTGGGTCATTAAAACTTAAAAGTACACTAAGATTTGGAAGCCACTCTATATATAATCCTCTTCATATGAATAAGCATTTGAACCCTTCACATAAGTCCTCTCAGAACTAGAATAACCAATAACCCTTGCATTTCTCTAGTACATTCCTGACCTTCAATCACCAATATGTCCTGAAATCAGTGAGGTTTGGAAATGCAGTTGGAAACATGGCTTTACAAAAAGAAAAAAGTGTTTAATCTTTCCACCCTGACATAGGCTATAGGAATATGGTCTACATATTAGAAATATCTGGAATATATATTCTCCCTAGTATGCCTATGTATAAAGAATTCTTCTATGCACAGGAATGTACATTCCTATACATTCAGGGAGAGAGGGACATTCTTCATATACAGAACTATATATATATGAATTCATATATATGTGTGTATATATATGTGTGTGTGTGTGTGTTACATACACACTGCTATATATTAAATATAGTCTTGCTATATTTATAGGGAGGAAAACATTTGCTTCTACATCTGGAACTCCAAAAGAACTCTACGAAGGAAGAAGGTGCTGGCCGTGGGTGGAAGGGAGGAAGGGTCCCACCTCGGGGCGCTTCCTCAGGGATACGTACACCCTATTTCTGAGCCGGCCCTCGATCTCGAGTGTGCCGGCTCATGGTCCTGCTCCCGGCCCTCCTATATCCCTCAGGTTGGGGCCGCAGCTCTATCTTTGCCTTTCCACCTCCCCCTCCTTTGCCCCTCTCCCACCCCCTAACTTACACTTGGAGTCCAGAACCCATCCGTACTTTAACCCTCGCGGCCCCTCTCCCCGAAGCCCGAGTTCTCTCCCTAGTCTTCCCCTCTCCTCCCCCGCACCCCCTCCACTCTCCCCGCAACAAACTTCACTTTCAAGACTAGGCTGCGGCTAAAGCCTGACAGCTGCTCCTAACCAATCCGCGAAGGAAATATAAGCGATGCGGCCAATGAGAGGAGGCCGGCTGAGTGGCGGGAGGCGGGACCTCGCTCAAGTTCCTTCGGTCTGGAAACCAATCGACCTGTTGCGGCCGTCGCAGCCGCCGCCTCCTCCGCCTCCTCCGTCTCCTCCTATGGAGCTGCGGCGGCCGCGAAGTTTCTTGGTTACGGCGGCTGCCGCCGAGGTCCGTGACCGTTACCGAGGCCCTCAACTCCTCTTCCCGTGGCCCTCACAAAAAAAATTAAAAAGCGGCAACCCCCGGAGGGGGTGGGGGTCGCACCCCGCCCCAGCGTGAGGGGCTGCGCAGCCCCCCGCCCCGGGTCCATCCCTTCCCCTCCCGGGTCCGGGCCTTCCTCGCTCCCTCGCCGCTCTCTTACCAGGAAGTTGAGAGCTTTCCCTCCTCCCACCTGTGTGGGACCAGACACCGGAGGCTGGCGGCGGCTCTGCGGGGTGCGGCCCGAGAAAGGCCCGCTGGGGCCGGGGGCTGTGGCTGCGAGGTCCGGAGCCGATCCGCCTCCTCACTCCCCGCCGGCCCCCGCTGGACGCTGCAGGTTGAGGCACCCGCCCGGCGCACCAAGAGAAGCGTCCCGAGGTCGAGACTAGCGGCGGCCCATCTCCCTCGTCCGGCCCCTGCTGCCGCTGTCAGCAGTGTAAACATCCCGGCATCCCCGAGGAGAGAGGCGGGGCCGGCGCTCAGGCCCCTCCTCCCTGCCCCTCCCCCCGCGCGCGCCCCACCCCGGCCCGCCCCGCTCCGCGGGATCTCCGCGCGCGCACGCGCCTCACCTCTGTACGCGTGTCCAACTCGGGGCAGTCCACAGTGGGCTCACCTGAAGAAGCCCGGACAGCACTGGGACCAAGGGTAGGGGGTGATTTCCTGCCCTTCAGATGGCCAGCCACAGCACCCATCTTAGTTTAAGCTTGTCCCTACCCCACCCTCAATCTCTTCCTACTAGAGAACGAGAAAATCATGAGAGGGATGGAGTGCAAGAATCCTGTAACAACTTTTCTAACTTCCCTCCACCCAGGCACGGGACGCTGGATCCTGTGAGCTTAGTTAGGTACCCTCAACCTGCTGAAGACCACTTAGTTCCCCTCTGCAGTAGGGATGGGCTGTTTTTTAAGTTTTTCTCGTTTTCATTTAAATGCCTCACTACTTACTTATGGTAAATCGAGTTGGCGACCCACCCTTTCCTTTACAGAAAGACCTTTTACTGGCCTGGTTAGGCTGCACCTCCTGAGATGACATTTCTGCTGGGAAAGTAGGAATGGAGAACAGCCTTCCAAGGGCGGGGTAAACTAAAGGAAGTGAACTAGCATAAAGACTCCTGCATGGAGTGTGCTTTAGAAACTGGTACACTCAGCTGCTATGCTCGTGCAAGGGGTACCCTGGTTTCTTTGGTGTCAGCCCAGATTCCCCCATTATCAAATTTGGGGAACTTCCCAAAGACCAATTCCTGAAGACACCCTTAAGTTTATTATTCATCGTACTACTTTTAAAGTTTATCAAGGACTCCCCTCACAACCCTGAACTAATTGAATTAATATCCGAACTCTTGTTATTAGAGTGGGGAGAGGGGTGGGTGGGATTAAATAAACTGGAGGGAACATCTTATTTTTAAAAGGCATTATCCTAAAGAGAGGCCAAGGCTTTTGCAAAAAGAGGAAAATGAAAGGTGGGAGAACCAAGAACTGCTACAATTAACTGCTACTATTATGAAGGAATGTGGTCTGGTTGGTTTTGTTTCTTTCTACGTTAAAAATAGTCCTTACACTCAAAGGATTACACTGCATTACACCATGTTATCTCTCCTTAGATTTTTTCCTAAGCATTTATAATTTCTACCATTTATTACCCTTCTGTTGAACAGTAAAAAAACGAAAAAACAAAGTTCATGCATCAAATACATACAATTAAGCAAAACAAATTTTAAAATGCATGTCTCCCAGATAGAAGTTCATCACCTCTCTGGCAGAAAGTGGATAGCAGGATTCATCTTCAGTCCTTTGGATATTTGGTTGACCATTCTATTATTCAGTTTCTGAGTCTCAAATTTTTTTTTCTATAATGTCTTTGTGTAAATTATTCTAGTTCTACTCACTTCACTCTGCATCAATTCACTGAGATTTTCCCAGTTTTCTGTGAGACTGTGCGTTTCATCATTTCTTATGGCACAAGGGTATTCTGCTACATTCTTATGCCACAATTTGTTTAGACTTTTCCCAATGAGAGGACACTCCCTAGGTTTTCAGTTTTGGTCTTCTATAAATGCTTTTTGAGCACCTATGAATATTTATGTATGTATAGGTCTTTTCCCACTTTTTTTTATCTCTTTGGGATATATCTCTTAGATTTTTAAAAGACATCTATAGAAGAGAAATAGCTAACTGAAGATAAATCAATCACTGAAGATAAATCTATCTACAAGCATTTATTAAGTTTCTCTTAAGAACTTGGGACAAAGACAAAAACAAAAGTTTTTGCTCTCAAAGAACTTACAAAAGAAAAACATGCATATAAGTAAAATCAAATTATATATTAAGTAAATAATACTTTAGTTGAGGTAAACCATCACCTAAGATAGCACAGTCCAGCTGAACTTTGAAAGGAAAATTCAAAGTAGTAAAAGTGAAGATGAAGGGTATTCCAGAAATGAGGGATGGCTTATGCAAAGGCACAGAAGTAGAAGACAAAGTGAAGTGTCAAGTACTGTGTGAATAATATAGGCAAGCTAAAATTCATAATGCTAGATGGCTGAGGTAACTTTACTGCTCATCTTAGTCCTATGGATTTCTTTATTCTATAGATACCCAGGTAACAATCTCGACTGACTTCTTGGTTTATGCGTGCTTTTCTTCCAACTTTAACTGTACCTTCTAAGTTGGGGATTCTTGCCCAATCTTTTCTTACATTGGAGATTATGGGGGAAAGCCGTGGGGAGGAGGACTTGACATGGGGGTTATGGTGTACTACAAGCTCAAAGTAAGGCAACAGGGTGAACTGGTCACACAAAAATTCAAACTAAAGGGAAGAGAATGGAGGGAATGAGCATTTATATAACACCTACCTTGTAACAGGCACTGTGCTAAGCACTTTACAAATGTCTATTCACAAATATCTCAACTCTCAAAGGTAAATGCTATTGCTATTCCTATTTTACAGATGAGAAAACTGAGGCAAACAGAAATTAAGTGACTTGCCTAGGGCTACATAGCTAGAATGACCTGTGCCACCTAGCTGCCAAATTCCCACCTCAATTCCCCCTCTAGTCAACTCAGAAATGCTTACCATTTATTTTTTTCCTAGCTGTCAAATAGTACACTGTTTGTGCATAACATTAGATACCTTTTTTGTAAGTTTAGAATACTACTACTCATAGATGCTTAATCTTCATAGTTTGATGCCCAAACAACATAGTTGCAAACTTAGAGCTTTAAAAATATTGTGGAGAACACTTATTACCTACATTTATCCTCTTTGTATTACCTTAGACAAGATCTTCTCTAATGAAAAAAAAAATCATTTACCTACTCCTAGAACTTTAAATGACACTTAGAATGAGAAATCTTATTGGAAAATCATGTACCCTGATAAAATAAGTACTATTAAAGATGACTCTTTGAATAGAATCCTAAGTACTATGGTGAGAAAGAAAAGTCCATTTCTGTTAGTTCAAACATAGGAAACTGGCAACAGGTTGTATTTGAGAAGCTGCTTCTGGGATTGGCAAGTCATTGAGGTTGGCAGCAGCTTACAGCAATGGAGCTCTGTCAAGTTATTGAAATGTCTAGTCTGAACTGTGTCAAGAGGAAGAAGCCAAAATATAGCCTGCAGACAGAGGGATATCATTTTAGCCTAACATTGACTGTGGTTAATGAATATTGTTAGAAAATAAATCTCAAACTTTTAAAATACTTATGAGGAACACTAATAAGTTATTCTGCCATACATGGAAGAGGAATTTGCATTTAATTTTTTTATGAATCACAAAAGTCAGTTTACAAAGCAGGAAATTCAGCATGAATAAGTTTTTTTACATCAAATCTTTTAATTTCACATTGTCTTATACTTTCCTTTCAGTTACTCTTTTAGAAGGATGCTTTTCACTACCTGGTAGTGGTAACATGATAATATAGTAGTCATAAATTTGCTTCTTCCTTTAAAATGAAATATCAAGAAATATCACTTTTTGGACTAGTTATAAAACTGTTTGAAAATAAAAATTGTTCAAGACATTACTTTTAAGTTCAGGTAAATGAATGACACATACAATACTATAAGTTTACCTGACTTGATTTGAGAGTCAGAAGACCTGCGTTTAATAAATTAATCAAAAATCATGTGTTAAATACTTCTGTAGGCACTAGGAATCCAAAGAAAAAAGTGAGAGTCCCTGACATATTTTAATGGAATAAATAGCATGCACATATGTGAGTAGATACAAGGTTACAGGGAGTATAGTTAAAGACTAGCAGCTGAGGACTCTGAGAAAGGCCTTATTCACTGAAGTCTTGAAGAAAACCAGGGATTCCAAGAGATGAAACTGAGGACAGAGTGGAAATCCTGACTCTGATACTGACTGACCATGTGACCTTGGGCTGTCACTTAACATCTCTGAGCAAAGATTTACTTTCTTTAAAATGAAGGGATTGAATCTCTCTAAGCTTCCTTTTAGTTATAGATACTATAGATTGGATGTGTTTTTCCTATTTTACTATTCCTCAGCATTTTATTTCAGTAACTCTCAACTCTCAACTAATTGGTAGCAGTCACAATAGTAGTGAAGTGGCCAGGAACTAGTTAAGCAATGAACTCAAGAGATTAGCCAGGAAACAGTTAAGTAATACTTTGTGAAATAAGAAATCAGTGAACGTATCCAAAGCAGAACTTAGTAAACTCAGAGTGAAATCAATCACTAGAAGCGGCTATGTGACAAAGTCTGCACTCCCATACCCAACACCATATTCACTCTCCTGGCTTCTGTACCTAAATCTTTCAGTATTGAGGTTATCACATTCTCCTGGTCCCTACTTCATGGTTCCCTGAAGATAAAGAATAGATCCTCATACCTGGATGTCAACTAGTTATAATAATTAATTATAGAAAAGTACCTGCTTATATCTGGATGCCAATTAGTTTTGGATACCAATTTAGTTGTAGTTACAGATTACACTTGGATACCAACTTGGATATTGATTATGTTGTTAGAAACCCCCAAATGGTATAAAAGACCCTGTACTCCTGTGTTTCCCCACTGTTCCTTTGATTGGCATATGGGACAGTCACCAATTGGCTAAATTAAAGCTCCTTAAAACTTTCATTTGGACTCTGTGGTCACTTTGAAAAAGCTAACCATTTCATTGGAGGTCCCACCAAGATTTGGCCTTTGGCCAATTTCAAGTGACCATCAGAGGTTTTTTCCCCGGACTGAGGAGCCAGCTTGGTGGATAATTGAAGGGGAACGGCCACAGAGAAATCATTTTTCTCTGCCCCTAATCATTCACTGACCTGGAGTAGCCTCAGCCATGAAAAACTCTCAATTCTCTTGGCAAGGCTGGAAACCTGCCTGAGTAAATTGGAAAACAGAGCCCTCTCCTGTCGAAACGTCTCATCACCAGGACCTTTTCTTCACGCTAGCAATTTTTGCAAGAATTTTTGGGTCGACAGTCAGTACGTGAGTACTCACATCTGAAGGTTGGAGAGAAAGAAAAATAGATTAGACATAATCTATCTTTCCAACAGCTTTGTTGAGATGTCATACAAAGCAGGGGTTCCCCAGCAGGGCAGGTAACCAGGTTCCTTGGAGGAACAGCCTTCTTGTCTTTCTCCCTCAGGTTCCTTGGAGGGATCTGGGGCTTGTCTTTTTCCCTCAGGTGCCTTGGAGGAGCCCGGGATTTGTCTTTTTCTCTCAGGTTCCTTGGAGGAACCTTAGCCTTTTTGTCTTTTCCCGTCAGGCACCTTGGAGGAGCCTGGGACTTGTCTTTTTCTCTCAGGTTCCTTGGAGGGACCTCTAGATGGTCTTTTTGTTTTACATTCCTAGCAGAAGGACCTTTGGAGTGTTTTTGTTGTCTAGTCTGTGTTGAATTGTGAGTTGAGTTTGTTGTGATTGTACTATCTTCTTAAATGGATTAAATCTGTTTTGTCTATCTGTCTGTTCTTAAGTGTCCCTGTGACAGTCTGTGGTTTAGAAGTGAAAAGGAGGAGTTAAGAATTAACAGTGTAAAATCTCTCCTGTTCTCTTAGAAAGAAAAAGCAGACAAACTAAAGAAGGGAATTTTCCCTTCTCAGGGCTTGCCTCACACAAAAGGTAAAAGTCTTTGTTCAACTCTACCCTGAAAAAGGTTATAACTCTTCTGCCTGCCAGAGCATGACAAGTTAAGGTTTGGTCACCTAGGAAGCTCCTAAACAGAAATAAGGATTCCTTGGCTCCCCTCCACAGTCCGGGTCTGCTAACTCCTACACCATGAGCCCAGGGACCCCACCTCACCTAAGTAGACCCACTGCCCAAGGTCTCTACCTGTACTTTGTGTTTTGAATTGCATTCCCTGATTGGTTAAAAAAAAAACAAAACCTCCCTGTCCAGTCTGGCCAGAATTTTACCGATCAGTTTTGAAAAGTGCCCACCTCCTGAATGGCTTTCTATTCCGTCTGTTTAAGGGGGGAGGAGGCATAATGGCCGTATAAAAGGCCCCCTTTGCAACAGCCTTGGGTGCAAAAATTAGCACCTCTAGGAATGGGAACCTCTTCTTTTAAAATTCCTGGACCCACAGCCAGGCTCTGCAACATGGGGAGAGGAGATAAGTCTCTGTATCTGGTAAGCCAAATTTTCAGTTTTATGTTATATAAAAGTTTATGGATCGCCATAGTTACTACTTGTGTAAGATTCTGGAATATAATTGATCTCTAGTAATAAGTTGATAAGTTATGTGACAACAAGAAAACTTTATCACTGTGTAATCTCATGTGGAATTTTAAAGTCATCAGATTGGTAAATTAATAGGTTTTTATTTCAAAGTTTAAATCTAGTATCATCTTGTTGTAAGAGAAGCATTTTCTTTTGTAATGTTTTAAAGTATTGTGCTTTGAGGAATTATAGGCTTAATTTGTAAGATTGGTAATTAAGTTATTTAGACAACTGTTTTATTGCAAAAAACTTGAAGGTTGTTAATTGATACTGTATGTAGGAAGGAGGAGACTAATAGAATGCCATTCTGAACTGTCTTCCTGCATGTATGTGAATTGGAAAAAAAGTGGAGGCATCTTTATGTTGAAAAAATTTTATTGCTTATTACATAATTATTAGACTAATAGATAAATACTGACACTGAGCTGATTAGTGAAACTTGTTGTCTAAGGTAAAAGGCATTTGGGACAATAACTAAATTTTGTTTGGAGTTTAAATTTGGGTATAATTGCCTGTGTAAGCCAGTATCAGGAAAGCCACAAGCTACTCAGAGGAAACGTGATTTTGTGCTGTTAAATTGGTGGAAGCCTACATTTGGTAAAGGCCAAAGGGGCAATCTTGGCCTCAATCTGGATGGGACTCCTTCAGGCTTAAATTTGCCTATGAAATTCCTTTGGAAAGGAATGATTCCCACCTATTTCTGAGTCTAGCTATGAAGTGGCACGGACGCTGCATGGACATCTATGGCTTTACCTGAATTTAAACAGAGTTAAGGATGTGTTATCCTGTCATATTTGGACTGTCATACAGTCCCTGTTTTCTTTTCCTTCTATGGCAAGTTTCTATGATCAGAGCAAATAGTAACAGAGATAAATTATCTTGTTAACAAATGTAAGACTAAATTATCTAAAATAAGTTTAATTGGAAATTGGAAAATAGATGAGAGGATTCGGGGACAAATGGAGTGTATTCATGCCCCTCCTGTCTCCAGGTGGCTGCAATTTTGTTTTCAGAAAGCAGAAAGATTTGTAATATGATCCTAAAATTGGAAGAAGGCAACAGGATCAGACTGATTCTTCTAAAGAATTATATATACATATGGGTGTATCAGATTGGCATTCAAAGATTTTTTCTATTATGATAACTCAGATCTTGAGCACGTTTAGTAAATAGATGAA
>CM053593.1:80111789-80125107 GCA_028646575.1 Pseudocheirus occidentalis | reverse complement strand
GGAAGGTAAATTATGGAATACTTTTTATTAATGGGAAAAGTCAACTTCATTCAAAGTTGCTATTATTGTGGAAATAATATCTGTTTATACTATTTGTTCTGTGATGCAAACATGTTTTATTATAAGCAACGTATTGATACGTACTGTCTTGGGATTAATTACTTATGGATCCTCCCAAGTCCTTTAAGATAACTGGAGTAGAAATTAGTATCTCTGCTATAAGTAAATTCATTTGTGTAACTATTGAACTCAAAGATAGGAAACTTCTATCTGCAAAGTGCTGAAAAAGTTGAAAGTTTCTATTTGTGAAGTGTAGACTCAGAGTGGAACTTTCTGAGGAAATAAAAAGATCTGATAATTCTGTATGTAAGATCCATTAGTTTGTGAGATTTATGTATTAACCTCCCTTGTTTAAGGCAATATAGTTATGTTAGTAAAGTAAATTAGTCTGGGTAATGGACTATGCTAGCCCATAATCACTCTACTACTGGTCATTTTTTCTCCCACCTTTCTGGCTCTTGTTTGTTTTAATCTCTGTGCCAGACTTGTATCTTCTAGGCACACTTGAAGATGCCAGCTCAAGCTGATTACCAACCACTGCCTGAAGTCCTGTGCAACACCCCTTGGATGGTGCCTGCCAAGTTCTGCACATTAGCCGAAGACCCCCACCCCCACCCTGCCACATCTTGAATGATGGATCCCTGGAGACAGGCCCAGCTCTACATCCATTCTCAGCGTGAAGCAGCCTGGAACTAAGACCTCTACCCTGTGTCCCCAAATGATTTTGGATCCCATTTGTTTAAGGGGGGAATGATGGGGAGCTGGGATACTTTTGGAAAAGGGCATAGGCTCCCATTTAATAAAAGGCCTCAGACCCAGGCCCGATTTTGAATTGATACATAAGCTAAAGCCTTGCCCAGGGTCCCAAAATTTCTCTGAACATCTCCAATGGCCTCCCTTGGGAATGTGACCTACGCTAGCCAGCCCTAAGGGGAGGGAGTGGAGGAAGAATTTGGCAATAGATGCTACCCAGAAGCCTAACTCCATTTGTAACACCTACAGGCCTGATGAGTGTTTTTGGCATCATCACCAAGCTAGTTTTGGGGAGTGTGGGAAGGGAGGAACCTAAGAGAAGCAAAACCTCCCTGCACCTCCAAAATCCCATACTGGGCCACTGTTCTATCCCCAACAGATAGATAAAAGAGAGGGGACCCAAACTGGATCAGGTCTCCAGGTGTTGGGGTGCATTTGTAACTCTGTAACATTGTTGTAAGTTCAGTCTGTATTTGTAATCTTGTTTGTAACTGCATTTGTATTTGTAACCTTGTTTGTAAGTGCATTTGTAATTTTGTTTGTGATATTGTTGTAACTTCAGTACCTGTAACTGGCATCCCCCAACAAAATTACCATTGGGGGCCATGCAGGGACAGGCAGTTTGTGTCCTTTCACCCCAGGCTAACCTGTGTGCTGCTATCATTGCTCCTACATTTCCATCCATGTCTTAGCAGATTCTAACTCCCCTGAAATGTGTAATTTTGTCAAATTGGTTTGAATCTCTGTTGATTGATCACTCAGGCCAACCTCACTTGGAACAGCAATAGCTAACCCCTCCCTCTGAGACTATGTGCAGAAGCGGGTCCAGTCTGTCATACCCATGGTCCTACTACACCTTGAACAGCCATAAGCAGCCAGGAATCCATGATTGGATTCTTTCCTAAAAACAAAAAGGAAGGAATGAAGTGGCCAGGAACTAGTTAAGCTATGAACTCAAGAGATTAGCCAGGAAACAGTTAAGTAATACTTTGTGAAATAAGAAATCAGTGAACGTATCCAAAGCAGAACTTAGTAAACTCAGAGTGAAATCAATCACTAGAAGTGGCTATGTGACAAAGCCTGCACCCCCATGCCCAACACCGTATTCATTCTTCTGGCTTCTGTACCTAACTCTTTCAAAATTGAAGTTATCACATTCTCCTGGTCCCTACTTCACAGTTCCCTGAAGATAAAGAATAGATCCTCATACCTGGATGTCAACTAGTTATAATAATTAATTATAGAAAAGTACCTGCTTATATCTGGATACCAATTAGTTTTGGATACCAATTTAGTTGTAGTTATAGATTATACTTGGATACCAACTTGGATATTGATTATGTTGTTAGAAACCCCCAAATGGTATAAAAGACCCTGTACTCCTGTGTTTCCCCACTGTTCCTTTGATTGGCATATGGGACAGTAACCAATTGGCTAAATTAAAGCTCTTTAAAACTTTCATTTGGACTCTGTGGTCACTTGGAAAAAGCTAACCATTTCGGTATTCTAAAACAATCTGAACATGTATATGTGATTTGGGGATTTTTTAAATATGCCAATGTTGCAGCACCTCTGAGGTATCCCCCAATTTGTCCTAACACTGGTAGGTTGGGTCCTCAAGGAAGGAGGGGTGGTAACAGCTGCTACCTCAGGTTGTAGAAGTAGCCTACGGCCTACACTCCTACTATCACTATAACTCATGAACCCCCATAGTGTATTTCCCATTGACAATCATCCAACAGATACAATTACTCTGTGCTAAAGTATTTACTAAAATGAAATAGTAAGAACAGACTAGAAAACATTCCCATCATAACACTCTGCCACAAATACAGGACCTTTGGGATACTGTATCAATGTTAGTGATAATCCATATAAGATTCATGTGTAGCAAAAGCAGCTTGCAAGTCCTGGCACTACAGATCCTGGAAGATATTTTTTATCTTGTAGAGTCCTCATGCTGGGTTCCAAGTGTCTGTTCTGACTCTCTTCTCTACCGCCAAAGATTCCATTCCTTGCTGCTGTTTCTTCCACTGGCTCTCTACATCCATAACTATCTGGAATGTGTCTCTCTCTGCTCCCTGTTGGAGCAGTGTCTCAGTGTCTAGTGGTCCCCTTCAAAGCTATATGTCTGGTGTAGAAGAGAAAGAGAAAAAACACCTCTCCCCTTCATATAGAGATTTCATTCAACAATGGCTTCTTGGCTTCCTCTATATAGATCCTCAGGGCTTAGCTATTCAACACTTCCAGACAACTAGATAATTTGTTTGCTTAACCTATAAAGTTGTTCCCTTCTTGACTTAATGACGAGTCAAATGACTTCATAAAGGGATTGGGGTGGGAAAGTTAATAACTTCTCTACAGTTAGTTTAACATCTCATCAGTACCTTGTGACTACATTATGGACCTTCTACTTCTATACCAATAGCATATTAAACTATATTATACCATATCATAACCATATTATACCATACTATACCATACCATACCATACCACACTACACTACACTATACCATACCATACCATACCATACCATACCATACTATACTATACTATACTATACTATACTATACCATACCATACCATACCACACTACACTACACTACACCACACCACACCACACCACACTACACTACACTATACCATACCATACCATACCATACTATACTATACTATACTATACTATACTATACTATACTATACTATACTATACTATACTATACTATACTATACTATAATTTAAAGTGAAGCAGAGGGGATACTCTCCCTTATATTTTTATTTACATAAGAATTTGTCTCAGTCTGATAATTCATAGTTATTTCAAATATGGAACCTGTTCTGTGAAAAAAAAAAAAGTGAACTTGGAGAACATCCATAAAGATATTTCCCAGGCAGGTAGGTGGTCTAGTGAATTGAGCACAGGTCCTAGAGTCAGTAAGACCTGTTTTCAAATCTGGCCTCAGACACTTAACACAAAACTAGCCATGTGATCTTAGGCAAGTCACTTAACCCCAATTGCCCTACCTTCCTCACTCCAAAAAGCAAAAAAGAAAAAAGATATTTCCCAGTTCTTTAGTCTGTCCATACACTCTTCCCCACTATTTCCCAGTTCATGACAAGAATTACCATATAACCTCAAGCCTAAACAGAGAGATCATCTTTTTTTTTAAGTAATCATACCTTTCCTAGAGAAGGAGACAAAATAAAAGGAACGAAATCTTAACATTTTCCTTCAGTTGAGGTAAGATACTGGCATATATGAACATTGCTGAATAAAGTAAATAAAAGTGCTGAGAAGTTGCTCATAGTATTTTTTTTTAGGTTCCTGTCCTTTCCTACTATTCTGAAGTCTTTGAATATTTTCAAATAGTTTCATCTTTATAATAATTTTTTTGATTAGTTGCAAATGTTCATGTTAGAAATCTCAACAGAATGATATATTCTACCTATTTCAAAATATTGGGAAAAGTCACTACCAGGAGAATGCCCTTTTGGGAAGAAGATAGTTATGTAGAGGGCAGCTAGGTGACACAAGGTGGCACAGTGGATAGAGTATTGGACCTGGAGTCAGACCTGAGTTTAAATCTGACCCCAGACACTAGCTGTGTGATCCTGAACAAGTCACTTAACTCTGCCTCAGTTTCCCCATCTGTAAAATGAGCTAGAGAAGGAAATGGAAAACTACTCCAGTATCTTTCCCCAGAAAACTCAAATTGGGTCACAAAGAGTCAGGGTAGATTAGCAGAGATATGTAATAATAAATCAAGGGGCTAGAGACAGGGAGCAGGGATCTATATCAAAAGATTGAGTCAGTACCAGAGCACTACAATGGTCAAGGAATGGGTGAAAACACTTGGTTCAAGTCATAAATTTAGAGCTAAAGGGGACCTCAGAGGATCTTTCAACCAAACGCCTCTTTTTACATGTGAGCAAAGTGAGGTCTAAGAAATCAAAATGACTTGCCCAGATAAAATGACAAAGCTAGGGGGTTAACCCACATCTTCTGACATAAGCAGAAGGTTAAGACATCAGGAGACTGAGGAGGGTCAAGACACACCTTTATTAAGTGCCTACTGTGTGTTAAGTGCTGGTTTGAGTTTCACAAAGTCCAAGACCATTGGTATCAGTCCGAATGTCATGGGACATGGATTTTTTTTTTTAGGGTCAGATGGGAAATAATTGCTTAACTTTCAGCTCTCTGAAAAGAAAAAAAAAATGTATCATCTAGAAAGCTCACCACCATCATGAACAATAACATTAGAGGAGTAACTAGGGCTTGGTATAACTAGAGTTTTGCCCTAGCATACCTCAATTTAGAGGACACTGACAGAGCTTATACTTCTTCTATATAAAAACTGCTGAGTTTAGTACTCACTTAGCATGATTTATTAGTTACAATTGCAAGTTGCCAGATGATAAACTTTCTCTACCATCCCCCAGCTGTTGTGGTCCAGGCCTTCCTGACCTGACACGTCCAAGCTGTCCCTCCCCATCCTTCAACCAATATCTTCTCTAGTAGCAGTTTCCAGATGTTGTCCTAGACACACACTCTCTCTCTCTCCCTCCTTCTGTGTCTCTGTGTCTCTGTCTCTGTCTTTCTGTCTCTCTCCCTCTCTGTATCCCAGGGCCTCTTCCAGTGTTTTAACTAGAGTACATCAGCCAAGGCTTTGCTCCAGAGGAGGTAATTTGGATGTATAGATATCACCTTCTTTAGAGTGTTCACTGGCTCCTGGTAGTGGCAGCAGAGCTCCTGGTAGTGGCAAAGCACTGGCACCTTTATTTTCTCCTAACCCTCTTCCTAATAGGAGCAGTCCTGCCTGCCTCACTTTTAACCTGATTCACCTCCATCCCCTCTTCTTCTTCTCAGAAATCGCCTGATAGTTGCAATATGTATCTGCCCTTGGCAGCCACATTCTCAAGAACGTAGAAAACTAAAGCTGTCTCAAAATGTGCTTCCTATTCACCCCTGGCCACACTAAAGGTGAATATCACTTCTACTCCATCTCCTAATCTCCAAATTGCCACAAATGAAAAACTTTTTAGTTATGATTCTGGTCTCTATCTATAATGAGACTTTGTGTTCCATGGTCTATTTTACCTGCAATTCAACATTGATTTGAAGATGCTTTTCATGATGCTTTTCCTAGGTATGTTTTATAAAGCTTTCTAGTACTCTTAACATCACCCTGAGGGTAAATGGCCGAGCTCTTAGCAGTAACAGACAGGTCCTGCTCAATTTGCTCACACAAGATTTTGATACATATGGTGACACCACATTTTTCTCTTGCATTTACCTACAGGCAAACCATATCCATGAGGTGACTAGGTAGCACAATGGACCACTGGACTTGGAGTCTGAAAGACCTGAGTTCAAATCCAAACTTTCACACTAACAAGCTGTGTGATTCTAGGCAAGACATTTAACCTCTGTTTGCTTCAGTTTCCCTAATTGTCAAATTGGGATAATAATGGCACCTGCCTCACAGAGTTACTGTGGTCACAGAGGATCAAATGAGCTAAAAATTGCAAAGCACTTAGCACAGTGCCCGGCATACAGCAGGTATTTAATAAGTGTTTGTTTCCTGCCATCCATGACTATTGGTACACTGAAGCAGTTTTACCCTTCCTTTTGCCCCTTTGTGTTCTGTTGTAGAAGAATGGTCCAAGCTGAGCAATGAAAAAGCAAAACATTGGGAACAAATGTTGCCATAATGATTTACATTAGCCTTGCCTCTGAAGAGAAGACATGACACCATCATGAAAAAAACTGGAGAGCTAGATTTTCTCACATGAGTGCATTGTCTTAATACCCAATGCTACTCCACCCCTATAGCCCTATACTATTGTGTTCCATTGAAAAAGGTATACCATTCTGGAGCCATAATCTGGTTATGAGTCCCATTCCATCTTGCTTGTTACTTCATCCATTGTGCATTTATATATAGGTATCTGAAGCCATAACTTTCGTTGCTATCTTGATTATTGGATTTTATCTCCTGTGAATTACTGTAAATTTTTATCTCATCTCTGGTATGAGGGCTTACTGGGCCCTTTTCAGGGCTGCTCATCCATCTTTGGTGTTCTTGGGGCACTCAGCTGTCACCTGTGGTTCCAAGAAGATGTATCATGCACAGCAACCACACTCCAGTAAAACTATCTCAGTAAATGGGCTAAATCAGGTTGAGGGTAGCCAACAGGTCTCAAACCCATTGATGAGTTAGGGTGATGTCTACCACAAGCATGTAAAGACTTCCCCTGTGGAATGGGCAGATGAGAACAATTTGTTCTAATGGCCATGAAGGTGGCTAAAGCAGGTGCTGAACATTTAGAGCATGGTCAGACATTGAAGACACCAAGGTCATCCACTGCATCCTGGACCATTGCCAATTGTCTTGACTTTTGTCTTACCAGTGGACTTGAATGACTCTAGAAGAGTGAGGCTGATGACATTGTGCAATTCAGCCTCACTTAAATCCAATTCACCTGCAAGTCAGATTTCATCCATGATGTCTTTGGTCCTCTTCAAAAATGAAGGATCACTACCATAAACAATTACAACAATTAGCATCTTTATTGCTACTGGTCACAGTGCAGTGGGTAGAATGCTGGACTTGAAACCAGGAAGACCTGAGTTCGAATCATGCCTCAGACTAGCAAAGTTAATTACTTATAGATAAGTAACTGTGGCCTTAGGATCTTTTATCTTTTTTTTACCAACCATTCCTGGATAATGTGTTCTCTCTCTCTCTCTCTCTCTCTCTCTCTCTCTCTCTCTCTCTCTCTCTCTCTCTGTGTCTCTCTCTGTCTCTCTCTCTCCCCCTTTCACCTGTGAATCCACATCATCATCATTCCTTCGTGCATAAGCACCTGCTTCTTTCCCATAGGGTCCAGTCACTCCTCTGTGGCAAAAGCCTCATATTTAATATTTAACTCCAAGTGTTCAGTGAACCTTCATCTCTGTGTCACATTCTTCCATTTGCCAGTACCCTGAATTCCCTCCTGCCTTGGAATATCCTTTACTTTTAATATTTTTCCCTTGAGGCCCTCCTTCAATTTTTTTTTCCCAAGGAACAAATACTTTGTTTCCATAATAATCAAGAGAGTACAGAGGTGTTCTTTGAGCCACTTTGCCTTCGCTTTTACGATGTGTGCTGGTTTACATTTAGACCATAGATAGAAGTTACTCCACCTTGGCAGAAAGACAACCTTTCCCCCTCCAACTTCCCACCACATATATTATCCAGTTCTCTTGGAAACTCACCCCTTTATACTTTCTGAAAGCAAGATCCTCAGTCCTACATTCAACTAGCCTCCTGGGGATTATGCCTAGTCTTTGATCTCTGTGAAGAGTAGTTGCCAATGATCTTGTCTCTCCAAAACTGCAGAAGTGGTCAGTCCAGGGACCTAGGGCAATAGTATCATCAAGAAGAATTTCCTGTGATGCAAGAGTGGCTACATACTCAGCTGTCTGCCATGTGTGTGAAGACACTGAGACATTCCCCTCCTTCTAGGGTAGCAGCTGTATCAAAGGCCCTGAACACTTCCGAGTTACTGCCCTCTCAGACACTAAGTGGAGACTACAGCTCATAGTCTAACAGCTGTTTTCCATCTCCATTGAAGACAGGAGAAAAAAATGTAGCTCAAAGTGAAACATGAGTGATTTTAAATAGATGAAATCAGTAATTATATACACTACAAACTAATTGTTGTATATTGGTAAACTTGTCCCAAGTCATAGTCTGATAAGTTTGTATTTCTCAACTTTGATGCTAAAACTGTGTATGAAACCAGGAGGAACATGTCTCAACAAGTTCAAACATAGACTTTTTCTCCTTTGATCTTATTACGTTATGTGTCTTTTGCCCTCTCGGCCATCAATAGTTTCTTTCAGCAGTGAGCAGGTACAAAACAGCTGTCAGTTCGAATTCAGCAATGTGACAACACGTTGTATCTTAGGTACTATATGTTTGAAGTTCAGAAGGTTTCAAGTTCAAATTCAATTCAATAAACATTTGTTAAACATTTACTCTATAAGGAGGCACATTATTCAAGGCACTAGAAACACAGACAAAAATGAAACAGTCCCTGTTCTCAAGGTTCTTGCTCACCTTCTGCTTGGAAATGCAACAGGCACACCAATAACTAAATATGAAGCAAATTCAGGAGGGAGAGAGCACTAATAAATAGGAGGATCATGAAAGCCTACATGTGACATTGATGAGGTACAGGCTCTAGGAGTCCCTTGAGCTCTCCTTGAATCTTCCCACATAAGGCATCTGCCTGAGGCCATAGGCCTTTCATTGTGGCTCTGTCCAAGTCTTTAGCTAGCCCTCTAGTCCAGCAATTTTCCACCCTTGATCCTCCAGTCCCGCCCTTGAACTGGCCTAGCCCACCATTGTCTGTCATCTCCAGGTAGCCTCCAACAACTTCCCATCCTTCATTTCTCTTTACTGGAGTCTGACCCCATCTGACTCCTCCTGAAGACCCTCCCCAAACTCCTCCTCCAGACCACCCCTAGATTCCTCCCACAACCTTTCTGTATATAAGACCCCTTCTTGGCCCCATGGGTATGAGAGCACCATAGAATGACTTACAGACTTGCTCTGGCCTACTTGCTCAATGCAAATGTCACAGATACCAAGGCTCCTTAATAATCTACCCAATATGGTGAACTTTTAAGGAACTTTCAATAAACTTTGTTTTTCTTTGGCTGAGAAGACTTGAGTCAAATTCTTTCGGCAGGACCTGACAAGTAGGTATTTTGGGGTTTCCAGAGCAATCCTAACCCTTTTTATATCACATCATTTTTATGGTTCCCTAATACCAGGAAACATTGCTAATCTCAAACTCTTCTCCAGCCTCTCTCTTTTTTACCTTCTTGTTCTCCAAGTATCTTGGAAGTGTTGTTATGACCCAGGTAGAAATTAGCGAGTTCTAACAGAGTGACCACAGAATGCAATTAAAAGTTTAAGGAGCCTTTAATAGAAATTAATTTAGCCATGGTAACTGACTCTCATAGCCAATTAGGGAGAGCAGTGGGGTAGTACAGAAATGTGGGGTCTTTTATACCATATAGTCCCATTGTTTGGAGGTGCAAGTAAGTTGCTGAGGTAAAGGAGTTTGTGATTACAGGGCATAATGACAGAACATGAAGAAGAATGAACAATAGGAACATCCTTAGATAGGGGATTGTAGGGTAAACAGAGAGGGGTATGGGGCATGATGATCTGTGCATGTAGGAGAAGAAAAAATGAATACCTAGCTTGCTTCCCACACCCCAGCCTGGCTCATAGGCAAGTTCATTGTTTTCTAACTTGCTGATCTCTAATTTCTCAAAGTATCACTTAACTATTTCCTGGCTACTTCATTCTTAAGTCCATAAAGTTTCTACTTAACTAGTTCCTGAGAACTTCAGTGGTTTTTTTTGGTGTGTTTTTTCAGGGGGCCTGATCTCTCAGGTTCCATTAGGTCAGATAGCTAGGAGGCTGTCTCATATTCAGTCTGACCTCAGGTTCTCAGTCCTGCTTGGTTATGCTGGAGAACATGGACATGAGTGCAGCTTCTGAAGAATGGAGGACAAGGACAGATGCCCCACTTGGAAATGTAAGGCAGATTCTTTCGCTAGGGTATTGGGAAAACTCAAAGTATTTTTTGTGGGTTTTTTACCTTGGTTTTTTTGGTTTGTTTTTCGAGGCTTACTCCCAAATCTTCCTTTATGGAGGAAGGGACTTCCAGGCCGTATGCCTGTAGCTCCCAAAAGTTCACTTTTGGGTTGTCTTTTAAAATGGATAGAACTTGCCTACTTAATGGTCTTTGTTGAACTTTTCTCAGCTCAGGAAAGATTGTGAGATGCTTGAAGTTACAGCCTCTCCACAAAGGGGCAATGGGGACCAATTAAGTGACCCTCTTCCTATGACTTCAGCCTCAGCCCTTCCACCCTCAGGGACTCCTGCTCAGGTCCCAAACATCTGTCTTACTGAGGTGCCTCCCTCTTCGGGCCCCTCCCCCTGAGGCGACACCCACTCAGGCTTCAGGCCCTACCCCCACAACAGTATTAGGGGTATCTCCTCTTCTGACTCCTTCCCCTCCTCAGGTGCCAGCTGAGCTTCCCCCTTTGCCAGTTGGATCTAAGAACTGCATTTCAAAAGCAGGTAAATTATCATAAGATTGGGTGAGTTACTCAGAGAGAAAGGGAAAGCCTTGCCATTTTCCAGGACCAACTGGTAGAAGCTATTAAAAGTTATACGAATTTAGATCCTGACTCTATAGAAGGGGTAGCAATCCTTAACATGTATTTTATTAATCACTCTGACCCAGATATTAGAAGGAAACTGAAGAAATTGGCAATGCAACCCCAAACAGCTCATGCCCAATTATTGGAGACGGCCTTTGGAGTCTTTAATAACAGGGACCTAGTTGCAGCAGAGGAGAAAGAATGAAGGGAATGAACCAGAGATAGAGAACATGCTCAGTTCTTGGCTGCTGGCATGGCCAAGAAACCTCCACACACACACACACACACACACACACACACACCCAGGACACCCCCTTGGAGGAAGCCCAGTCACTTGGGCAGTGGGAAAATCTACTTTTAATGCCACAAGGAGGGTCACTGGTCCAAGGAGTAGCCCTCCAGGGTACTCCCCCCCAGAAGGAACCCCAAGAACCAATGCCTCTAGAACCGTGCCCATCTAACCAGGAGGGACATTAGAGGAAGGATTGTTCCCGAGGTTGGAAAAGTGAGAGAGCCACCTCATAGTACCCTGTCTTCCAGTCTTCTCAAGACTTGGAGTGACAAGGAAGCGTGGGGCTTGCAAGTACTCCCACTCTCTTCATCTTTCACTGAACTCTGGGCAAGTATCGAGGCTGAAGGTAAGGTTACCCACTTTATAATGGCTAAGTTCTCTGTTCGCACCAATTGATTCTACCCTCCCTTTGACCAGTCAGGTCAGGGGCATGGAAGGAGAAACTAAGGGATGTCTCCAGACATACCTAGTCCCCTGCCTATTTGAGGATCTGTTGTTAGAACATACCTTTCTTGTGCTCTCTTCTTATCCTGTTTCCTTGTAGGGAAGGAACCTATTAGTGAAATTGGGAGGCCTTTTTTCTCTAGTTAAGCCTCCCAGATTTTCCCATGCTCCCTCAGGAGTGTGGGAGATAGTTGAGTCAATTGTTTGGGATCAGAAAATTCCTGGGTGAGCTATTTCTGCTATCCCAGCATTTGTTTTTGAAAAACCCTTTATTCTCTATGATGATGGAAGGAGAAAACAGGCTTTGGGAGTTACTGCCTGTTTTGAAAACGATTAGATTCTGTGGTTGCTATTGCTTTCAATGTGCTAAATGTCCATGGAGCAATTTGGAAAGGAAAGA
Organism: Pseudocheirus occidentalis; assembly: GCA_028646575.1. Classification (NCBI taxonomy): domain Eukaryota; kingdom Metazoa; phylum Chordata; class Mammalia; order Diprotodontia; family Pseudocheiridae; genus Pseudocheirus; species Pseudocheirus occidentalis. The sequence continues at coordinate 80,112,922 of CM053593.1, read as the reverse complement.
GATATCTGACAGCGTTTTGGCCTTGCCATAGTCATCTTTAATTCCTACCTGGAAAATTGTCCTTTCTCTATGTACTTTTTTGTACCTGTTTTGGTCTTTGTTTGCTTAACCTCCTTTCCAGATTTGTATCCTCCAGGGTTCAAGTCCCAAGTTCTCCAGCCCACTGGACCTAGCATCATCCATGTTCTGGAGTCTGACCCCCTTGAACGGGACCCAGAGAGGCAAGGGACAGCTCTATACCCCTTGCCAGCAGGAAGCATTTTCAGAAGCTGAGAGCTTCATGCTTTACTCCAAAGGAATTTGGGTCCCATTTGTTTGAGGGGGGGAATTACCATAAAAATGATGTAGTTAAGGTTAGGGGGTAGGGGTGCTCAAGGTCCCAAAATACCAACATGCTGGGTCCTGCCTAATTTAAGTCTTCTCAGCCAAAGGAAAACAAAGTTTATTGAAAGTTGGTTAAAAGTTCAGTATATTGGGTAGACTCTTGAAGTATCTGTGATGCTTGCATTGGGCAAGCGGGTCAGAGTAAGTCTGACACAGAGTAAGTCTGTGGTAAGTCATTCTATGGTGCCCTCACACATGGAGAGAAAATGGGGTCCTGTATGAAGAGGTACACAAAGAGGGTTAGGGCTGCCTGAGACCCCAAAATACCAACATGCCAGATCCTACAGAAAGAATTCCACTCAAGTCTTCTCAGCCAAAGAAAAAGTAAAGTTTATTGAAAGTTCAAGTGCTAGGGCATTCTGTGGCACTCTCACACAGAGCAAGTCTGTGCTAAGCTATCCTATGGTGCTCTCACAGAGCAAGTCTCGGCTAGGCCATTTCACGGTGCTCTCACAGAGCTGGAGGGAAGATGGGGTCTTATATACAAAGGAATCTAGGGGTGGTTCAGAGGAGGAGCCTGGGGAGGGTCTTCAGGAGGAGTTAATGAGGTCAGTGCAAGAGTGGATTGATATTTTGATAGGCTCCAGGGTGGGAAACAGATGGACAATGGAGGGCAAGGCTAGTAACAGGTTTGGGCCCAGCCACAATGAAATACATAAGGCCTCTGCAAACGCCTCCTGAAGATTCAATCAGACTTCAAGAGGTTTTCCAGAGTATGTACCTCAAAGATTCAAGAACAGCTCAAAAAC
>CM053593.1:80084209-80111289 GCA_028646575.1 Pseudocheirus occidentalis | reverse complement strand
ACAGTGGGATTGCTGTTTTATGGGTGGGGCAGGGGCAAGATGGGGAGAAAATTTGTAATTCAAAAATGTAATGAAAATGAATAATGTAAACAAGAAAACAAATAAAAATAAAGTTTAAAAAAATTGAGGAAACTGAGTCTAAGTGACTTAGCTAGGGTCTTACTGCTAATAAATTTCTGGGTCTGGATATGAACTCAGGTCTTTCTGACTCCAAAAGCTCCAGAACTCTATTCATTACATTAATACTTGCTACTTATGAGTGCTGTTCTGAAGTCTGCCTATAAAGTACGCCTAATGCACCACCATTTTGTAGAGACAGACACTGCAGTCTAATAAGGTAGAGACATTTCTCTGAGTGACAGTTGTAGAGAACTAATGATAAACTTCTATAATGAACAAAATAAATGCTGTTTACTTACTTTTTGTCATACAAATAAATAGCTTCCTATTTTTTATATTCTGCTCCAATAAATCTATCAAACAGACTCCTATTTTTCAATGAAATAAGAGGGATCCATAAAAGTGAAACACTGATACTTAAATATTAAAAAAAGAAAGAAAACTAATGAATACAATAGGGCCAATTCATGGAATTTTATCCAGTTCTCACTAGGTGACTTGGCACCAATATTCGGGCTGATACCTGACAGTATCCAAGCAAAAATGAAAACAAAAATTATAAATAGGCTTCTAAGTAAATCATATATCTCCTAAAAAGTGACAACAATGATTTTATAGCATTCCAGTAAGCTTAAATTATTTAAAAAAATATTTGAGATAGTAATAATATATCTTTTGCCTGGCAAACTAGTGAGTGAAAATATTCTGTATTTAACCACCCAGCTGCTGTTAACCCCAAGACCCTCTCCTTCTGCTATATTTGAAATTTCTTTTTTGGAGAGTCTCATATATTTTATGTTTGAGCACTATGCAGGCATATTTATAGTGACCATTGGCACTGTGAATATTGCATTGGTGCTACAGGTCCTTAGGTGGCACAGTGGACAGAGTGATGGATATGGAGGCAGGACAAAGATAGCCTTGATACTTACCTGCTGTGTGACTCTGGACAAGTCATTCACCTCTGTTTGTCCCGGTTTAGTCATGATAAAATTGGAATCATAATGACACCAACTTCCCAGTATTGTTGTGAGGATCAAATGATATAACTGTGAAGCATTTAGCATGATGCCTGGCATAGCAATATATAAGTGTTAGGTATTATTATTATTTTTATTATTATTAGGCAATGATGGTGCCATGCATAGAGTACTAGACCTGGAGTCAGGAAGACCTGAGTTCTAATCTGATTTCCCACACTTACCAGCTGGGTGACCTTGGACAAGTCTAGCTCTGAATCTACAATCCTATGGTCCTATAATCTTTCAAATTATAACATTATAATTATTGGACACATGGTTCTTGGATATTTTATCTTTCAAAATACTTGTACAGGGCAGAATGTGACCAGCTTGAACTTAGGCCAGGCTTGGCCCCGTGTATAGATAAATGACCTTATAGGTCTAGCTCCACAAAAGACCACATTTTGATACCACAAAATCTCTTCCTCATTTAGTTTGCAAGATAAGCAGAGGGATGGAAAGGAATGATGGGATACGAGGATAGGGATAGTTTGATAAGGGAATATAGAAGAAACCTAAGGGTATTATATTCTTCCTGCAAGGGTATGCTTAAGGTGTAGGAAAGGGGCAAGTCCAACTGGCAATTAGAGACATAGAAATATGTTAGAGACATGGGAGGAGATGGAGGTATCAATAATAAACCACCTATTACTTCATAATTTTCCTAAAACTAACCCTGCCCCACCCCAGTCTCCCTTTAGTTACTTTTTGGTCATGGTTTCAGTTTCTGACTTCACGCTCATCCATGTGTCCTTGATTTGGGGGTCAAGAAAAAGCCCTGAAATGCCCTATCCTAGTTTGGAGGCACCTCTCAAGTTCACAATTGATCAGTCTATTTACTTACTCTATACTAATTCAAGACAGAGCGGAATTCAATGCCTTTAATGCTTCGGAGTGTTTGGTATTTTTCAAATAGTTTAGCACACCTGTATAGAAAGCACTGTATTCTCTGAAGGATCATTTTTCTCTAAATAATACATTTTATTTTGTTAGCCTAGAAATAGCAAATAAATATGTTTTAAGCAGATTTAAGCACAGCACTACGTCAGTACACAAGTAGATTCTAATAAATTGGCAAGTGTCAAGAGGAACGTAATTGGTTAGGTAAAGGGACCTTAGGACCATATCATCAAAGGATTAGTTGAAGGAACTGGGGAAGTCTAGTCTAGAGAAGAGAAGGTTTTAGAAGTGGGGCATGATAGGTGTCTTCAAGCAGGATCATAAGATCATAGATTTAGAGCAGAAAGAGACCGTAGGGGTCATCTAGGATAACTCTTTGATAGATTTAGAAACCAAGGCCCAGAGAGGTTCCATGACTTGCTCTCAGTCACAGAAGTAAGAACTGAGATTCCTACCCAGTCATTCCAAATCCAACATTCTTTGCAAAGCATCTTATTAAAAGACTATCATGGAAAAAGGTTAAAATTTTTCTGTTTGGTCTCAGAGGACAGAACCAGGAGCAAAAGTTGGAAGTTGCAAAGACACAAATATATTCTTGATGTAAGGAAACCAAGGGCAGCTAGGTGGTGTGGTACATAGAATGCCAGACCTGATGTCAGGAAGATTCATCTTCTTGAGCTCAAATCTAGCCTCTGCATTTACTAACTGTATGACCCTGAGTTAGTCACTTAACCCTGTTTGCCTCAGTTTCCTCATCTGTAAAATGAGCTGGAGAAAGAAGTAGCAAGCCATACCAGTATCTTTGCCAAGAAAACCCCAAATGGGGTCATGTAGAGTCAGACACAAAATAAATGAACAACAACAAAGGAAAACCTTCCTGTCAAAAGGTGGAAATAGGCTGCCTCAGAAAGTGGTGGGCACCCCCTCATTGGAGACCTTCAAGCAAAGGCTTGATGATCTATAGTCATTCATGTTTTGGTGGGCATTCTTGGTCAGGTTGGAATGGATGGCTTATGAAGTCCCTTCCCACTCCAAGATTCTGAAATTATAACTTTTTAAGACCTAGCATGCTAAGGGCAGAAAATAGTGTAGTATGTACATTTGACATGCCATACATAAATGATCAATTTGTCCAATCACTGAGCACCTACTTTGTGCTGGACCCTGTGCTAAGTGCTGGGAATATAAATCTAAGTAAAAAATAATCCTACTCTCAAGAATCATGTAAAAATGGATCAAGAGAGTCTTTAGGGTTTGTGGTGATTAAGGATGAAGAAAAGGTAAGTATAGTATGTTTATCGATGACCAATAGAAATCAATAAGTCTGTTTACCTCAAAATATTTAAGTATTGGAAAGATATAACATATTTTCCTATTGATCTTATTTTTGTGGAGATGTATATATGAAAGCATCTGGTGGTACTTAGTACTTTAAGGATACAGTTAACATTTTTATTTAAAGAGTGGTTCCTTTTAATGAAGACAGATGAAACTGGAGGTGATGTAATAATATTCATACTGTGTTGATCACTGTATTCAATTCAACAAGAATTTATTAGGTGCCTTCTTACTGGAAGGGAGACCTACCTTACCCATCACCAACAGCAACAACTGCTGACCAATTGCTACTGGCAGGCAAGGAGATTCAGGAGCCCTAGGAGTGTTAGCAACTCTCAGACCTCTAATCCTGCTTCTAGTCCAGGCTTTACAGCCATTTTCTGGAGAAGCAACTTCATTGAAGAAGGGGTTAGCCATTCCCACCAACAGCCAAGCAACTGCCAGCCACAGGTCAGGGAAGCCAGCTTCAATGAAACAGCAAAGTACCCTGAAAGAGAGAAAAGAGGGCATGTACCAGGCAAATCAAACCACCACAAACTTTGACCATTATCCTCCTACACACCTTGAGGGAGACAGTTCAGGATCTTGAATCCAAGAACCTTTGGAATAACAATGTTCCCAGCTCACTCCCCACAGCCCTCATCTTGGGAAGCAACCCTTGTGGAGATGCAACCTGGCCACTTCTCCTGCAGGTACCACAATCACATCTATTAAAAAAATAAAAAAAGAAAGTTCTTATAACCAAAGTCCTTGGCATTGGCAGATAGTTCAGCCCGAGAAACTGATATGATTTTATCAGTGGAAATAACACTGGAGAAGAGGCATTACCATCTGCTTTACCACTGCACCCTAAGGACCATGGGAATCTTTCAAACTGACTAGCAGCATTAGAATATCAGTTCCTTGAAAACAAGGACTATTTTATTTTTCTCCTTGCATCTCCAGTGCTTTACACACATTAAGTGCTAATAAATGCATTTTTTCATTCATTAATTCACTCATTCATTTATACATTTCATTCATGTGCTAGGCACTGTATCTTTTTACAGTTTTAATCATTTAATTTTTTTTCATTGCAAAAGTTAGCACTGAAATCTACCTGTTTTAGGAATAAACAAAAACCTTAGACAAAAACCATAAAAGATAACCTCTTTCTAAAAGTTTTATGTTTGAAATGATTTATTTGGGCAGTGGAATGTGTGGCATTGTAAGGTCTGGGGAGTTGAAGTCTAGAGCTTGCAGATTAGAGCTATCACAATAAACCAGCAGTTAAAAAAAAGGGAACTGCTAGAGCAAATAATATTTCAGACATCAGACAAGAACCACATATTTCTTTTAGATACAGAACAAAGGATATGAATGTGTCTACTCTCTTTATCTGAGCCATAAAGTTTACTCCTTAGAAGTTTTGCTACTAAGTCATTTTTCTAATTTGATTCCGTAGTCAACTGCCTCTTCAATTTTAGGACATATTCCTCAACAAAATAAATAATTAAACTACAGATGAACTGTCAAAAGGGAACATTCATATTTTAATGCAACATTAACATTTTGGTAATTAACATGGAAGTTAATGCTTTTAACAGATGTAACAACATTAGACTTGTAAATTTTAATTAAAGTTAATGGTTCACGATAGCTGTAGGGGTCAGACATCCTCTCTAGATACTGAAAACATGTCTAATGTGATTAGAAATAGTAATTGTAGAAAAAAAGATGGTAATAGCAATGACTTTACTTTTCTATTGCTTATTAAATCACCAAGTTGAAAACATTTTTAAAAGGAGGAAATTGGTAGAAAGACAAATACATTCCTTGTAATCAATAAAGAGGTCATTAGAACAGGAGAAAAAACATTAATTTGTACAACTCTTTCCTTCTTCAGCCACCTGAGATAAGAATCCCAAGAAACAGTGTGAAGTTATTTGGTTATATTTCACATCCCATTTGGATTTAATTAGGAACTAATGTGTTAGCTTTAATTCCCTCAGAGACTATGAATTCAGGCAGTAGACTCCAAAGCAGTATTGAGATCTCTGAGGCAAAAGGGATTTTCTAAGTTTTCCTTTAAAAAGATGGTGAGTTGGCTATTTGTAGAATTAATAAAGCAATATGAGTTTGATATAGTGGACAGTCAGGAAGGCCTGTGTCCAATACACGTTTCTAACACACATGAACTGTGTCACCATGGGCAGGTGAGCAAATCTTTTAAACTTTCAGTGCTCTAGGCAGTAAAGACTATATATTACAGATAAATTGCTGTTCTACCTTGGTAGAGGGAGTTTCCACATAGGGAGATCCCTTCAATGATGAAATTGTAGGTCCAGAGCACCTCCCTTCAAAAGCAAGCAAACAATGAATAAGAAACCAATATATTTTTGAAAGATTTCTGGAAAGATGTCTGACAAACAAACACTTGTTAAGCATCTAGAAAGTATTATGAAATATTAAAACCTAATAGTCACAGTTTTATATGTAGATATTGGAAGTATTTCCATTTTAATTCTACTGACCAAGCTTCCTTTCACTTCTCTTACAGGATTCCAACGTGGGCATATAATCCACACCAAATTTATAAAATTTTGAGTTGTTTCCAGCAATCAAATTGTTTTTGTACATAAAGCAAATGCTCCAAAACATTATAAACTAGGTGCAGCCCTCATCAGCCCTCTGCCCTGATTCATTCACAATACATATTCTTCCCAAATCATTCCAGATGGGTCAATATTCAAAAACGCAAGTATGAGGAGCTTTAAAAAGTGAACTTTGGATGTTGGCATACTACCAAAGAGAAAAATCATGGTCTCTAGACAAGAAAGAGATTTCAGAGAAGTTCTTCATTGTCAGTTTTCTGAAAATGTAAATTAATTTCCTGCTCCCAAAGCACTAAGCTGATCATCACTAAGCCTCTTCTCATTCTTTCCTCATGAGATTTCCAGAATCAGGGCTACAGGAACTATGGATTGAATAGAGACCTGCAATTTATTTTAACTTCTCCTTTTTATGCTTGATTTCTGGGTCTGGTTTCCAACCTTGGTTGTAGACAGGCTAATTTGCAGGGCTAGTGAAAAGTGGTAGAGCTGAGGTTTATGGTACATTATAAACCTAGTGGAATGTTCAGAATTAAATCCTGCTTTCCAATTGGTTACTTTACCACTCTTTAAACCACTAAAGGAAGACAAGCACAGCAAACAGACCTGCATTTGTTGGCAAAGTACCATTTGACTTTTCACATTTCAACACATAAAACAATGATTATGTAATATTTTCTTTATGAATTTCAAACAGTTTTTAATAATAACAATGACCCTCAGGTCAGGCATTTTCTGGTAATTAATAACTAACCTGGTTAAGGGTCCAAGACTTATAAAATATCATTAATGTTATTCTATGTTTATATAATTAAAAAAAGGTTAACCACTGGAAATATATAGTTTTCTATTTTTCCATTGGCAACTCTGAGCACATAGAATTTAACCTGCTATCTATTGTAGTCATCTTACAAAAAACAAACAAACAAATGTGTAACGTTATCAGAAGCAGAATCTCCATGAAAGCCATATAACTTAGCTAAAAAAATAGGAAAGTGGATAAGAAATTAGGCAGTACACCAAAAATTTAACTCAAAATATGAGCCACTGCCTAGTTAGACACTCACATAGTACATTTTTAGACCATAAACATCTAAATCTACTCCTACTATAAAAACAGTAACTATGAAAATGAAACCAATGAAAAATTCTCAGGTTGGTAAAAATGTTAACAGGCTGATAGATTTTTTTAAAATAGCATCTAGCTGGGGTTTTGTTTTTTTTTTAGTATAAGGCCTAATTTGCCCATCTTTAAAATAATTTTTTGCTTAACCCAAAATGTCATTTTGGAAAAAAAAGGCTATATATATGTTTATATATATATATATATATTTATATGGACATATATATAACTATTATCAGAATCCATGCTCCAGTTTCTGATGATATTAATTTACTTCTCTCCTGATCAGTGACTGAGTGACTACAAACTTGCTTCTGGTACTATATCTAGCTGATCCCCCAGTAGATCTGTCAATGGTTCACCTCTAAACCAGCCCTCTACCTAAATGGCCAGATCAACAGCTACTTTTCCTCAGCCCCCATCCTTCCCCTACCTCTTACTCTGGGCTCAACAATGCAATATCACTTTGGGGTTTACAAAGTGCTTTATAAATGTTAATTTATTTTATCCTAGCAACAACACTAAGAGGTAGGTTTTATTATTATCATTCCCATTTTACAGACAAGCAAACTGAAGCAGACAGCTGTTAGGTGATTTACCAAGGATCACACAACTAAGTATCTGAGACAGGATCTGGACTCAGTTGTTTTTGACTCCAGGAAGTTCAGTGTTCCGTCCACTGGGACACCTAGCTGGATATCTCTAATAGAATCAAAACTACCATTGCTTTCAGCAAAATTGTCAGTTGACTACTCTATTGATAAAATGACCATTCCTATTACTGCCTCAACATATTAACCCAAGTTAGGTATTGTTTCACTTCCATATTTGTATTATCGACATATTGACAGAACAAATGCTTTTTCATTCATTCATTCATTCATATACATCAGACACTTTTAGCTTAATCTTTAGGTGGAAAAAGTCTGGGAAAGCCTCACCCAGAAAGTCAGTACAACTGTCCACTTTACAACAGAACTTTTCTCCAATTGTTTCTAAATTAATTCATATCAAACTAATCATAGGATCTTAATTTTAGGGTTAGAAGGAATCTTTGAAAGCATTTGTTCAGGCACTTAAAAATGAAGAAATTGAGGACCAGTTAAGTGACTTGCCCAAAGTCACAAAAGTGATACAGACAGGATTCAAACACAGGTCCACTGACTCCAAAGTCAACATTTTTTTCTCCTGCTGTGCTGTGATGCCCTCCCAGCTGGTCCCATGAACTCTTTGTGCCTCAGTTTCCTCATCTTCAGAAGGGATTCAGTCATTTAAGAATTATTTATTTGAGCATCTACTACATGGGAGACTGTAGAATACTTGCTAAACTCAAATATTGTGTCCACATAGAAAGTTTTCTAAATAGTCACAGGGTACAAAGCAATGTAGCAGCTGAAGTTGTATAGGCCACTCATGGAAGAAGAAATTCCCTCCACCAATGCAGGTTGGCATCTTCCCTTCAACTCATAGCCTTAAGAGTGACCAAGAACAGACAGGTTAAGTTACTTGCCCAGGGTAACACAGCCAGTATGCATCTTAATGCTCTAGACTTTAGGACCAACCCTTTTTCTAGCACTCTCTGCTATAAAATGAAAAAAAAAGTTCAGCTAAGAAGAATAACTAAGTTGGATCATTCATAACTTGGAAAGATATTAGGCAGGGTACTCTTGGATCTGGGGGCAGCTGGGGTGGGGATGGAGAGTGTGAAGATGGGGGAGTCCTCTCACATTGTCTTGTAGGAATGTATAAAACAGATATCACGCTAATTAGTGGGGTGGGTTTATGGCTAGGGTTGTGTGGGACTAGAACAGGAACAAAAAAACAAGCAAACATTCTTTTTGCACTTTTTAAAATTCTGTAACCTGAAGGGGGTAGATAGTACCCCTTCATCCTCTTCCTCCTCCTCCTCCTCCTCCTCCTCCTCCTCTCTTTTCTTTTCAAAACCCAAGCAACAGTCTGAGAACCATTCAGTCATCAGGAGGCCCATTGTAACTGTAGATTCATTGATGTTTGTTGTTGGCTTAATTCAACAATTCGATTCAACACACATTTATTAAGTGTCTACTATCTGCTGTATGTTGGAATTAAAATTAAAACAGTCTCTGCCCTCTAATTTTATCCAAACACCTCTTTTCAAAAGAATCATTTGAGTTGATAAAGCTTAGATATTTTATCCATCTTTCCTTCTACCTACTACTACTACTACTACTACTACTACTATTAGTAATAATAGCTAACATTTATATAGCACCTAGTATGTTCTGTGGTAGACACTTTACAATTATCTCTTTTGATCTTTACAACAATCCTGGGAGATAGATGCTATTATTATCCCCACTTTATAGATGAGGAAACTGAGACACAACTTAAGTGACTTGCCCAGGGTTACACAGCTAGTAAATGTCTAAGGTCAAATTTGAATTCAGGTCTTCCCAACTCTGGGTCCAACACTATATGCACTGAACTATCTAGCTATGCTATCTATGTATTTATCTGTGTATGTATATATGTATGTATGTATGTATCTAACAACAAAGCTCATAAATAGATATATCTAGATGTAGCTATCTCTATGTATAGAGATCAATGGATATAGATGAATAGACTATATGTGTGCATGTGTGTGTGCATGTGTGGGCACAGTAAATTCCTGCCATCCTCAGTGACTTGCCTCTGTTTCTTGGAGAACTTCCTAGGGCACTGAGAATTGAAGTGTCTCATATAGTTGATTACATTCATCAATACAGTGGTACCTTGACTTATGAGTTTAATTCGTTCCATTACTGAGCTCATAACTCAATTTGTTCATATATCAAATCAATTTTCCCCACTGAAATTAATTAAAATGCCATTAATCCATTCCAGCCCCTCAAATGCCACCCCAGTATTTTTGTTATGTGTTTTTAAATAAGAAAAAGTATTTATAAATAACAAATATTAAAAAAAAAAGCAAAAAAAAAAAAAAGAACTCTAGGGGCAGCTAGGTGGCGCAGTGAATAGAGCACCGGCCCTGAAGTCAGGAGTACCTGAGTTCAAATCCGGCCTCAGACACTTAACTCAAAAAACTAGCCATGTGACCTTGGGCAAGTCACTTAACCCCAACTGCCCTCCAAAAAGCAAAAAAAAAAAAAAATAACAAATATTGTATAAAAGCATAATAAAAGAGAATGTAAAGAAATAAACTGGTTTTATGAAGCTCATAGTTACCTTGGATATCAGATGACTTGAGCTAACAGAAGATACTGGAGGAGGTGGAGAGTGAAGGAGAAAGATGGAGAAGCTTAGAGGAGTTTTGTTTCCTGCTTTTTCTGTCATTTTTGTTCACTTACTCACTACACTCTTAATGCTACACTTTATCCCTGAACTTAATTGCTACAACATCATTGTTACTTTCACTTAATTTTCTTCACTGGCGAGGTAAACATGTGGAGTGAACTAGTGAGGTGCAGGATGCTGGGTGGGTATTGGGTTGTGGTGTTCACTGTGCCAACTAGGGGCCACTCAGACCTCAAATTTTGGCTCACAATTCAAAGCACAAGTGACAGCTCCTATCTCGGAAATCTTGTTAAGTTGGTATACTGTATGTCAAGGTACCACTGTATATGACAAGGGTATGATTTAAACATAGCTCTTCCTGCTTCCACGTTTGGCTCTCCATCCCCTATTGTATCACTGCCTCTTAATGATACTAGATGACATTTATATAGCAGATTAAAGTTTGCAAAGAACTTGAGGTAAATTAGGTTCTTGTCCATCTTCATTTTATAAATTAGGAAACTGAGACCCAAATTGATAAAGAGTTTTTCCCATGGGCAGTAGAGTAGGGATCAGAATGCAGTTATTCTGAATCCTAGTCTAGTTCTCTTTCTCCTACACTAGGCTGCCTCCCTGGTTGGACTCCTGGCATTACTGCATCAGGAATTTTAGGAGGCCAAAGGGACCTTATAAAAAACATAAAAGAAAAACAAATACTAATGAATAAAATGGATTTTGTCAACACATATATGCATTGGTCTTAATGAATTCTTTATATATACACACATACATATCTATATACTTACATACACATTTGTAAACACACATGTATATACACACACAATATTCACCAAAAGTCTTAATGAAATTTTAAACTTTAAAATGTACTAAGATTTTTGGGGGGCACCCTGTGTGTATGCATACTACACTACACCACCCAATACCACACACACAGACACACACAGACACACACACACACACACACATGACACCAAAAGGGATGGGCAGTCCATCTTTGCCATAGTAAACTCCTGGGGAGTTTCCTGAAGTGCGCAAAGGTTTAATTACTTGCCCAGGTAAGTGCCCAAGTTGGGATCTGAGCATATCTTCCTGATTCTCTTCCTGATACCATGCTGCCGCTATAGATATGAGATCCCCAAAATGTGCTTCCAAAGATGTTTTTCCTCTTGCGATACATGACTGAAATTCAACTCATAACTCTAGAACTTCCTTCCTTACTAGAGCTCTGTCCTTTGAATGATAATAGCTGCTACTCCTTGAAGACTCTTGAAAATGGCAGCCTTATCTCTTACAATGAGATTCAGAATGATGTGTTGTTAAGTTCTGAGATGGATGTAATTCCAGGCTTTGATTTAAAAACTGTAGCATTTCAGATTGTTCTGAATGACTTCTTGAAGCATTTCTCTTACCCCCGTGCAAGTTACTTGGCAATAAGGAGTGTATATTGGCTGACCTGCAGGAGGAACAAGGAAGCCACATTACTCTTCAGCATGTCCTACTAGTCAGATTAATGAGCTGTATTACCACCTGCCTCAGGGGAGATGGTGTGATCAATGCCCCCAGACTTGATGATGCTGTCTTAATGATGAATGGCATAGTGGAAAGATTTGGGAAAAGAAACCTAGCTCTACAGTAAATGAGCATGCCTGATACTAACAAGGAGGAAAATTAATATTAACATACATGAACCCTTTGGGGCAATTACAGTATATGAAAATATTAAAAATAAAATGTTAACATGCTGACTTGTTCAGCTTGTTTACTGTCTTGCCTAATGAATGATTCAGACTTTGAGCTATGGTTTCAGGCTGCCAGTCACATGTAGAAGTTCCTTGGTCAGAAAGACTGTGTACTGAGGAAAATTATCTCATAGAATACCTGCCATTAATCAGATGGAGAAAATTATCACAAATTTCCTGAGAATTAGACAATTTGACTCATGACTTAAAGTATGATATTGCATTAAGGACCTCAAGTTCAGACAGAAACAGACAAGTAATATGTTTTGTTGGAGAAGTTCCATGAAGATCTTAATAATTTTCATAATGTGGCTTTTAAGAACTCCAGGATTTGGGACTCGTTTACATTTTTGCTGATCACGAAATTCAGCCTCTGTTATTTATGCTATTTTATGGAGAGAGAGGGCAGAGACCAAATAGAAAAAGGGCCACTGGCATACCTTCCTTTTCAAGAATTTCACAAAGTCATTGGCAAATAGCAACAAAAACAAATCTAATTTACACACACACACACACACACACACGTATATCTTTGTATATATTATACAAAGATAAATTAAGAGGCAAACTTGCAAATAAAATAAATAAACATGATCCCCTGAGAAATTTAACATGATATGTTTAAAAGCTGGTTAATGCCAACTCTAGTGACCAAACTTCACAGTAAATTTGGTATCCCAAGTTAAAAATTATATTTGTACAATTAGAAAAGAAAATATCATGCTATTAAATTTTTTGAAGTTTAGTGTGCTCTAAGTCCCACAAAGTCAAGCTTGACAGAGTAGTAAAGAAATAGTCCGGCAAACAGTCATTTATTCACTTGCCCAAGGCAAGCAATAATTTGTGCCACTCCAATTTTAAAGAATGTTTATTTCATTAAATTAAATATGTTGCCTTTCTAACTCCTAAGGGGAGGATGGGTTGGTAAAAAGTTAATGAACTGTTAAAAATGTTTAGCAATTATGGGCAACTCTCAATTATCCACACTTATGGAGAATAGTATTTCAGTGAATATTTTTAAGTAGTTTATTCTTTCACATATAGCAGGTACAGAGGAGACCAGTCCTGGAACAAGTCTGATCATGACAGCAGAGGTTCATTTCAATCAGCATGTTTCAGGAAATGCTTTGGGTGTGATGAGCAAGAGAAAAAAGCTAGGCTGCAAAGTAGTGTGTGATGAGAAGAGAGGGACAAGTGCTTTTATAATCATATATTTATTGTATTTATAAGGCTCACTTAGGTATTTGTGATCCAATAGGTGGCAGTCTTTCTTTTAAATTGTTAGTGAAACTATCTCTGGCTAAGTGAGGAAGACTTGCACTGAAAAAAGAGATTTCCAAAGATACCTCCCTGCCCCCTCAGTGGGAGGAAGGGAGGAACATGTGGCCCTTTACAGTCATGGCGAGTATTTTAGACATGAGCAATTTTTCTGAATCCAAGTTCACAGGAAAATTTTAACTCGGCTAATTAGGATAAATTCTGCTTACCTCAATTCTCATGCAGTTTCCATGATCATAGGGTGGGGGTCATGGATTTAGAGTAGGAAGAAACCTTAGGGATCATCTAGTTCAATACCCTCATTTTATGGATGAGGAAACTTTTTCCTCTTAAGAAATAAAGATAGGTGACCTCTGGGCAGAGAATAGTCAAAGCAGCTAAAGAGGAAACATCCATTTTTCAATAATTTCTACCCTACCACTCCCCATTCTTCAAATCTCCTCTTTCCTTCCCCACCTCCCTCAAATTACCACACATGTATAATGACACTTTAGTTCTGTCTTACTGGAGAAATATTTTCAAAGGAGAACTTTTTCTCTCCTTTGAAACCTAATTTAATTTAATTTTCTCCTAAATGAAACCTAATTTAATGCTATAGTGGAAATTACTTCTCTTCTATTTCATTTTAAACCCTGAGACTGGGGCTCATCAATGGGACTCATCTAGCTTTATTATATGACAATAAGAATCTGTGCTACTAGGATTTACTTCTATCATCATTGCTATTCAGACCAAAAAACTGAGTGATGCCACTATAATAAGTAATGAAAAATAGTATGGATGGAAATCATGATGGTGTTTGGGTTTTTTTTTAAAGCCTAGATTAAAATCCTATCTCTGATACCTATTAGTTGTATATTCATTGGCAAATTATTCAACCTTTTTGAGCCATAGTTTTTTTTTTAATGTGTAAAATGGGGTTAATAATCCCTGTACTTACCTACTACCTAACATGGTTATTTTGAAACTCCAAAGAGGTATTAAGTATAATCATATGAGTATAAGTCTTATATAAATGCAAGTTATTATTATGTTAGTTTAGTGTGGAATGGTGGCAATGGAATCTGAGTACTTGGGATGAGAATTGGGGATGAGAATTACAAACAAGAGGTGGATTTGGGCAATTAACTTAAAAAGGAGAGATGGACTTGGTCTATAGTATTTAGTTATTTAGAATTGGATAGTAGGGGAGAAAAGATGGAAATAGTATCCATAGAAAAGGAAAAAGTTGGTGCCGTTAAAAAAAGAAAATTGGACAAAAAATGGACAATCTTCACAAGTAAGAAAATTAGAGAAAGACTCATTGACAGTCAAATGAAGAAAGAAATGCAGAAAAATAAGAAACTTGGAGAAAAAAAGAGGAAATGTGAACTGGAAATACATAAGAACTATAAGGAGAGATGATAATAAATGAAAGAACCATTAGAAAGTTATAAGAATTGTTAGGGCATGATGGTATGTACTTATACTTCCTGCTGCTGGGGAGACTGTCTAGTGGCCAAAGAGTTTTGAGCAGGGAAGAGAGAGAGGAAAAGGAAGAGAGGGAGAGAGGAAGGAACGAACGAAGGTAGGAGTAAAGGAAGAAAGGAAAGAAGAGAAGAAGGAAAAAAGGAAGGAAGGTAGAAGTGAAGAAAGGGAGGGAAGGAGAAAGAAAAGGAGGGAATGAACAAGGAAAGAAGGAAAAGAAGAAAGAAACATGGGAAGAAGGGAGGAAAGAAACATTAAGAACTGTATTTTTTTCTCTTTCTCTATAGGTTTGTCTAGATTTATTACTTTTTTCTGAATTTAGGTGAATACTCATTTAAGAATAGAAAGCCAGTAACAGAAATTATTCCTCTACCCCTGTAATGCCTTGCACCAGTAGATTCCCAAAAGAATGCTGCTGTTAACAGTTTTTAAGGTTCTGATTACACAGTAATAGTGAACACTCTGTTTATTCCATCACAAATCAAGGCAAACATTCACAATATATCACAATATAATATTCATAACATTATATCTTATCCCAGAATATAGTGTTCATAACAGCTTAACATTAGAATGGCCACACAGTTTTCACTACAGTGTCCAAAATATTTAGAACAAAGAACAGAAGAATGATCATCTGGTTTCCCTAAGGGGGAAACCCTCCTTACTTAATCATTCAGCCAATTCACAATATAATAATCAAGCTTGCACTCATGGGGCAACCATTAACTTAATCACTCACTAATCTAGATTCCCAATTACTAACTATCATTAGTCAATAGAACAGTCATTAGAAAACCACACAAACTCTCCACCCCTTGGTGTCCAGCAAACCTTAGTTTCCTCCAAGGGGAGGCCTTTTCTTCATCTCGATTCTGGGTGGTCTCCCTCATTCCCTGGATCCTCTTCCATGGTCCCAGCTCACCTGGATTCAGAAGCAGACAGTTCCCAGGTCCTCGTCCAGTCCTCAGAGGTAGACAGCTCCCAGGTCCTTGTCCAGTCCTCATGGCAGTCCCTGGCACACACTGAAGTTCACATGGTCCAGTACATCTCAAACCCTTCACTTCTTCTCTTGCCTGGAACTCAAGGATCAGCCAGGCCATGAACAAATAAAGTCTTATCCTGGTCATGCTTCTTCAGTCTTCTAGCAATTCAGCTGGCCCTAGGATTCAGAAGGAATATTGGCTTTCTGGGTAGCCTTCACAAGATGCTGAGACAATCCTGCTTCCTCCAACAGGAAAATTCCCATTCTGTCTCTCTGTCTCTAGAATTTTTCCTTATATACACACACTGGCCTCCTATCTCATCCAGTCCCCTTCTTCCACATCAACAGAGGAATTTATGCCTTCTCAAAAGTGGACAGGGCTCACACCTCCTATACTTAGCCCTAAATTACTAAGTGCTAAGTATCTGTTAAACTGATTGCTGTTACAACGTTCTCCCCAAAGCCTCCAATATCATTCCCAAAAGAAGCAAAACAAACAGTAAAATTACACTAGAGACGAAGCTACATTGCTTCCTTTGGGCTTTATGAAATCTGCAGAACTGGATGTTAGGCACAAACCAGTAGAATTCTGTTTTGAGTATACAAAAGATAACACTGGAAGACCTATTTATGTCTTGGGTAGGAGGGTAGCTACCACCACTGAGGCAAAGTGCTTCTTTAAGTAAGGGGGAGACTCAATTTCTTTCTTATTTCCTTTACTCTTGTACTTCCTAGGAAGATTCAAAAGGTCATTGAAAATAAGCATGATGGTAGCAGCCACTAGTGGACCCCATGGGCAATGTTAGTGAGTACCAATAGTCCTGAGGACCCTCTTTAATCACTATGCCCACAGTATTAGAAGAGGGTAGCTTGAGCTTTTGCTTTCGTTTCCACGAGTATCCCTTATACAAACTGCTACTCATTAAGTACCATTAATGATAATCACAATAAAAGATAATTGACCAAAGACTAACTGAGAATTCAATACATTTTGGAAAGAGGTCTCCAGTGGAGTGTCCCAAGAACTTGTGCTTGACCCTATGATGTTTAATATTTTTATCACTGACTTGAATGAAAACATATATGGCATTCTTATCAAATTTGAGGATGAAATAATACTAGGAGAGATAGTAAATATACTGTATAATATTCTGCATCACACACAGTCTTGATAAGCTAAAACAATGAGCTGAATTTAACAAGTTGTCAGCAAGGATAAATGTAAAATCTTATGCTAGGTTCAATCAACCTACTTTACAAGTGAAAGACAGGAAGTGTGGTTAGAGAGCAGGGTTTTTTTCTTCTGAAAATAGTCATAGGATCTAATGGACTGAAAGCTCAACATAAGACAGAAGAGCATCATGGTAGTCAGAATAGCTAATGAAATTTTGGGTTTCATTAAGCAAGACATAGCTTACAAGTACAAGGAGGTGATAACCCCATCGGACCCAGCACTTATCAGACCACATCTGGAGTATTGTGTTGAATTCTTGGTACCACATTTTAGATAGAGTACCACATTGATAGACTGGAGAGAATCCAGAAGAAGGCAGCCAGAATGCTGAAGGATCTTGAGTTCATGTCAGCTGACTACATGTCAAGTACGGCATAGTAGAGGTTCTTTTTAAGTATGGGTTGAAGTGGATAACAAGCGAGGTCTTTTCAAACTTTCAAATTCTATGATTCTGCAATTCTTTATCTGGTATAAGGTCCAACTGGAAGAAGGATTCCCTATGGCTAATGAGGTCTTCCAGTTGTTTCTATTTGTGGATGATGTGCTGATTATAATAAACCTCAGATGAGTAATAATTGTCATTTATGTCACACTTTAAAATTTATGAAATGCTCTTTCTATATGTCTTTATCATTGTCTTCTAATCTTTCTCTATTTTTGTCTTTTTCTTTGTTTCTTTGTTTCCATATCTATCTCTTTCTCTCTGTCTCACTCTTGGTTTTTGTATTGCTATTTCTCTGTTTCTCTCTCTTTGGCTACCATTTTTCTCATATCTTTCTCATTTGTCTACCAAAAATAAACACTTTTCCCCAAGAGTTTTAATCCTTGGGAAGTTACTTCTGATTGTTCAAATGAAATTATTTCAGAAATTAAAAGTGTTTTCTTTCTTGTTTCCAGTATATCCACTGAAATCTTTCTCAAGGGTGAACTGAAATAGGAGAGGAAAGTAAAGGAAAATTTATTGGAGAAAGGTGTTGCAAAAGAATATTACTTAAATCAATAAGCTGGTGGTGAAAAAATAGAAGTCTTCAGACCACACATTTAAGTGGGCAGGAAAAAAGATAGATTAAACATGTAAAAACTAATAATTTAATGAATTAATCATCAAATGAATAAGTAAAAAAAATGTTAGAACTAAGTAAAGAGAATAATTTCAGTAATTCAAAGACCTAGGTACAAGGAAGGTAAATGGGAGTATGAGGTGGTAAGCAAAAAGCCTGTAGGAATAGACTGCCCTCAAAGTAGTTTAATCAAAACTAACTACAGGGACAAAAAAAATGACTTAAAAGAGGAATCCCCTAAAAATCAATACAAGAGAAATAAATAGAGAAAGAACAGAAGGAAGGAATGAAGGAAGGAAAAAAATATGATCTTAGCAAACACAACCTTGCCTATAAATTGATAAAATAACCTAATTAAATGAAAGGCAAAAATGAATAAGAATAAAGCACAATAATATTTTTCCTGATTATTCAAACATATCTAAAAAATAAAGTCAAGTACAAGAAAATAAGAGAGTAGAAAAAGACTTAATATGCATCCCATAATTAAGAAATAACAGCCAGGATAAGAACATCACCAGACAAAGTGTAATTTAAAAATCATGTCAATAGAGATGAGCAGGTAAACTACATTAAGCTTAAAGGTATCATAGACAATGAGACAATACTAAATGTAAATATACCAAATGGCATAGAAAATAAATTCTCAAAGGAAAGATTAATTGAATTACAAAAATATGCAGTTATACAATATTGAAGGAGAAATAAATGTTCCTCTCTCAGACCTGAATAAATCAGATAAAAAGGAAATCATCAAATTGAACAAAATCATGCAGAAGCTATAGATGAATACATAGTATTCATACATAGAAATACATAGGATTTCTTGGATGAGAATAATAAATAATATACATAGTTCTCAGCACCATATAATACTTTTACAAAAAAAGTAACATGTGCTAGGGTGCAGAAAATTACTAACAAATGTAAAAATAGAAATACTAAGCATATATTTTACAGGTCATAACTTACTAAAATGAGTAATTACTATAAGGAATACAAACAAAGCATAGAGATACAAACGGAGACTTAACAATCATCTCAAATAATTAGTGGGTCAGAAAACAAATCATACAAATAACCAATAACTATGTGAAAAGAAATGATAAGAAAACATCAGATTTTCAGGACATAGGTAAAATAGACCTTGGTTGGAAAAACATCCCTGAAAATATATACTAACAAAATAGGAAAAAAAGAGAATTAATGTGATGAATGTGAAACTTTAAAAACTAAAAAAAAAAGTTCAAATCACAAAATATTAAAAATTAAAGGAGAAATAGAAAAAATTTAAAACAGACTAAAAATGATAAAGAAGGCTAAACACTGGATCTTTGAAAAGATTAACAAAATCAATAAACTTTTCACTAAACTAATGTAAAAGAAAAATTTGATTAACATATTTTTAAAAGAACAAGATAAAATTATGAGGATAAATGAAAAGAATTGTCAGAATATGCTGTACAAAACTATGTTAGAAAACTGATAATTGAAAGGAAATAGATAATTATGCTAAATGCAAACTAAAATAATGTGAAATAAAGATCATAACATATTTTTAAAAAATAAAATTGAGCAAGAAATAAAGGAAGTAGTAATGAAAAAAACTCTAATCCAGATAGATTCAAAGGCAAATTCTATTAAACACCCAAAGAGCAATTAATACCCCAAACAGATTATTCATAAAAATAAGAAATTAAAAAAAAATCTACCAAGCTCCCTTTTTGAGATAAACATAGCCCCAATATTTTAACCAGGAAGGATAAATCAAAGAAAGAAAATTCTAGATCAGTATCATTGATTGATCAATCAATCAACAAGCTTTTTTAAGTGCTTATGTACCAGACACTAAGCAAGCTGATAGGATCCAAAAATAACGATGAAACAGTTCCTTCCCTCAAGAAACTTACAAATTTCAGATAAAATCCTAGCAAAAAATATTACAGCAGTTATTTAAAATCACCATGACTAAGTTGGACAAATCAAGGATATATTATATCATAAATGATCATATTAAAAGCAAAAAAAGTCCAAGACACTGCTATTATGGCAAGAAATTCAGAAAATCCTTTGATAAAGTACAACATTAATTTATGCTAAATACTTTGGAATGCAGAAGCAGAGGAAAACAATTTAAAATATGGTTTGTATTTACATGTGTAGATATATCCGTATATCTACACATATGCTATTTATCACAGAAAACTAACCTTAGAGAAATATTAGAAGTTTTCCTGATTAATATGGGGTAAAATAAAGATGACTCCCATTTTTACTATTATTTAACAATTCCAAAAAATGCTAGTGATAGTAATAAGACAACAAAAAGGAACTGAAGACATAAACAAAAGTGGGACAAAACTATTCAATTGTAGACAATATGATAGCAAAATTTTGAGAATCAGCAAAGAAATGGAGACAATAGCAGTAGTAAGTAACGAGATACAAAAATACACAAAAATCATCAGTATTTTTATATATTGGTAATTAAATCCAAGAGGAAAAATGAAAATAAAATCTCACTTAAAATAACTGCAAAATGCATGAAATATTTGGGAGCAAACCTACCAAGATGCATACCAGAGACATATAATACTATTATTACAAAACATTATTTAATAAAACAAAGGGACAGGTAATTTGAGTAATATTCATTATTCATATTATGGCCCTGCCAACATTAGAAAACTGATGTCATTACCTATATTAATTTACAGACAGTGCTATGCCAATCAGACTTAAAAAGGTTCTGTTAAAGAGAATAATAGGATAACAATGTTTTGGTTGTTGTTGTTGTTGTTTTTAAGTATAAGAGGTATACTTTTAAGGGAAACAATGCAAGGAAAGTAATAATGAAAAGGGAATAATATTTCCAGAGTTCAAATTATACTACAAAGAACTAATTATCTAAACCATTTGATATTAGTTTTAAAAAAACCCAAAATAGTTTATTGGAACATACTAGATAAGCAAGAATCTGAAATCATCTAACTCAATAACCCAAGAATATAAATTCTTGTTCAGTAAACCCAAGAATATAAATTACTTGGAGAAGAATTCCTTATTTGACAAGAACTGATTGGAAAGCTGAATAATAGTTTGACAAGAAAAAAATTAGACTAAGATCAGCAGATTACACCATGTAGCCTAATAAATACTAAATAGACGTTTGATTTAAACTTGAAAGTCTGCTTCATTGGTATCCATACAATCTCAAAATAACTAGTGGAAGGTCCCAGAACATTAATTGGGCCTCCTATAAAGGATTCATAAAAGAACATGGATAAAAGCTACACAAGTTGAGAAGGCATGAGTACTTTTGGAAAGAGTACCCACAATGATAAGAATATAGATTCGTGAAGTATCATGGTCTGGTTTTTAGTCTTTTTTTTTTCCCCAGGAGAAAGTGTTTTGAGTTTTTAATTCATTGGTTAACTTTTTAGTTTACCCCCTTTCTTGAATGTATTAGCACAGGATTAGTATTAAGTATATGATAAGATTGTGTTTGGTATAATTTGGTATAATTATTTCACAACTACTTATTTTTATAACCTTATTCTTTTAACCTGGAAATTGTGGATTTTCCCTCCTATGTTAGTTCTAAAAATATAGACTTCCCAAGAATATTTATCCTTGGGAAACTGTCCTCATGGCTGCTCAGATGAGATTATTTCTGAAGTTTAAAATGCCCCCTTCATTGTTTCACTGTGTCCACTGGGATCTTTTTTAAGGATGAACTGAATAATCTTTCACCCTTGAAAGATAATTATAATGTTAGTGAATGCTGAGTTTGCCTTCCAATTCCTTAGCCACAAATGTCATCTTGCCACAGTGTTAAAAGCTGTTGCTCTGACAGTTTCAAATTATTTAGGGCTATACTGCACAGAAATTTTCTTGAATTATTAATAAATCTGCATAACTTTAGAGAAGTAGAAAATTGTAAAGGAGTAGAATCATTTGTTTTCTCCTATCCCTTCTTCAGGAAATATTGATTTTCTAAATATATTGGGGAAAATATACCTCAAAGTGAGAAGATTCAGTTTTGGATGGTATATATTATACAATAACTTAAACAGTATATATAAAGGGTAGAGATCATGTCTTGGCCATTTTTACATCACCTATAGTAAATAGCACAATGTCTTATAGATGCTTAATAAGCATTTATTGAATGAATGAATGAATAATCCTCAGCACTTAATACAGTTCCTAGCACATAAGAGGTTCTAAATTTATGCTTGTTAATTGAGTGAATGAGCAACTTGGATGACACAAAATTTGACTACATGAAAATTCAGATGATCTGGAAAAACTTTCCTCCGTTTTATTTGTGTATAGTATAATATTTATTCTGTCATTTGGTTACATAGTCCTTTCTGCTGTGTAAATTGACACAGGTGGACCTCTTCAGTCCTTTTCTCAAGTACACAGCTAGCTGGTGCAAAGGATAGCATGCTAAACTTGGTGTCAAAAACATCTGAGTCCAAATCTAGCCTCAGATGCTAGGCAAATCTCTATCTGCCTCAGTTTCCTCATCTATAAAATCAGGATAATCATAGCACCCACTTCTGAGGGAGTTATAAAGATCAAATGAAATAATATATAAGAAGGATAGGCTGATCCAATATAATAAAAATTACAATTCTGCCTAAACTAAATTACTTATCCAGTGCCATACCAATCAAACTATCAAAAAATTATTTGATAGAACTAGAAAAATAACAACAAAATTCATCTTGAAGATTAAAAGGTCAAGAATATCAAGGGAATTAATGGAAAAATACAAAGGTGGTCTAGCAACACCTGATCTCAAACTATATTATATAAGCAGTGATTGTCAAAACTATCTGTTACTGGCTCAGAAATAGAGTTGATTAGGTACACAAGACACAGTAATTCATTACCAGAGTAACCTAGTATTTGATAAACCCAAAGACCCCAGCTTTTTGGATAAGAACTGTATTTGATGAAAACTTCTTGGAAAACTGGAAAACAGTAGAACAAGAAGTAGGTATAGACTACATCTCATACATAGGTCAAAATGTGTGCATGATTTAGACATAAAGGGTGACACCCTAAGCAAATTAGAAGGAATAATCTATCTGTCAGATCTATGGGGAAGAGAAGAATTCATGACCAAACAAGAGAGAGAAAGAGCATTGTGAAAGGTAAAAAAAGATCATTTTGATTATATTAAATTAAGAAGCTTTTGTACAAACAAAACCAATGCAACCAAGATTAGAAGGAAAGCAATATGCTGAGAAACAATCTTTACAAGTGTCTCTGATAAAGATCTCATTTCTAAAATATATTGAGGACTCAGTCAAATTTATAAGAATACAAACCGTTCCCCAGTTGATAAATGATCAAAGGATATGAGCAGTTTTCAGATGAAAAAAAAATCAAAGCTATCTACAGGTATATGAAGAAATGATATAAATCACTTTTGATTAGAGAAATGCAAATTAAAACAACTCTGAGGCATCACCTCACACATATCAGATAGGCTAATATGACAAAAAAAGGAAAATGATAAATGTTTGAGAAGATGTGGGAAAATTGGAACACTAATGCACTACTGGTAGAGTTCCAAACTAATTCACCCATTCTGGAAAGCAATTTGGAACTATGCCTAAATGGCAACCAAACTGTGCATACCCTTTGATCCAACAACACTGCTACTAAATCCATATCCCAAAGAGATCATATAAAAGGGGAAAGGCCCTACATGTGCAAAAAAATCTGTAGGAACCCTTTGCATGGTGGCAGAATATGGGAAATTTAGGGAATACCCATTAATTGGGGAATGGCTGAACAAGCTGTGGTATATGAATGTAATGGAATACTATTGTGCAATTAGAAATGATGAATAGGCAGATTAAAAAAAAAACCCTGGAAAGACCTGTACAAACTGATGCAAAGTGAGATGAACTGAACCAGGAAAACACTGTACACAGTATCAGCAACATTGTGTGGTGATCAACAATGACTGGCTCAGCTCTTCTCAGCAGAACAATGATCCATGACAAATACAAAGGACTCACAAAGGAAAATATTATCCATATCCAGATAAAGAACTGATGGACTCTGAAAGTAGATCAAAGCATTTTTTAAATTTACTTTATTCTTTTTTGTGTGTTTTCCCCCTTTTGACTGGTTTCTTCTTTCACAACTATGACTATTATGAAAATACATTTTATAGGATTGCACATTTATAAACTATATCAAAACTCCTATTATTTTGAAGAGAGTTCTTGTCATGTCACAATCAGGATAATAAGAATTAAAAAAAATAATACAAGAAAGAATAAGTTACATGGGAATATAGAGAAGAGACTATTTCTAAGTAGGATTCAGTTAAAATATTCACAAAATAGTGGCATTTGAAGGTTAGTTAAGCTCCTGAAGGCCAAAAACAGTGAAAGGATTTCCCAAAGAGTAAAAACATAAAGTACTTGTGGTATAGTAATTTGGGAACTTTGGAGTCAAAAGACATCTGCTGTGTACCTAAGAACCTACTAGAAGTAGCAAGGCAGAGTAGGGAGTTGGTCTTGATGTCAGAAAGACCTAGATTCAAGCCCTTCCTCTGATACTGATTGTGTGATCTTAGGAGAAGTCACTTAATCCCTCAGTTTTCTAGGCAACTGTCCAAGACTGCAGGGCAACCCAAAAGTCTGAGCACATAACTAAGCTTTAATAGTTTAAATGGTTTTGACACCTTAAAACACTAAGGCTTTTGGCACATGCCATATACATTGCAAAAATGGTGCTGAACTCTATCAAAAGAAAGAGTTTTTTCACTTGGAAGTTTCCCATCGTAATGAAATCACAGGGATAGTCTAAATTCCTTTTATGCAACACTTGTATAGATTTTGGTCAGTTCCTAAAGACAACTAATAGATGTAAATCAGTCATCATAATAAGGAGAACAAAAAAAAATTAAGAGCTGCTTTAGTAAGCAAACTCTTAACCTCTTTGACAAGGAGAGATATATGACATCCAGAATAGATATCAGCTGAGAATATAAATCATTTCTAAAATCTCTGGAGAAAAATGATGGAAGATTACAAGTAGTGCTTGTACAACAGAAAGAAGCAGTAGACAGGAAACGTTAAATTAAAGAAATTTTAGGAGTCCAACTTAGTCATCACAAGTTTGTTTAAGGTTGAAACTGGAAAGAGGACAATAAAGGGACAAAATATGGAAAAGAGTTGTATTTAAATAAAAGTTACTTTCATTATGAAGAAAAGTTAAACTATCACACTAAGACTCTAATATCATAGTCTTAAATGTGCTCCTCTAGAAGAAGGAAAAGTCACTAGAGAAAACAAAGCTGGGAAAAGCTGAAGAGGTTGGTGGCAACACAATTGAGAGGCTATGAAGGGACTGATTTTCAAGATATCTGAAAAGAGAGGAGGATGCCAATGTCACAAAAAATAGACCTTATTGGCAAAAAGATGACCTCGGTTATATAACAACCACATTTGCATCAGTGGTATCATTGATGACTCTATGTGAAGGAACAATTAGGTTTGGTAAACCAATGCAGCTTGTTGGGACAGTAGATAGAATGCTGGGCCTGGAATTAGGGAGACCTGAGGTCAAATTCAAACTCTGACACTTACTAGCAGTGTGACCCTAGACAAGTCACTCGATCTCAGTTTCTTTATCTATAAGAGAGCACCTGTCTCCTAGGGTTATAGTAAAGATCAAATGAAATAACATTTGTAAAGCACTTAGCAAACCTTAGAGCACTATATAAATGCCAGTTGTTATCACAGGCACATATTTATTTATTATTGATTGCGTGAAATTTGTGGAGAAAAGCTGTTTCTCCACGGAGCCAAGATGGCGGCATAGAAGCAGCAAGGTCCTGCAGCTCCCACACCGCCACTCTAATCACCCATAAAATATGAGCCCAGACAAAGCCTAGGACTCTCAGACTCACAAAAATACAGAAAACACATCTCTCGCTAAAGGCAGCTTGGCAGCAGGGGCTCATCACGGTGGCCAGGAGCGGAGGCTGGCCCAGCCTGAAGCCGAGACTGCGGCCAGGCCCGGGGTGGTAGGAAGGAGCTGAGCTGAGCCAAGCCGAGCAGTGCTGTAGCCAGTCCACAGGACAGAAGATCTTCAGCCTCCAGCACCTTCACATCTACCAAAGCATGAAGAACGGGGACTGCAGAGGGGCAACTCAGCGGGAGGGGCTCGACCAGCAGGCCAGCAGACAGGGAGTGGCAAGCAGCATGGCCCAAAACTGCAGCCGGGGCCAGGTCAGGCCCCAGGGTGGTCAGGAGGAGCCAAGTCTCACAAGCCACAGCTGGAGTTTACTTCAGAGAAGATCTAGTGCACCTGAGGGAATCTTAACATCCACCAAATGAGGATTAGACGGTCAGTGAAACTGAAAGTGAAACTTTTGAAACTTAATTTGGGGTAGGAAAAGCAGTTCGGCCAATCTGCCCCAGGGGCAAGGAAGCAGTGGGGGAGGGGAACTGCTGCCGTAGTCCCCACTGGGCTGCTTCAGAGCCCCTGGCCTGTGGATCCCGGGGGCTGAATCCATTGATCAGGGACAAGTGCTGTTGCATTGAGTGGCCTGGATCCGGATCGTGGTCTTGGGTGGTGGTCCTGGGGTGCACTTTCAGCAAGCCAAAGCTGGGGGGGGGGGCGACAATAACCCCCTAATAGCTCTGGCAGCTGGGAAAACACCAGCAATTTGGAACAGAGCTTTCACCCCTGGAAGCAGAGTTTCACAGAGCTAAAAAAAACCAACCAATTAACTGACTGGCCAACATGAGGAAAAGGAAGCAAAATAAGAACAGCAATAAAACTCTAGAATCCTTTTTGGTGGACAAAACGGAGCAAAACATAGAATGGGAGGAAGACAACCCAGTCAGAAGTCCCACACCAAATGCTTCCAAGACAACTGAAGAATTCCTAGCAGCTATACAT
>CM053593.1:80026846-80083709 GCA_028646575.1 Pseudocheirus occidentalis | reverse complement strand
ATGTCCTGTAAAATCACACATCCATAGCCTGTATTGAATTGCTTGTCCTTCCAGTGGGGGTGGGTGACAAGGGAGGAATCGAAAGAATCTAGAATTTAAAGCTCTGCAATACCTGCAACTAGGAATTAAGATATACAGGGACTGGGATAGGGAGACCCTCGCTGCCCTACCAGAAAGTAAGAGAGCAGATCAGGGGAGGGCTTTACAGTGGGATCGCTGTTTGGGGGTTGGGGTAGGGGGAAGACGGGGAGAAAATTTGTAATTCAAAAATCTCATGAAAATGAATTATGTAAACAAGAAAACAAATTTTAAAAAATTAATAAAAAAAGAAGTCTATTGTAATAGTATAGATGAAAGATGATGAAGGAACAAAATAAGGGTGAGGGCATGTGAGTGAAGAGTAAGACAGCTATAAAGCAATAACCTAGGGCTGGAATTCATAGGGTTTAGCAACTGATTGTATATGAGGACTTCAGGAAAGGGAGTTAGACGATACTGACAGAGCAAATCTGGCTGATTGGAAGGATGCTACTGCCCATAACTGAAATAGGGATGTTTGGATGAAGGACAAGTTTTGGGGAGAGATAATGAATTCCACTAGACATGCTGAATGTGAGGTGCCTATAGGACATCTAAGTGGAGATGTCCAGAAGACTATTAGTGATATGAAACTGGGGTTCAAGATAGGCTATTTAGCACCCTACTAAACAATAACTTCCTTGAAGTCAAGAACCATGTCTTACACCCTCTTTAATACCACAGTGCTTAAAACTTTAATTGTTTGTTTCTGTCATCAACTCCTCCTTCTCCCTTGGTCTTGCAAAGAGAGATAAAATGGAAATAATGATGATGATAATGATGATGATGATGACATTGTGTCTGTTTCTTATTAAATGCATATTGAAGATCCTAAAAAAAACAAGATAAAATCTCAGCACCGAAAACCCAAGGAAAGGCCCTTCTTTCATCTTCACTGAAGGCAAGCCCTCAGCAATCTCACTTCCTGGGGAGACAAGGCTCAACAAAGTCATAGCCAATATCCTCATCAAGTCACTCTCTGCCTGTAGAACAGTCCCAGAACTTCTGAAAGTATCAGCAAGGCCCCCTTCCCGGATTTCTGTGAACATACAACAAGAAAATCCTTCTTCATGGCTTATGAATCAACAGCCAGGTTCCAGAACCTCCGCAACAGCAGTACTGTCCACCATCAGGTGAATCTGGAAAAACAACATCAAAAGAGACAGAAAAAAATACCAGAATCATAGTCATGCCTCCTTAGTTCTTGGCAGCTCCAGGTAGCAATTCTCAAAAATCCTGGGCAGCTCCAATGGGCTCTCAGCAGTCTCTCTCTCAGCAACTCAGACTCCATGATACTGGATACTGCTCTTCCCAAAGTCCTTCTGGCCTTCTCTGGGCTTGAGCCTTTCTTTCAATTCATTGCTCCTCCCAGTTCAGCCCTCTCTCTTCACATCAACAAGTCCATCCCACAAGTGGGATTCATAAGCTTTGGGTTTTAACACTCAACTCAAAAGCCAAGCCAATTCAGGGGCATCTCCAAATTCCATTACCATTACAGATATGCATGTTTCTTAGAACTTAATATGCCATTGCTTCATTAAGACATAGCCAGAGATATCTTCAATTATCAAAATCTATAGCAAAATTAAAAAGTATAAAGAAAAAATTGTTTGCCTAAAATTTCTTTATTTCTATGGCATAAAAAACTATGGAGATCCATAACATCAATAGAGGCAATAATTGATGGACACAAGTATAGCATTAAAGAACATAAGACCAATTATTTTAAAACCAAACTTTGGGTTAGGATGGAAAGGAACTTGTGACTTGATAGGCCCAAATCTATTGTACTACATACTGTTGGAAAGTTTGCCTTCACCACTTCGACCATCTCTTTCTATGCCTTTTTTTCCTACCTACAACATTTCATCTTTCCCCAGGGTTCCAATAACTTGGGGTCTCCAATCTGGGGAGAATGCAATTTTGTGGAAAACTAATATAATAATAATAATAATAACTATAGCTATGTGCTATAAGAAAAGACAACATGGGTATGCATGTTTTTAGAAAACCTGGGAAGATTTATATGAACTGATGCAAAGTGAAATGAGCAAAACCAGAATAACATTGTACACAGTAACAACAATATTGTAATTTTGCTCCACTTTGAAAGGCTTAGCTACCCTTACGGAGACAATGATAGAAGACAATTCCAAAAGAACTTTGATGAAGTATACTACCCATCTCCAGAGAGACAACTGATGAACTGAGTGCAGACTGGAGAATGCTTTTTAAAAAAACTTTCTTTATTTTTCTTGTTTATGTCTGGGTATTTTCTTTTGCAACAAAGCTAATACAAAAATATATTTTGCTTCACTTCACATGTATAATCGATATTGTATTGCCTGGCTTCTCAAGGAGTAGGGGTGGGAGGGTGGTGGAAAATTTAGAAGTAAAACAAAAATTTTAAATAAAAAATGAATGTTAAAAATCTGTATATATAATTGGGAGATATTTAATAAATATATTAAAATAATAATAGCATTTCTATAGCACCTGCTATTTGCCATGCTTCATCATAAGCATTTTATAAATATTATCTCATCCTCACAAGGGCCCTGGGAGGTAGAGGTAGATGCTAGTATTATCCCTATTTTACAGTTGAGGAACTGAGGCAAAAAGAAGTTAAGTGATTTGCCCAAGGTCACAGAGATAATAAATGTCTGAGAAGAGATTTGAATTTATGTCTTCCTGTCTCTAAGGCCAATGCTTTATCTACTGCATCACCTAGCTGCCAATTTTAATATTTACTAAAGTGGTATGGATATGCATATATTAAGACTGAAAAGGGTCAAATGACTTGTCCAGGGTCACACAGTTAATAAATATCTGAGGCAAGTCTTGACATCAGTCTTCCTAATTCAAAGAGTCTAGCATTCTATCTAATCTGATCGAATAACTGCCTCATAGGATAAATTGGAAATGGTGTTTATCCTTTGTTTTTGAAGAGGACTGATGATATCACCCACTGGGTGACTTGTGAGTGAATTGGATTTAAGTGAAGCAGAGCTGTGAAAAGTTGTCAGCCTCTTTCTCTTCTCACAAGTCATCAAAGTCCAGTGGCAAGACAAAGATTAATAGGACTGGAAACGACCTGGGATGCAGGGGATAACCTTGGTCTTTCTAAATTAAAGTATTCCTCAGGCCTCGGTTTATCTGATAATCAATGATAGGAAACTGGAATGTAGGAGTCTAAGGGTTAGATAAATTTGGAGATTATCTGAAAGAAGATGATGCTGAACCATAGGAATTGATGAGATCACCAAGTGAGATAATATAGAGGCAAAGGAGAAGAATGCCCAGGATAGAACCTTAGGGGATACCTATGGTTAGCAGGTATTACATGGATGAAGAACCAGCAAAAAAGATTGAAAAGTTGTCCATCAGAAAAACCAAGGGAGAACGGTGTTGCAAAAACCCAGAGAAGACAGAGTAGATAGAAGAAGGTGATCATCAGTGTCCAATACTGCAGACAGATCTAAAAAGAAGGAAGGTTGAGAAGAAGCCGTTTGATTTGGCAGGTAGATCACTGGTAACTCTGATGAGAATGATGGTAAGTTAGAATGATCATAAGTTAGAATGATGAAGGTTTAGAAGAGAACAAGAGGACAGGAAATGGAAGCACTGATTGTAGATTTGGAGTTTAACTGAGAAGGGAAGGGGAGATACAGGCTGGCAGTCATGAAAGGAGATAGTGAAGGTTTTTCTAATGATGAGGGAAAGTTTGTAGGTAGCAGGGTTAGAGTAGGGTTGTTGGCAGAGGAAATCTGCTGGAAAAGATGGGAATGAATCAAGGGTAAGTGTAAAAGTGTAAAATCTTGGCAGATTGGCCAAGTCATCATCAGAGACTAGAATGGGGAGAAAATGGTAGGGAACCATGTCAGAGGGAGATAATCATAGAGGGAAAGCTCTTGCATTAAGGGAGATAGGAAAAGGCTCAAGATTTTAGCCAAGACTTGAAGGAAACTGGGGAAGCAAGGAGGCAGGGATGAAGGAGAGAATTCCAAGCATGGGAGACAGTCAGTGAAAATGAATGGAGTTCAGAAATGGAGTGTCCCGTGTGAGGAAGAACAGGGAGGCTAGTGTGACTGGGTTATAGAGTTTGTGGTAGAGAATGAGGTATAGACTGGAAAGGTTCAAAGGGGTCAAGTTATGAAGGGCTTTGAAGAGCAGGTATCAGGTTATGTATTTGATCCTTGAGGGTTCCTATCCCCTAGGGAGCTGCTGGAGTTTATTGAATAGAGAAATGACTTGGTCAGATCTGCATTTTAGGAACATCAATTTGACAGCTGAGTGAAGGATGGACTGGAGTGGGAAGACATGAGGCAGAGACCAACCAGCAACTATTTCAATAGTCCAGGCTTGAGGTGATCAAGGGCTTATACCAAGGTAGTGTCAATGTCAGAAGAGAGAAGGTAGATATACAAAAAGATGTTATTAAAGTAGAACTGACAGAATTTTGAAAGAGTATTTATATTTTTGGATGAAGAGTCCCTTCAATAGCCCTTAAATCATACTACACTAGTGACTATTAACTTGCCTATACATAATACCAGTCCTATTGATACTTTAGCAGGAGTTCTCAATCTGAGTTTTATGTATTTGTTTTTTTTTAAAGATTTATTTCTAGTTATATTTCAGGATAATTGGTTTCCTTGTAATTCTATGTATTTTATTTAAAAATATTATTCTGACAGAGAACTGAGTCAAATTTATAAGAATAGAAACCATTCCCCAATTAACAAACAACAAAAATTATTAGTAAAATGCCTTGTCTGGTAGCCTTCTATAAAGTTAGCCATTGGCTTCATAGATGCCTCATAGAATTTCATTAGGGAAAAGCAGTATTTGTCATAACCCTTCCTTATTTTCACATTTAAGTACATGCTGAATATAGCCTTAAATCTGTAACATCTACAATCACGCAGCACCTTTTCCATGATTTTTCAGAGATCACTGACAGTGGTTTGGTACTCACATTTGCAAGTTGCTCCAGTTCATATAATCTGACTCTGCCATTTACAAGATCTGTGACCTTCAGCCTCAGCTTACTTATCTGTAATACAAGGAAGTTGGACTAGGTTGCCTCTAAAGTCTCCTCTAGCTCTAGTTTTGTCATCCTTTGGTATTGTGATCCTTGGAACGTTGTTTGGGCCTGGTGACATCCTTTCATTGAGAACAACTAAGTGTTTTTACCTTAGGCCTCCATGGGAAAGTGCTCCTTTTTCTGCCAAAGGTCCATGTCCTGGAATTTCATCAAGTGGATTGGAGGAACTTATTCTGGCCTTGAAACATATTCCACCAAGTCTCAAAGAGAGCTATGAAGTTGAATTTCCTTCCTTTTATTAAGATACCTAGTTCATTTAACTATGATGTGTACACCTATGTGTAGACATCTATGCCACAGGTATTTTTGCTGTCCTCTCCAACCATCTTTTTTTCCAGTCTTGTACCTGCTTCTCTTCTCTGATATTTGTCTTAGTCAGTGTTTGGGAGTGGTTTTTCTCCATCTCCTTTCATTTTCAGTTTAAAGCCCTCTTGATCAGAACTACAAGTCTCTAGGCAAATATATATATATATATATATATATATATATATATATATTTTTTTTTTTTTTTTGCTTTTTGGGGGACAGTTGGGGTTAAGTGACTTGCCCAAGGTCACACGGCTAGTTTTTTTGTGTTAAGTGTCTGAGGCCGGATTTGAACTCAGGTACTCCTGATTCCAGGGCCGGTGCTCTATTCACTGCACCACCTAGCCGCCCCTAGGCAAATATATTTTTATCATCCTGTTTGTTCCATTCCAGCTCTGAGAAATAGTCATTCTTGTATCTTTTCCTTCAGAGTGCCCACTATTTTGCTAAGATTTTCCAATTTTTCTTCTAAATTGTTTCTTCCTTTAGTTCTTTTATTATGCCTTTAATCAGCTATTTTTACAGCTTTTTTTTTTACATTACAAAATCATGCCTTTTTACAGCTTTTTTATCCTCCCTTCCCAACCTTGACCCTCAATCTGGTATTCCTTGACTGGTTTTCAGAGAGGGATTCTGGGAGGACTTGGCCACTATACATAGAGAGAAGGGATTCCAGCGGAGTCAGTGGAAAGCAGAATATCCTTTTATCTTGAAGGACATGGAGGGAGGGATTCATACCTGCCCCAAGTCTCCAGCGTATATATCATTATACCTTAAAGCATGGATACTGGGGAGTCCACAGATTCCCTGAGCCAGGAAACAGATATAGAATAAACTATTGCTTCCAAGTCCTACTTATAAGCTAGCTCTGTCCTAGGGATACTGGATCTCCTAGTCATAGTGGCCCCCAAGTCTATTCTCTCTTCCCAGTACATCATTTGTTCCTCTTTGCCCTTTCCTAACAGCCACCTCATGCTCCCCACCTCCATCAACCACTTCTCTTCCTCCCCCCTCTTTGCCATCTTTCCCTTGTCTACTCTTATAATGAATGCAACTTTGAAAATGTTCACAATGTGATGATATGTGAAACTATTTTTCATTGTATTAATATGAAAAAAATTATATTTTTGACAAAAGATATAATAATAATAATAATCATTATTATTATTATTATTCTGAAATAACAACCAAAAAGTCTGGTCCCTGTTCTCTTTCTACATTTTAATTTGTAGGTATTGAAGTTATTCTTTGTATCTGGGGGTCTACGTTGGGATTTTCTTACCCTGTAGTATTTCTGAATTATATTCATAGTTTTCCTTTGCATGGCCATTTCCTCTGTCTCTCTATTGGTCTCAAGCCTCCCTGAGAGACTTAGTTATTGAACCAATCACTCTGGTTTAAGGAAGAAAAAAAGTCATTTATTAAATATCTTCTATGTGTCAGGCACTTTCCAAAATCATCTTATTTGAGGTTCACAAAAATCTTGTAAGGTTGGTACTATTATTATTCCCATTTTATAGTTGAGGAAACTAAGGCAGACAGAGGTTAAGTGATATGCTTAGCATGGCATAGCTAGTAAGTATCTGAAGTTGAATTTCAACTCCAAACCCATCATCTTTTCTATCATGCTAGGGAGCTGAGCTCCCTCGTAAAGGTAGGGAGGGAGGTGCTCTGATAGTCTAGGAATGAAGGCCCTTGGTGATTGGCCATGCCATCTGAAGTTAGTCTGAAGCTTGCTTTACCTGGGCTGCTGCTTGGAAGAGCCTAGAGTGAAGAATCCAGGAGGAACTTGGGACTGGACAGCAGGGTGAGGTGATTTTTGTCCCTTACTTGCACCCCATACACATCTTCCATCCTTCTCTGGCTAACTTCAAGCTTCCTTTTGGAGCTCAAAAGTCTGAGGTGTAGGGTTGGGGAGAGGAGAGGCAGGATGGCAGAGCATAAATGCAATTTTTTAGCTATTTGTTTTTGTTTTAAAATGTTTGGAAGCAATGTCTTTGTTTTATTTTGTAAATACATTTTTTTAAGCCTACGGGCACATTCTGTGTCCTTCTCCCTCCTTCTCAATGTAATTTCCTTAAGGGCTAGGACTGTTTTGTATCTTCAGTACTTGGTACAGGACTTTACATATGTTGTTTGGTCATTTTACAGTCATGTCTGACTCTTTATGGCATTACTTGGGGTGTTCTGGCAAAGATACTGGAATGGTTTGCCATTTCCTTCTCCATCTCATTTTGCATATGAAGAACTGAGGCAAATAGGGTTAAGTGATTTACCCAGGGTCATACAGCTGGCCAGTATCTGAGGTCACATCTGAACTCATGAAAATGAAGCTTCCTGATTCTAGATTGGGCACTGTATCCACTGTGACACCTAGCTGTCCTGCCTCCCTATTACCTCTTAGATAAAATGTAGACTTTTAAATTCATATTTAAAAGCCCTATGCAACCTGGTCCTGGCTTATTTTTGCAGCGTCATTGGACAGTACTCCCCATGCACTCTGAATCTCAGCCAAACTGGCCTTCTTTCCATTCCTTACCCATGACTTTGCATTCTCATACCTGGAATGCATTCTCTTCTTTCCTTTACCTCGAGTCTGCTTCCATTAAGATGTAGCTGAGATACCATCACCTAAATGAATCCTTTCTTGATTCTCACTCCATCTATTAGTGACTTCCCTCCAAAACTGTTATATTTAACTATTTTGTATACATTTATGTTATATATATATGTCTATATACACATATTTTATATATATTTTATATGTACTTGTTGTCTCCCCATTAGAATGTAAACATATTGTGAATAGGGATTATTTCATTCTTTGAACTTTTATTTTCAGTGCCTGGCACATAGTAGATGCTTAATAAGCACTTGGTAATTAATTGACTGACCCTTCCTAAAGATTTTACTCTCATTTTCACTTCCTGGGAGAATATTCTGTGAGGGAGTTAGGTTTCTTCCCAACCGACAGGCCAAATACTCCCATTATGGCATTTTTAACAATAATAGGAATAAATGGTCCCAACCACCCTTTATCAAATGTGTTTAAAGTGTATCATAGCATTGACATAATACTGAATATAGTACCAATATGATGTGTCTGTTATTGTTAAGGATCTGAGTGTTTAAGGCATTTACTAAAAGATGCAATTTTCCTATTATTTTTTCTTTATCCCTGGTATTTGCTACTAAGATTTCTTTAGAAGTGGGGAAAAAAGCAGTTTAGGATGCCTTTGTACTTGGAAAAATTAAGAAACACTGTAAACTCAGCAGAGTTTTAGTTAAAAGAAGGCATGGAATATAATACCTATAATAGCATAACAGAATTTAGTTGAACTCTCATTTAAATATAAAATTACAACATATTTACATATAAAAGTTGCTTAACAAATACTTGCTAATAGAAATGTTTTCCTTTATTCCATGTGATATCAAAAAAAAACCCCCATTTACTTAGTTTATCCTATTCCTAGCTATATGTTATGTTGCTCAGTTCTTTGCATAGCTTTGGTCTAGCCTATCTCAACTATTAATAATTAAACTGCTAAATATTAAATGAATACCATTTTGTTGCTTACAACAAAAATATCTTAGTGGCCCTCTTAAATTTATCCAGACAGATATTTGGCTTTGAAAGGAACCAGCAGCTCTGCAGCTCTATCCTGTCTCCTAAAGCAAGTTTCATCTCAATGATTTGCCTTGATCTGAAGTGCTGATCTTCTCTTTTCTGCCCTCAGTTGAAGCTAATTAACCCAATCAGTCTTTTTTGTATGAATCACTCAGCATAACAGCATTTTTCAACTTGACTTATTTTTAAAGGAATCAGGACTTAAATTTACAGAACTGAGGAGTTGGAAGGCACATTACAGGCTGTCACGCCCTCTGTGACCAGGAATCCCCTCCATAATACTCCTCATATGTAGTTATACATCATCAACTTGAAGACCTCTAGAAAAGGAGATTCTATGTGCTCTTCAAACAGACAATTCTACTTTTGAATCTTTCTAGTTGTTCAGACATGTTTCTGTCTGAACCTGTGCTCAAGACAGTGCCAAGGAATCTGTTATCTCATGAAAACAAGCATTTCCTCCTCAACCTATCAAGGTTTGCTCATTCCCATCCTGTTTTTCTTGCCTTGGGAATATTTCTTGAGAGTCTAAAGTCTAGATTCAAGGTTCTTAACTCTGAACATGTGTGTGTGTATGTGTGTGTGTGCGTGTGTGTGTGAGTGAGAAAGAGAGACAGAGACAGAGACAGAGAGGGACACAGAGAGAGATCTCTTTGACAGTCTGGGAATGCCCATAGACTCCTCAGAATAATGTTTTTAAATGCATTAGGTAAAATACATTAGATTACAAAGGTAATCAATTGTATTGAAATAGTTGTCCAAATATTGAAACAAGTTCACAGACACCAGGTTACAAACCCGTCATTAAGATAATCAGATACTGTGTGACTACCAGTGAAGTATTAGGGCTATTCGTTGGTTATCCATTCTTCCGGTTGCCTGTCTGACTCCCAGTTTTTCCTAGTCATACATTTCTATGATATATGTTATACTGTTTATCTTGTGTAAGCCTTCATTTTTCCCCTACTTAGTTTAAAATTTTTTTTCCCAATTACATGTAAAGATAGTTTTCAACACTCATTTTCATAAGATTTTGAGTTCCAAATTTTTTTTCTCCCTCAAGATGACAAGATGACACCTAATCTGATATAGGTTATTTGTGTACAATCACATTAAACATATTTCCACACTAGTTGTGTTGTGAAAGAAGAATCAGAACAAAAGGGAGAAACCAGGAAAAAGAAAAAACAAAAAAATGAAGAGTATGCTTTGATCTGAATTCAGAATCTGTAGTTCTTTCTCTGGATGTAGATGGCATTTCCATCACGAGTGAAAGCCCTCATTTGTAATGTATTATATCATGCCAGATACATAATTTCTTCATTGCCCATTGGATGATTCTGAACTTCATTTCCTTGGAGACTGTAAGGCTGATGTTAAAAATATGGTCCTTCATTTCAGGAAAAAGCTCAGGGTCAGTAAAAGAATGGTATAGTTTCCTAAAAGTAATCTAGTTTGTTCCAACTATGCCTATCCAATTCTGGGCCCAAATTATTATACATTTATAGTGTCTGCCCAAAATACCTATACAGATGGGAAAAAAAACTAGCTATGGAATATTTTTTTCTCTGACACACAGCACTGAATTTCCCAACTTAGAGCCAATTTTGGCAGTTTTCATCTCTTTGTTTTTTCCTATGTAGATAGAAGAAATTCCTTTTGGTGGTTTTGTGTTGCATTTATGATTCAGGACTTGATGCAATTAGGACAATTTTATCCACAAAAAACAACATTTGCTAGAATTCACTGTACGTAAGGAATTCTTCCATTTGGACCTTGGCCTCAGTATCATCAACGATAATGGGAAATACCTTTGGTGAGTGTACATCTTTTGTCTCATGATTTAT
The DNA here is from genome assembly GCA_028646575.1 of Pseudocheirus occidentalis. Taxonomy (NCBI): domain Eukaryota; kingdom Metazoa; phylum Chordata; class Mammalia; order Diprotodontia; family Pseudocheiridae; genus Pseudocheirus; species Pseudocheirus occidentalis. Next base: position 80,072,740 of record CM053593.1, on the reverse strand, counting down.
TTGATATTAATGATCAGAGGATTGTTAAACAAAGCATCTTTCTTGGCCCCTTTTCTCTTTTCATTCTATACTACCATGCTTGGCCATTCCATTCGCTTCCATGTGTTCAATTATCTTTTTCAATGTATAAGATTTTCATATCTATTTCTTCGATCTTATCCTCTCATTATTTCTAGCTTCACATCACCAACTATCTTTTGGAGAATTCAAACCGGATATTCCACAGACTTCTTAAGCTCAAAGTGTCCAAAACTGAACTCATTCTCTTTTCCCCAAAATCCTCCCCCTTCCAAATTTCACTATTATTATTGAGGCTACTTTCATCCTCCCAGTTGCCAAATCTCAAAACCTCAGCATCATCAAGATGTTGTTCTAGTTGTTCTACTCACCCCTATATCTAATATGTCTGACTATAACTTTAAACCCAAATCACTTTGGCTCTAACTGATTAACCAATAATAGGTCCCAGTCCAAGTCTCACAGGCTCATTGCTTGGGTTTTGATGATTCAGAGTGAATGAAATACCAATTGTTTCTGTCCTCACCAGAAACTCTGATTGATTCTTTTGTGAAATCAAGCTAGGCCATCTTTTATCTCAATTCTTACCTAGCCTTTATTTTCACTGAATGGGTGTCACTTCAGACAAATCGAGACTTGGGAAAGATTTTAGCATAACAAGATCAAGGTCTCTCATCCCATCTGGGGTCATCACCAGTCACCCTGACCTATGTCTTGCCACTGGACCCTGATGACTAGAGGAGACAGTGAGGCTGATGACTTTTCACAGCCCTGCCTCACTTAAATCTAATTCACTTGCAAGTCAAGACATTACCCTCCTGGTGTCATTGGTCCTCTTCAAGAACAAAGGACAAACAAGAACAATCTGAGAGCTCCCTGCTCTGAAATATCCAATCCCCTTGAGACCTTCTCAAACTGGAACACCCATCCTCACATCCTCATGACTTGCACCCCTTTCCCATTGGTGAATTCCTCCTGTAGTCTCCATTTTGTGGAATGGCCCAGGCCTTCTGTTCATATCTCAGCTCTATTCTTGACTTCCACACTTATACTCATATGCCTGGTACTTTACTCCTTGCCTCCACCTCTCTTTTCTGTATTCTCTTCCCAAATTACCATGTAAGCCCCTTAAAGATAGGAATTATCTTTCTGCTTGTATTTGCATCCTCAGAACTTTACGTAGTGTCTAGCACATAGTAAAAGCTTAATAAATATTTGTTTCCTTCTTTCCAAAAAGTTCCAGTGGCTCCCCATTACTACTCGTATCAATTACAAATCCCTCTGTTTGATTTTCATAACCTAATCCCTTACTACCTTTCCAGTCTTCTTGCACTTTACTCCCCTTTGTGTACTCTGCAGTTCAGTGACACTGGTCTCCTTGATGTTCCTCCCGCAAGACTGTACATCATCTGACCATGCATTTCACCAGCTGTCCCACGTGCCTAGAATGTTCTCCCTCCTCATCTCTTCCTTTTGGCTGCCCTGACTTCCTTCAAGTTTCAGCTAAACAAGACAATTCCAAAGGACCCATGATGAAAAATGCTCTCTGCTTCCAGAGAGAACAGATGAGCTCCAAATGCAGATTAAAGCATGCTTCTTTTTCAACTTTTTTTACTTTTCTTGAATATTTTTATCCTTGTTTTCTTTTGCAACAATGCTAATATGGAAATAAGACTTTCATGACTTTACATGTATAATTGATATCAAATTGCTTGTTATCTTTTTTTTTGCTTTTTGGAGGGCAGTTGGGGTTAAGTGACTTGCCCAAGGTCACACGGCTAGTTTTTTTTTTTTTGAGTTAAGTGTCTGAGGCCGGATTTGAACTCAGGTACTCCTGACTCCAGGGCCGGTGCTCTATTCACTGCGCCACCTAGCCGCCCCAAATTGCTTGTTATCTTAAGGAAGGGCAGGAGGGAGAGAATCTATAACTCAAAATGTTAAAAATGCATGTAAACTTTTTCTTACATATTATTGGAAAATATCTGACAAAATAAATAAAAATTTTTTTAAACATCTCAGCTAAAATCCTGCCGTTTACAAGAAGCCTCCAAAGTCTTCTTCGTTGTTAATATTTTCCTTGGAGGTCATCTTGAATTTATATATATATATATATATATATACACACACACACACACACACACATATATACACACACACTATTATATGTATGTATGTATGTGCATGTGTATACATATATGCACATACATACATACATACACAGAGTGAACTTTGTTTATACTTAGCTATTCACGTGTTGTCTTCCCTTATTAGATTGTGAGCTCCTTGAGAGCAAGGGTTCTTTTTGTCTTTCTTTGTATTTCTAGCCATTTATATAGTGCCTGGTACATAGTAGGTGCTTAATAAATGCTCATTGACTAGCTGCAAAGTTATTTTTGTTGTTTCATCTTTCAGGGAATCATGTATGATTTTGACATCTCAAAGGAAAAATTATTGAAGGCAACCATTTCGTTTGGCGGAACTGAATGCTCTTTTGTAGTGAATGAACAATAAGCATGGCCAGCACTTGTACTCTCTATAATTTTTGGTTAATCATGTGACTGATATTAGCATTTGTAGAATATTGTTTGCAAAGGCATGCCTCTTCTCATATCTTCATCAAGAGTGCTGTAAATATGAGTGTAGATTATTCTTACTGGCCTGAAGACCTTGTATGTTCCTTTTCACTGTTCCCTCAGGGTTTTCCACTTAAGGAGATTTAGGGGCATCTAATCTCTCCACCATTATTGGTTCAAGCCTTTGCCAATTGTGTTCACCCAGTTTTAGGGGCCCCTACATACCAGTTGCCTTTAACCACTTAACAGTCAGATTAACTTTGGCAAAGGAATATTTCCTTCAAAGGTATAGCAAGAGCTATATTCACCCCCAACTCCTGAGAGGCATCATACCCCTTTTCACTACCTCAGTCTCTAGAGAGGCTGGGGAATTCGGTTCCATAGTCTAGTGCAATTTCTATATAACATGGTTCTACCATGTTCCAAGTCCAAAGCCCTGCTGGGCTCAGGTTCTGGTTCCCTGACTTCTCAGTGCTTCTCTGCCAGGCTAGTAGCGACATCCAGCATAGGATCCTGTCTCCAAGGTCACTCTAACTCAAGCCCCTGGATTTGGAGACTCTACCACTTGCTCCTAGAACTGAAAGAATCTCAGGAGTGTAAGAAATAAAAGGGAGAGGGGGGAAGGTAACCTTTCGTCAATGCATGGTACCTTGACTTTGGGTGAATAAGGGAAGGGAAAAGGTTAGGCACTTACAAAGCTCCTACTATGTGCCAGATGCTACACTAAGCACTTTACAAATATTATCTCATTTGATCCTCACAACTCTTTGAGATATTATTATTCTCATTTTACAGTTAAGGAAATTAAGGAAGACACAAGTTCAATGACTTGCCTAGGGTCACACACTTCCTTGCCTAGGAAGTGTCTGAGGCTGGTTTTGAATTCATATCATCCTGATTCCAGACCCAGTAATATCTGCTGCCTCAGGGTCTTCCATTCCTGAATGTTGCTAGAAAGAGAAACAAGACCGTCCCAGCGTAGAGTGTAGAAGTGTAGAGTAGTTTTAAATATGTAACTTGTTCTGGTTACATGACCAATGAAACAGGCTGCTCCCATCCACATTGTAGGAAAGAGCAAGATGTCTTCTCCCAGACACAGGTCCCTGTTGTCTCCCATATAGGTGCCTCCATTTTAGGCGGTCTGGGCATTCATAAAGCCCAGTTAAATGATAAAAAATTTGTATGTAAGTGGTATGTTGCTCACTTTTGGAATACTGAAATAAAGAAACAGATGTCATTTTTGCTTTCTAATACTGTTTATTTAAGCAGGGTTACATAAATGGAGTTAGGTTACTTTCATGGAGATGTTCATGGAGGCATCTCAGCAACTGCTGGTGTGCAGCTCTCTGCGTTGCCCTCAGTCCCAACTCAGCCTTGGTAGAACAGCTTTGGAAAGGAAGGGTCTCCCCAAGTCTGGGAGACAATTAGGTGCTTCCTGCTGGGCTCTTTTATAGGTTTACATGACTTGTTCCTGAGCCAAGACTATCTGGATGCAGCTGTTGCCATTATCAGGGCTGGTTGCATTCTTCGTGGTTTAGGCTACTTTAGAAAACTTCCTGATATACACATAGAAGCAAATTTAATGTGGAGAGGTCATTCACTGAATGTCTTCTACAGTAACCTTGTACTCCCTCTCTGGATGGGAAAGTGGGCATATAGCAAAGTAGATGAGACTTTTTCTCAATCACTTTTTTTGGTAATAAGGTCTGATTTTTTCCCCCTCATGCATTTTACATCATCCCTTCTTTTAGATACACTGAGAATCAATCCTTCAGAGTCCTGAAAATTGTGTCACCTCCAGCCGAGACCTGCTCTTTGTATTCTTGGTCGATTCGACCTGATTTTCTTATCTTTATTTTTTCAGTGTCATTTTCATTCCTTAGGTGGCACATTTGGGACTGTGAAGTTAAAAGTCCAGATGTATTACATCCTCTGTCCTTGGTGGTAAAAAAAGTTCATTATAAAAATCTTGACAGCTTCCCTCCCCCAGTTTTGTTTATTGTTCTCCTTTTAGATTCACCTTTAAATGCCTTCAGGATGTCACTGTTTACCTGGGTCTCTTGCCAAGCTTTCTTTAAAAATTGTCTTTCCCCTCATTGGTTCTTACTGTTTGATGAGCTGATGACATTCATAATCTCTCATTATCCTCTTCTGTATGAATTTATATTCTGAACTGGTTTTGCCAGTTTGTTTGCCATGCTTCTCTATTGCACATCATTACAGTATCACAGAATTTGAGAGTTGCAAGGGACATCAGAAGTCTTCCAGTCCCACTGATACAAAGGGAATCTCCTTTGTATGTCTGACAATTGGTTATTCAGTCTCTGCTTTGAGAACTCCAGTGAAGAAAAACTCACCACCTCTGGATGGCTCTAATAGTTGGAAAGGTTTTTTTGGATTTCTTTTTTCTTTTTTTGCTACTATCAAACCTGAATTTATCTCTGTTCATTATTCCTTGTTTTGTTCTTTGGGACCAAATAGAATGAGTGTAATATGTTCCCTTGTTATAGTTCTTCAGATACTTGAAGACAGCTATTACGTCCTCCATGAGTCTTCTTTTATTTTCATCTAAACATGACCATTTCCTTCAATCCTTCCTCATATATCATAGACTCAGTGCGCTTTACCATTCTACTTTTCCTTCTCTGTACACATTCCAGTGTAGTGTCCTTAAGTCATGGTTCTCAGAACTTAAGTTAACATTCCACATAAGGTTTGATGAGAACATAGCATATCGTGTGGATATCACTTTCTTATTCCTGGAAGTTATGCCCACCCCCTCTTCATGCAACCCAAGGTCCTGACTCTGCCATCCTATATGCAAATATATGCAAATTGGATGAGCACACTAATTATGCTAACTCCAAACATGGATCAAAAATTAAACAGAGAACTGTACATATTCCTGTGGTATTTCATTGATGATCTCCTTCCACATCTATATTGAACCATGAACAACTAGTTTTTGAGTCTGACTATGCAACAAGTTCTGAATTTATCTGTATATATTATGATCTAGTCTGCATCTCTTTATTTTCTCCACAAGAAAAGTATGAGTACTCTATAAAAAGCTTTGCTTGAACCTAGGTAAACATTCCTACAACATTCTTCTTATCCACCAATTCTATAATCTTGTCAAAAAAGAAATAAGATTAGTCTGGCATGACTTGTTCTTGATAAAGTGATGCTAGCTCTATGTTGTCATGACTTTTTCTAGGTCAGTGGTTCTCAACCTTCCTAATGCCGTGATCCTTTAATACTTGTATGTGGATGTATCTGCATGTGGGTGGACCCACCTGGAGATGGATGGAGGAGTGCTGTCTTGGTTCCTAAGACCATCGGAAATATGTGCTTTCCAATGGTCTTAGGCATCCCCTGTGACCTCTGTGAAATGGTCTTTTGAGCCCCAAAGGGGTTGCGACCCCACAGGTTGAGAACCACTGTTCTAGATGTTGGTAAACTATTTCTCTAGTGATTCATTCTAGAATTTTCCTAAAAATCAAAGTGAAGCTCATTGACCTATAGTTTGCAGACCATTCTCTTCCCTGTTTTGATTATTGGGACAGTTCCCTCTCTCTAAGTATTTGATAGTTCTTTTGATCTCCCCATTATAGTAATTGATTTACTGCAGAACTTCTTTAGGAATAAATATAATCTATACTGATGCCTGTTCTTTCATCTATTCCCCATTTTTTGGTGTCACCAGTTTGTTTATATAAGTCAGGTTGGCATTGTTTTATTTGTATATAATTTATTTTCTTGTTTTATCTTTTCTTTTACTTTTATATTAATTTTTATCTTTGCTCTAATAAGCTAGTAGTTAATCTATACACACGTACACACATACACATGTGTGTATATACTGACAGCTGAGTCAAGAATGACTCCAGTATCAGTAATGAGTTGTTTTCTATCTGTTAAATCACAATCACTGTATATTTTGTGATGTAATTTGTTTGGTATGTCCAGTGTCTCTCGATTGTTTTCTAGAAAAATGTGTTTATGATACATTATGATAGACATACAGCTTCTCTGTAAACTCTAAACAGGCTTGTCTTGTTTCTTTATTCCTGAGCCATATCTTCCAACATATTTTTCCTCCTCCTCCTTCACATCTATTTTTGCATTGAAGTCACTGAGTATCAAAATATGTGTTTATTTAATGTAGAGGGTCTTATTGAAGTTACTACCTCTTTATCCTTTGTAGCCAATAATGACCCATAAGCTTCAAATCACTTTCATGATGTCCCTTTTGCTAACTCTGATCCTAAGCACTGTTATAGATGATCAAATGCCTCATTAAATTCTTGCCTTTGAATATGTGGTGAAATTGATATTGCCAATTCTTTTATTTGCTTCTCCAAAGAGAACACGTGAGCCTTCTTTCCATTTAGCTGTAACTTCCTTTAGTTTTCTGCTTTTATCTGTAGTAAGAATGTCAAGATTGATATGCTTCATTTTTTCTAGTCCTCATTGGTCATTGTATAAGAATTTTACCTTTAAAAGTGTCAATACCTAAGTTAAGATGGTCTAAAAATGGATTCTTTTCACTTTTGGTTTCCTTTTCTCCTATTCTGCCAGTCAGTACAGAAAGAGAAGGGGGATGTTCACAGAACTGATGACCGTTTTTTATTTTTCTTTGTATAACTCCCCTTCTGGGGATACTTCCTCAATTCCTACTCAGATTGTTGGGCTGGACCCTGCAAAGGGCTCCTAATGACTACTCCCCTCAGAATTTCAAGGGAAATTCTCAGGGGTTGTAGCTTCTAACAGTGTTGCTAGTCAGCCTTCATTGGTATTCTTTTAATCAATACGAGTTAGTCAGCCTTCACTTATCTTTTTTTAAAAAATGTTGTGATAAGCTGGAGTAAGTAGCTCCCAAAAGTTTAAAGTACACCTTCCCACAAATACACACAGGGTTCAAGGGAGAGTATACAAAAAGTACAACAATAGTAAGGTAGATCTGTAGAGAATATATATGGCCAAGGGCAAACTCCCAGTTCTTGGCTCCTAGAAGTCCTTTTCTCCCTTCCTGGAGATATCATGAAGTTCCCTCTTAAATGTGGTATTTTGCTAGGCTCTGAGAGTCAGTGCTCTATTACAGTCAATAGCTGCTACTTCTCTTTGTCACAAGGGGTCTAACTCCTTGAAACTGCTGCTATCCCCAGTTCATTGTCTTCCTAGATCTGTTTCTATGTGCTTCCTCTGTCATTAGCCCCTACTATTTGGGCGAACATTGCTACCACATCTGGTGAACTCTGATGTATTCTGTCACCGACTGATTGTTGGTGTGACCTACACCAACAAGTGTTTCTTGAACACTTTCCTCTCAGAAAGTCTTTTCATTTAAAAGCAGGAAAGAATCAGAAGCCATGGGGGCTGCTACGTGGCTCTGTGAATAGAGCACCAGCCCGTGGAGGACCTGAGTTCAAATATGGCCTCAGATGTTTACCACTTACTAGCTGTGTGACCTTGGGCAAGTCATGTAACCCCAATTGCCCTGCCTTCCCCCTTCCAACAACAAAACAAAACAAAAAAAAGCATTATTACCTAAAAAAAGAAAGAAAGCAAGCTCTGGAACATGAGGTACCACTGAGAGAAAGCAAACCTTAGTAAGCATCCCAGGGAGACAATAGGAGGATACTGGGTACTTAGGGCAAGCAAGCAAACTTAATTTCAAAATTATGCCTGGGCCCCATCCTGACATGGAATAAATAGATCAGCTGAGCATTCTTTTCTCTTTTCCTAGCAAAAGTTGGCATTCCCTCATATGAGAGACTATAAGGCTATTCTTGTTTCTTAAAAGGAAATTTGTATAATACCTCTATTTCTAAAAAAAAAAAGCACAAAATTTCACTAGTAGGAGAGAGGCAGCTGTAGTATATGGTAGATGAAGAACTGGCCTCAAAGTTGAAAAAACCTGAATTCAAGGCCTTCCCCTGATACATACTGGCTGTATGATCCTGAGAAAGCCACTTAATATTTCAGTGCTTTAGACAGCTCTCTCAAGATTATGTCAATTAGAAAGTACCAAAATGCCTTGATAGGGGGCATTTCCTTATCTAAGTGTTTCCTATATCAGTGGAATCATAGGTCAGTTTCCTAATATTATCCCTATTGAGAGATAGAATCACATAATGTATTTCTATTTTAAGAACTATGTTAGTTATACAATGTCAATGATCCCATCTGATCAAATGAGATAATGTATGAAAAGCATATGACAGACCTTAAAGCCTATATAGTCAGCTCTTATTGTTACCATCACCTCCAATTTCTCCTCTTCTTCTCCTTCCCTTTTCGTCTTCTTCATCTTCTTTGTCTTCATCTTCTTTGTCTCCTCCTCCTCTTCTTCCTCCTCTTGCTCCTCCTTTTCTTCCTCTGTCTTTTAAAAAAAGCAATAATATTAAAATCAGAAGCCTAAAGTGTTAGAAGTAGCCCCCAAACAACTCCACAACTACTTTAGAAACAGAAAACAGAATGAACCATAGTCCTTTGGAAGACATCACTCATCTTCAATCTTTATAATGTGATGTTTTTTCCTGTGATTTGTGTGTAACTGATGTTAATTATACATCAAGTTTAGAGAATACTTTTTTTGTTGAACAATGTAAATGTCAGTCTCATTAGCTATAATTATTACCTGTCACTAAGGAGAAGCTTTAAAATGAATACTAATCTTTCTTCCTTTTTCTGTAGATGCATACAAATGTGCCAGAGATGACTTGAGTTCATTTCCACCTCAGTTTATGTGACCTTCTCTCTCTTTACAAGAATGGAAATATACTTAGATACCTTGATAGATTTTTAGCAGTACTACCTCCACTAGTGCAACAACTGACATGGAGCAAAATGCTTTACATGCATTATTTGATTGGAAGCTAATAATTATCCTATCAGTTGGGTATTGCTGGTATAATTATCCCCATTATACAGATGAGAAAATAGGAACTCAGAAAAGTCAAATGACTTAACTGTGGTCAGGAATACTTGGACCAGATACTTTCTCCAAAATCACGCTAAACGTATGGGACAAATGGAGACTAGACCTTGGATTTCATTGGTATAGGGAACTCTTAGGGCAGGGGAAAGTCTTCCTGCCAATGCATGTTTGTACCTTCTCTGCAACTGCTTGTTTTAGAGAATTATCTAGAATACGTAAGGTTAAATGACTTATCCAGTTATACATAGTCATTATGTGTCAAAGGCAGAGTTTGAATTCAGGCCTTCCTGACTCCGAGGCTGACCCTCTGATCACTATACTACAATCCCTCTCAAATATATGGGACAAATTAAAATAAATGTAAAAAAATTAATGAGATATTTTCAAAAAGGTTGAAATTCACAAACCTTTATAATTGCTTCAGAATCAGAAATAGTAGTGTTCACTGGGAGACACCGAAAAAAAAAGGACATGTTCTTATGTCAGAGTTTGGCTACTTACAGATCAGTGCACTGTAAGAAAGAATGACTAAGGAATCCAGGGAAACATGAGAAGACTTATATGAATTTATTCAGAGTGAAATAAGTAGAACCAGGAGAAAACAGACATAATGATTACAATCATGTAAAAACAATCATGAAAAAATAAAAAAACTGAATCCAGAATAAATGCAGTGATGAGTATCAAATCCAAATCATATGACTATAGATGATGAAAGTGACAGACTTGGGGAGAAATAATTGCATTGGTTGGTTTTACTTATCATTTCCCCTATTAAAAAGAAAAATTGGGAGCTGGAATGGAAGAGGTCAGAGGAAAGAATATATAGGGAAAGAAATGTGATATAAAAAATGAAGACTGATAAAAATGTTAAGTATACACTATCTCTTTTGTGGGATGCTGGCTCTCTCCTGAACTTCCAGCAAGACGATGGGGAGGAGGGGCAGGGGAGCATAGTTGGGAATGAAAGTGCCATTAATGGATAACACAGCAATGCTGCCTTGTCTGTTACACCTCACTCTCACTACATGACCAGTCCACTCCCTTTTCTGGTCATACATGTCTGTGATGAAGTCTTCTATTTTTTTTCTTTTTAAGTATTTTTTATTAATTATAAACTTTAAAAAAATAGGCTTCTTATGAATGAATAAATAGACTCCTTAAGAACCTTTATCTTTCAGACATTTTCATGACATAATTATCCTTTTAGTATTTTTGTTTTATACACTAAAAAGATTTTTTAAAAAAAGATCTATTTATTAACTACTATTGTAGTCATACCCCAATTGCTATGGGACCAATCCCTGGTGGAAAATAGGAAAAAAAAGTTTAATCCATGTTTGTGTGTGTATACACATATATATGAATATACACATATGTGTATGCATACACAAATACAGTTTGAGCCTGACCAATCCCACAGCTCCCTCTCCCTGTTTCCTTATCTTGTACCAACAGAATTAATCCTGGTTTAGACTTAGTTTATCATCTTAGTTTATACCTACTGGCATATTATTTTAATTTATTATATGTTTTGGTTTATTATATTTGGTTTATTATTACACAAATTCATGAAGATTCTGAGATTTTGTCATCTTGGGAGCTGCCAATGAAATAATGCTGGAAATCAAGTACAAATCAGATTGTGGAAGACCATATTTAAATGCCAGACTATGTCAGGGCTTTTGGGGGGGGGGGGTAGGGAGGAGGGTGGACTGTGTTTTACTGGTGACCACTGAATTTCCTTAAATAAATTTTTATATCCAGGAGCCTGCATTTCCCAGAAAATCATGGAACAGTCTTTTTAAAATAAAGAACCAATGAAAGCTGAATCAAGGTCATAGAAAAAATCAACTTTGACTAAAGAAAATAAATCATACCAAGTTTTATGGAATATTAAATACAGAGTAAACTCCTTCAGGGCTAATTCCTGAGCAGAAGGTTAGTGGGTTTCCCCTCCTACCCTCCCCCACTTTTTTTAATATACTATACAATCCTGTATAATATCCTTTTTTAAAGGGAAAAAAAAACCCAGCAGTCACAAAATTCCTTTCTCCCAAACAATGCATACAATCTTGTAACAAAGAAAGAGTTGTGTGTTGATAAATGGTTGCACCTGGATTCTAAGTGAAGTTGGGGTGGGGGGGAGGGAGGAACCCAAATAAGAATGAGAAAAAATGCCAAAATGTCATTATACACATGAAATTAGCCTAAATGTCACATTTTGTTGTTTTATAAAAGTGGAAAATGGAAGGGCAGCTTCATTTAATGGATAGGATCATGAATTTAGAGTCAAGAAGACCTGAGTTCCTCTCTCACCTTTGATACTGATATGTGAGTCTTTGAAAATTACATACCCTCTCTGAGCTTTAGGGAACTCTCAATAGTCTCAGACTTTGCCTTCTTAATGGGTAGGGGCAGAGATGGAGGAAAGGAGAGAATATCGGACTAAAAAGAAAAATAGATTTTAAATTAAAAAAAGAGTTTACATACTGTTATAAATATAGTCTACTTACAGAGGATTTTCCTATGTCCCTAAACTTCCAAATCCTTTGATCAAAAATGGTAAGTAGGCAGATCAGATCAATGTACGAGAAGTAGTGGCAATAGAGAAATGGGACTAACTCTGCTTAACATAAGCCCAGGATGACTTCACAACTCTAAATTTTATTAAAATTTTCCTCATGTGGAACAAAGCTCTTTGGTACACATAACTAAAAGTCAGGTATAATGTTGTTTCTTGATACTAGTGAACTAGTAACATTGGTAATAAATAACAACACACTATAAATTGTAATTCCAGATTTATAACATACTTTGTCATGATAATCTTACCTGGGATAGAGTACGAGTATCATTATCTCCATTTTATTTGTGTATTACTTGCTATCCCCATTTTAAAGGTGATGGAACTGGGGTTTAAAGAGGTTAAACAATGTGCCCAAGATCATATAGCTCATCATTGTTTGGGCTAGGACTCAAATGAAAGTTTCTTAACTCCAAGCATGGGAAGCAATCTTTCCTCTGCTATTCTATTATTCTATATATTCTATAAACATAACATGCTCAAAAGACTTTACTCTAACAAATCAGTGGTCCTGTTGATTTGTCTCTTCCCCCCAACAATACAGAACTTATCCATGCATGCCTTTCCTGTGTGCCACTGAAAAGACTGTTTTCTTTCTTTATATATAAATGGGATTTTATTTAGTCTGATGACTTATAAAGACAAATTTTAACATTCTTTGGCTTGCATTTTTATTTAAAGTTTTGAGTTCCAAATTCTCTCTCCCTCCCTTTCCTTCCCCTCTTCCATTCTTGAGATCCTTAGCAATCAAATATAGGTTATATATGTGCTATTATGTAAAACATTTCCATATTAGTAATTTTGTATAAGAAGACTCCAGTAAAAGAAAAAAAATTAAAGAAAGAGGAAAAGGTATGCTTCAGTCTGTATTCAATCAATATCAGTTCTTTCTCTGGAGGCAGATAGTAGGCTTCATCATTAGTCCTTTGGGATTTTCTTAGATTGTTATATTTCTGAGAATAGCTTCATTTAATTTCTGAGAATTACTTCATTCGCAGTTCTTCATCAAACAAAATTACTGTTGCTGGGTACAATATTTTCCTGGTTCTCTTCATTTCACTATGTATCAGTTCATGCAAGTTTTTCCAGATTTTTCTGAAATCATTCTGCTTATCATTTCTTATAGCACAATAATATTCTATTGCAATCATATACCATAGCTTGTTTAACCATTTCCCAATTGATGGCTATCCCTTTGATTTTCAGTTCTTAGATAACACAAAAAAGAGCAGCTATAAATATTTTTGTAGATATATGTCCTTTTCCCTTTTCCAGGGAGGATGCCTTTGGGATATAGATCTAGCAATGGTAAATATTCATTTTTCATAAGATTTTAACTTCTGATTTTTTCTTCCTCCCTTCTTCTCCCCACACCTTCATATATCAACATTTTTCAAGATATAACAATAAAGATAACTGTGTTAAATGATTCTGATTATTGAGTTGCCTAAAGCTCAGAGAAGTTACGTGATTTTCAAAAACTCATACAGCTCTACTCAGTATCAAAGGTGAGACAGGAACTCAGATCTTGATTCTCAATCCATGATCCTATCTACCAAACTAAGCTGTCCCTCCATTTTTCACTTTCATAAAATAACAAAATGTGACATTTGGGTTAATTTTATTTTGGTATTTTTCGCATTTTTACTTGGATTCCTCCCTTCCCCCTCTTCAGTTAGAATCCAGGTGTCAATCAATGCCTGTTTCTTCTGCTATGCAATCATTTCCATCTTCTTCCAAAAGGGGCCCTGTGATAAGTATTAATGATAAGTACAAAGAAAAGCAAGAGAAAGTCACTGCTCTCAAAGAACTCAGAGTCTACTGAGAAAGACAACAAGCAAATGACTATGTACAAACAAGTTACATGCAGGATAAATTGGAGATAATCTCAGAAGGAAGGTATAGGTGAAGGATGACAAATGGATGATATTTTCATGATATTAGAAGACAAAGAAAGTCTCCAGCGAGTTGTCTTTTGCTTTCCTTTGGATTTGTAGCACTTATCACAGTGCCTGACACATAGTAGGCACCTAATTAAGGATTGTTGACTGACTGACTGACTAAAGGTTGGTGAACCAGCCTTCACCACATGATCGGTCAGTCCACCATCTTCTTTTTTTTTGTTTTTAACTCACATATTTCCTTCGTGACATCTTTTACTCCAGTTCTCATTTCATGTTCCTTACTTATTTTATGATGGAATCCTTTCATACCCACCAAGCACCTTTCCATTGCTCTCTGCATGATGTTCATTTTCATTTGTTCAGAGGCTTATATTTCATGTCTTTGATATTACAAAGATGGGCCATGGTTTGGGGAAAAGTTTGTGGTTATTAAAAGTTTTGCAATTCCCTGAAGGCAATCTGGCTTCCTCTTTTCCTCCTGTTTAATTATGGGTCCAACTTAAGTACCATTTTAAATAGTTTTAATGATGCTTCTTGGATACTTCCCACCTGATGTTACTGCCTGTTTCACTTTGCCACCCAAGGGCTCTCTAATTTTACAGATTTCTTCTTTCAACTGTTTGTTGCACTCATCTGCTGGAAAGTGGTCTTTGAAGTCTTCCATAATTTCTTCTCTCATATTGACAGTTTCTATACATTCTTTCTCCTATCTTCCTTGGCATATTCCTCAGTATTCTTCATCATATTCTCAATATCTTCTTTGCTTAACCCACCAGGACATAACAATCTGTTGCTCACATCCTATGCCTTTATCCTTTGCAGAGACATGTATGATCCCATTAGTATCAATATCAAATTCAATCTGTGGGACTGTTCATGGAGCTGATGGAACTCCAATCCAAGTAAACTGTCCAAGAAGTTTGTTGTCTTCAACCATCTTCCTCTTTCCCTGGCACAGTTTAACGATCAGCTCTCTGAGGGTATTGAGAGGAGGAATGTTCACATGACATACTTTTAAGTTTAATCTTCATTGTTGATATTTTCTCTATTGCTTTCTTAAGTCTAGACAATCAAATAAAAATAAGCCAAGCCCTGATTTACACCAAGGTGTAAATGCTCATATTGAAAATTTAGATCTGGCTCAAGCAAACCTGTGCCTCACCATTGCAACACCATGACCCTGATGTTGCCATTCAACACCTATGTTTCTTACTGCTATGCTGGTAGACTCCTAGGTTTGAGTGTAATGGGAATCTGAAGCTCTTTCCTGCCCCTAGCCCCTTTGCTTAAGTGGCTCTGAGAATGTGGAGCCATGGCGAGAAGTTTGGTTTTTTTTGGGAGGAATGGCCACACCTTGTTGCTTTGTAATTGGACAGTGGGTCAAGAGGGCTGACCCAGGAGAAGCCTATATATACACCCTGATGTGAGGCTTTGCTTTGGGGCTCACTTTGAGAAGAGTTGTATGATTTGACCAGATGAGACTCTGGGAAGCCGTTGAGCCCCCCAGCTTTGAAAAACCCAGATGTTGGTGTTTCCCCCTCTGGTAATTTGAATAAGTAATGGATGTGATGGTCAGATGGTTGGAAGCCCATCTGCTGATGTGTTTCTTGGTCTGTTTGTAACTTGTGTTTGTAACTTGTGCTTGTAACTTGGGTTTGTATTCTCTGGAGTTCATGGTGCTGACTTTTCCCCCTGAACTAGGTAAATGATTTGTTTGTTTGATTAAAGAAAGATTGGTAACCCATTTTGAGTTGCTTTCCTTTAGAAAAACAGATCTAAGAACCTGTGCTAGCAGCTGCCCTGGGTATGCTAGGGTGCTTGCTGATACATTGGGTTTCAGATGCATAGTTACAGAAACCTTGTCAAGTGCATTTACTCATCTTATATCAATGAATTGTCTCTTTTCTTCAATTTAATTCCAGTTCATTCTCTGTCTACTCTGCCTCCCCACCAACTATGGTGCCTTTCTGTGGGCATTCTTCTTTCCCCTTACCCTTTCCTGCTACCTTTTATGTTTTGTCTTCCCCTATTAGAATGAGAGTTCTTTGACAGTAGGGATCATTTTACTTTCTTGTTTTTATATTTCCTGTGCTGAGCACAGTGCCAGGCACACAGTAAGCACTTAATAAATTATCTATTCATCCATCCATCCATCTATCTATCTATCTATCTATCTATCTATCTATCTATCTATCTATCTATCACCTGTCTATCATCTATCCATCCATCCATCTATCTATCATCTATCTATCTATCTATCTATCTATCACCTGTCTATCATCTATCCATCCATCCATCTATCTATCATCTATCTATCTATCATCTATCTATCTATCTATCTATCTATCATCTATCTGTTTATCTATCCATTATCTATCTATCTGTCATCTATCATCTATCTATCATCTATCAATCTATCTATCATCTATCTATTATCTATCTATCTATCCATCCATCTATCTTTCTATCTATCCATGCATCCATCATCTTTCTGTCTGTCTGTCTGTCTATCCATCCATCCATCCATCCATCTATCTAATCATCTAGGAATCCATCCATTCATCTATCTGTCTTTTTTGTTTGTTTAGTAGGTCTGTGATTTCAGTAGCAGGAGCTAGATAGTGACAGGATCAGTGTCTCCTCGAATGATTTTGCTTATGGCAGCAGCAGGATGTCTTATATGAAGCAGAGAATTGTCATTGAGAGAAGTCATTGGACAGATCAAATTGAGCTACTTAGTATGGACATTGCCCAGGGCAGAGGTAAAATGTGAAATAATTAAACTCATAGGAACTGTTTAATGTACCAATGAGGCTTGAATATCGACCTCTTGGCTTGTTCTAATCATTCCATAATGCGTGCTATAATTTTCTGGTGCTTGTCATTGCTTTCTTCAAGTAGGAATAAATCACCTATACTGTACTTGATTCCTGCTTATACAATGAGTGCTTTTATTTTCCTTCTTTGTAGGGAAACACTACACTAGAGCCTAAAATAGAATTCTGTTCAGAGTAGCCAGTCATTAATAGCTAGCATTTATACGCCTCTTTAAAGCGTGCAAAGCACTTTACATATATGATCTCATTTGCTCCTCACAACAACCCTGTGTGGTAGGTATTATTACCATCACCATTTTTGATGATGAAAATTAGGCACAGAGAAGGTTAAGTGACTTGCCCAGGGTCACACAGCTAATAAGTATCCAAAGCAGGTTTTGAACTTAGATCTTTCTGACTCTAAGTATTCTATGCACTGTACTAGCTACCTGCCCAAAATGGCGACACACACCTGAGAAGAGGTCAGGCTCCCCTAGAAATGAACCTAATAAACAACTATCTGGCTAAGTTGTAGAACATGGCCTGGTGTAGGCCACCAGCCCGAGAGTGTCAGTTACTTCTCTACTCTCTGCAAGAACAATAATATCAACACCAACATTGTTCAGTGCCACCATTAACATGTAGAATCCTTGGCCATTGGACAAGGATCTCACACTGAATGTACCAACATTCCAATTCAAGTTTTTCAATGATCTGATAACTGTTCTGATTCTATTCTTATACTATTATCATACTTAAACTAATTTTTAAAATAATAGTTTTATTTCTCTAATGAAGAACATTTAGGTAGAAAACTAACTGTATTGTTAGACTATCTTTCTAAGTGTTAAATCAAGTTTAGCCTTGAAAAGAGACAAAGTTGGGTGGAGATGTGATTCTGCCCAATATCTTGAAGAGGTTTTTGCTGGAGGAGGAATTATCAGACTTAACCCAGATAGGTTATTTTAGAGGGTAAAACAAGGTTCATTGTGTGGGAGTTATAAGGCAGCCCCTTTCAGTTTAATCTAAGAATTTTCAGATAGTCAGTGGTGCTTCCTGAATATGGAATGGACAACCTCAGGAGGTAATAAGTTCCCTTTTACTGGAGGTATTCAAACAGAGGTCAGACGACTGTTGGAGAAATTGTAGATGGGATTCAGGCTTTGAGCAGCAGGTTAGACAAGGTCACTTCTATGGTTCTGGGTTGATTTTCCTTTCAGAAATTATTTTCCTGTATCATACAGGATGCACAATGTACCTAAAGTAATAGAATAACTTTGAAACATTGCAATTTTCAAATTTTGTGGACTAAGAATTCCAAGAGAAACATTTGTACACATTATTTGGAATATTTAATCAGTAAAATCATTGAGTAAATATTTATAGAATGCCTACTATGTGTTCAATGCTGTTACTAGGAAGCTATGGGGGATACAAAAGCATGAGATATGAACCTTGCCCCAAAAGGTACTTGAGGGATCTTGCCATCCCTTTGGGGTACTAACATGAATTCAGGAAACATGATGAAAGTTGCATTTTAGAAAGAATAACTTGGCAGCAACAGTGTGCACAGTAAATCAGAGATGGGAATGATTGGAGAAAGGGGAGACCAGTCAGGAGACTATTGCAATAATCTAGGTGTGAGGTGACAGGCATTCAGGGGCTGGGGGTTGCAGATATTGGCAGAGCAAAGTGAAAAGAATTAATAGACATGAGAGACATTTTAGAAAAAAGAATGGACAGCACTTGAATACTGATTGGATATAGGGATATAAAGAGGGATAAGTCAAAGATAAAGAATGAAATGTTATCATATTCAGTTAGCACTGTCATTATTGGAATGGGATTATTGGATAGATCTGAAATGCTTGTGTTTCATCTTATTGCTTGTGTGTCGTTAAAATAACTTTCATTAGGGGAAAGAGGCACAAGTAATGGGAAGAATATGCAGGAATAACAGAATGCTGTTTATGATTTGCTGTGAATAAGTTACTCAGGGTAAAGACTATGAAATGGACTGCTGACTTGAGATTTTTGCTTCAGAGAAAATATCAAATGCCTCCCATTACATAGTTTGATGGTTAACATGAAGGTTTTCCATTCAGCATGTTTGTTGTAGGATGAATTTTTTAAAGATGCTTTGAAAAGTGTAAAGAGAAATTATGAAAATTATAAAATTGTATAAAGTTATAAAATATACAGATTCATAGTGGTAATATTATCATTATATTGATTTGTGAAAAGCCCAGTTGGAAACAAAAAAACCCCACTAGGTCCAAAATGTCCTTTTCCCTCTGCCAGCCTCAAGAATTTTTGCTCACTTCAGTTCTTATGACAATAAATGGGACTAGATCTGAAATCTGCCTTTCTTTGTATCACTAACACTTAGCATATAGACACACAGTACCTGGCACTGTGCTCAAGAACAATACAACAATACTATAAATGCTTCTTAACTATTAACTGAGGGAACTCATTCATTTGTTCATTCAATATATTTATGGAGGGTCTATTATGTTAATGATAATAATAGCATTTATACAGTGCTTACTATCAGTCAAGCACTGTGCTAAGCACTTTATGATTATTAACTCTTTCAGTCCTCACAACAACCCTGCAAGTTAGGTACTATTATTATTTCCATTTTACAGATGAAGAAATCAAGACAAACAAAAGTTAGGTGACTTGCCCAGGGTCACACAGTTAGTGAGTGTCTGAGACTCCAGTCTTCCTGACTCCAGGACAAGTGCTCTCTCAGATGCACTAACAAGATGCCCCCAAAGGAGCTATGAGAAATCCAAAACTGAATAGAAAATAGACGAATATAGAAAGAGGCGGTATGATCAAGGGGAACAAGCACGAGATTTTGAAGTGTCTTACAGTCGAGCCCAAACAACCAACCTCACCAGTATGGATAGGGAGAGTGTGTCTAAAAAAGGCAGTCCCTGAAAACCATCTGGATGTTTTGATGGACTGCCGTCTGAATGAAACAGCAATGTGATGTAGTAAAAATGCCAATGTAATCATAGAGCATTTGGAAAGAAGAACAGGGGTGGCTAGGTGGTACAGTGAATAGAGCACTGGCCCTGGAGTCAGGAGGACCTGAGTTCAAATCCAGCCTCAGACACTTAACACAAAAAACTAGCTGTGTGACCTTGGGCAAGTCATTTAACCCCAATTGCCCACCCCCCACAAAAAAAAACAAAAAAAAGGAAAGAAAGAGGAATAGTGTCTTAGACTAGGGAGGTGATACCTTTCTGTATTATTTTGATCATTGCAGTATGAAGTTCACTTTGGAGTATCAGATTTTAGGAGGGAGAAGGCAAAAACTTTGTGCCACATAAGGTTTATTTGAAGAAACTGAGAATGTTTAGTCCTGAAGATGCTAAGATTTAGGCTAGAGTCCAGAGGTGGAGAACCTGTAGCTTCAAGGCCTTGAGCCTGCAGATTCCCTGCCTGGGCTAGATGTAATGCTAGAAATAATGGCTCTTTTCAAGCACTTAAATGAAG
Organism: Pseudocheirus occidentalis; assembly: GCA_028646575.1. NCBI lineage: Eukaryota > Metazoa > Chordata > Mammalia > Diprotodontia > Pseudocheiridae > Pseudocheirus > Pseudocheirus occidentalis. The sequence goes on along the minus strand of CM053593.1, from coordinate 80,052,389 downwards.
ACTCGTGATCTGAAAAAGAGAATAGGTCTGCTCGGTCCCAGAGGGCAGAACTGAGAAGAATGGGTGGAAATGGCAAATGAAGCAAAATTAGGTAATACAATAAGATCTATCCAAAAATAGAATTAGCAGTCTTGGAAAGTCAGAGGTTTCTCTCATTTGAATGCTTCCATCAAATATTTGATGATCAAATTTGACTGAGGAAGTCACAGAGGATATTCTTGGTCAGGAACGGGTTAGAGTTAGAATTAGAGTAAGGGTAGGCACTAGGGATTCAAAAACAAAAGAGAAAAATGAAATGGTGGTCAGGTAGGCCTGAAGCACTACTAATTTTGTTCCTAAGGGTCTGCTCCTGGGCTGGTACTGGGTGACCAGAGGCCTGGTGTCTGGTGTCTAGACCCTCAATAGTTACTGAATTTCAGTTCAATAACTCAAGTGCCTTCTATGTATGTGGAACTGTTCTAGTTGCTGGAGACACAGAGGCAAACATGAAAAACAACCCCCTCTGCTGAGTAGCTTACTCATTACTAAGGGCTGCAAAATGGAAACAGACAAGTAAATACCAGGTCTTTTGAGAAGGGAGAAAACTATCACTGAGGGGAATGAGGAAAGACTCCTAGTGGTACTAAGTTTTAAGAGAAACTAGCAATTCTAAAAGGCAGAAGTGAGAAGGGAGTGCCCAGAAGTGTGAAGGGTAGAGGTACAGAGATGGGAAAGGTAGATCTTTAATTTGCTGGAGACAAATAGGGCTCTGCCACAAAGCATTGATATCTTGGGTGGGGGAAGTGCATTACCTCCCCAGGAAGGGGGGGTCCCCTACTTCCTTCTTGCAATGATTACTGTCCCCTTGCTTCACCCCAAGAACCTCCAGAGAGGTGACGCACAATCACCCAGGATGCACTCTCTTTAGAACAGGCCTCATAGATTGTACCTTGTGGTGGGATCGTCCTCTGTTCCGCCATACCTGACCTCTTTCCTTCCTTCTCCCCCCTCTTTTTTATGGCAGCAAGTTTCCATATTCTTCTAGCTCTTTCCTCCCAATCAGATTTACCCAAGGTGCAGTTATTGTTCCAAGGAGATTGAATACTAAATTTGGGGAATAGTAAGTAGTCCATTTGACTGCCTTATAGAATGTATGTGAAGAAGAGTAATGTGAAATAAGTCTGGAAAGGAAGGCTGTAGCCAGATTGCTTAAAGGTTGTAAAGGAAAGAATTTGTATTTTATCCTAGAGGCAATAGGGAACCATTAAAGGTCCTTGAGTGAGGGAATGACATGGCCAGACTTGTGCATCAGAAAGATTCTTTAGTCAGCTCTGTGGAGAGTAGACTGGAAGAGTGAAGGCACGGGAAGCTGAGAGTCTGCTTTGAATCTACAATAGTTATTCCAGTCTTGATTGTGGTATTACAGTAATACTTGGGAAGGCTTTTTTCTGGAAATTCAGAGCTAAAGTAACTACAATTATCCCTTCTACATTATAGGGTCAGGCATCCCTGCAATCTGGAAAATCCATATAAAAATTTTTGACCCTTCCTTCCTTCTGGAGAAGTCTGAATTATTGTGGTATTAAAAGATAAAATATGTTGATATTATACAATACCATACATTTATTTTATGCATTTCTGAGTTTCTAAACTTTCTCTGTGCTGTCTGCTGGTATTCACATGTCATCTGTAGCTTCTACACCCCTCCCCCAAATTCCTATTTAAATTCTTATGCCCAACCCATGATATATCAGAACCATGATGGGGAAAGTCATGATGTGGAAGAAGTAACTGTAGTTGATTGCTGCATATTACTTAACACACAATGTTCCTTTGCCTCCAAAAAGCCAAATAAAAAAAATTAAGGAGCACATATAAAAATCCCTTCTAAATTATAAGAAAAAGACATGTTTCAAGAGAAGTAGGAGGGAGTCTTATTTTCTCTAAATGGGTATCATTGAGAATTTTAAGATTCGATTGCTTTTTAATACAGATCTATTTTATTCCATATTTTTGGCTATGCTCTATGCACTTATTTAAAAATAATAAGAGGGTTGTTTTCTGAATTGATCCATAATTTATAAGAACATCATTATAATTACAAATACAGTATCAGTATTCTGCACTCATCATGTATGAATGGTAGTTTAATGCCTAGGATAATTTCTTTCTTATTCCTCCGCAACTGATTTATCACTTGCCTGACCCAACTTTCCTGTACTCTATTGTTATGCTCCCGACATACCACCCACTTCACAAAGGTATGTTAATAATTGAATACTGGATTCACTTTTCCATTACCCTGCTTCTGGGTTGCCATCCTCTGTAATTAATCATCATCATTAATATTGCCATGTTACTGCCTTGTATATATACTCTCACTGGGTCACTGAACTGATAAAATAGCTTATTCTAATCACCTGAGAATCCTAGCCAGAATTAACCAGACACTTAGCAATATGTATAAGGTATACATAGATGCTTAAGATATTTGAGAATATGTTGGAAATGAAAAAATATATATATGAAAGAATGTGTTGATAGAACTCAAATTAGCCATTCTGTGTTACAAAGAGAAGTACTGTGACATATTGGATAGAGGGCTGATGGTGGAGTCAGGAAGACATGAGCTCAAATCTTGGACTGTTTGAATCTGGTCAAGCTATTTTGTATCTCTTAACCTCAGTTTTCTCACCTGTGAAATGGGGATTATAATATCAACTACAGGATCAAGAGCTTTGCCAACTTTAAAGAATAATAATAATCTGACCTCAGATACTTAACAGCTGGGTGACCTTGGGAAAGTCACTTAACCCTGCTTACTTTAGTTTCCTCATTTGTAAAATAAGCTAGAGAAGGAAATGGAGTCACAGCTAGACATGATCAAAAAGCAATTGAACAGATGATCATATACTTATGTGAGTATTCCTGACATAGATATAGATCTCAGTCCATCTATACCTTCTCATCCAGTGCAGTTTTTATCCATGTTTAATCCAAAAGGTCTTTAGAGGGGATGCTCCCAATATATTGAAGGCCTTCCTCTCCATATTCTTACATTTCAAATGGAACCCTTGGGCTGCCCATATGTTCTCTTTCCATCATACCACATGACCAACCCACTTCCTTTTCTCATCTTACATTTCTTTTTCTTCAATAATTTCCCTTAAGCTCTTTTTTTTTCTTTACAGGAAGTTTTTAGCTTTTAATAAACTGATAAGCAAAAAGATCTCATTTCAAAATAAAACAAAATCCCTGGTCATAATGTGTTCACAAGTGATTGTGTTTACCAAAGCAACTTACATAGAGGTTCACTTGTAAGATGTTAACTAAATTTCTGTGACAAATATACTGTTTTTCTTTCTTTTCTTATACCAAGAACATGAGAGAATTAACACAGAGTCCTCAAGATAATCTAGCAGTCACTAAATTTTCCTGATGTCTTCCCCTTAGGATCTAGAGTTTAGATATTGCTATTTCTAGCATAGGAAGCAGGCAGTGTCTTTCAGCAGATGCTGAAAAACCACAATCTTTGTTCATTCTTGTTATCTGGCTTGTGTGTCCAAGTCACCATTTTAAGAATGTTTTAAGTTTATGACTTTGGAATGCCAAAGAACTAAGCTGAACCAAACCAAGTCCAGGAATGCTGTGGCATTGATTGTGAGCTACAACTGAAGACTTCATTCTGTTTTGCTCAAATGAAATTTTTAAGTGATAAGTTCATAATAAAAGATAACAAAAATGAGCACATCCATAAACCCTCCACCATTTGTTTGTGCGCAAACCTTCTCTAGCTTATTTCCCACCTGGAAAAGAAATGCAATAGAATATTAGGCAAGTTTCTCTGGCTCAGTTAATACTGACAATTACTCTGGTTATAAGTTGGAATGGAGCACCACCAAGGCTGACCAGATACACACTTAATCCTGAAATGAAGTTTATCATACCAAGTAAATGGTTATATATGATAACTGACAAGGGTGCATAAGAATGGAGATCTCTGAACTGGGGGAGTAAGGAGTCTTACTCCAGTGAATTATCTTCTTTGTTTCATCTGTTTCTTTTCATGATTTGTCAGTTTGTTTGCCTGTAGGAGTGTGGGCCTGTAGACCCTGCCCACTGAAAGACACTGCCTGCAGGGCCTCTTTTAGTCATAATATCACCGAATCAAATATATAGTCACATTAATGGTTCTGATTTCTGAAAATAACATGGAATAATTACCTTAGGTACACACAATTTGATGTTTATTCAAAACAAAGACCATGACAATTGCTTAGATGTATGGCAAATTCTTCTGGAAGCCCCTTACATTTCAGCAGAAGTGGGCGTCTTTTCACTATTCTTTTACTATTTTGCTTCTTGATTTTGGCCTTTAGTCCTTACCAGGCAGGATCATCCTGTTAAGACTCCTCAATCCATATACTAGAGACTTCGTACTTTCATGACAAGCCTAGGGCAAGTAGGTGGTACAGTGGATAGAGCGCTGGGTCTGCAGTTAAAAACTGAGTTCAAATCTGTCCTCAGACACTTACTTAGTTGTGTGACCCTGGGCAAAGTACTTAACCTCTGTTTGCCTCAGTTTCCTCAGCTGTAAAAGGGGGATAATAACAGCCCCTATCTCCCAGAGTTGGGGTGAGGATCAAATGAGAATATTTATAGAGCACTTGGCGCAGTGACTGGCACAGACTAGGAGCTGTGTAAATGCTAGTTATATCATTATTATTCTTAACTCTCCCTCAAGCCAAAGTGTTCATTGATGCTGGTCTATATTAAGGAGAACTCTATGTGGCATATCTTGTTTTGTTGTCTCTGTACTTCTTGACCAAACCGAAATCAATAATGAACTCATTACAACACTGTTGAATATTCATTAGGAAGTCATCCAGTTTAAGGTCTCTATAAAAAATTCTTTGTATGCTCATATTCAATTCTCCTGACCTTCAGTCTCATATCTCCAACTGCCTATGGCATTTTTTGAATTGAGCATCTTATAGACATCTTAAGCTCAAAACAGAATTTACTACCTTTCCCCTAAGCCCTCCCATCTTCCTAACATCCCTGTGACTGTTGAGGGTACCATAATCCTCCCAGTCTTCCAACCTAGGTATTATCCTTCACTTTTCTTTCTTTCCCCCACCCCCACATCCCATCAGTTGCCAAGTCCTGTCATTTCCATCTTCTCAAAATCTCTGGTATATGTCCTCTGATCACCTCATGGCTAGACCATTGCAATAGCCTGCAGCTTGGTCTCCTTGTCTCTAGTCTCCATTCAGCTGTCAGACTGATCTTCCTAAAGAACAGATCTGCCTATATCATCCTAGTCGCTCAATAACCTTCAATGGCTCCTCCTTACTTCCAAGATCAAATATAAAATCCTGTTTTTGGCTTTTAAAGCTCTTCATAACTTGACCCCTTCCTGTTTTTCCAGTCTTCTTATACCTTACTCCCCTCCATGTACTCTAAGATCCAGTGACACTGGCCTCCATGTTATTCCTCACAGAAAACAACTCTATCTCTTGGCTCTGGGCATTTTCACTGGCTGTCCCCATAGCTGGAGTGCTCTTCTTCCTTATCTCTTGGTTTCCCTGGATTCCTTCAAGTCTCAGTTAAAATCGCACCTTGTGCATGAAGCCTTTCCTAGTTCTTATTCTTAGTGCCTTCCCTGTAAGCTTACTTCCAATTAATCCTGCATATATTTTGTTTGTATATAGTTGTTTGTATGTTGTCTCTACCATCAGATTTTTAGCTCCTTGACAGCAAGGATTGTCTTTTACCTTTCTTTGTATTCTCACACAAAGAGCCATGCTTGTTACATCGTAAGTGCTTAATAAATGCTTGTTGACTTGACTTGGCTGATCAGCTGGTTAACTACCATGAATAATTGCTTTCATTGTGAACTTGCAGTAACAGAAATTGACTTTACAGGTAAGCCCTGAGTATAGGAAGATTCCAAACTACTACATCATAATGTTTTTTTGTTTTTTTCATGATCATATCACCTTAAATGGGAAATACTAAATGCACTTTGTAGATTCTTATTGAGTTTGCTCAGATGCCCCGCCTTCCCTTGACAGGTAGCGTGGTATAATGGATAGAGTATTGGTAAGACCTTCATTCAAATACCCCCTCTGATATTTAGTACTTGAATGATTTTGGGCAAGTCACTTAATGTCTCTGAGCCTCAAGGTCCTCATTTGCGTAATGAGGGAATTGGACTGTGATGGCTTCTAAAAGGCCCCCCTGGCTCTAAAATCCATGATTTTGAGATTCTAGCTTCACTGTCACTTCTTTACTGATGCTAAAGTTGATCCTTAGGTAGACATCTATAAGGAGTTAGACCTGGTCCGTGCTTCTTTGTATTTCCTTCCAACAATAAAGTAGGGCTTTGAGTCACTGATACTGGCCATCTTGGAAGTGGGGGGAGGGAGGGCAGTGCTGGGACCATAGGAGAAAGATGGGTCATTATCCCCCAGGTAACGAATGATAAAAAAATCTAAATTAAAAAAATGTTTTAGAGAGGCTCCCCCAGGTGACAGGGCACAGAGGAGTCCATGATGAGCCTCAGCACCACAGCCTTGAATTCTTATTTCTTGGGCCCAGACCTCAGTCTCTGTAGTGGGTGGTTCCAGGCAGGATAGCTTCTCCTAGATCTTCCCCTAGGTATCCTTACTGGCACCACTGGAAAAGGTGACATCCCAGCCTGAAAAAGACTCAGTATGTGGGATGGCACCTGCTAGGACCATGGTCATTTTATCCACATTGCCCCAAGTGCCAATGGCACCCTGATGCTACTTCTTGGCTTAGCTCTGGAAATAATCTGTAGCTTAGTTGTGCTCACTAGGCACTTCCTTTGAGTCCTCTGAAACTTTATTGCCTTTGAAATTATACTGTTCTAAGTTTCACCAACATCCATTACCATCTGGATGACCCTGGATGAAAAGATAAGTTTTTACTTTAAAAAAAATTGTTCTTTGCCCTCTGAGTATTTCTTTATTTTTATTTTTTTGCTTTATGGAGGGGGAAAGGCTGGGCAATTGGTGTTTTACTTGCCCAAGGTCATGTGGCTAGTCAGTGTTTAATGTCTGAGGCCAGATTTGAATTTAGGTCCTCCTGCCTCCAAGGCTGGTTCTCCTTTCACTGTGCCACCTAGCCAACCCGAGTTTTTACTTTTTAAAAATATAAAGGAAGCAATTTAAATTATTCACTTTAATACTCCATTTCCACTCTATGGCTTCATATCTTATGTACAGGCTGAAGAACTAGGTGAAGATACTTTAACATTAGTCCTTAAAAATATGTATACATATATATGAAAATGTTATCTACATATGCAGCATACATTATATATATTATATATAGTATGTGCATACATATACATATATTATATATACATAATACATACTTCAATCAGTAAAAATCTGCCTTTTTACCCTTCCACTTCAAACCCATTCCCCTAATTTAAGAACTAAAAGAAAAACAAATTCTGTTACCAACATTAAATTAAGTTAAAACAAATTTCTACATTGGACATATCTAAAATTGTTTGTCTCATTCTGCCTTCTGAGACTTTCACTTCTCTTTCAGGAGGTAGATACCATGTTCCATCATTAATCTTCTGGAACTGTAGTTGGTTATTATGCTGATAAGAATTCAACACAATAATATTCTATCACACACACGCACACACACACACACACACACACACAGTATAACTTGTTCATCTAGTCCCCAGTTTATGGGCACCGTTCAGATTCCTATTCTTTACCACCTCAAAAGACTTAAAATTTTTTTGTGTATCTTTGGAGTTTGTTTTACTTAGGACTACTCCCTTTCTTAATCTACCCTCTCTCTAATTCCCCCTCTTTCTTTTTCCTCTATCCCTCCTATTTCTCTGTTGGAAGAAATATATTTCTATACCCAACTGTGTACATGTATGTGTTTGTATATACTTCCTTCCTTTAACTATTTCAGGTGATAATGAAGCAGAAGCATCAGCTGTTCCCCCCCAAGTCTTCCTCCTTGTATATGTAGATGTCTGTTTTTACATCTTAATTACATGAGATAATTTTCCCCCTAACCTTATCTTTCTTCCCTCACCCCTATACTCACTACCTTTTTACCCTCTTACTCTCTTAAGATCATCAAGATATAACAGAATCAGTTCTAGGCCTTGCTTAATTAGATTCCCTCCATGAACCCTGACAGCTAGATAGCTCAGTGGATAGAGTGCTGGGTCTGGAGTCAGGAAGACCTGAGTTCAAATATGGCTTCAGATACTTACTAGCTATGTTACCTAGGACAAGTCATTTCACCTCTGTTTACCTTAAATCACTGGAGAAGGAAATGGCAAACCACTCTAGTATCTTTGACAAGAAAACCACAAGGGGTCATGAAGAGTTAGACATGTCAGATCAACAACCATGACCCCTGATGATAGGGCTTAGGAAGGGATAGATGTATCATCTCATATTAGAAAGTAAGCTGTTTATGTTTAGTCAATTATCTTTATTCATTCATTTTTCTCTTATATTTTTCTTAACTTCTGTGTTTGAACTTCAAAGTTCCTACACAACTCTGGTCTTTACATCAGGAATGATTGTAAATCTGCTATTGCATTAAAGGCTCATTTCCCCCCCACAGTATTAGACTCAGTTTTGCTGAGCAAGTTATTCTTGGCTATAAATCCCTATCCTTTGTTTTCAGAAGTATCATATTCCCAATTCTCCACTCCTTTGGAATGGTGGCTGCTAGATCGTGTGTGATGCCAACTTTGGTACTTTAATTCTTTCTGACTACTGACAGCATTTATTCTTTGACCTGGAAGCTCTGGATTTTGGCTATGATGTCCTTGGGAATGTTCATTTAGGAGTTACTTTCAGAAAGTGTTAAGAGTCTGAGTCTGGATTTGAATTCAGGTCCTCCTGATTCCAGGATCAATGCTTTATTCACTGCACCACCTACCTGCCCCTTGCACCAACTTCTTAATTCCCTTTTCCATTCTTTTTCCATAGTCCATACTTCTTTTCCAAAATTTTTCCCAATGGCTCTCATTTCATTTGTAAAATATCTTTAAGTCTTGTGTGAACTCTTACCTCATCTCTTTTAGGAATTCTAGCTGAGTTTGTGCTCAAGTTGTGTTTTGAGGTCTTACTAATAGATATTCTGAAGTCATTCTCTTCTTCCGCATTTGTGTCTTGAACCACCCTGCCACCAGAGTAGCTCATTTTGGTTGGGTTATTTTTTTCTTGTTTGCTCGTTCTTCCAGCCTACTTCCTTACTTTAGACTTAATATTAGGGCTAGACTCCACCATACTTCTGGAAGGTCTGGGTTAGTCCTGTTATTACTTTCTTGGGGTATTGACTGGTGTATTATTCCAGGATCTCAGGGCCAGGTAGGTATCTGCAAACTTTCAGTGCTCCAGAAAGCACTTGATAGTCAGACCATCCAGGGCAAAAGTCTGATTGCTACTCTACTAATTTGAGCTCTGCAAATTCCTGACCTAGGTGTCATCCAAAGTAATAATAGAACAGTGCTGGACTCAGCCCCTATCAGCAAGCTAAGAAGTTCTGCTGGTTCAGAATGACAGAACTGGGACAGCTGGGTGACCCAATGGATGTGGCTTTGGTGCTAGTGTCAGGAGGACCTGCATTCAAATTCTGACCTCAGACACTTGACACTTATTAGCTGTTTGACTCTGGGCAAGTCACTTAACCCTGATTGCCTCCCCCAAACCCCCAAAATAAACAGAACAGAGTAACAGAACTGTGGGCTTCCCTTTGGTCTGGGATTTCTGCCCTGGGCTAGAGGCTGGAAATGAGATACCATCCTACTCCTGGGGTCTGAGACCAAAAGCTATTATTTGCTTTTGAACTGCCTTCTCACTTAATACAGTGTGGAGGGTCTCCCTCATAGAGAACACCACTCCCATGCTCAGGTCTCCTTCCTTGAATCTGTGACACAGAACTGGCTAGTGGGTGAGAAAGCTGTCATTTGGCATCTTTCCCAATCACAGTGTCTTAATATGGTCCCAGAGGTGCCATATACAGGTCTGGAATATTCTCTTGCTTCTTACACAGTCTTTTCCTGGGCTCTGCACAGGGTAGCCCTGCCCTAGCTTGGTCCCTAGAACCAGCATATCTCACTATGTGTCTCTGTATGTTGATTCAGGCTGGGCAAAGGACTTGCTTTTCTGCATTTCCCTATCAGGATTTATTCTGGTACATTTTCTAGATCTGTTTGAAGGATTTTGTGGATGGGAGTTGAGTTCAGTTCTATTGCTTCCTTCTACTCTGCAATCTTCCAATAGTCCTTTAAATCAGTGGTTTTCAACCTTCCTAATGCTGTGACCCTTTAATACAGTTCCTCATGTTGTGGTGACCCCCCCAACCACAAAATTATTTTTGTTGCTACTTCATAACTGTAATTTTGCTGCTGTTATGAATCGTAATGTAAATATCTGATATTCAGGATGTATTTTCATTGTTACAAATTGAACATAACCCACAGATTCAGAACTGCTGCTTTAAGTGAATCAGAATTCTGGCATTTCAGTGGCTGGACTTTCATGAAATCTCTACTATAACATATCCAATCAATTGCATCCACCCTCTGCTTCTAATGAGTGAACCCACCACTTTCTGAGGCAGCTTTTGGGAGAGTTCTCACTGTTAGGAAATTTTTCCGAACATTAAGCTAGAATTTACCTCTGTAACTTCCACTTAATTGCAAGCCTAACTTCTCTGTCAGGTGGGATGGTAAATGAAGTGTCTTCCTTTAGGATTCAGCTCAAACACCACCTTCTGTAAGACACTTTTCCTGATTCCCCTTAACTACTGATGCCCACCCTCCCTAACTGACTTGTATATTTGTTTATCTTTTTATTTGTTCTTTGTATTCTCATGTATGGACCTGTTGTCTTCTCCTTGAGAACAGGGATTATTTCATTCTTTTTTATTGGTATTCCCAATGCCTTATACATACTAGGTAGTTGGTAAGTGTTCCATATTGTTTATAATCACTGTCAGGTGTTTCAAGAAAAGAAAAAGGTGGGATCTCTAAAATATGTCTATTAAAAATATTTTGACCACTAAACTATATTTTCCTGTATATTCTCATTATAAAAATGAAAATGGTTTCCAGCACCGTGGTTTTTATATAGCAGGATTTGAAGGAATAATGTCTTAGGAATGAGATTGAGAGTAGGTTCCACTTGCCAGGTGTCATGGGCTAGAGTAAATTGCAGAAGAGGAATTACGCTATGTTTATGATAGTCAAGGAGGGGTGTGAGATCAAGAATGCTAATACCAAGCCATGAAGCAAAGAGGGACAGTCAGGAACCGGGGTAAGGTTATCACTCTGGAATAAGAAGCTTGGAGATCAGAGTGTAGGGTGAAATAGAGAAATTAAACAGGGAATGAGGTCAGGAACACGTAGGCTCTCTGAGTCATCCTGCCAAGCAAAGGTAAAAAAATGCAGGAGGTCTGACCCAAATTACTGAGAGCAAGTTAGGATATGGTATAACCAAGGCAGAGGGAGTTAGGGAGGTACCACAGGTCAAACTTGAACTGAAGAAGATAAGGCTAGAGGGGGCAGATAACCAACAAGGAGGAGAATAACTGGGTACCTTAAATACTTGGCCCATCCTCCTTCCCCTGACCCTGAATTACCCCTGGAATGCCCAGCTATTTCCCAACAGGGTCTGACAGAAATATAGAGGACTCTCCCATGAGACTCACTTAACATAACTAATCAAGCTTGCTCAAGTCAGATTGCAGTGTCAGCAACAGAAACATGCTCAGTCCCTCCCTCATAACAATAATACACAGATTTTTGCCATTATGGAAATGATTCTCTTACTTGACACTTGATTCAAAACTCCTTAAGCTATAAATGAGATTTGTTGTCTCATACAATAATAATTGTATGATACTGAAATTCTATTTATGCTTTATAATGTGGGACATCTAGATGCCCATAAATAACTTCTGATTTAAATCTCATAGTTCTTTTTGAAGAATTTAGCTAAATTTCAGTGTTCTAGATAATATTTCCCTCTTTCTTTCCTCTAAATAAATACTATAACCATGCTAAGTTAATTATATTAGAGTCTGGGACAGTTAGGTGGGGCAGTGAAAAGAGAGGTTGGCCTAGAGTCTTAAAGACTTGAGTTCAAATTTAGCCTCAGATACTTGACTAGCTGTCTGACCCTGGGCAAGTCACTTAACCCTGTTTGTCTTGGTTTTGTTATCGGCAAAATGATTTGGAGAAGGAAATGGCAAACCAATCCAGTGTCTTTGCCAAGAAAATCTCAAACGAGGTAGCCAAAGCTGTATGCAATTGAAACAACTTAACAGCTAGAGTCCAGGTATATCTAGCTCTTTAGTAAAAGCAGTTACTTGTTAGCCAGGTGTTGTACTAGAAAACACAGAAAGGGAACAGAGAAGACGAAGGGTGAAGAGTGGAGAATGAAGGTACCGCTATAGGGGTATGGTGTTGAAATCCAGAAAGTTATAAACACAGGTGGTCAAGGAACGAAGTTTGGATGGCCTTGGCCCCTTTCCAAAATGGAAGGCCCTGGAGGGCCTCATCAATGCCAGAAGAGGACTAGTTTGGTAGATAGATGCTTCAGGGTGAGGAGGCTCTAGGTACAAAACAACAGTCCAGAATGAGAATGCAGCCAAAGCATGGTGTTGAAGTCTAGAAAGTCAGGATCACAGCAGAGAGTGGAATGAAGATTGACCAGCCTGGACCTCTCTCTAAAATGGAGGAACTCACCCTTGAGAGAAAGACATTGGCAATGTGTGAATGATGCTCCAGGGTAAGGAGGCTATAGGTGCTGAAGAAGGCTTGCAGTGTAAGAATCAAAGGAACTGAGTTCAAATCACACTTCTGTTACTGCCTGTGTGACCTTAGACAAATTCCTTTACTTCTCTGTCCCTTGTTTTCTCAATTTTAACTTCTATCAGCCTATTACAGGTCTCATTACAACTTATCTGGATTACTCTAATATCCTTAAAAAGATTTTCCACTCTCCCCGATCTGATTCATCCTCTATACCATCACCAGATTAATATTTCTAATGCAAAGATAGGATCATGTCAAGACAATAATTACCCTTATGTGCATTTGGATTTTTTTCCTTGAAGTGGTTTTCTTGTGCAGTGACCTGTAAATACATTAATTCTATTTCTAGATATATATGGTTGAAAGACTCTTTAGAATGTATAAGGCACCTAGTTAATGGTGGTCCCCTTTATATTATGTTCCATTGGTAACTTTATATAGTAATTTGCCAAGGAACATTTACAAATTTCCTCCCATGTAATGAAGATACCTCTTAGTTAGTGGGGCAATATTTGAACTTATCATTTGAACTTATAATTCAAAGTTAGGGTTATGAAAATGATAAAAAGAAGGGATTTCTCTTTTGATGTTCTGTACTGCTTCTATTTCAGCTAATAAAACCCTAATTAGGGTGGAGTAATCAGCTTAATGCCCAGAACACTAACAGTATTTTCAGTTCAGTGCACTGAGATGGCCCCTTCCCCTTCCCCTTCCCCCCCTCTTAGCCTGCATCACACCCCCAGCCCCCAAAATGTCCTCCCTAGCAATGGCCTCCACCTAGATTTCTAGGGTCTCTGTCTCCCTGCCACCAAGTAACATTTGGCCCTTTCTCTTCTCCCTGTCCTCCTAAGACCCCATTCAACTAAGGGCACAGAAACTTCTCATTTAGCTCTATGTGAGAAGTGAATTGGATTTCACCTGAGTCTTTAACTACAAGGAGGATATCTCTTAACTGGGAGTCAGTTATGTCTCAGTATGGAAGCTTCTACTGACAACTTGAAAAGTGATTTCAGAGTCCTGGGCCATCTTCTTTTCCATCTAGGCCATTACTCACATTACTCTTACTCCATTACTCTAATCCTGGGACCCTTTTGTGTGTCATGGATCCTTGGGCAGTCTGGTGAAGTCGGTGTGGACCCCTTCTCAAACTGATGCTTTTAAATAGATACATGAGATATTCCACAAGTCAGTGCAGTTTGAGGTTTTAACAATTAAGAATTTGAAGACTATAATTATCTCTATCTTTATATAATCTACAACTATTGCTTTTATTTAATTGTGTCCAACTCTTTATGACTCCATATGGGTTTTTCTTGGAAAAGATACTAGAATGGTTTTCCATTTCCCTCTCCAGTGAATCAAGGCCAACAGAGGTGACTCGCCCAGCCACACAGCTAGTGAGTGTCTAAGACCAAATTTGAACTCAGGTCTTCCTGACTCCAGGGCTGGTGCGCTATTCCCACCACCTAGCCTCCCCGCTAACGCTATTTTTGTTGGGTTGACCCACACTTGTTGAAAATTGCTGTTCTGTGTTGAAATGTATATTTGTGTCAGCCATGCACCAGTTTGCTCGAAAAGGATTGAAACCCAACTACTCTTTGTTCATGGGAGGAAACAAGCATTTAATAAGCACCTATTATGACTGAGGCAGTGTACTAAGTGCTTTCTAAATATTGTCTCATTTAATACAACAGTCCTGTGAGGTAAGTGCTATTATGATCCCCATTTTACAGGTGAGAAAACTGAGGTAGACACAGGTTAAATGACTTGTCTAGGATCACACAATTAACAAGTATCTGAGGTCAGATTTGAATCCAGGTCTTCTTGATTTCAAGTCAGTGCCTATCACGTGTCTGAATTTGTTTGGAAAGTGGCTTTAAAATTTTTATTCCTAAGTTATGACATATGTGTATTTTTGAAAGGTTCCAAGTTTTCAAAAAAATTACTTTTGTAACTTTTTCAGAACTTTTTTGGGGTTGTGATATGTGGTCTTTATCTAATTCTGCCCCCAAAGCTTATTTGTTTGCAAACTGAAGATCCAGCTCCATGGATAAAAGGTAAGAATGGGTCTGTGGTCGTAGGATCAGCAGATTCTTCTGAGACAGGATGTATCTTAATTTTTGTGAAGGGTCTTTGCTAATAAATACATCTTTAGAGTTTCTATGGAAGATAAAGTTCACAATATGCTAAATGATGCCTAATATAGCCAGGCTGACAGAGGCTGACTGACCTTGCTTTCTGGTTACCCCTCTTCTTGCTACTTATATTTGAATTCAGTTCATCCTGCCTCTAGATCCTGTGCTCTCTCTACTGTTCCACCTAGCTGCCCCTCCCTTTTTGATTAGAGAGAAATAATAATTAAGAAAGTCTGATCATAGTACATTCCTCTGCCCAAATATTTTTGGGTGGTAGAGTATACTAAATGCTGGGTCTGGAGTTAAGACTTGAGTTCAAATATGACCTCAGATATTTACTAGCTGTGTGTCTTTAGGCAAGTTAATTAACCTCTGTTTGCCTGGGTTCCCTCAACCATAAAACAGGCATAATAATAGAATAGCATCTACCTTCCAAGGTTGATGTGAAAATCAAATGAAGTAATATTTGTAAAGCATTTGGCGCAGTGCCTGGCACATAGTAGGCACAATATAAATGCTGTTATTATTATTCCACAGATCACTATTGTCCGTTATGTAAAAGGCATACTCTTTCCCCTTGGCGTTAAAGGTCTTTGACAACCTGATGTCACCCTACTTTTCACAATTTATAAAATTACCCTCCATGTATTCAATATTCTAGTCAAACTAGATTCCTCTTTGTCCCCAAACCTGCTTTGCACCTCCCCTCATCTGTGTCTTTCATCAGAGTTTCCTGTTCTTGAAATGTCCCAATCTTTCTCTGTCACATCACTTAAAAGATCAACTCAAATGCCCCCTTGTGGCAGGAGCCATATCTTAAACCTTCCCCCACAACCTTCTCATATTAATCTAATCTTTCCTTAAAAAGATACTGAGACGTTTTTCCAGCCTTAGTTGACTAAGGAGAGCAATACTTCCTTGTTGGCCCAGTACAAAATAACCCTGAGGATTTGCGGAAGAAGGGGGGTGTTTTCAGAGGTTTGACTGATAGATCACCAGCTGTACTCACTGTCTGTCTCTGTTGCATATCCTTTCCTGGTAGAGCTAAGTAAATCTCCTTTTGTTAACTATTGAATGATTTATGAGTCTTTCATTTTGTCCCAATATTGAACATAACAACCAAGGACTAAACTGAGTTAGAACAAGCCTGAGCATGCCTTTGTCGTGGAGCCTCCTTTTATCCCACCTGTTGTAATGGCTTTCCCTCCTGGACCTCACATGGACCTTTCTCTTGCAGTTCTCTAATGCACAGATCATATAATATTGTATGTCATAGTCATCTGTGCTTGTCTAAATCTTGTATCTCCCCAAGAATTACCACAATGTTCTGCATATAGTCAGCATTTAATAAATGCTCAATTCTCAAACAAATGATACAGAGGATCACAGAAGACAATTTTGATCATAAAAAATTGATTTAAAGTTTTTTTTTACACAAAACCAATGCAGTTAAAAATAAAAAGAAAGCCAGAAACTGTTAAAAAAATCCTTGAATTTTCTCTGATAAAGATCTCATTTCCAGTATGGATGGGGAACAAATTCAAATTTATGAAAATAAGAGCCGTTTCCCAATTGATAAATGGTCAAAGGATAGGAACAAGCAGTTTTCAGAGGAAGAAATTCAAGCTATCAATATCTATGTGAAAAAAGTTCCAAATCACTAATAATTAAAGAAATAATAAAAGAATTGTGAGATTCCATCTTATACCTATCACACTGGCAAAGTTGGCAAAAAAAAGAAAGTGACAATTACTGGAGGGTCCTTGGGAAAACAGACCGATGCACCTGTGAATTGGTTCAGCTATTCTGGAAAGTAATTTGGAACTCTGCTCCCCAAAGTTACTAAACTTGGTCAATCAATAACATTTATTAAACACCTACTATGTGCCAAGAAAAGAAGCAAAAGACAGTTTTAGACCCCAAGTAAGAAGCCTGGAGTGCTCTAGGTTGATCAGCAAGTACCTAAGTATGCTTAAGTTATATGTGATGTTCAAAAAGGATTAGCACCTCTGGTGTGAGCCCTTTTCAGTGCTACTCATTCATCTTTAGTCTCTACCTGGCACTCAAGTCTCACTTGCGGCTCCAAGAAGCTGTAGCATGCATGATGGTCATACCCTGGTAAACCATCTTGGCATATGGGCTAAGCCAGGTTGAGGGTAGCCACAACAGGTCTTAAAACTGTCAGTGACTTAGTGGAATGTCTACCCCATACATGTGAAGATTTCCCCTGGCAGAATGGGCAGTTGAGAACAATTTGTTTCAATTGAGATGAAGTCTACTGAAGCTGGAGTTGTGGAATGGTTACAGTTTGGTCAGACATCAAAGACACCTAGGTCATCCATTGCATCCTGGGCATTCACCAGTCATCTTGACTTTTGTCTTGCCACTGGACTTTGATGACTCTGGAAGAGAGAGTGAGGCTGATGGCTTTGTGCAAATCTACCTCACTTAAATACTATTCAAGTGGGAGTCAAGATATCATCCTATGATGTCTTTGGTCCTCTTTGAAAATGAAAGACTAATAATAACAAACAACAAATGTGCTTAAGTTTAAACACTATATTTATTGACAAAACAATCAACTTCTTTCACAAATTATTGCACCAGTGGAGGAGGGGGCAGAACTATAGTATTAAATTTTAGGTTCTAGCCATTAATGTAATAAACATTGGAGCTTCCACCAGAAGAACAAGATAAAAGGAGTCTGATTGGCTGGGTACTCTTGACAAAATTCAATACTTTGAATTAAACTGTTTTGATAATCTTTGTAAATCATCAAATTACTGCCTCAAACTTTTTATTTTATTACTGTTATTATTATTATTATTATTATTATTTTATTGTGGGCTGTTGTTTAAGAGGCAGCTAGGTAGTGTGGTGGAGAGAGTGCCCTGCCTGGGGTCAGAAAGACTCATCTTCCTGACTTCAAATCTGGCCTCAGATACTAGAACCCCTGGGCAAGTCACTTAACCCTGTTTGCCTCAGTTCCTCATCTGTAAAATGAGCTGAAGAAGGAAATGGTAAATCGATCCAGTATCTTTGCCAAGAAAATTCCAAATGGTGTCATGAAGAGTCAGACACAACTGAAACATCAAAAAGCTGAAAAAATAAGATGGAGATAGGCTGTGGAAGGTCTTAACTACCAAGCTGAAGAATTTTCATTTAATTCTAGGGGAAATAGGGAGCCACTGAATGTTTTTTGACAATGGCATGACGTGGTCGAATCTGTGTCTGAAGATTGTTTTTGAAGCTATATGGAGGGTAGGTGGATTAGAATGGAGAGACTGGAAACTGAAAAACCAATTAAGAAATTATTATAAATAGTCTAGTAAGAGGTGATAAGTACATGAACTAAGGTGGTAACTACATGAGTGGAGAGAAAGGGACAGATGTGAAAGACACTGAAATATCACGAATGGTGGCATGGCATTTGATCGTATATGGCAGGAAGAGAGTAAAAAGGAATGAGGGGGAAGGATCAAGAATGACTCTGAAATTGTAAAGTAATATGCCAGGGAGGATGGCTATACCTTCAATTGAGAACATCAAGGAACAGCCAAAATAACTTTAAAAATGATACCACATTGATCTAACATAGTTAAAGCATCTTGGAACATACTCTACTCCCAGGAAGCTTCTTATATACCTTACGTATTATCTTATTTATTTTTATAAATGACCCTCCCTTCCCCACGAGAGAGGAAAGCACTATTGTGTGCTAGGTTCTGTGTTAGACACTGGGGATATAAAGAAAGGTAGAAGACAATCCTTGTCTTCAAGGAGCTTGTTGTCTAATGAGTTGCTAGCAACAGTATAGTAACAAGCAATATGCAGGATAAATTGGAGATGATCACAATCAAAAGGGGGAAGATAAGAGTACTAAGGTGGACCAAGAAAGTCTTTTGGCAACAGGTGGGATTTTAGCTGAGACTAAAAGAAAGGTTAAAAAAAAAAGCCAAGAGGCAGAGATAGGAAGGAGAGAATTCCTGGCATGGAAATTAGCCAGAGCAAATGTCCAGAGTTAGAAGATGAAGTGTCTTGTGTGAGGAGCAGTGAGGAGGCAGTGTCATTGGCTCACAGAGCATGTGGAAGCGAGTAAAGTATGAAGACTGGAAAGACTGGAGGTGACCAGATGATGAACTCTAAAAACCAAACCAGAGGTAATAGAGAACCACTGGTATTTATTGAGTAGGGCAGCAAGCTGTACTTTAGGAAGATTGCTTTGAGAGCTGAGTGAGGGTAGACTATGGTGAAGAAAGAGCCTTGGGGGCAGGGTGACTAAATCAGCAGACTGTTGCAATAGTCCAGGCTTCAACTAAAAACTGGCTGTGTCTTAGTTGATGGATAGTTCCAAGAACCAAGACAACTTTGAGGCAAATTTTTCAGATTTAATCTTTCTACAAAGAAATTTCAGAATTTGAGACATGGATATTTAGGTCCTTGAAAATAGCTGTACCATGCTGATTGATTTTATCAACCATTATGACAGAAAGACCAAGCATCCTTCTCCCTTCCTTTAAAAAAAAAAGAAATATTGGTAAGGCATTTTCTCAGTATTGTAGTCTAAAGCATTTGGACTGATTTGGATGAGAAACCTTATCAGCAATGCCCTCCTCTAGAACCATTTTACATCATTCTTATCAGAGACCTAACCAGTTTCTGACTAACCAGTGTTTTTTCCTACTGATTAGCCTAGTAAGGACCAGGAAGGACTTCTCTCTGAAATGATCAGGGTAATGATCAGACAAAGAGAAAGAGGATGTCTTTGATGACTTTAGTTGATAAGAAGTATCTCTTGAGTTTGGTCTTTGACCAGGGAATTCTTGAAAGGAATGGTCAAAGAGGGAATGAATGAATGAATGTTTTTAGGAAACTGATTTTCTGGAATGTTCCAAAAGTTAAGTAACTATTATTTAGTTTGATGAAACTAACTGAATTGTTACCTGAGCTCTGAATCCTTACTCAGTCTTAACTAATAAATTCTATTGTTTAAAAATATTACAAATCATAGCTCCAAAATGCAGGGAGAGAAAAGGGAGACAGAAACAGAAGGAAAGAGAGTTAGAGAGAGAGACAGATATAGAGAAACAGAACCATGTAGAGACAGAGAGATTTTAATAGGCATTGTATAACTGTCCATCTTTGTACCTTTCTCTAAGAAGAAAAATGCTTAGATTAGAATAATCTAAATTTAATAAAAATTGTTTCTGGCAGGCTCATGCCTAAAACGTAGAGTTCAGAATTTTCTTCCACAGCTCTTGGAATCATTCTACTTCCCTGTATGAATATATCTACTCTCTTTCTTTACATTTTACATTGGGTAGCTGTGACTGTATATACACATATGAATGTATACATTTTCAGTTCCCATCCTAAATGGAAAGCCTTAATATGTATCGCTATTATTATAATTCTTGGCCTTGGCATCCCTGGCTGTATTTAATAATTCATCATCATATGCATCACTAGTATTTAACATTCATATCACTGCATGTTGGTGGCACCATGATTTTTAGCAATTCAGAGTTTCAGTGCAGTTGTGGAAGTCTTTTGGAATGAGTTTTCAGACTTGGGGAAAAAATAATTGATTAATGTCAGATTCCTGCTAAATGTCAGGAAAACAAAGCACATGCTTTCTGGCACTAAATCCAAATGACTAGTAACCCTAGAGGAATGCCTAATCAGCACAGGAAGTGGCATTGTGTTGGCACTATGTATGTTTTTTATCTTTGAGTGATTGAGAATGAATCTCTACCCTCTACTGACCATACAAATTATATCATCTGGGTGGAAAAGTAAACATCTAAAGTTAAGGATGGGCAGACCTAATATGTGGTCCAGAATTTATTGTATGTTAGAGGCTTGCATTATCTCTTCTTCCAAATAAAATCATATTAGCTTCTGGTAATTTATGATGATTTGTTTTGTTAGCAAAAGGCAAAAGGGAATTATTACTCATTACATAGGAGGCCTAAATGGCTTTCTCTTAAATTCCTCGGGTTGAAATTATCATTAAATTATCAAATTTATTTAAATGATCAAAGGATCTCTATAACAACATTATTATTTATCATTATCATTATTATTACAGCCACAATAAAAAGTAAAACCAGTTGTCATTTACCAAACTTCGTTTTAGTAGACATTTTACAGAACTAGCACCTATTGTCCTTTGGAGGCAATTTAGAAAGCAATAATTTTAGTCATTTATCATATCACTAGGACATTATTCTTACATCTGACAATCATAATGCTTTTATTCATCCAGTAGGAGATATAACATGATAATTAGCATCAGGTAAGAGAGGCAATGTCTTGTAGTATTTAGGGAACTAGCCTTGGAGTCAGAAGGAACCACTTTTAAGTCTGGCCTCTGACACTGAATCAGGCTGTGTGACCCTGTGCAAGTCAATTAAACATTCAGGCCTCCAGGCAGTTTGAAAACTTGAAATTGTAAAGCTGGTGCTGGTTTGCATTGATAGCAGTTTTCTCACACAGAAGTCCCCTGTGACAGTTAAATCACAGATCCCTGCAAAATTTTGTTTGAAAAAAGTGAGATCAGATTCATTCCATCAATAGTAATAACCAGTGGTCCACATATCTCAGGTGAAAATATGCAATGAGCTGAACTATCTAGAAATACCCTTGAACCTAGAAGGGAATGGGGGGGACAGAATAGCTCTCCTAAAGCTTATTATTACTCTAATTCACAGATGGAACACTTAGGCCCAAGGAAGAAAAATACGTTTGGAATTTAAAGATCTGGGGTGGATCTTCTCTTGCCTGCCATTCAATTTCCTCTATAAACAGCTCCCAAACTGTGGGATTAGAGTCCAGATGTAGTGGTTCCATTACCTTGAGAATGAAAAGTTTGTTATTATTACCTGTGTAGAACATTCCCATTTTTCTTATATTTACTACCTTCCTTCCATCAGCGATAAGTTCCCTCAGCACAGGACCATAGTTTTAGAGCTGGAAAGGACTTCATCCAACCTCCTAATTTTATATATGAGCAAACTGAGACTCAGAGTGGTTAAGTCCACAGGTTAGGAGATTTGGACATTTTCAAGCAGCTTATAAATATTAAAGGCAGAATTTATACCCATTTTTCTCACTCTAACATTCTATTCGTTATGCTATCTGCCTCAATACTGTCTTTCCTTGCCTGTTAAAAGTAAATTAATTTTTTTTGTGGTGTTCTTTTGGTGCTTACTAAATCCAGCATCTACCAGTTCCTTTTTTTCTTTGAAAATGTTCATGATATAAAGGTAACAGGCTTCCATACAGTCTGTAAATTTGGGGATTTTCTTATTTCTTCTTCCTGGATCATACTTTCACATCCTCACTATGTATATTTGTGTACATACATCACATATAATTAATTTCTTATTATGATACTAAGATTATATAGGAAATAGAATTCATATCTTTAACTCATTGATTAATTTAACAAGCACTTATTAAGTGTCTTTTATGTGCCAAGCACTCTGATAGGCACTGGGGATACAAAGTTAAAAAATATAATATAGTCCCTGTCCTCAAGGAGTTTACATTCTTCTGTAAATATAATAAAAATACTATGTTATTAATCAGTCCTTTATTAGCAGAGATTTTTCTAAAGAAGATATAAGAAAGATCAAGTAAACATTTGTTTTTAATAATTCTATTTCAACATTGAAGTTTGGTTAATGATAAATTGCAAGTCATAGCATCATCTTCCTGATGTCATGATCCTCTTTGAGAAAGGACAAATGACAACAATAACAACAACAATTTAAAAGATAGAAGAATAAGGAGGTGTAGCTAGGCAACTTCCTTTGAAAAACATGTAGGGGTTTTGCTGGACAGTTAACTCATTATTAATTAGCGGTATGATATAACAGTCGAAAAACTCCCGAGATGTCTATTCTGCTTTATTCTCTGCGCATGAGGCTACATCTATGGTATTTTGTCTAGTTATGACTATGATCGTTTTAGGAAGTCCATTAATAATAGATGTCTCTTGATAAGGTGGAAGGTCACCAAGTGGTTAAAGGCCTTGCAGTCATATCCTAGGAGTGTTGGTTGAAGGTATTGAAGGTTTTTGACCCAGAGAAAAGAAGCCTTAAGGAAGACATGAAATATTTCTACTATTATTGGAGGGGTGGCCACATAGAAGAGAGATTAGATTTGTCTTGCTTGCCTTCAGCAGGCAAAATTAGTAGTGGTAGGTGGAAATTACAAAGAATAAATTAAGCTGGTTTAAGGAAAATCTTCCTAACAATTATAAATATTCTAAAGTAGAATGGACTGCCTAGGGAGGCTCTGGCTTCTCTTCTCACTGGAGATCTTCAAGGAAATTATGAACAGATGACCACCTGTCAGGTATATTTTGGGGGATGTTTTTGTTCAGATATGGGTTGAACTAGGTAGCCTCTAAGGTATTGTTCAGCTCTGGGGTTCATATTTTCCAAGGTGTTTCCCAAGTAAAACATGCTCAGAATTTCTCCCAGAGACGCTCATAAAAGTGAAATATAAAATAAGGGGAAAGATAGACTATATGTAATTGTTCGTTAGATCAGTTGACTAATGCTAATTGGATCTAAGTCTATTTTTAGCTGCCTTGCTCTCAATTCTTTAAAGCTATAGGCATACGTTCCAATGCTTATTTTTATGGCTATAATTATGGTTACTTCATCAGTGGGATAAAGGACACCAAGGATCATAGGTTTCTATTATATATAACCATTTTAAGAACCTAAAAAAAACTAAATGCCAGTTCTATGCAGCATAAATTAATGTTTGGCAAGTCTCCAATTAATTTGGTATGTGTACATCACCGGTATGGGTGATTAAGACTCTCATTCCTATTTAATACTCAGTTGCCCAAGTGGCAGAATGTCCAGAATCCCTTCCTTCCCTACCTCATCCAAGCAGAATCTCTAACTTCCCTCCAAGCACAGTTCAAACACCACCTCCTACACAAAACAGTTCCTTTGTATATCCAGCACCTAACACAGTGCCTTATATGTGACTTATCCATGTGTTTAATTAAGTTTGTTTAATTGAACTGTTGAATTTAAGAAAAAAAATCAAAGCTTATTACTAGGTAGTAATACACTAGAAAATGTCTTTCCCAGCCAAGATGTGGCTACACATTGTTGTTGCCCAACCAGTCCAACAAAGCCGAAGGAATCCCTCTCCCCAAATGACCAGTTTGGAAATTATACCACCCTATTGACTCAAGGTACTAGTAATACAATAAGGGATATTCACAATTATAAAAGAAACCTCCAAAAACCTGACAAAATCCTTAGATCTACTATTAATATTCACCTAAGCCAAACCTTGTAAAATACCCCACAGTCCGACTTTTGGAAGAACACTTTATTTTTCATCTAATGAAGAGTAAAGGAACCTACTCTGAACATTTTGCTAAGTGGTCCCAAATTCCTAGCAATGTCACTATAGGGATTAAACTAAAAACCTCCAAAGAAATGGCTATTACTCAGGGCTTTGCTACTTTGAAGTAAACTTAAATACTATACAATCAAAGTAAATAGCATGTGTTCAGTCATTTCCAACTCTTTGTGACCTCATCTGGGGTTTTCTTTTTTTTATGAATTATTTTATTTATTTTCTTGTTTACATCATTCAATTCCACAAGATTTTGAGTTACAGATTTTCTCCCCATCTTTCCCCTACCCACAACCCCAAAACAGTGATCGCCCTATAAAACCCCTCCCCCAATCTGTTCTCTCCTATGTTCTCCTCCATCACCCCTCTAACTTTCTGGTAGGGCAGGATGGGTCTCCCTACCCCAGTGCCTGTATTTCAATTCCCAGTTGCATGTAGTTAATAATAATTATATATATATTAACATTTGATTGTAGACCTTTAAATTCTAGATTATTTTGGTTCTTCCCTCATCACCCACCCCCCACTGCAAAGACAAGCAATTCCATACAGGCTGTACATGTGTAATTACACAGAACATCTCCACAGTGGACATATTGTGAGAAACCGATTATATGTCCCTCCTTCCTATCCCATTCCCCCCTCTTTGTTCTATTCTCTACCCTGTCCCTGACCCTTTACAGAAGTGTGTGCTTCCAGCAGGCCTCTCCTCCCACGTTGTCCTCCCCTCCATCATCCCACCTTTCATCCCCATCTCCCCTACTGTCCTCATATACACACATACTCAGATGTGTATTCATATGCATATATACCCTCCTATACAGACATATGTGTAGGTATACATATATATATATACACTTGTATTCCCTTCACCTATCCTCATACTGAGAAAAGTTTCTTAAGTTTCTTATTATCGTTTTTCCATATTGGCATGTAAATAGTTCAACTTTGATAAATTCCTTATGAATTCTTTCCCATGTTTACCTTCTCATGTTTCTTGTGTTTGAATATCAAATTTTCTGTTCAGTTCTGGTTTTTTCAGCAAGAATGCTTGAAAGTCCTCCACCTCACTGAATGACCATATTTTCCCCTGGAATAATATGCTCAATTTTGCTGGGTAGGTGATTCTTGGTTTTAATACTAGTTCTCTTGATTTTCCGAATATCATATTCCAGGTCTTTCAATC
>CM053593.1:79981258-80026346 GCA_028646575.1 Pseudocheirus occidentalis | reverse complement strand
TCTGGGCTCTCTTCCTCCAGTTCCATGCTTTGACCCTTTTTATCCATAAAAAAGGATTCTAGAGTTTTACTGGTGTTTTAATTTTGCTTCCTCTTCCTCATGTTGGCCAACCAATTAATTGGTTGTTTGGTTTTTTTTTTTTGGTCTGTGAAGCTCTGTTTCCAAGGGGGAAGCTCTGTTCCAAATCACTGGGGTTTTCCCAGCTGCCAGAGCTATTAGGGGGGTGTTGCAAGTCCCTCCAGCTTTGGCTTGCTGAAAGTGCAAGCCAGGACCACCACCCAAGACCATGGATCCAGGCCACTCAATGCAAGAGCACTTGGCCCTGATCAATCGATTCAGCCCCACTGCGGAGTCCGCAGGCCAGGGGCTCTGAAGCAGCCTGGTGCGGGCTGCCACCAGTTCCAGCAATACCCTTCCCCCACTGATTCCTTGCCCTGGGGGCAGATTGGCTGAACTGTTTTACCAACCCCAAATTAATTTTCAAAGTTTCACTTGCGCTAACAGGTCTCTGAGGATTTGAAGATTCCCTTAGGCAGGTGCTTTAGATTTTCTTTGAAGTAGAGGCTTGGGAGGCTCACTCCTCCAGGCCGCCCTGGGGCGTAGTGTGGCTGTGTTTGCGATTTTGGGCTGGCTGGGTCTCTGTTCCACTGGGGTGGGAGCTGCCCCTCTCCCATCCTGTTCCTCACGCCTTGGCAGATGTGGAGGTACTGGAGGCTGTAGATTTTTCCTGCAGATTGGCTCCAGTGCCGGCTTGGCTCAGCTCAGTCAGACTACTTCCCACCGCCTGGGCCTGGCCCATCTCGGCTTCAGGCTGTTCCAGCCTCTGTTCTCGGCTGCCGCGATGAGCCCCTGCTGCTGAGTTGCCTTCAGCGAGAGATGTGTTCTCTGTATTTTTGTGTGAGTCTGAGAGTCTTAGACTTTATCTTGGCTCATAATTTTCTGGGTGTTTAGGGTGGCAGTGTGGGAGCTGCGGGACCTTGCTGCTTCTATGCAGCCATCTTGGCTCCGCCTCCTCACTTGGAACTTCTTAATTAAAATCAACACTCTTAGAGACTTCTATTCAAAGGTGGGCATAGGCAAGGATGGTGAAAAATGTTAGATAATGTTGCGCAGTAATGAAATAAGCCAAAGTTCCAATGCATCATGCATACTTCCTTTGAGGAAAGAATTAAGAAGACACCATGCATGGAAAACACTGAATAATATCACACTAAATGAAATTGATTATATTATAGCTGCCTGGAAATGACTCTGTCCAAATGTTGGAGTAATTCCTAAATCAGCTGTTGATATACAGTCATAACATCAACTTATTAGAGCAAAGATCAAACTATATATAGAACTAGAAGACAGAATAAAAAGGAGAAAAATATACAATATGTACTTAAAGCAATTCCAACCTCATCTATTTAATCAAATTAATTGTGAACAAATTAAATGGATAGAGGAAAGGTGATCAACACCAATTATAGTTTCATGAGAAGTTTGATCAGTGTAAATAAATAGAAATATTAAGGAGACTAAAAAAAAAACCCAAGCCAACAAACTCATATGCCTCACTCAGCAAACATTTTTTAACTTACTTGCTAATTAGTAGATATCAGAGTCAAAGGCACCAGCCAGTTGCAAAAGATGCAGCAGTAATCACTCTGGTCATGTTTCACTTTCCATGGGAATTCCAACTCCTATGTCTGGGAGAACTATGATAGGTGAGCTGTCATCTTGCCAGGAACCAGGACACCTGCCATCTCCAAAACGTGTCACCATATGTGTGCCCTCAACTAGCTATTCCCCTATGCCCCTTACACTTTTTAACTCTAGTTTCCTTCTGTATTGTCTTCCCTCATTAGAGAGTAAACCCCTTGAGAGCAGGGACTGTCATGTTTACTTTGTATCCTCAGAGTTTAACACAGTGCCTGGCCCATTGTAAATGCTTAATAATTTTTTTCTTTCATATTTCCATTCAATGTGAATATACAATTGAATTAAAGAGAAGAATCACTTGATAAAACATGGTTAAGTAGTAGAGGTAGAAAACCTTTTAAAGGAAGCTTGGTAAGAAAACTAAATAAGCCAAATTAGTCTGAGGATATTTAAGAATGAAACTGGAAGGAAGGTAGCAAATAAAATATGGAAAAGATCTCCAAAGATTTTTGAGGCAAATTCTTTTTACCATCAAGAACCTTAAATTTAGGGTTGCTAGGTGGTGCAGTGGATAGAACACAGGCTGTAAAATGTAAACACAATTCTATAGGAGATGCAACGTACAGTATGTCATCAAAGAGCTGTGTAAGTAGAATAAAAAGATAGGCTAATCATGTATGAGTGAGGAATGACTATTGGCTAGCTCTTATTCTTCATTAGTATCCTCATGATTTAAGGAAAAAATTAGGAAACACTCCCACCTGCACCCTAGTACATCAGGTGAACTCTATGTTGAATTTATGGGAGAACACAGATAACAGATGAAGTGTATGAATAGGCATATATGGGTTGCATTGTGCTTTGTTGGAAGGAATATGGATAACAATGAGATCAGAAACTTATTTGGGTAAACATCCTTAGGAAACTGTAATAGACTATCTTGATGTTTGTTCTTTTATCTAGTTCCCATTATTTATTTATTTATTTTTTGATTGTTGGAGGGCAATTGGAGTTAAGTGACTTGCTCAAGGTCACACAGCTAGTGTGTGTATGTGTGTGTGTTAAGTGTCTGAGGCTGGATTTGAACTCAGGTCCTCCTGATTCCAGGGCCAGTGCTCTATTCACTGTGCCACTTAACCTCCCCTATTTCCCATTTTTTAAGCATCAAAATCTTATTTAAATTATTTCATCTGGTAGTGTCTCAATTGTATCTCTTCTAGCCAAATGTATTCTTTATGTGAGTATAGTTTTGATAATAGATTTTGCTCTAATAAGGTGATTGTCTTACTGTAAATAGAAAGTTGAATTAGAAATCATTCTGACATTCTATCATTTCCTGTACATTAGAATGTAATCAATTTCATTTTTGTGTTTTTAGTGCCTCCAAATTCCTTTTTCTAGAAATTCTTTATGAAAAAAGAGGCACAAGTCTCCTATATAATCTACAAGTCTTTGGTCTCTCTTTTATTTGTCTTGAATTATATATTCTAATTTTTTTTTGCTGTTCTCTCCATGACTACTTTTTTATTGAAGTTATTGAGGATTAAAGTTTATGTTGATTTAATTGAAGGGTCTTATAAAATTCTTGATAGAATTTTTCTCCCTTCAAATTTACTTGAATGGATATTAGCACATAAACTAAAATTATTTTCATGGTGGGTTGTTTGTTGATGTTCTTCTTGTATACTGTAATGCAAAATGATAGTGTCCCAATAAATAACATTTCTTGTTGCCTTTGCCTTTTAGACTAAACCAACTTGATCAACTCCTTTATTCGCCTCCCCAAAGAGAGTATGTGAACTCTTCCTCCATTTGACCATATCTTTCTCCTGTCTTCTGGTTTCATTTATGAGGAGAATGTCAAAAATTGATATGATTTGGTAGGATGTTGACTTGGTCTTTGGCCAAGGATTGTAGTCAATGTGACATGGAGAAGAAAGTGCTAGATTTGCCGTCAGGGGGAGTGGTATGGAATCCTAGTTTTACCTTTCTGGAGCTTAGGAAAGTGATTTAACCTCTCTGAGTCCAAGTTTTCTCTTCTGTTAATTAAAGGAGTCCATCAGATGATTCCTAAGGGTACCTTCAGCTCTAATTCTATAATGAAAATATATAATCAAAAGAAAGTAGAAGGGAGAAGTATGCAAAAAGATGAAATATATCTTTTGTGCAAGCATACACATACGTCATTTCCCCCTGATAAAATGTAAGCTCCTTGAATCAGTCAGTGTTTACTGTATGCCAGGCATGGTGAAGGGACAAAAATAGTTCCTGCCCTTAATGACCATATATACACACATATCCATGCTTAATTGTAGCCTTCTTTAGGACAGGGGTAGGAAGGGTAGGGAGGGGAAAAATAAAGTAAGAAGTGCACAGCAGAAAACAAAAGAACACCTAGAAGGAAGCAAAGGAAACCTGGGCAGCTTTGAAAACAATGTGTGGTATTTATTATATAGATTTTCTTGAAATGGAAATTTGTTGTTTTATATTGAATCTTCTCATATTCTGTTGTGTACATGGCAATGGTTCCCTGCCCCCTTTTCTTGTTTTGTATATAAATTTAAAATAAATAATAAAATTTAAAAAAATGTCTTGTACTCCTAGTGCCTGACATAGTGGCTAACCCACAATAGGTATTTTAATAATTGCATGTTGATTGACTTATAGTACCTCATTATAAAATAATTCAAATATGAACTTTTGCTCTAACATAAATAATGAATAAATTCAGTATATTCTACCATTAAATATACTTTAAGTAAGGGAATTTTAAAGTTCCTTTGTGGTACAATGGAAAAAAAAAGATCACTGAGTCTGGAGTCAGAGAGACCAATGACTAATCGTGCCTCTAATGTTTGCTTAGTACATTTGTAAACTAACACGTCATCTAACTTCCCCAGTTCCCTTCCTTAACTCCCTCATCTGTAAAATTGGAGAGTTAGAGGGGTTTTCTTGCTCTTTTTTGTGTCCTGAGCCACTTTGCCAGTTCGTGAAGCCTATGGAGCCTTTCTCAGAATTAGGTTTTTTAATACATAGAATATACAGTGATTCCATTTCCAGAATATTAACAATTCCACAATATTCACCACCGGCACCACCTCCGCCACCTTCACCAGCACTAGCACCTTCACCAGCACCACCGCCACCATCATTAAGTTCACAGAATCTAAGTTATGAACTCCTCATACCATTTCTAGCTTTGACAATAGTACATGTTGATGCTATTTTCAGTAGCCCTGACCCAGGAAGGAAGATTTCCCAAGGAGATAGTGTATGAATGGGGGAGGACAAAGAGTAAATCAGTTTCATTTATAATCTTGTAATTTTTAAAAAAGTTTTGTAAGCACACACTTTTGATGTTCCATTTTTTTGTATATGGAAAACTGAAGAAACTTGCAGTTCAATTTAAAGGGATGTTGGGGGAAGGAATCACGGTTGATAATAAGATTATGAACTCCATGATTGCAAGGAAGCAAGGAAGCGTTTTAAAGCAGGCATATAAATTGTTTTGTTATCTTCCTCAGCATCTAGCCTAATGTTTTTTTTTTGCAAAGTAGGTTATTGAATGTATCCCAGAAGCAGATAAAGCCTCCTTCCCTCTTCATTATTCCTTTGTTAGTAAGTAACAAGATGATATGCTCCTTTGACCTCTCACCAAGCAATCATCAAAATCTAGCATATTTTGGATTGTGGCTTATTCTGTGTATTATTGGCATTATATCATTTTTTTTGGTTTTCATTTAAACATGTGCTTTGAAACAGTTTTTCTTATTCTTATACGTAACTTGATTTTGCCTTAGGGCCAAAACTGTTTCTAGAGATGAAATGTCTCATAAGCTTTTCAGTGGGAAAATAGAAATAATTTTGCTTTATAGCCACCCTCTCAAGAACATCCCTGTTCTGTATCTTGGCAGGCATCTGCAGAAGAGTCGATCTAGTCCAGCTGAGGAGATTTGAGACCTGCTCCATTTGGGGTCATTAGCACCCTATTGTTGTTTCATTTTATGATTTTGCCTTCTACTCTAAGCCAAGCATAAAAATTCATTCAGTCTCCTACATAATTCACGTTGACACGTTTATTTCACCACAGTCCCTGTGCAAACAAGTTCCTCCCCAGACTGCCAATATATGATGAATGCTTCTTACAAAGCATACATGCAGGTTGCTTTTGTGGGGTCGGAACATTTCAGAGAACACACATACTATACATTTTAGGAAACTGTTTTGTGCAAAATAAAAAGACTAATTAATGGTAGTGCCAAAGTAGGACTGGTCCCCATATCCCTCCAATGTTTAGATAACTTGTTTGTTGTCAAACAAAAGTAGAAATTTACTTCAGCAACCCCAAAGACCATTTTCAACTAAGAGCATATGTCTCAGAAAAGTCAGAGTATTCTTTTTTTTTTTTTTTTTTTTAGCAGTTAGGACAATGGCTTTGGGGTGGGGAGAAGGAATCAGAAAGCACATGGTATCAATTAAAGCAAGTAGTAATTAGTTTAGAGCATTCTTTTCTGGGCTAAAAACAAAAGCTCAGTGGTGGGCCATCTAATGCATGGCTGTAACCATGTGACCATGCAGGGATTTTTATTTTACAGCTTAAACTAAACAGTACTGAGCTTATGCAGAGGACACTGCTGTTTCAGTGCCATAAGCAGGAGGTGGTAGGGCCAGAGGGGAAGTACCCAGTTAAGATATATTTCTTTTATGGTTACCTTCCCCAGGTGTTCAGCTCCACATTGTCCAAAGGAATAGCTGATGGATGGGAGCTGCTCTCTCCTAGGCATGAGCCCCACCATATGTTTGTTTTATTTCAAAGTAAAAGGCCTATGCAATTTAATTGCTTGATGACCATAATTTAAGCAGCCAATATGGTCTACTGAATAGAACTCACATAAGACCAAAGACTGCCAATCTCTAGGGGATTAATTCAGCACAGGAACCAGTACATTTTGTGAATCATCTCTTATAGATTAAAACTGTTGTTGAAAATTTAGGTGAGGTATATATAGGCATAGCTATTGGCATGATTGATATTAACAAGCATCAAAATGCCATGCCCCACTTGCAAACTAGTACATTCCATAACTTAAGGGGAAAAAATCTTAGGTTATGATAATAAAAAAATGACTGGAGAGAAATAATGACTGATGTGTTCTGGTAGGACCATGTCTAAATTATAACAAATTGGGGTGGGACATTTTTAAAGAGGTATATGGGAAAACCAGTATAATGCCTGGCCCATAGGTGCTTAATTAATGCTTGATGATTGATTAATTGAATGAATACAAAAGACGGTGGTCAAGGTGATGAATAGTCTTATGAGGAGCATGGATATGAAGGCTATGGGGACATTTAGTTCAAAGACAAACAATTTGAAAGGAGCTACATAAGAGGCTTCTTCAAATATTTGAAGAACAAAGATGGCAAAGTGAGAGCTAAAAGTTTATCCTTAGCTCCTTCATATCCTCCCCCACAATGACTAATAAAGAAAATCAGACTAAATTTTGATTGGAAAGCCAAGAAAAAGTTACAGTGAGCCTTTTTTTCCAACCCAAGAAAGTTGAGGAAGACAGAGAGGTCTGCCTGTGGACGTTGGAGTGGAGGCTGTTTGGGAGTGCAGTACAGTAACAACAACAGAACCACTACAGACAGAGGTGGCAGGGGACTGTGGTAACTCCAATGACAAGGAGCATTCCAGTGTTCAAGGAAGGTAAAGAAACTGAACACTTGGGGAGAAAAAATCCCAAGGGACCCTAATATTAGCACTGTGAGCAGGAATGAGTGCCATCTGGCAGCTCTGTCACCCGTTACCCAATTCTGGGTCATAGGTTCAGAGTAGGGAGGAGTAGTCATGGTTATGAGGGGGCAGGGGTTTACCTGTGTGGCTCTGAGACTAAGAACAGAAGGGGAACTCAGTTCTAAGTTTTAGCCCTGTACATATGCCTTTAGTAGATTAAACCAGGACAGGAGACCAAAACCAAGGAGGAGTCAGTAATTCAATTGCTTTGAACCTATGGAAATTCCCAGTAGGCTAAGCATGACTGATTCCAGCAGCAGTCTATGGAAACTCAACCATACCAAGCCAACAGACCTAATCTGGGTCAGGAATTTGCAGACCAGGAGAGGAGTAAACAGACTTCTCCCTGTAACACACCACTTTGGAAGCATTACTCCAAGACTGAGTTATGAAAGCAGGAGAAGGACATAAAAGACAGATGCTCAGGCCAGACATTCCCACCCCCACCCCCACTTCTCCATCAGGGGTGAACAGAGTCCAACACTAACATAAAGTCCATAGTCAAGAAGTAGGCTAGAAACATGAACAAATATAAAAAGAACCTAACTATAAAAAACTACTATGGTGACAGGAAAGCTGAAGATACAAACATAGAGGAAAACAAAGACTTGAAGACATCTAAAAACAAAGCCTCATGGAAAATACAAATTGAACACAAGACCAAGAAGAATTCCTAGACAAATTAAAGGAGATTTTTTTTAAAAAGCCAAAAATTTGAAAAAAATCTAATAAGAGTAGTAGGTGTTAAATTGGGAAAAGAAATGAGAGATATGTAAGAAAATTATGAAGAGACAATTGATAGTTTGGTAAAAGAGGTACAAAAATATTAAAGAAAATGACTCCTTTTAAAAATTAGAATTGGCCAAGTGAAAGCTAATGACTTCATGAAATATCAATAAATAATAAAAACAATATCAAAAGACTAAAAAAAGAAGAAAATGTGAAATATCTTGGAGGAAAAAAAGTTAATCTGGAAAATAGGTGGAGAGATAATTTAAGAAATCACCAAATTACCTGAAAGCCATAAATTTAAAAAGAAGCCTTGATATCATATTTAAAGAAATTATAAAGGAAATCTTGGAACTAAAAGCAATGAAAGAAATTGAAAGAATTTACTGATCACCTTTTCAAAGAAATCCCCAAATGAAAACTCTCAGGAATATTTTAACCCTAATCTGGAGCTCCAAAGTCAAGGAGAAAATATTGAAAAAAGTAAGAAAGAAAGAATTTAAATATTGTGGAACCACAGTCAGGATCATACAAAAAGGAGTGGAAGGTTTGGAATATATTCCAGAAGGTATTGGAGCTGGAATTACAATTAAGAACAATATACCTAGCAAAACTGAGTATAATCCTATGGGGGAAAACGGATATTTGATAAAATACAAGACTTTCAAGCATTCCTGATGTAAAGACCAGAGATGAATAGAAAATTTGACATTCAAACATAAGATGCAAAAGATACATAAAAAGGTAAAACCCAGTGAGATATAGTAAGGGACTAAATAAGATTAAACTGTTTATATCCCTGTTTGGGAAGATGATACATTTAACCCCTCAGAATTTAATTATCACTAGGCCTGTTACAGGGAATTTCCTTAGATGGAGAACATGGACTTGATTCTATTATATTGGGATGATCTCAGAAGAAGAATGGAAGGTGAGAAAAGGGGATTCATCAGAAGAGGGGGGAAAGGGAAAAGAAGAATGAGGGAAATTATCTTACATAAATGGGCATACAAGGAGGAGTTTCTACAATGGAGAGGATGGAGGTGGGAAGGAGCAACAGGTGAACCTTACTCTTATCTGAACTGGTTTAAAGAGGGAAGAATATACATACATACACAGTTAGGTAATGAAATTCATCTTACCCAGCAGAGAAGTAGGAAGGAGAAAAGTTAAAAGAAAGAGGGCAGAGGGATAGATTCTTGAGGAAGGGATGTGGTTAAAAAAGAGAGAGAGAAAAATAAGTATAAAAGAGGTGACTGGAAGAAAATATACATTTAGGAATCATAAATGTGAATGTGAATGGGATAAACTCACCCATGAAATGGAAGAGGGTAGGCAAAATTGATTAGAAGTTGGAATCCAACAATATGTTATTTACAAAAAATACATTTGAAACACAAAGAGACAGCCAGAATTAAAATAAGTGGCTGGAGAAGAATCTATTATATTTCATCTAAGTAAAAAAGGCAGGGGTAGCAATCATGACCTCAGACAAAGCACAAGCAAAAATAAACTCAAGAGAAATAATCAAAGAAACTACATTTGGCTTCAAAAAAAGTACCAGAAACAATAAGTTAATAACAATACTGAATGTACATGTACCAAATATAATAGCATTTAAATTCTTAAATAATTTGAAGAACTATCATATAGAGATAAAGACTGAATCATTGTTGTGCTTCAAAGGGCAGAACTAGGACCTATAAGTTGAGTCAGAGGAAAGCAAACTTCAACTTCAAACTTATGATAATGAAGAACTTTCCAACAACTAATCCTGTCTAAATGTGGGGTGGTTTTGCCTTAGTAGGTTGTGAGCTTCTTCCAGTGATGAGGATATCAATTCTTCTTTCAATAGATAAAGAGACTGAGGCCCAGAGAGATTATATGACTTGTCCAAGTTCATGTAGGCATTAATTTTTTTCTCAAGAATCAACGGAGGGGTGGCTATATGGCACAGTGAACAGAGCACCAGCCCTGGAGTCAGGAGGAACTGAGTTCAAATCTGGCCTAAGACACTTAACACTAGCTGTGTGACCTTGGGCAAGTCACCTAACCCCAACTGCCCTCCAAAAAGAAAAAGAGTCAACATATTTCCCTCCCTGCCCTATCAACTTCTCATTCTGGATCTTAATTACTCAAGGTAACAACTTTGAAAAAAAAAAAAATATATATATATATATATATATATATATATATATATATATATAAATATATTTTAACCTCACCTTCAGTTTCTACTATCTCCCTCATTCCTTTACAGAGAACCATCCCTGATAGAGAAGAAGAAAAAAATAAGTTTAGTAAAGGTAATATATTGAGAAACATGGATGTTGAATGCATTATTCCTTACTCATGGCCCCCCATCTCTTCAAAGAAGGGTGAAGGTGACAATATCTTCTTGTAAGTCATCTTTAGGGTCAATTTGTCATTATAATTTCTCAGCATTCAGTTTTAGTTGTTTTGTTGCAGTTTCACATTATTTACACGTATATTGTTTTATTGACACTGCTGATTTCATTTATACCCATTTTTTCATGCTTCTCTTTATTTATACAGATATCATGTCTTGCTATATAGTGACATTCTATTATATTTATGGATCACAATTTGTTTAGCCATTCCTTAGTTGATGAACATCTACTTTGTTTCTAGTTTTGAAATAATAATTTTCAAGGTTTATAGTGACAGAATCCCTTAAAGAAAACTTTGGCAGAACTCTGTTAATAGAATCTTTTTAAATGATCTATTTTAAGTGCCTGTTACTAATAGGCACATTACATCATAAGGTTGATTAAAATTATTTTAGATGAATTTTATTCTACATTTAACAAACAACATAGTAGTAGTAGTAGTAGTAGTAGTAGTAGTAGTAGTAGTAGTAGTACTATTGGTGGTGGTGATAGTAGTGGTAGTAGTAGAATAGTAGCAGCAGTAGTTGACATTTATATTGTTATTCATCATTTTCAAAGTATTTTGAATACATTTTCTTATTTGCTCCTTAATAATGAGGGGAAATGGGTGCAAGAGGTATTATTGAGTGCCAGAGAGTAGAAGTGACTTGCCCACAATCATATACCCAAGTAAGTGTCAGAGGCACGATGTGAATCCAGGTCTTCCTGACTCCAAAATCAGAACCCTATCTTCCATATTTTACTATTAAGTATTTTATAGCTGAAAGCAATATTGGATATAGTGGCTCACCTTGTAAGACATTTCACTATTTATGGACGAAAGTACTTTGTTATATCTTAAGTGTGATATATTTAGCATTAGCTGGTTATTAATATAAAACAATATTCTAAGGAAATTATTTCAGTTCAAAACATTTTTGCTTTGACAATTTAATGTCTTTGTTTATATATTTTAGCAAAACCATCTTTGAAATGTTTGAAAATGTGGGCATATAGCAAATTGAAAATTGGGATCGCTAGATATAAATCCACTTCAGTGCTTGATGTCATTGTATTTGTGTCTCTTCTGTAAGGCACTCTTCCCTCCAGTGGGGTCTGCTTAGTTGCCTTTCTTGGTTCCAGTCTTCCATGTGGAAACTTGGAAGGGGTTGGGGAGAAGGAGCCTGTTTCTGGTTTGCAATGTAAAATGACAAAGAATGCCCTAATTGGCAAAGCAATTCTCTGCCTCACCCTTCCTTCTTGGCTTCTTGGAAACAGGAATATCAACCAAGCATGCTCCATGGACGGTATAGCATGGGGGCTTGGAAGGATGTCTACTACGTGTGTGCACACATACATACACATGTATGTATATATTTGACTTCCTACTTAAACTAGGTTTATGGATATTTGTATAAACCAGACTTGCATTGTTAACATCTCTGCAAAGTGTCTCCACTTCTTTGGCACCCTTGACTTCTTTGCTGAAGTCTGTTTAATGTCAAGAGGAAGGGTAGTAGGACCTATCTTGTTTATTAGGTAGGCAAACACCTGGATTACCAAGTTTCCATGCTAATGAACCTATGGGTGTGGCAAATCAGGGAGACATTTGTTTCATTACCACCTTGTATATTAATACTATGACTTTTTTCATCTCTTCAGACTTCATTCAACTTCTGATTTCCATGAAAGATGAGTAAGGGGAAAAGGGCTAAAAATAGAAGCACTGGAGATGGATGAGTAAGGAGAAAGAAACAAGGAAGGTGATTTGGGTAGCTTTAGATTTGTGAAGGAGGTCAGACATTTAAATTTGGGTAGGAGTAATTTGAAGTAATTTGGAAGAACTTTAGGAAAATTTGAGCTGAAGGAGAAGAAAGAAGACTTAATTTTAAGGAAAGAGATTGAGGGAAAGGATTCAAAGAGGAAAATAATTCAAAAAGAGAGAGAAAGTAGTTGGTAAGGCAAAGTAAAACCTTTCCATTTTCCAGGCTAGCAGAAACAATGAAGTATTTCTTAAAAACCTGACTACAAAGAAATTCTGATTTGCTTAGTTTGCTGAAATAGACTATAATCAACTGAATATCACATATTATTTAGCAAATAAAATGACCAAGTTTAGGCCATTAAGAGGACAACTCTTTAAAAAGTGTGATGAATTTGGGCTATTGATTCTTATGGTTCTTTAAATTGGCTGTGCGTAAACATTGGGGGTGACTTATACAGACAGTAAGGTGAACAGGTTTGTTCTGTGTACCTGTCTGCCGTTACGAGTTTTCCTTTCGTGGAACTTGAGGATTCCATAGAATGCCAAAGGAGAAACTGTGATCCAGATAATAAGTCGGAGCACTGAAAGTAAAAGCTTTTGCCAAATAGTGTAAAAGGTCTTTCTTGTGTGACTGATGTTACGGCTGACTGGCTCAGGGCTACGGCGTGACCCTTGGGGGCTGACATAAAAGGAACTGACAATTCCATAGGTGAGGTCTTCCTGAAGGCTTAGTGACACTAAGGAGATTTTTCCAGGCGACAGTAAGGCCAAATGTGCGATTTCTTATAGGAAAGAGGAGTTTGTTGATTAGGTAATCTACTGCCAATCACCAAATTAATGATGCAGAGATAGTTACCTGTGAGTTTCACTTATGCTCAAAGTGCAGTCTTATCTGTATTGTTGGGAGGAAGGAGAAGCCAGCCAGACCAGAGCATCAGCTTCAGCAACTTTATACAGCATGTGAATATTTAAGCAGGATGGGTCTAAAGAACTTTACAGAAAACAGGAGAAGATAAGGGTGTAGACATCATAAGGGGGATGGCGAGGATTCTTCATGAGGAAGGTTAGAGAATTAGTTGGCAAAAATTGGAGCTTGGTGTTTATGTCCTAATCTTGCTTGTGGGGTTCATGTGATGGAGTCAATATCCTTTTCTTATTGTAGTGGTAGCAAAAACTCTGAGCCAGAGTTTCTTTCCCACCACAGTCTTTCTCTTGTTTCAACGTCCACCAGAGGTCTAATATAGAAATTCTCTTAGCGCAGAAGCATTACGAAATGGAAACCAGCATTTGACCACAGATGGAGCTACCATGTGGGAAATGAGCTATCACCATCAGTAAGTGTTAGCACTCTGAAGAGGGAGTGCTGAGAGTTGAGAGAACTTCAGGAAAATCTGAAGATATACTTGAGTTGAAGAAGAAATGATACTTAATTTAGGAGGAAAAGTTCTATGTCAATAGTGGTGAACTATAGGGACAGGACTACCACTGTTGAGCTGTGTAGTGAGGCCAGGTGGGAGGTAGAGTTTGTGTGTAGTAAAGTATTTGAGAGTGAATAAAATATTCCTCCTCTTCATTGTCTGAACCTGACTGTTATTATGGTGGAGTCCTTCTACCATTTTGATTGACTTTGGAAGTCAACCTAGACTGAGGCAAGATTGAAGGTTCAGAAAGAAAATAGCACTGTAACTTGTATCCCAGGGACACCTTCTGACATTGAGTATGTTACTATGTCTAAAATTGTGTTGTTTAGATGATCTATTTCCTGTTTTGTTGATTTGGTTACTTTATATTTTTCTAGATATTTAAGTATTTAGTTGCCATGATATTAATGTGTGTAGGCCACTCAAATATATGCACATATATAGACATAAGTATACATACACACACAATACTAATGTGGTTTAATTGTCCATAGTGCCTAACCTAATATATCTCTCTTAATGGTATCTTTTGTCATTTCCATTTTATCCCAGATCATGACTATAACCTCTGCTCTTTTGGATTTAGCTGAAGAATACTCAAAATACTTTATTTTTTCAACTCCAAATATTAATCATCAATTCACTGTAGTCTCGATACTCTAACAAAATTCTCTCTCTAGCACTATTTTTTGCATATTTTGTATATTTTTTTACAATACTTTATTTGAAATGTGTGCTTTTATATCTTATGTGTTCCTGTATTTTGTGTATTGTATGTTGAGAATTTCATATCTTCATCAATAACCTCTCCATCCTTGTTCTTTTGAAGCTTGTCCTGAGGCTTTAGCTTTTTAATGTTTTAGATGTTACCTCCTTGAAAGAGAACCTACATTTCAGAGTTGCATTCTTGTCATTTCATATTTTAAGTTTATATGGTTGTAGAAAAGATGAATTAAAATACTTGAGGAAAAGTATTTTTTAAAAAAGATTTTATATTCTCTATATCTTTCAGTCAATTCAGTCAGTGCATGATGATAAAGATATGATATATTCTAAAGTGTCATTTACAAAAAGCTGCCTATTCCCTATTAATTCCATCTTTGAGGATGCCCTCATTGTTTGTGTTGATTATTTTCATAAAGTATTTATAATAGAAAAATGGACATTTGTGTCTATAATTGAAAATTTCTATCATATTTTTGGGGAGTATTAATGATGGCTATTTATTTCCTTCTAGACTCCAACCATGAATTGCTTCTAGTATCTCTTCCTTTACTTCAGTTTCAGAGGATCTGGTGTTCCTTCTTCTTACCCTTGATAATGCCTCTACTTCTTTGATCCTGTTCCCTCCTATCTCCTCTGGGAGCTTGCCTCTTCATTCATTCCCCTCCCTCTTCCCATTTTCTACCTTAATTTACTTTCCCTTTCCCTGGTAGCTACAAACATAACCTGATGTCTTTTATCCTTAATTAACCATTGCTTGACCACACCATCTTTTCAGCTAATCATCCTGTGTCTCCTCATTTTCTGCCCAAATTCCCAGAAAGAAAAACCCAACAACTGTATACTTTTCCTCTGCTTTCCTGCATTCTACTCACATCTCAGACTCTTGCAATTTGGATTTTGTTCCCACCACTCAACTGAAACTTTTCTCTTAAGGTTAATAGTGATTTCTGTTTCTAATGAATGACCTTTACAAAATTCCCATTCTTAGTGTGCTTCTCTGCAATCGCTTTTGTTGACCAACCCCTCCTCTGCATACTCTTCTGCATAGTTTTCATGTTGTTTTTCTGTTGTCATTGTTTTCCTATCTCTCAGATTAACATTTCTTGTCTGAATGTTCCATTGGCAGGGAAACGCCCCTTTCTGTCACTTCTGCAAGTGGGTTGGAGGACTCAGCCATCACCCTTCTTTATAATTTTAAGATTCCCAGTGGAGAAGCAACTGGGGCTGTCAGGAATATCCTATCTCCAGTTCTTCTCTGGGATGTTATTGTAATGATCTCAAAATCATCCCTTACCCCCACAATTCCAATGAAAATATGTATTTTCACAAAAAGATTAAGGGTACCTTTCTCATAATATATTTGAGCTGAAGGCCTGATAAGATAGACTTAAAGCAAAAACAATTTCTTTTTTTCTCTTTTTTAATACACATTTATTTTTAAAACTTTGAGTTCCAGATTTTTTCCCTTCTTTCCTCCTCACCCACCTCCATTGGGAAGATAAGCAATTCAATATACGTTGTACATGTAGTACAAAACATTTCCATAGTAGGTATATTGTGAAAGATTAACTATATTTCCCTCCATACTATTCTGCCTCCCCCCCATTTATTCTATTTTCTCCTTTGACTCTGTCTCTTTTCATAAGTGTTTGCTTCTAGCTACTGTCTCCCCCAATCTGCCCTCCCTTCTATCATCCTCCCTCTCTTCCCTATCCCCCTTATTTTCCTGTAGGGTAAGATACCCGATTGAGTGTGTATGTTATTCCCTCCTTAAGCCAAATTCAATGAGAGTAAAGTTGACCCATTCCCTTTTACCTTCCTTCTCTTCCCCTCCACTGTAACAGTTTTCTTTTGCCTCTTTTATATGAGATAATTTACCCTAATCTATCTCTCCCCTTCTCCTTCTCCCAATATATTCCTCTCTCACCTCTTAATTTTATTTTTTAGATATCATCCCTTCATATTCAACTCATCCCATGCCCTCTGTCTATGTATACATGTACATAAATATGTACACCCTCACATATATATTTGTACACACCTACACCCTCCTATACAAATATACATGTGTGTGTACATATATATTACCTTCAACTGTCCTCATACTGAGAAAAGACTTATGAGTTACAATTATCATTTTTACATGTAGGAATGTAAATAGTTCAACTTTAATAAGTTCTTTATGATTTCTTTTCCCTTTTTGCCTTCACATTCTTCTCTTGCTTCTTATATTTGAAAGTCAAATTTTCTGTTCAGCTCTGTTTTTTTCATCAAGAATGCTTGAAAATCCTCTATTTCATTGAATGACCATATTTTCCCCTGAAGCATTATACTCATTTTGCTGGGTAGCATTGGTGATGCCGAGTGATTCTTGGTTTTAATCCTAGCCCCTTTGACCTCTGGAATATCATATTCCAAGCCCTTTGATCCCTTAAGGTAGAAGCTGCTAAGTCTTGTGTTATCCTGATTGTGTTTCCACAATGCTCAAATTGTTTCTTCCTAGGTGCTTGCAGTATTTTCCCTTTGACTTGGGAACTCTGGAATTTGGCTATAATATTCCTAGGAGTTTTTCTTTTTGAGATATTTTTAAAGAGGTAATTGTTGAATTCTTTCTATTTCTATTTTGCCCTCTGGTTCTAGAATTTCAAGGCAATTTTGCTTGATAATTTCTTGAAAATTGGTGTCTAGGCTCTTTTTTTTAATAATGGCTTTCAGGTAGTCTAATCGTTTTTAAATTGTCTCTCCTGGATCTATTTTCTAGGTCAGTGGTTTTTCCAATGAGATATTTCACATTGACTTCTATTCTTTCATTTATTTGGATCTCTTTTATAGTATCTTGATTTCTCATAAAGTCATTAATTTCCATTTAAACCAATATAATTTTGAAGGAATCATTCTCTTCCATGAGTTTTTAAAATTTCTTTTCCATCCAGCAAATTTGGCTTTTTAAAGCATTCTTCTCCTCATTGGCTTTTTGGGCCTCTTTTGCCATTTGAGCTAGTCTATTTTTTAAGGTGTTATTTTCTTCAGTCAGGCTGTTGACTCTTTTCTTGATTTTCTTGCATCATTCTCATTTCTCTTCCCAATTTTTCTTCCACTTCACTTTCTTGATTTTCAAAATCCTTCTTTGAGCTCCTCCAAGGCCTGTAATCAATTCATATTTTTCTTGTGAGCTTTTAATGTAGGAGTTCTGACTTCATTGTCTTCCTCCCATTCCATGTTTTGATCCTTTTTGTCCCCCAAAAAGGAATCTATGGTAGAATTGCATTTCATATGCTTGCTCATGTTGCCAGTCAATCACTTGACTTTTGAACTCTTTGCCATGGTAGAACTCTGTTTTCAGAATGGTGAGAGCTTTGTCCCAAATTGCTGGGGTTTTTGCAGCTACCAGAGCAATTAGGAGGCTGCCCTCTCTGCAGCCCCCGCAGGCTCTGGCACCTGGTCACACACCTCAGGACCTCCACCCAAGACCATGATCCAGATCCAAGCAGGTTAAAGCAAGAGTGATTACCCTCTGAATGGTCTCTTGGTCCCCCTACAACTTGCAGGTCAGAGGCTCTGAGGCAGCCATGTGGCACAGCTGCAGTGCCTCCAATGCTTCTCACCCCAGGGGCAGGGGTTAGACCTCACTCTTCCATCTACCCCTGTTCCAGCAGAGTTCCACACTGATCTTTTACTTTGTCTTTGGTGTTTATGGGTCGAGAAGTCTGGAAATTGCCACAGCTGCTTGTACTTCATTCTCCTGAATTCTGCTCTGGCTGCTGTTGGTTGGGGCTTCCCTGGGGCTAAAACCATGCAGCTCATGTGGGGCTGGGCTTGGTTCCTAGCATGCTGAGATAACCCTTTCCTGTTGGTCTGTTGGGCTTCCTTTAGCAGGAGATTTGTTTCTCTTGGTCACTTTGTGGCTTCTATAGCTCTAAAATTTGTTTATAGTCATTTTCCCCATGTATTGGAGGAGGTAGAAGCTGGAAGCAAGGGGAAGTCCTGTTTCTACTCTGCCATCTTGGCTCCACCCCTCAGCAAAACATTTTCTTCATCTTAAACATGTTCCGCAAATATGGTTTCCTATTTCATGTGAACTCAACCTCTTCAGTCTAGCATTCCCATCAACTAGAATCATTTAACCTCAAGACTCACTGCTATCCAATGATCACCAATGCACTTTCCTTATATCACCCCAGACAAGTATTTCTGTCTTCAGCGTTTGTGCTGCTTTTCCCTGTCTGAAATATCCTCTTACCTCCATGCTATCAGTTTTAAATTCATCCTTTTCTTTTGAGGTTAAAATTAAAACTTATATTCTTCAATAATCCTTCCCTACCGAACTTGTTCAGTCATTTTCAGGCATGTCTGGCTCTTTGTGACCTCATTTGAGATTTTCTTGGAAAAGATACTAGAGTGGTTTATCATATTCTTTTCTGACTCATTTTACAGATGAGGAAATTGAGGCAAATAAAGATTAAGTTACTTGCCCAGGGTCACACAACTAGCAAGTGTCTGAGCTAAACTCAGGAAGATGAGTTTTATAGGTCCTGGACCCAACAACTGCACCACCTAGCTGCCCGCTTGTCTCACATATAAAATATTTGTGTTCTTTGGCATTCATGTACACAACTCATTCCACATTCCATGTATATCAGTCTCTCTATACACATACACACACACACATATATAGATATAGATATAGTGTGTGTATGTTTGTATATATGTATATGTGTGTATAGTTTGTTATTATATATATCGTCCTATATATATGTATGTGTACATGTTTATGTGTATACACACATACACACACATATATAGATATAGATATAGTGTGTATGTTTGTATATATGTATATGTGTGTATAGT
The DNA here is from genome assembly GCA_028646575.1 of Pseudocheirus occidentalis. NCBI lineage: Eukaryota > Metazoa > Chordata > Mammalia > Diprotodontia > Pseudocheiridae > Pseudocheirus > Pseudocheirus occidentalis. Next base: position 80,007,023 of record CM053593.1, on the reverse strand, counting down.
TTGTTATTATATATATAGTCCTATATATATGTATGTGTACATGTTTATGTGTATACACACATACACACACATATATAAACTTCTCATTGCTTTGTATCATTGGATTATTGTTTTCTCTGAACTATTGTGTCTCTTACCACATTCCCTTATCTCTAGTTTTGCCCCACTACCAGTTATTGCTGACACTTCCATTATGGTGCAGAAAGGGCTGGCTTTAGAGTTAGAGAACCTGGGTTTGAATGTGGACTCTGCTATCTACTGTCCATGTGACTTTGGGCAATCGCTTGGCTTTTTTGTTGATGGGTTCCTCATATGCAAAAGAAAGGGTTGTACTAGGTGGCCTCTAACTTCCCTTGAAGCTCAAAATCAACCATCCTATGCTCTCCCTCATGCATAGACCTAATTATATTTCTCCCTGCTTCAAAAACTCTTCAGCTGGTACCTATTAACAAAGATAGGATTGGACTAGTTGACTGATATGGTCCCTTCCAGCTCTAATGATCAAATTAATCAATCAAAGAAGTTGTTTAAAAATACTTCAAATGTGTCAGATACTGTGCTACTCACCAGATACAACCATGCTATGATCCTACTTATTATTAGTCATTGTTCTCTGCAAGCTTTCAAACAGGGTGAATCCATTTAATTAGATATTAGCGGGAAAGGAGGCCTGGGGCCTGAATGGCAGTTTTGTGATATTTTTGTTTTTGTTGTTCTTAGGATGAATTAACCACTGGCAAATTTACTTGTTGTCATTTCCCAAAAGTCATTAAGAGAAAGGACATACCTGAATATGCCCTGCTATTTCTATTTTATGATAACCTCTTCCCCCAAATTCCCAACTTTAGTCATCAGAAAACAAACCAAACACTCTGTTTTGATCAGAAATAACCTTCTTGCTGAAGATATTCAAATTGCTGAAGCTCTTTCTAAACTCAATATGAAAATCTTTTTACATCTGCTCCCTTATTTCTGTAGTTGATTGAGATGCTGACACTTCCTGGGCTAGAAAATTAACTGGGGACAATATAATCTGTTTGTTGTCAATGAAAGAGATGTAATTGCTGAACAACATCTGTTTCCATTATTTTTGCTTCGAGTTTACAGTAAAACAACAGATCTGAGAGTTAGATTTCAAACCCAGAAAATAATCATGTAAGAAATGCTATGCATGATGAGATCAGTGGTACCAGAGGACTTTATTGGGAAAAGAAGGTAGTTGTCCATCATAAAACTGATTTTTAAAGATGAGGGATTTGTTCCCAATCCTCTCCTACTATTTTTCTTAAGTGTAGGTTTTATTAAAACATCAGTGTTATTAAACATAAATACAAATAACTAAACTTGCTTAGCAGCTAATTACGTTTCATTTAATTAATTCCATATAAAAATATTGTAATATCTTTTTCTGTCTTTCCCTCTAATTCCCCAACAGATTGTTTGGCTATTCATCTTCATTGACTTTTATTCTTCAGATATAGTTACTGTTACTCCGTTCTTCTGGTTCTGTTTTTTTTTTCAAACTTGCATTATTTCATAAATGTCTTTCCAGATCTCTGAATTCATCCTGTATTTCTAGCATTTCCTCTGTATTTCCAGATCTTTGTATTCATTCATTCTAATTGCATGATAGTATTTCATTGCATTAATTTTCCCTCCCCAGTTTCTTAAGGGATCTGCCATGTATATATTTAACTAAAGCCTGACACTAGCAAATGAGTTTAGTTTTAAGAAAATTAGATATAAAAAGTATCACTTAGAAAATATACAGTTTAGGAAGTGATCATTCACTTTTCAAAAGAATTTAACGTTGGTTACTCTTAAATAGCTAGCTCCCCCTTGTGCATTTAACACATGACTAGAATTATAAAAATTCACTCTAGAGCAGCTTTTCAGGTCCACATCCACAGCCTAAAGCAAAGCACATCCCTATTTCTACCTTTAATTGATATAACCTCTTGAGTTACTGAATCCAATATTTGCTCTCTGTGGTATAATGTACTGTTTTCTTTTCTTTGTCTACACAATTGGAACCACAGAATAGTAGGATTTGAATTTTAAAAATCATCTAGCCTAGCCCCTTCATTTTATAAAGGATAAGACTGAGCCTTAGAAAAGCAAAGTGATTCTCAAACCAGGGCTTATATTAGAGCCTACAGCTCTTTCAATTATTCCATGATTCCTTCCAGTCTTCAAGTTTCTCCTAGTCCACTATTGTAGGATACAATCAATGGTGTGCTAGTTGAACAACTGGCTCCCTGGGAAAAAATTGTGTGGCACCATTAAGTTTAAGCTGTATTATTGACTTTTCTCTTTCATTTTCTTAACTCTACGCAGTCAACAAAATAATAAATCAAACCCTGATTGTGAGTTTGCAAGGTGTAAGTGCTTTTACTGATAATTTAACAATCAGCTCTCCCAAGACAGTATACAAGCTGGCCCCAGCACACCCATGGCCAGAGGTCATCTTTTCCAATGCTCTATTTTTTTTCAATTAGGAAACTAAGGCCTAGATAAGATGAGACTCTGCTAGATATTGGTACAAAGATACAACTTCAATGTATTGAAACCAGGAGGCAAACAGAGTTATGATTATGAGGCCTGAGAGGGAAAGGAATCAATTATTTATTGAAATCATTCAGCATGAATCCCAGCTTTTTGTTTCTTTTTATTTCTCTATATGCTTATAAAATATAGCTAAATTTTAACTAGCTAAAACAACAAAAACTTAAGTAATCTGCTACTAAATGGCCTGAACTTTAGGCATGCTACCTCGATTTCTTTAGAGAAAACAAATCAAACAATAGAAAACATCTAAGATGCAGGTTTTTATACTTACTGAAAAATCTGAAAATTTCCCATGTGCATAGGAGGGATTTATTTAGCAATTGACCAAATGATGAATCAGCCAAGTATTTATTCAGCACTTAAAATGTACTAGACCAGTTGTTCTCAACCTTCTTAATGCTATAACACTTAAATACTCACATGTGGGCGTTATCTGCATATAGGTAGACCTGCCTGGAGATGGATAGAGGAGCAGTGTCTCAACTCCTAAGACCATAGGAAATATGTGTTTTCCAATGGTCTTAGGTGACCCCGTTTGACCCCCAAAAGGGTCGCAACCCACAGGTTGAGAACCGCTGTACTAGACACTGCACTAGAAGCTAGGAATACTAAGACATGAGATAGTCCCTGCCCTCAAGGAGCTTACATTCTGAAGTCCTGCTCTATTGCTTCATATTAGCATGAAGGTGACCCCTGGCTTTCAAAATTATTGACCCATGACAGTACAATCTCTGGACGGTTTTAATGAGTTGGAAAAGCTTCTAGAGCTGGCTAAGGGAGATAATGTGTGTGTGTATATATATATATATATATATATCAGTCATCTGTATATCAGCCTAGCTAAGTAAATTTTAGGTTCATGCCACCAGGTGATTTTTTTTTTGGCTCACAGTAAATTATGAAGACGGTTTACCAAAGGGAAAAGGGTCTCTGAATTGTCAGTAGAATTTCCCACTGATGAAAAAAAGGAACCTTAAAGTACAAGTGAATCACACTCTGCCATTTACAGATCACGTCCATATACATTATCACATCTGATCTTTATCATGATACTATGAGGCAGGGCAAAAAACTTGTTGGGTGTGATGTAGTAGATTGCATGTGTGGAGATAGGAGACACTTGGGTTCAAATTCTGACACTTATGGGAAGGTCTCTTAACCACTCTGATTCTCAGTTTCTCCATCTGCAAAATGGGGATAATAATTATTATGTCATATACCTAATAGGGTTGGTGTGAGGTTCAAATTAGTTAAGGTATATAAAGCATTTTGCATACCTTAAAGTGCTATATACAAGCCAGTTGATATTTTCAACATTAATTTTAAGTCACGTTGTTTTCTGTGGCTTAATCTGTCCTGTGTATTCAAGAGGCTATTCTAAGTCTTGAAGGACAAGGTTCCCTAGGATACATGGAAAGCAAGATGTAGTCCCAAGTTACTGCATTCTCTCTCTGCCAGGTGGCCGACAATCACTTTGGTTTGTGTGGTTAGATTCCCTCTTCTTGGCTGCAGAAGGGAAGAGATGGGTTCCTGATGTTATGAATTAGAAGATGCATTTTCTCATAGAAACAATATTACAAATGTATTCCAGGTTCCAGTTCAGAATGCTGTATAGATAAGGTAGCCCAGATTTAGAGTTAAAAGATTTGGTTTTAATTCCTAGCACTGCTGTTTAGACACTAAGCAAATCATCTCACCACTTCCAGGCCTCAGTTTCATCATTTATAAAATGAGACAATTGCACTCAATGATCTTGCTAAGGTATCCTCCATGTCGAAAAATTGCATGTGCCAAGAATGCAATAGCGCTGATGATGAAGGCTGTTAGTATTGTTGAAGAGCTGTGTTTCATTGCTAAGCTCCCATTAGGGTGCAAGGCTAGGCTGGCTTCCAGTAGTGCCCAAACACTCTCAGGGCATTGTTGTCACACATCCTGACTCCTGGGAGGTGGGTGGGAGGATCAGAGGTCTTACTATCAATACATTTCTGCCTTTTCCCCTTTTGCAGCCCTCCCCTCCTCCTCACACAATGCTTCTATGGTGAATGGTGTGATGCTGGCAACAAAAACCACTAAGCATCCTTTCTTAGGAGAATGAACAAAAGCAGCAACACTAAGAGTACAGGAAGGGAGCTTCGTGTGTTCCTATAGGAGTCTGCCCTATATTTGGACATTTCAGAATTATGGGTATGACCATAAATTTTTACTCCTCTGTTCTGTTTAATTTTTATCCTCCCAAGCCCCCCATTGCTGTTATGCTGACTGACTGTTTAATGCATAATGGATACTAAGAACCTACTCATTGTCTGTCTGGAAAGAAATTCTAGTCAAGGAACTCTGTAACAACAACCTTCTGCTATATATTAGCAAAATTTAGGTGGCAGCAAACAGCATATAAAATGATTGGGGAAGAAAGAGACCAGATGCAGGGAAATCAGTGATGGCTGATAAGCTATTTGCAATAGCTTAGGCAAGAGATAATGAAGATTAAATGGTCTGGCTGCAGTGAGATTGTAAAAGAACTAGAAGAGAATTGAAGCCCAAGAAAGGTAAGGAAACAGCAAGAGAACATCTAGTCAATTAAAATGTGTTCAGGTCTACACAGGGCTAGGTAAACTACATCCCAGAGAACACCCTCCCTACCCCTACCCCAAATAACACCTTTGCTAATATGCTCATACAGTTACTGTTTATAATCTTTGTGAAATGATGGAGAATGAAAGAGGTATAAAAAAAACTCAAAATGGGCAAATGTCTCAATTTTTTAAAAGCTGGAATTTATAGGTATACATACATACACATATATACATACATCTATTTTTAAATATGTGTATGTATATATGTATATAAACTTGACAGTGAGAACTAGTGAATTAGCCTCAAGAAATTTCAGATTCTGGATTCAGCTTAGAATGAAAACTTTTTCAGACTACAATGGTGCTACAGAGAATCATCAAAGGTACATGATGCAAAATCAGATCTGACAAATTGCAGTTAAGGGACTGGCACCCTTTTATTCTCTTTCTTTCTGTCAGAAGGAGGGTTACCAATAAGAGCAGATCACATAAGGGAGGGTCTCACCAGGTCAGAGGAACAATGATAACACTCTGTGACTGCTCATCTGCTCAAATGTTATGTCTCCCATTTACCTATAGGTGGCTCAGGGAATTGATTTGGGGCTTCATATTTCTGGACTTTCTCCTTGTTTTTCTGTACTCTGCTCTCCTCTGCCTCACCTTGTTTATTTACTCCTTCCTATATTTTTAACATGCACACCAACCTTGGAAGCACTTCCTTTTTCAAGATTTATGTGTAGTAATGAGTGTGTGTGTGTGTGTGTGTGTGTGTGTGTGTGTGTGTGTATCAATTGTATCCGGCTAAAGCCCACTGTAACTAGAAAATTCTAGGATGCCTTATGACCCCTTACTAAGGAAAGTGGTGATCACTAAGAGCCAGAATGGCTTTGAGAATGAAGCCAAAATAGTCACTTTTCTTTTTTTAAAAAAAGGCTAATTAGAATTATTAGTCATTTTATTTTCTGGGAAAGGCAGCATAAAATGCACTCAGAGGAAGTACCACTAAAAGGTTCCTTAAATCAACTTTGTAATTTATGTTATAAAAACAGTAGAAGTAGTAATTAAGATATACTTAGTTTAGGAAAGATTCTTAGAAACAAGGCTCCATGGGGAAAGAGACACTGGGTCAGCAGCTACCTGTGTATTTGGAGAGACCGCAAGATATCATGAGATCTCTGCTGGAGGAGAGCCCAGATGAGCCTGGGCAAGAAAGGCACTCACTTGGTCATATAGCCACTGAGGAAGCAAGTCTGTCTTGCTATTCTAACTCAATCTTCTTGCTAACTATGTACTCAGCTAAGTTGTTTCTCATCCCTTAAAGAAGTGTAAACACTATCCAGATATAAATGGTACAAAATTTAAAATTGTACAATCTTTTAAAATCATTATTTAAAAATATTCTGCCCTTTACATTTTAGTGTCCTGGAAAAAATCTCTGGTCTGTCTGCCCTTATGATTCTGGGGCTAATAGGTTGGTGGTGAAATTTCAATTGGCATAGTATGTCTGGATTATGGAATGACATTTGAAAAGTGTCTTATGATATTATTGTGACCCAAATAAGAACTGTGATCTGGTTGCTCTCTGTGTGTGTATATGTATGTGTATGTGATGTATGTATGTATGTATGTATACACACATATATCTATATCAGGTTTTTAGTTAACTATTCCATGTTTAGCATATTCTTGGCAATTGCTCTCTTTTTAATTGCTACTGATTGATTTTCCTTATTCATTCTCATCCTCCAAAGTAACCCAGGGCTATGTTGTGATATTGCCTCACAAATTAATAAAAACACAATCTCTGTAATTAATTAAATAATTGTCTCTGATCCTCAAGCTATTTATTAAATATTAGATCAGAGAAACCTCTTTCATCACAATCTCTCTACACATATATATGCATATATGTATACACACAGCATATGAAATCTGTTAGCCTCATAGGATTAAATGATAATCAGTATTATTGGTTATATAATTTATTGCCAGTATAATAAACAATGCACATTCACACTCAAGTATCTCAATAATGTGTTGGAGTAAGAAAAATCATAAACCATAGTCCAACAAGTTATCTGTCTTGAAATGCCAGTTTAATATTTCTTACCAAGAATTTTCTTGAATAATATTTCAATTCCCTCAAGAAATATCTCTTAATCCCTTTTTCTTTGGGCTTCACAAAGTCATTCTCAGGAAAGAATTTGTCTTGATTCTTGACTTCTGACTTAAAAAGTCTTTGCTCATATGTAATGAATGTGAAAGCACTTATTACACACCTACTATGTGCCAGAGACTTCCATGACAGTGAATAATTTCTCCACCATGAGTTAAACTGCCAGTTTTCTCACCAATTTCTCACAGAATGACAGTTAAACTAGAACTCCTTAAGATTATATTTTCTCTTAAAGATACAGTAATAGTATTCATAGTAGATGGAGCTATTGAAACTGTTGTTACGTATAGCTAAATGCTCCACTTTGTGGAAGCTGAATAAGATGATCTCTTAATATTCCTTGCAGCACCAATATCCTATAGCTCTGAGATAGATATGGTGCCCATTCAGTGATTAAGGCTTAATAAGAATAGAGGCAGAGAATGTCTTCTTTACCTAGTCATAAATAAATAAAAAGATTAATCTGATTGTCCATCCATCTGGGAGGGGAAGACTCTCAAGGTTTCTGGCCAAAACAGAAACAATTACTGTTTACATTCATTCTGAGCCAATCAGAGCCCCAAACGTTGACCAAGTAGTGCTTGGTCTGGGATCTTTTTTTTTTTAATTAAAAACCAGCCTTAACCCCCGAATCAAGTATAACACAAGTATATAAAACCTGCAAGTCCTCTATAGACTAGGGCACAATTGGGAGAATGGTGCCACGCTTAACAGAAGTAGCTGAGTATGGAGGAGAAACAGAGGTGAAGATGATGAATCTGGCTTTAGACATGTTGAGCTTTAGGGTCCAGCAAACCTGTAAGATAGATTTGTCTAATAGATATAAATTAAGGCATGAAGTTCAGGGGATGGAGGTCAAGTTTGAAGCTATCAATTAAATCAGTAGGTAAACAAGGACCTACTATGCACCAGATGCTATACTAAGTGCTGAAAATGCAAAGAAAGACAAGATTAGACAAAAGAGCAAAGAGTTATCCATGTAGACATAATATTTGAAAAGTAGTGGGTCAAGGACAGATCCTCAGGGAATGCCTCCATTAAGGGGCAGAGAGGGGAAAGAGGAGTCCCACTAATCTATTAACTAGTCCCTATGATTGCCATATGCATTTTGTACTCTTCAACCCAGCACTCATCTGAATCACTTCTCAAACTGCAGCCAAAATAATACACTCACCCCAACTCCTCTCAAGAGCAATCATAAATGAAATGAATAATGACAGCTTGGAAGATATGGCACTCTATCAAAATAACCATAGCAGCAATCTTTCTTTCCCAGGAGGGGCGATTGGAAGGGTTCTCACTGCTCTAGAACCAGCATGGATTTTTTTTTTAAGCGAAGTAACACTCAACCAGTGATGTTTCCTCTTCAATGGTCTGCCAGAGCAAGTTAGGTCTGCAAAACAGGCTCAAATAATAAATTCTCGCTTAACTGCAAAAGTTTAGATAAAGTGATGGCCCGTGCACAGTGCACAGAATATGAATGTAAAACGCCATCAACCATAACGATATTCCTCCCCTGCAGCACATAAACAGAGTGAGGTGGAAAACAAAACAGAGAGCGTGTATGATAATCCTCAGCAATGCACCACTTCATGAAAGGATCATTTTGAAAGCTGTGCCAGAAAAGCTCAGGGCAGGCAGGCTAAGCCAAATTAGAACAGAGTCAAAAATTTGTCATACCTCTGTAATTTCACACAGCCGCATGTCCAGTTGAATTTCAAATAGTCCAGATGTTAGCCATCTGACTCTTTATAGCTGTGCTCTGTTTTTTCTTCATAAAGCCTCTTTTCCTCCTCTGGGTTCTCAGATACATGGTGTTTCTCTTCCTGTTTGAAGTGGGACCTAAACTGAGAAAAGAAAAAAAAAACTTTCAAGACTATTTACTGTTTTCAAACGGGAAATATTTAGAAGCAGGAGTCCTATATTGTTGCAATGTTAAAATTTGTTTTATATTTGCTTTCCTATTAATCCCAAGGCCATCATGCCCCAGCAATCTGACCTAAGTTGGTTTCCTAGACACAGGAGAGAAAGGCAGTACCACTCACCAATGACTCCTTCCACTTAGGTAAGAGTTGAATTAATTAACTTCAAAGAAATGTGTAGTTCATTTCTAAGATCTGAGGAATACTATGTATGCATTCGGATCTCAGGGATGAGATTAGATACCTGGGAATCTCCTCAGAGTTGGCAAATAGTACTAAGAGCCAGGGTAGCAGCAGCCCATCTCCCATTGTTTGAGGCCGGAACTGGTCATGAATAAATTGGTGGCTGGGGCAATTCTAATCTGCACCAGAGTGAACAGAGGAGATCTGACTCAATGCTTGTTCAGTGTTGGTACAGAATATACTTTAATGGTATCCCTGATATCAAACTGTTCATAAATTAGAAGCGTTGGGTTGACTGTATGTACTCTGTGCTAGTGCTCAAGGCCCAGACGATATAAAATAACAGTTCACATTTGTAGAATGCTTTAACATTTGTAAAACACCTTATGTACACGACCTCATTGGATGCTCACAACTTTGTGAGGTGGTTGTATTTTCTCCTCATTTTATAGATTGATCAATTAGTAAATAAGCATTTATTAAGACCTACTATATTTGAGGCCTTGTGTTAGGCATTAAAGATATAAATACAAAAGTGCCCTAGAGGATCTTACACTCTATTGGAGGAAACAACATATCCACAGAGAAATATAGGATAGATAAAGAAACAGTGGCTCAGAAAGTTTAAGTGATTTACCAAGGATCAAACTACTAGAAAGTAACTTAGATTTTTGAACCCCAGCCTTCCTGATTCTGGAGAAGAAACTGGAAGATTTTATTATTAACTTTACTTTTTGCTGACGAAAACAGTTCAAAAGATAACCAGAAATTATTTCCTCATGAAGGGAAGTATTCTGAATGCAATGAGAATCAATCCTCCCACTTCTGAAACTGTTCTAATGCATGTTGATGGGTGTCACAGGACTAGACAGTATACAAAATGGTGTCATCCAGGGGCATGCACAGGAAACAAAGATCTCTGATTGATTTTGACAAAAGAAAATAAACCAGTCGGTGATAATCATACATGGCTAAAGAATGTCTATGAATTTAACCACAAAAGGATGTGACAACACTCATTCAACACAGGTTTGTGGTCTGCAAAGCTGTTCAGAAAAGTACTTTGGAAAACTCTGTTCCATTGATTGTAGAAGTCTAATTGCGGGCTTTCGTGGTGCCACCTTCTTGCTCTTCTGAAAGAAGCCATCCACGAGTAAAGATCTGGGTCAGAATTAGAGCAGAATGATGTGTTTTACTTGGCCTCAGAAACTAGAATTAGAAGCAATGCATGGCAGCTGTAGAGAGGCAGATTTCGGCTGGATGTAAAGAAAAACTGCCAAACAATTGGAACTATTCTCGTTAATGAGTTTCCCATTCATTGGAGGTCTTCAAGCAAAAACTGGGTAACTACTTCTCAGGAACGTTCTAGATGTGGATTGACTAGATATTATCTGAGGTTCCTTTTCCTTCTGGATTTCTGTGATTCTTTAGGAGATTGTATAGGAGGTTAAAAAGGAAAAAAAAAAGGTGTTTTCAGAAGGCGCAACCAGACTTTTTACTTCAGAGGAGTGTTTGTTTCCAGATGGCATGAAGTAATTCAAGTTGAAGAGAGAAACACTATGTAATATATTTAATCAGTGAATACATTAATATTTGAGGAGTTTTGATTTTATTCATTGAAATCTAAAGCAAACTAAAAAATGAACACTAATGTTGACAGTAATTACTCCGTGGTCTAATCTTGATCTGAATTCTTTATTGTTGATTTGGTCACAGTGAATGACGGCTGAAATGCATCCCTAGTATTACAGCTATTTTTTGTTAATGTCTTAGTAGGAAATTCCTATCAAGGCCACATGTTCTTGGATGCAAGTTGTACTACTATATTTATCCTCCGTTCAAATGAATTTTTTCGTTGCTTAAAAGTGACTTTTAATTTTTCTTCTGGCATACTGTTAGTATCTCTCAATGCAGAGGAACTTGCTTCTATAATTATTTTTACTCACTGGTGCCTTGTAAATTCTTTCCCTGAGTTTTAATAACAACATTTTTGGCTATTTCCCTTAGTGACTCCCACTGAGGGAAATAAACGGACTAGAAGCTCCATTTGACTCAGAAGGAGAGAAATAGAGGCTCTGCCATCTAGACTCAAACTTTTCCAGCAAAAATCACTGGACCAAATTTAACTATACCATGATGTACATTCATCCTTGGCCCTCCTTTTGGAGGTTAGCAATAAAGGCCACTGGTGGTGTTGGTGTTAGGATTTTGTAGTGTTAGGACTTTTTCAGCTAAGACACTCACACTTTTATTTTGAGCCTGTAGATTTCCTGGTTCTGTTGCTGCCAAAAGAAATTGAATTTTGATAGTTTAATTCTTTGATAGTGTAATTGGTTTTACCAGATTTTGTAGAAAAACAGAATACATTGCATGGTAATGTTATTTGTCCTTCCTTTTCAAAGAGGACCATGACATCAGAAAAGTGATGCCATGACTTGCAAGTGAGGGAAGGCTGTGCAAAATTACCAGCCTTTCTCCTTTGGAGCCATCTGGGACCAGTGGTAATGTGTAGATCAGAATGACTGGTGATGGCCTCCACATGCTAATGACATATTACATAAAAGACTAACATTGTCCTTCTTGTGAAACACATTCAATCCTTTTGAATTAGAAGATTTCTGACTACATAGGTATATTTCAGGGTGGCTGGTGGGAGATGGGGCAGCAGAAGTGAGGGTGGAACCAGATTCAACTGGCTCAGGAGAACTGGCTGTTAAATTTTCAGTGTGAACATTTACATCTCAAAAATGGCCAAATATTACAAATTGGGTTTTTGTTAATGATGTAGACTTAAGAAAGTGATAGTGAAAATGTAAACAATGCAAATTAAACTTAAAAGTGGGTCGTGTACAATTTTTTTTTTTGGTGGGGGAGAGTCAGTTGTTAAACATTTACTAGCACACCACTGGGTATATTAAACAAACAACAATTGGTTTCATAGCTTTACTAGAAATGAAAAGCCCACAATGCTTTTAAAAATAACTTTTTTTATGTTTAAAATTCTCTTGTCAAATTATCAGTTAATTTTTTGGTAACAAACAATTATTTCATGCCTATTTTTGTGCCAGGTACTATACTAAGAACTTTAGAAATATTGTCTCATTTGAATCTCACTTCACCTTGGGAGGTAGGTGCTTTCCTCAGTTTGTAGTTGGGGAAACTGAGGCAGAGGTTAAGTGACTTGTCCAGCATCATAGAACCAGTAAGTATCTGAAGCTGTATTGAAATGGAGGTCTACCTGACTCCTGGCCCTAACCCACTGAGTTACTTAATCTGGCCTAATGACTTTTGTGTGAGCCTTTGCTTATCCTAAACCCATGCCTCATTTTCTTCTCTTTCCCCTTTTCCATTTCTGACTATTGAAATTCTTTCTCAAGGCAGGTCTCACCAACTGGAAGCGTTCTCTCTTTTCCAATTTCTCATAGCATTTGGTATAGACATCTTTGTATTTATCATAATTATTTTTGTATAACATCCATTTGTATACTTGCCTTATTCTGACTACAAGATCATAAGCTCCTTCATTGCTAGAATGGCACCATATTCATTTTTGCTTCCCTAAAATTTAGCCCCAAATACTAAAACAAAAATACTTTGAATAGAGATCTTAATAAATACACGATTGTATTTGAATTTGAAAGTACAAGAATAATTGTGCTTATATCATACTTTTTTATGTGTGTCACACACACACACATGTGCATGCATACACACAACAGGTTTGCGCAACCTGCAACCCGCCAAAGGATTTCAGGTGACCTTTTGGGTGGGAAAAATGCAGACCTGAGATATATGTGTATGTATATATGTATGTATATATATGTGTGTATGTATATATATATACACATATATACATACACACACATATATATACATAGATAGAAAGATAGATAAATAAATAAACAGATAAATAGGTAGATATATTTTCACTGTATCCTCATAACAACCCTGAGAGGGATTATCATCCTTAGTTTACAGATGAGGAAACTGAGATTCTTGGAGTTTAAATGACTTTCTTATAACCAATCATTCAGTCAGTCAACAAACACTTATTAAATGCCTCCTATGTACAAGACATTGTGCTAGGTGTCAGGTATACAAGTATAAAGAATGAAACAATCCCTACTTTCAAGTATTCTTTTGGAGAAGACAACATGTAGATATGTAACTATAAACACACTAAATTCAAGGTGGTTAGGGAAGAAGAGTACTCATGGTTAAGCGTTCAGCAAAAGCTTAATATTGGAAGTGAAAATGGTGGGTCTTGGTTGAAGAGAGGGTTTCTATGAGGCAGAAGGAAGGAGACAGTACACCCTCAGAATGGGGGGGTAGGGGTGGAGAAGGGTTGACCACTGCAAAGAAAGAGAAATGAGAAATTTAAGTTTTATAAGAAGGTCTGTTTGATTGCTTGGCAGAATGTCTGAAGGGGAGTAACGTATCATGAAACTGGAAAGGTAGGGGAGAGTTTAAAAAATCAAGTACAGGAGTTTATATCTTATCCTGGAGGAAATAGAGAGTCCCTAGAATTGGCTGAGTGGAAAGTGATACCATTAGATCTACAATGAAGAAAAATCATTTTAGCTGAGGTGTGGAAGATGGCTGGGGTGGGAAGAGACTGGAAGCAAGAAGACCTATTAGGAGGCCACTGTAATAGTTTAGGTAAGAGGTAATGAGGGTCAGGTAGCCTTCTCTAGGAGTTTGGCAGAGAAAGAAAAGATAAATCAGGGTAGCTTGAGGGTATAGTATATTCTAGTAAAGGGTTTTTTGTTTTTGTAGCATGTATGAAGTAGTAGAGAGAGGCCGAAGAAGGGAGAGGCTGAATATTATAAAGGAGGAAAATAATTAGGGTAACAACCTGTTGGAGAAGGGAGGGCATTGGGTACAGGGTACATGTTGAAGCATTGACTTTGACAAGGAGAAGGGTCATTTAGACAAGAGAAAAGGAGAACAAAGTAGGGGATGATGTCAAGGAAGTATGACATGAAGGGAAGGGGAGAAGAGGGAGGTCATGGTGAATGGGCTTAATTTCCTCAATAAAGTAAGAAATGAAGTCCCCAGCTGAGATGATGGAGGGTGGGGCAAGTTTGTGGTGCTTAAGGAGAGGATTATACAGAAAATTCTTATCTGACCTCCTTTCAAAGTGTTCATCCAGAACTTCTGTCTAAAAACATCCAAAGAGAAGGAAAGCATTACCTCCGGAGGCCAGCCAATCCAGATTTGGAAAATTTTCATTGTCTGGGAACTTTTCCTAACATGAAAACTATAGTGACTGCTCTGCCAGTTCTACCCACTGTTCCTAGTTCTCTCCTCTGGGATCAAACAGAACAGATCTATTTCTGCTTCCAGTTTACATTCCTTTAAATATGTGGAGAGCTACCATGCTCCCTCTAAATCTTTTCTTCTCAAGGTTAAACATCACTATCCCCAATTCCTCCAACCCATCTTCACATGAGTCCTCTCACCTTCTTGGTCTTCCTCTTCCAGGCATTTTATATGAGATGAAGCTGTTACAGAGTTTTCAGAGGACAGGGGGTAGGCAGAAGGGGGAGAAAGGACGAAATGATAAATTAAGTCCTTTGAGTAAACTTGAAAGGCACTGTATTTGTTTAGTTTGAGAAATAAGCCACAGGTTAATTTGATAGTTTTTCCAGGACCAGGAGAGTTGTGTGATGAAAACTAGGTGTTTGCATTCTTCTCCAAGACCCCAACAATAGAAAAGGGATTTGTAAGAGAGTTTGGTTACATATAAAGTGGATATTCCTGTCTGCAAAAAATGTATTAAACAATACAACAAAATGCAACCTATAGGAACAGTAGTGCCCAAATTTCCCTAGAGGGTCCTAAGCAGATTAAACTGTAATTGGGATGTACTTAACAAAATAAATACAAATTAAATAGAACACAGATAATGTTACTATATGATTTTCTAAATTAGTATGCAGCCCACAGGCATCCTGAAGTACAGTTCAGTGGCCCATTTCTTTTGGAGTTGGACACCCTTGGTCTAGTGAAAAAGTTGATGGAATCCCCACTACTACAGATTCTTCCTATGCACACGCAAAAAGTGAAGCTATTGGTCCTGTCTGATTTGTGTTGTTTTTCCTAGAGATAGGTGATTATAGCAGATGACTCGTCGAGATTTCTTTTAATACTATGATTCTATTGTTGAAATATTACATCAAGGCAGAAACCTCAAATAAAAAAAAACAACCAAGCATTGTCTAGCTTTAATATCAACACATGTTTATTTTTGTAAAACACAAATGGTGGTACAAGTCCTGTAGCTGAGAAATTTGGGGCCCAAAGCATTAGCAACTTCCTTTAGGGTTCCATTAAATGTGCTGCAAGAAGATGGTGCTGTTAAACAGCCTGCCAAAGTAGAATGTTTATTCTCATTGAATAATTTTCTTATTGACTCATTATTATTTTAAAATGCATTAAAGCAGATAGACCATTTAAACACATCCATTTATTGAATATTTTGAGAATACTTTTAGAAATAAAAGCTACAAAATAAAAAAGGGTCACCATTTTTGAAGGACATATCAGTTGGTTATGAATTATTAAAAAGCATCTGGGAAGTATGGCAAGTTCTCTCCCATTAAATATGGAAGGCTTGCTGAAAAGTCTTGTCAATATTCTCTTATCTAGTCCTTAAAAACAACTCTGTTGAAGCCCCAAAGATACAACATCAGCAAGAAGAGGGATAAGATGTCCTAATGCTGTCACTCTTTTCCCCTCCAGCTCAAGAATGTTTTCTTGCGATACTGAAATTGTCCATGTGATTTAATTAAATGTATTTTCCTATTAAATATAACAAGAGAATAGACTGCAAGGAGGGCAGAGGGCATGAGAGCAAGGAAGCAAACATTAGCAAGGAAAAGGATTTAGAAAAAGGATTGTTGTTCTCCATTCTGAACACTATGTATTCCTTTTACCTTCAATGGTTCCTTAGGAACCATGTTGAATCCATAGATGACGTCTGAAATTTAGTCCACCTCTATCTTTCCTTTTTAAGTCAACACTAACTGCACCTGTCATTTCTCTAGGATTTTTTTCTAAGTTTAAAGAACAAATTCACAACATTCCCCCTCCCCCCAGTATGGAAAAGAAACATTACTTTGAAATGAGATTTCAGTGATAGCACTATGGAGAGATTATATGTCTTATTTATCTGTATGTATTCATATACATGTATCTCATATATGTATGTGTATACACACACACACACACACACACACACATTCCTCTAGTTTTAATGGTAGCACTCATACAAAGACCTGGATTAACCCAACACATCAAATGGGCCAGCCATTTATTTAGTGAAAAACAAAGTAAAGCTTTCCTAGTGTGGATACATGGTGGGTAGATACTACTTCATCTTCAGCTTTGCCTGTGTTCTCAGCTTGGTAGATATAGACTATCACAGTTATTCTTCCAATTAGACAGCATGTGCTTCTGACATTTGAAACACATGCTGGGGGTCAGGTTTAGCAAAGACAACGTGAAGAGAATGTTATTTTTTCAGAAATAAACCATAAGCAAAGAGTGAATATTTTAAAAACCTTGTTCATTGGACCTCTAGCCAAGTAACACATAGGGTAGAGTTGCTATATATTTGCATTATTATTAGAACATCATAATAGCAATACCATTTTAAATGAACAATTAATGCAGAAGAAACTATTGCATAGCAAAACGGGCTTCTATAAAAGCAATTCATAAGTATAAGCATGCATTATACTTCCTACAGAAGATGCTCACCTATAGGACATGTGCATTGAGAGGTATTTTTTTGTTTTTCCACTACCAACACATAAAGCCAATTATGAGCAGCTCTCCTGAGCACTGCTGCTGCTATGAATCACTTCAAGGATCTAATTGCGTAGTATAGTGAACTCTCTATTTATTTAGCAATAAACTAAAGCTTAACATTCAAGAAACTAAAGCATAACATTCACAACAGAATAACATAACAACTTATTACTTGTAGGGGGTGCTGTCAGGGGTTAGCTCTGAGGTGTCTGCCATGGACACAGATTTAGGCCAAGGACCTCCTTTAGCCTGTTTCCACCCACCTGGGCCCAATATCCCAGAACGTTGATTCACCACTCTCCATTCATCCTCCCTTCACCCAAGGGAGGCTTGGAACATTCTGACCATCCCTGAAACCCTGGCTGCTTGAGTGATGTAGATATAGATAAGGTAGTGAGGCATAAAATAATAAAGCAGGGAAGTGTTGCAAGGGAATGGCCTCCTAAAGGTTGCAAGCTAGGATACTCATGCAACAAACTATGTGAAGTTTCTTATGAGAAAGTATGACGTAAGTGCTTTAGCTATAATACATAAACTTGGACTTATTGATGCTTATTTGAGATTTGCTTTGCATACATACAATAAACTTATGAATGCTTCCAATCTTTGCCTGGCCTACGAACTCATTATTCAAGCTCTCACATGAGTGCAGGCAACAATTACTAAGGTGGTCACATAATCTTAAACAAAACATATCATTCAGTAAGACTCATTCTCCTCAAACAATACACTGTATCCAAGTAAAGTCCTCTGTTATCTTGACTCCAGGCTGTCTTCCAATCATCCTTAATTCAATCATCCTTAAGGAGTAGCAGAAAGTACAAACAGTATCCACCTCTAGGTCACAGAAAGTTACAAATCCGATCAGTTAATACAGAGTGTCCAAGTAAAGTCCTCTTTTGTCTTGACTTGAGGCTGACTTCCAAAGCCCTGGTTCCTCTTCCATGGGCTGACTGCTCCCAGCTCTTGCCTGGATTCACACGTAGGCAGCTCTCCTGCTCCTATTCTATATCTCAGTTAATGGGGACTTCCTGCTCTAGATCTCAGTTCATGGGAACTGTTCCACTCCAATCCCTTCACAGTTTCTATTTCTAGGAAGAAAAAGCATAACAGAGTTACAACAATATTTACCTACATTGAGCTTAACATATTACCAGCACTATCATCTCAATTTAAGCGACACAAATCAATAGACAAGTCTTCTGTCTGAGAAAGCAAACACAAATCAAGAGAAAAGTCCTCTTTTAAGACTTCTATCTAATAACAACAGACAGGGTGCTTCTATCTGATAGAATAACAGACAAAGCTTTTGTCTGACGGAACAACAGAGTGCTACTGAGTGCTGACATCACAAGTTCTGCCTGCTCCTTGCTCTACTGGAGCTTTTCTCTGCTCTGTTCCTTCCTGTTCCACCCCTCTTGCTTCATCCTTCCTGTTCTGCTCTTTTGGCAAGCTCCTCCCACTGTGGACTCCAAGTGAATAGTTAGGTCTATTAAGGGCTTCAAAGTATTAACTTTGCAGGTCTTCAAACTCCTTTAGGCCTATTAAGGGCAACACAATATATATGGTTTCCAACAAAGGCTTTTGGTACAAAGAGGAGGCTCAAAGTCACTTGAATAGCTAAAAAAAGCAAAGTATTACTTTGCTTGCCATTACACAACCTTAGTTTTTCATTCCTTCCTTTCTGATCCACTAGCATATCTTTTTGAGACAGCTGATTGAGAGTTAGGGTGTATTTTATGACCTTCAAGTTTCATTATAATGTGATCTTATTCATATAACATTCAAACTCTGGCTTTATTCTCAGAGACACCATACACTAAATGCCTAGACTAAATAGTTTACATAAAATAAGTATGGTATCAGGAATGATCAAATTTATTGAGAAAAAGATTTTTCAGGCAGCCTGTTGCTTTGTATTGTTCTTGTCAATGAAAAGTCCTGAGAATTGTATTGTTTTTGGCAAACACCATTGGAAAGCTTACACAACATACAAAGAAGGAACAATATAGTCTCAAAAACAAGTTGAAAAGATTTAAACAAAACCAACCTCACATGAGTGTTACTCATTATATTTGTAGGAATTAGGAATTATTTCAGCCTCATAAATGTTTTGTTCCCCAGTAAAACACATTCACTATTCTATTCCACCCTGTTACCATTTAATGTATGGTTTAAATTCTTTTTTTCTCTAAGCCACAGTCCTTGAACCAAGTTCCATCGTAGACCACTTATCTTCCAGTTTATTTCACTAATAGATCTTCCCACTGGACTTTGACTCCTCTGAAGGAGTAAGGCTTCTAACTTTTGTAGCTCTGCCTCATTTAAATTCAATTCACACTAAGTCATCACCCTCCTGATGTCATTGATCCTCTTCCAGAACGAAGGATGAAAAACAACAAAGGGTTCTACATGAAGTCTTTACACAGAGAGAAGGACTTCTGGAGGTGTTGTGAGTGAAACCTTTGAAACTTTTGTTACACATATTTCTTCTTACATGTGTGCCTCTCTACTGCTGTGGTCCAAGTCTAAGCTTACTCTTCCCATTGATGTGTGTTTGTGGTGAGTGGGGTACACTCTCTGCACCCTCTGTGAAGACTCCTTAGGATGCAAAGGGAGAGAAACTATCTGGAAACCAGAGATACACTTTTGTGGGACTGGACAGACCTGAGTCCTGGGTTTGCACAACCTAGGACCCTTCCCCCTTCCCTTGTTGTCATCAGCATTAGGCCCCTTTCAAGAGTTTTAGATCTCCACCCTTGCTTGTGACCTTTTCCCCTCCCTTGCTTTGGCGTTTACCAAATAAGGCCATGGATGATACCTTGGCTTCCTGTCCCACCTCCCTGCCAATAGGAGATAGTGGCAGGCTTCTTTGTTACCCTCTATTGGGTTAGATTTTGTGCCAAGACTGAGAGCCCATCTTCTAGCCAATGGGAGAAGGAACAGCCAGAGGGAGGGGGCTTGACCACTTTAGGGTATAAATTCTTGTTCTGTCTTTTGTAACATGCCTCCTCTCCTTGATCCCTGCTATGGAGAGGACAGCCATCTTCCTGTGGGGGGAAGAGAATAAAACTTCCTCTTCCTTCCTCAAGATGCCTCTGACTTTTGATTTTTCTTGGGTAGGGGGATTTTTGGGGTCCCTGTACCCCACACACTGGGAAGGAATGAACCTTTTTTTTGTTTGTTTTAAGGAGAATATATTTATATTAACTGTCTATTACATGTTATCTGAGCAAATACCTTTGGTAAAAACTAATTAAGACTGTTGGATGACTGTCAATGGGAACCACTGCACTTAACAATCAAGACCTATAGTAGGAGAAGTACAGCTTCTGAGAATTATGTCTAGAAATCTGAAAGTAACAGTAGATGCCTTCTGGGGACCCAACCTGCCAATTCAAGAAGAAGGTGATAAATGCTGCTATTTCTCCTCTTCCTCCTCCTCCTCCTTTTTCTCCTCCTTCTTTCTTCTCTCTTCCCCCCTCCCCACATCTGGTTTTCTCTCCACTTGGGGGTGCCATATCTTAACATGTGGGTGCTATCTTCCTAGTGATGGAACACAGGCTCTGGGAACCCCCTTGAGCTCTGATTGAATCTTCCCATTTGATGATGCATTTGTATGAGGCCATAAGCCTTTCATTGTGGCTCTCCCCAAACCTTTGTTACTAGCTTGGCCCTCCATTGTCCATCTACTTTCCACCTTTGAACCTATCAAAATATCTATACTCAAGTCAACTGTTCCACCCTTGCCCCATTGTCTGTTGGCTCCAGGTAGCCTCCAGTAACTTCCCACCCTTAATCACTCATTTACTGACCTCATTGATTCCTCCTGAAGACCCTCCCCAAACTCCTCCCCTAAACCACCCCTAGATTCCTCCTACAACCTTTCTGTATATAAGACCCCATCTTGCCTCCATGTGTATGAGAGCGCCATAGAACTTTCTAGCACAGACTTGCTCTGTGTCTAATATAGGTGAAATTTTAATAAACTTTACTTTTCTTTGGCTGAGAGAAGATGACTCAAATTCATTCATCGGGACCTGGCATGTTGGTATTTTGGAATCTCGAGAACCCCTAACCCTGACCCTCTACATTTTGTGGGTTACTTCTTCACTAGAAATATAATTTTTGGTTGCTTATATTTTACAAGATATTTTGGGGACTGGGGCTAGATTTTAAATTTAAAAAAAAGCATTTATTTAATTACACACACATATGTATGTACACATATACATAAATATAAAAAGTTGGAAAAGTTTCCTTTTTGTCCTGTGTATTTCGTTTATGATTTCTTGAAATATAGCTTAAGAAAAATAGACTTTTAAAAAGCCCATTGTGTTTCAAATGGAGCTGCTTGACTAACTTTTAAACCAAAATCACTCAGGCTTTCATTGAACAGCTAATAATCACCTCCAGCCCAAGCCTCTTGTTACTCATTGTTTAGTTCTGATGGCTTAGAATAAGTGTAAATAGCAATTGTTTTCTGTTCTGGCCAGAAACTTTGGAGGTCTCCCTTTCCCAGAATGATTTTTGTGATGGTAAATTAGGCCATCTTTTGTCTCAATGTCATTGCCTTAGACAAACTGAAGCCTGTGAAAGACCTTAATTTGTAAAGGCCAAAGTCACCCACTGCATCCTGTCTTAATGACTTTGTCTTGCCACTGGATTGAGGAGACTCTGAAGGACAGAGTGAGGCTGACAGCTTTGCTCAGCTCTACCTTACTGACTTCCTTACTTACTGACGCTTCCTTACTTGCACATGCAAGTCAAGACATGCCCCATGTGATATCACTGGTCCTCTTCCACAATGAAGAAGGAATAATAACAACAGTAATTGTACAAATGCCCCAAGATCACTTGATGATTTTTATAATGCCTGCTGTCAGGTGAATGGAAAAGGAAGGTGAACTACCCGTCCAAGCATGCCATCTCCACATAGTTAGTGGCCATAGCTATAACCATGAGAAGCCCCCTGGCTAGGTGATTAGAACTTATGAGAGAAAGTGAAACATCTAGTTGAATAGGAAACTGATTTTGCTGATTGCACAGGTTATAAGTAAGTAATGATAGAATTTCAGGCAACACTGACAAGCTAGTAATCTATTTGGGGGTCCCTGCCCCAAAAGGCCCCCGGACTTTTCAACACTGCCTTTATATGTCACAACATCTCCTTCTACTTCTCAGTGTACTTTCTAAACACTTCGGATGAAGAACCCCACCCCATTAACAATCAGAAACATATAAACTAGGATCTTCCATCTCTTAATTTGAAGAGGTAAGAAGTGTATGGGTTAGGAGGGAAAGTGAAATCTGAAGGCTAAGCACTTTATAGAACAAAGCAAAAAGACAATCTTTGCCCCAGGTAGAATGCATAATGCCTTACTCATAATAAGCACTCAATAAATATTTTATTACAATAGGTTGGACAACTGTTGGGTCTGGAGAGTGTAAACATTGAGGGCAAGAGGTTGATTGATCCTTTGGTTGAACTCTCAAAGTCCTTTCTTAATTGTTTATATGATGAAGTTATATAAAATTTTTAAATCCCTTAAGTAAAAATTCCAAGCATTAGAGGTGACTATGAATTGTATTTAGGATACTATGGAAATCCAATAAATGAAGAAATAATAAAAATGGAATACATTCCACAATAGTGCAGGCAGTAACTTCTTTCAATTTAACAAAAAAGGTGTTATATGCTTTCCACAGGCTGTAGGGGGTAGTTGAAGGTTAGCCCTGTGCATAATCTTACAAATCTCTGGACACTTGTGAAACATGCCCAGAAAGATGCCATAAGCATCAAAGATGTTACTAAGGCTAATGTAACACACAAGTTTTGGCTCAAATATTATTCACCTTGGTGATCCTATTTCAGCTAATTAACCAGCAGGCTGTTCTAATAGCAGCATCTATCAGATGCCCCCAGCTGCTTCTCTCATCCTTCCCTACACTATGCTTTCATTTCTCACTGAGTTTCAGAGCTCAGAAAACAGGGTAGTTGAGGGGAGGAATAGAAAAAATAAGTGAAAAAGTTGGGGATAATTTATTTGGGGGTAGTTAGATCCTTGGATGAATGACAAAGAAGTAGGTAACAGCTTGGACAAAAGCCTAATGTAGTACATGCTCTGGACTTATTTTCCCAGTCACCTCCCCTGCCCCCCACCCAATACAAACACCAATGGATATAACAGGTTGGGTCCCCAGAGTGCTATTACTGACCTCTCCTCCCTACTTCAGGGCTTAGGAAGAGTTGTAGGGTAGTTTCTCTAGAACTATAGCTCACGAGGCTCTCCCATGAACTTTCCCACATAATTATTAGTTGATAGCAATTTGTCAGTCAGAAGTAGCTTTTAGATATGTATTAAGGTGGAGGAGTTGGCATAAAATGTCCCTCTCAAAAATCTGTGATGTACTTTTTTACCATACATTTTCTATTTATTTTTCATAGAGGTCCAGGAAAAAAAAAGTGCTCAGTTTATAGAGTACTTCATTGGCTTTGCTTCAAAATGAAACTATTCTAAATAGATGACTGAACAAAGCATAGAGAGGAAGTTTTTAAAAGTGCCTATCTTGATTTTGTACTTGTTTTTTTTTTTATCACCCTCAGAAGTTTATTTGATGAAAGAGATGAATGGATGGACAAAATTTTGATTGTAAAATACACAGAGGAAAATAAAGCACTACAGAATTTACATAAAATAAGATAAAGAAACAGTTTTGTTAGCAATGAAGACTGAAAGCATATAGTAAATTTTAATAAAGAAATATGTATATAATTTTGCAAGACATTGTAATGTAAAGCAAAGGCAACTTCCAAGGTTCAGATTAACAGCATAGCAAACCCCATTTACTCAGCAAACATTCACAGAACAGAGAAAGTCAAAATACAGTATAACTCATTCATTTAGCAAGTAAGTTCTCAATTCAATCCAGGTACTACTCCACCCCCTAGACAGTACACTCATTTAGTCAGTCAAAATCTCTTCTCAAATGGAGATAGTTCTCAATTCAGTCCAGGTACTACTACATCCCTAGACAGTACATTCATTTAGTCAGTCAAAGTCTCTTCTCAAATGGAGATCAGTTTCCAATCATAAACAAAGTACATTCATTTGGTCAATCACAGAGCAAAAAAGTCCAAAGGTTTCCCACCCTGGGACTCAAAGTAATTACAATACCATCCATTACCACCAAGCACTTTCTCAAAAGGGGGCAGGAGAGCATAAAAGGCCATCTGCCCTTAAGCCATAACAAGGTCAAGATAACATCTCAGGGGGGCGGAGCCAAGATGGCAGCATAGAAGAATCAAGGCTCTGCAGCTCCTACACAACCACCCTAAACACCCATAAAATATGACCCCGGACAAAGTCTAGGACTCTCAGACTCACAAAAATACAGAAAACACATCTTGCACTGTAGGCAGCTCGGCAGCAGGGGCTCATTGTGGCGGCCCCGGAGCCGAGGCTGGCCCAGCCTGAAGCCGAGATCATGGCCAGGCCTGGGGTGGTGGGAAGGAGCAAGCTGAGCCAGGCCAAGCGCAGGAGAGAAGATCTACAGCCTCCAGCACCTCCACATCTACCAAGGCATGAAAAACATGGATTAGAGAGGGGCAGCTCGGCAGGAGGGGCTCATCCAGCAGGCTGGCAGGCCAGAGCCAAGACCAGCCCAGCCCAAAACCACAGCCACGACCAGGCCAGGCCCCAGGGCAGTCAGGAGGAGCCAAGCCTCCCAAGCTGCAGCTTGAGTCTATTTCAGAGAAGATCTACTGCACCTGAGGGGAACTTCACATCCAGCAAACCAGGATTAGAGACTGTCAGTGAAAGTGAAACTTTGAAACTTAATTTGGGGGAGGACAAGCAGTTCAGCCAATCTGCCCCCAGAGTAAGGAAGCAGTGGGGGAAGGGAACTGCTATAACCACCTGGCCCCCACTGGGCTGCTTCAGAGCCCCTGGTCTGCAGATAGCAGGGGGGCTGAATCACTTGATCAGGGCCAAGTGCTCTTGTGTTGAGCGGCCTGGATCTGGATTGTGGTCTTGGGTGGTGGTCCTGGGGAGAGCTTTCAGCAAGCCAAAGCTGGGGGCTCTTGCAACACCCCCCTAAGAGCTCCAGCAGCTGGGAAAACCCCAGCAATTTGGAACAGAGCTTTCCCCCCTTGGAAGCAGAGTTTCACAGAGCTAAAAAAAAACCAACCAAATTAAGTGACTGCCCAACATAAGGAAAAGGAAACAAAATAAAAACAGCAATAAAACTCTAGAATCCTTTTTTGTGGACAAAAAGGATCAAAGCATGGAACAGGAGGAAGACAACACAGTCAGAACTCCTACACAAAATGCTTCCAAGACACTTGAAGAATTCCTAGCAGCTATAGCTCAGCTGAAAAAAGACTTTGAAAAACAAATAAGAGAAGTGGAGGAAAAACTTGGGAAGAGAAATGAGAATGATGTGAGAAAATCATGAAAAGAGAGTCAACAACCTGACTGAAGAAAACAACACTCTAAAGAATAGATTAACTCAAATGGCAAAAGAGG
>CM053593.1:79951985-79980758 GCA_028646575.1 Pseudocheirus occidentalis | reverse complement strand
ATATATATATATATATATATATATATATATATATATATATATATATATATATATATATATATGTATGTATGCACACACACAAGCATTGTAAATCTTAAGGTGCTAAGTATACATTAGCTATTGTTATTTTTAACTGAACAGAAAGCATCCTGATAGGTACCTACTTCTTCCAGAGGGTTCCTGTGCACTGGGCAGTCTGAATTCTCGAATACAGGCAGGACAAAGGAGGAGTGGAGCCGAGCTAAATCCATTCTCATCTGTCACATTAATCAGTATATAAAAGGTCTATTCCCTTCCTAAACTCATCTGCTTGCACTAAAAGGAACTCATATCACTCTCTAAACACAAAAATATGTTACCATTCTCTACTGAGGAGGCACATAAAGAATGAGAGAGACAAGCCAATGTAAATCAGTGTTCAAGATGACTTTGAAAGTTGCTAAAACTACTAAGAAAGTTATCTGAAAAATGTTAATTGCCCTAACAAGGCTAAAGAGTGTTTCTGGAAGCAGACCATGACCAAAGTAGTAGCTCCCTTTTCACTGGAAGGAATCTCAGTGGTTGGATGACAAATAGTAGAATGGGATGGTGGAGGAGTCAATATCAAAGACTTTGGCATCTGAGATCATCTGAGACATTGTCTGGAATGTCATTAAACTGAAGGTGAGCTCTGCTGCCTTAATAACACCTCTCACTTTGAATAGCAATAATTATAATACATTAACATTTAGTAAAGAGGCATCCTGATACAGTGGAATGGCAGCTTCCCCCAAAGCCTGGAAGACTTGGAGTCAAGTTTTACCTTTGACACATTCTGGCTGTGTGACCTTGGGTGAGTCATTTAACCTTGAAGAGCTCTAGGTAACTCTTAAACATATCAATTTAAACTATCAAACACTATCAATTAAACACTATCAAACCAGAGAAGGTATAGCCTGCATCAGTAGAGGGAGTTTTCTCATTAGGAAATTACCCACCCCAAATGAAATCATAGTGCCCATCCCTGTTTATTATTATTGCTTTCTATTTATACACACACTTTCTCTCTCTCTCTCTCTCTCTCTCTCTCTCTCTCTCTCTCTCTCTCTCTCTCCCTCCCTCTCTCCTTCCCTCCCTCCCCCCCTCTCCACCCCACTACTCAGAACAGATCAAAGTAATCTACCAGCAATTAAATTTCCTACATTAAGTCTGTATAGAGATCCTCTACTGGGTTCTTGATACTTGGTAATCAAAACTGCTGGAAGGGAAAACCTACCAGTTCAAACACATCAGGTTTCTGAGGCTGTTGTTCTATGAGTATTGAAAGCTGAGTTTCCAGAAGGAGGAAAGCAATAATCCCACTCTGCTCTACCTTGGTCGTGACATATCAAGAACACTGTGTACAATCCCAGGCATCACGTTTCATGAAGGGAATTAGCAAGGTGTCAGAAAAAGCTGGTGGCACATTGGAGAGAGCGCTAGAAGTGGAGTCAGGAAAATCCCAAGAGTTCAAATCCAGCTGCTATTAGCTGTGTGACCTTGGGATAGTGGCTTAACTTCTGTTTGCCTCAGTTTCCTCAACTGTAAAATGGAGAGAATAATAGGATCCACCTCCCAGGATTTCAGAGAATCAAATGAGATATTTGTAAAGCACTTAGCAGGCACATAGTAGGCGCTCTATAGATGCTAGCTAATTAGAATTTATCCCAAGGAAAGCAACTAGGTACTCAAAATCATGTTATGTATCAGGCACTGAGGATACAAAAACAAAAATCAAAGAGCCCTTTCCCTTTTAGGAGTATCTATTCTATTAAAGGAAACGACAACAACAGCTAGTATTTTTATAGCTTTGATCATGATCCAGGCATTGTGCTAAGTGCTTCCCAAATATCTCATTGATCCTCCTGGTGATCCTGAGAGGTAGATGCTATTATTCTCTCCATGTTACAGTTGAGAAAACTGAGGCAGATGAAGACTAAATTACTTTCTCAGGTGTTTCTGACTCCAGACCTATTGTTCTATGCCCTTCACCACATACTTGCATCAATAGTTTTGATTATTAAATGAAGAATTTGCATTAAATGTCCTGCAAGGTACATTTTACTGCCAAATCTATGAACCTAATTTGGATCAATTGGGGGGGGGCGGGATTATAGGGAGGTAAATTTCAACTCTGTCTAAGATCAAACTTCCTAACACTTAAAGTTATTGAACAATTAAGTGAGATGCCTTATTTCAAGAGAAGGCTGGATGATCACTCATCCGGGAGGATTCTTGCTTCATGTGTGGCTTGGGCCAAATGACCCCTTCATTTCCTTCTCATTCTGAAAATCTCATATTCTAGAAAATGGATTTGGATATGGTGTGAAAATGTTGTCCCATTCTGGTCTAAATAGGATGGTTAGGGCACTTGCACCAGATACTAAATGAAAACCTTTTAGATCTGAGGTTAGCAAGGGGGACTGGGTAAAAGAGAACATAATCAAATTTTGGCATTCTTCAAGTAAGGGTTGCTATGCTTGCAAAAGTTCCTCCAATTTGGGGGTAGTACTCCCAGGTTAAGTTTGTTGTTTCTGTTCTTGTTATTAGTCCTTCAATTTCAAAGAGGACCAATGTCATCATTGGTCATTGGCCACCAATGCCATTGACTTGTAAGTGAATTGGATTTACCTGAAACAGAATTGCATGAAGTAATAATCAGCTTTTCTTTCTCTTCCAGAGTCATTGATACCAGGTAGCAGGATAAAAATCAAAGACAACTAGTCATAGTCCAGGATGCAGTGGATGACCCTGGAATTTTCAATGCCTGACCAAGTTCTAAGCACTTCACATTTAGAATATGATGGGAAAGGAAAGAAGGAGAGACAATCATTCTCCATGAAGACCCCAATATGATGGTGCCTTCACTCTAATTTTTTTTGCTTTTTTGAGGTGGGTAGGGAAATTGGGGTTAAGTGACTTGCCCAGGGTCACAGGGCTAGTAAGCGTGTCAAGTGTCTGAGGCAGGATTTGAACTCAGGTCCTTCTGACTCCAGGGCCAGTGCTCTATTCACTGCACCACCTAGCCACCTCCTTCACTCTAATTCTTGACCAGAACTCCATGGAGATCCCTGACCTTCTCTAAGCTAGTTTCAGTCCCATTTTTAAAACCTTGAGCATGGTACCTAAAATATTGATTCTGATCTACACTCTTCCTGAAAACTGAAGAGCTAGGAGAGAACCCAAAACTTCAAAGGGTCTTTTGTTGAGCAGTCAGGATGTTTGGTACACTAACTCTGAATGACGATATGCCCACCATTGGGCACTTCATAATTATGCACTATAGACAGCATGGTGAAGTGGATAAGTGCCATACAGTCTAGAGTTGGGAAAACCTAGGTTCAAATCTTGCATCTAAGCCTAGCTATGAGATAGTGGGCAAATCATGGTAACCTCTAGATGCCTTGGACAATTCCCTACACCTTATCTACAAAGAGGCAAGTTTTGATCAGCTTTGGTAGGGATTTCCTTTTGCTGATTCCTCCCCTCCCCCATATTTATACACTTCATATATTTGTGAGAGGCAGCATGGAAGTCTTGGAGATCTAGGTTTAAGTCTTGTCTTTGACAAATACTGTTTGTGTGACTATGGGCAAGTTACTCAAATTCTCAACTTCCAAGACAATTCTCTTACACTCTGCCATGCAGAGAAGATGCCAATATGCATTGCTTGAGAATTTTCTTATTCCAGAGATCTCTATTATCAATGAAATCACAGGATCAGTCCATATCCTTATTCATGCAATATCTGGATAGTGAGAAAAAGCAAATAATCAGAGATATATCCTTCTCCTGGGACAAGAAGCATAAAATTTTTCATTCCTTCCAGAAATAGAGAGAGAAAAAAATGCCTGCTTAATGTCTTCAATGAAAGATAGCAAATTTAATGGAGTGCTACTTTTTCTCCAACAGCAGAATTAGTGCAAGCCCTGATTTCAGTTAACAAAAGTTTCTGAAATAAGAGCCTTTCACCATAAAATAAAGATAACACCTCCTGCCCCCAATGTATTTCATAACTGTATTATGAGGATTAGGGAGATTTAATATATGGAAGAAAGATGAAAGGAATTGAGATTATTTAGGCTGCAGAAGGGAGGTTAAGGATTGAATATTTGCAAGATGGTAACCAGCTGCTTTCCCTCTGCGTTTCTACTCTGAGTCTAAGGCTCTAATTTTCAGATCTCCAAAAAAATCAATAAATCAACACCTATGATTAATCATATATTTAGTGCCAGAAGGAACCTTGGAGTTCCATTTAAACCCTTTCATTTAATAGCTAAGGAAACTGTGGCCCTGGAGGTTAAATGACCACATTTTAGAAAGTGGCAGAGCTAAGAAAAGTCCTCTGGGTTTGAATCCAGAAAATCCTTTCTACTCTCCCACACTGTGTAGACTACTTGATAAAATAATGTTATCCAAAAGTGACCAGAGAAATAACCCTGTAAGTAAATTCCTATAGTGAAGCAGATCAAAAATTCTGAAATTAAGAATCATAAAAGGGCAATGATAACTGTAGGAACCTAGAAAATTAAAAGCTTCTAAATCCATGTCATGATTTGAAAACCCCAACCTCAAGACTTGAACTGAATAAGTAAAAGGAAATGAAATCCCAAAAATCACAATAAAAAAATAATGTATGAAAGATTGTCACTTTCTCTAGGGCTCGATAACAGCCTGCAGTAAAAATAAGTTTGGTTTGATCTCCTTGGTGCACTGTTTATCCTGGAATAGAAGGATCGAAATCTTGCTGACAGATTCAGGGCACACCTTCCAGCTGTTATAAGTGGCAATTGCTTCACTACTATTGTTTCCCATTTCATTCTACATCACTATGACTCCCATGACCTCTCTGTCTTCACCTTCCCAAAGAATTACAGGACACCTAGAACAGGAAAGCCGTCCAAATCAAAGTTATTACTTCCCACTACCTCCTGTATTCAATAAGGGGTCTATGAAATTTTCATCAACTTCCTTTTATTGCTTAACTTTTCCCACCCAACCTTGTTCTCTAACCTTTTTTCTCACATTTTTTTCTTCTCTTTTCAAACACATAGATATTTTTATTCTTTTCCTAGTATTTATCTGGCCTGATTTCCAGAGATTCCAACTAAGATCCTATCTCTACAATTTAGTTTCTAATGTTTTTATACAATATTGATACTCACCTTCTTTGATTTGGTTTTTTTCTACTTCTAAAATCTTTTTCATTTGTCATCCTTATCTTAAAACTTTCTATTTCTATAAATTTTCTTAAAATATTCTATTCAAAATTCTATTAATGATAAAGCTCCATCAAATGATTTATCTCTTCTTATATTTCCCACTCTAACTCTTTTAATTCAGTCTAAATTCCTTTAATTCAATCTAAAATCAAACCAAAAAGAATATAGTCAAGATGTATTTTATAATTCCTTCCTTTTTAAATTTCCATATTCTACTCCTTCTAGGATGCTCACCAGATAATGTTAAACAGTTCCTTATTTTATGCATTATAAAGGCATTTTTACTTATCTAAAGTCTTCTCTTTTCTGCACACTGGGAAAAAATCTATGGATATTCAGTTCTGGAAGGCAGAGGTCAGAGACTGCTGAAGTACCTAAATAAATCTATAAATGGCTCATAAATAATTCAACAGACCAACAAGCTGGCTCAATTATAACAGAGAATGATTGTTTAGTGCCCTACATTATATCATTTGCGGTAGAAATGGTTAAATAAAAATTTTATCTTCCATTTGCTTTTTGGTTCCAAAATAGCCTGCCTGCTAAAGACACTTTTTTTCATACTCTTTTTAATCCAAGTAGGAAAGACTGGTAAAGATCCGATGAAAATTCTCAATAGAGACTAAAAACATATAGAATCAATGTAACTAAAGTCTAATATTAAGAAATTATTTCGTAGATTGGGTGGGAGAGAAGGGAAAATCGTTCTCACTAACAAGGTTAATCTATTGTAGAGAATTATAGAGGATTCTTTCTTATCAGGGTAGGGCCTCAATGGACTTTCTGTTCTCTATTGTCTTAAATAGCATATTGTCTATTTTTCTGGCTTCCATATTCCTTACTTGACAAGAAAGGGCTTTCCTAGCCATTACCCCAAAACCTATGGGGCTGAGTAGAGCAACAAAATGACCTTTTCTCCTGGTAAACCCATGATTATCTAGAGAAAAACCTCGGTCTCCCTACACATAAACTCATTATTTATTAAGAAAAGTTGCTAAGTAATATTGTGATATATAATTATTGAAGCAATTATAAAGGCATTTGTGCATATTTGGTAAAAATAGATGGAAAGAGATAGAGATGAGGGAGATCAGGGATTAAATAAAGTATAGAGATTTGGTTAGCATATATTAAAACAGCCTGGAGCAGAGGTTCAAATAAAACTTTCAGACCCAAAGAAGTTTTATCCATGAGCAAGAAAAATATTGATCTCATTTATGATTTCCTTGCTTTCACTTACCGTTAATACCACCTTAAACAGGAAATCAGGACCCATTTTGAAATGGCAAGTCTTAACAGAGTGACCACAGAGTGAAGGATCTGAACTTCTCAGGGGCCATCCTGGCTAGCTCATTCTGGTCACCTGGCTTCCCCAGTCTGATGAACGGTCGCTTGACTTGCCATTTCAATCTAACAGAGGCTATTTGCCATCTCTCCAGAATGCCCTCATCCTCTTTTTTTCTAACTGTATCTACCCATTTATTACATCCTGAACCAAAACTTCTATCTTCTAAGGAAGCCTTCTGTTGTCTCTTTCAGCACTTAAATATAATGCTTATGAATAGACATACCCATCTCACAGGGTTGTGGTGGGTCCAATCCTTTTTTACACTATCAAGTATCCTTTAAATGTGGTCTAATATGATGATGATGATATATAGTAGTTCACAATATCCCTGTGAGGTAAGTGCTATTATCATCCACATTTTTTTCAGTTGAGGAAACTGAGGTTGACACAAATTAAATGACCTCACCAGGGTCATACAGCTAATGTGTCTGAGGCAGGATTCAAACTCAGGACTTTCTGACCAAGTCCCAAACTCTATCTGCTTTACTAAATGGGAGACTTTCATGACTTATTATACCAATAACCAAAAAGAAGAAACTGTCTTTCTCATACTCATGTATACATCATAAGTTGAAAAAATGGTTCTATTTTGTCTCACAGGAAGAGAACACAGGAAGAAAAAAATAACCTCCTGCTCCTTATTAGCCCAAAAAGCAAAAACATTTTAAGGGAAAAAAATTTATTTCTTATAGAAGGGAAGGATTAGTGAAAGAAAAATATAAGTGCCATGCTTGCTAGAATAAAAAAACAAAAAACAAAAAAACCCTTTCTTTTTTATATGCCCAAGTGCTGTGCCTGAGCACCATATTTCCTGGAGCAGTAAATACTGGTCATTTGACATTCTGTGCACACAGAAGAAAAGATGTTTTAATGAGAAGAGCTACTTAGTTTTCACCCACATCCCACAGAATCTTATGGAAAGAGAATGCTTACTTAAATAAATAAAACTTACAACCGATCACAGAACTTGGGAAATACATGCCCCCCTGAGTAAGAGCAAACTCCTGAGGCATTTTAAATGGGGTGGTAGAGGTAGGGGTGGTAGAGGTAGGGGTGATGGAGGTAGGGGTGATGGAGGTAGGGGTGATGGAGGTAGAGGTGATGGAGGTAGGCAAGGAGGAAATGTTGCAGGAATGGACTAATCTGAGTAGATGGGAACGTGCAGGGAGGGGCAAAGCAGGATGAAGGGAACATATGGATGTCACAGGTGTTTATAACCGAAAAACTGTGGTTTGGGGTGAGAGATTTTCTTCCCCAAATGCCTGCCTGTGTGTTTCTATTTTCTTCTCTCTATAATGACTACCTGTCTCCTTTTCAATTTTCTGTTCTTTGCTTCCCTTCTATGTACAGTGTGTTTCATCACACATGGCACTGCATCCCCACCCCCACCACGTTATTATTTCTGTGTTAGACTCTTCCTCTGCTCTCCCATAACTACCCTGCCTTTATTCCATGAACTTCCTTTGTGCCCCTTTCTTCACAAATACTCACATGGCTACCTCCAGCTCATAGAATGGTCTCTGCATACATCCCCACTTCCCACCCCACCCCCCAAAAAAAGAACCAGAATAATCAGGCTACAAAAGCTTTTTCAGGTATAGCATTCATATAGCACATTTAAAACCATCAGAAACAAGCCTACACCCATGAACTTTTATTGAATGGTAAAACATTTGTGCAGTGACTCCACGTGAAATGAAGGGGTTTTTGGACGGCTACTTCTTCTCTCACAGAAACTCAGATGTTCTTAATTCTTTGCCTCTCAACACATTGGAGAGCATGTCTCTTTCATTTATATTCTCAGTTCTAGTTAGGAGACCAGACTAGCCTGTTTTCAAGAGCAGACTGCCTCAGAACTGGCTTTTCTTCTCTTGGTCTGTCCCTCACCGATGCCATGATACTTTTCTATATTTCCTGTAACACTGGTTCCATTCTGTTACAATTTGAGCTGTTACATCACACGCTATTCTTCTCACTAAGCATTTGCAGTGTTCTCTGCAGCGACTTAGAAGCCATAGCTGGTTGCTGACTTTTGAAAAGAAGTATATGGAACATCTGTTATCACATGAAAGTCAACTTGGCCACATCTCCTCTGAGAGCTTTCAAGCAGTTTGGAGAGCTTGTGTTGCCCACCCTTCCTTTGCCTGATTAAATTCTACTAATAGCCTATCCTATAATTTGATTGGAATGACACATAATCTCTTCAGATACGATGGGGGGGGGGATGTACTTTGTAATTATGATATCCAGATAATGAAAGCATTGTTACACCCATTTTACAGACAGCTAACCTGAGATGCAGAGAAAAGAGACCTTTGCCTCTGAAATGACTGAACTTTTGTCGAATTGTTTGGTGAGAGATAGAATCATAGATCATTGGATGTTAAGTCTAGAACCAGAAGGCATCTGAGAGACCATCTAGTCCTATCCTCTCATTTTTCAGATAAGGAAACTGAGGCCCAGGAAGATTGAGACTTTCCCAAGATTGAACAGATAGCAAGTATCTGTTGTGATAAGATTGTGAGCTTTTTGAGAACAGGGACTGTCTTTTGTCTCTTCTTATATCCTTAACACTTAGCACAGTGCTTGGCACTTAGTAGGTACTTAATAAAAGCTTATTGACTGACTGGTTTGAACTAGGTCCTTGGATTCCAGAACCAGTATATTTTCTAGTGTGACTCATCAAGTCATTTGAACTGCACTTCCTGCACAGCTGATTGAATGAATCCATTGCTGAGTTTTCTAAAGTAAAATACAAGAAGTGACTCAAATGTCTAATTCCTAACTTAAAGAAGGGAGCCAAGAAATCCTCACTTTCTGTTTGAAAATAAGATAAACAGGACTCTTTCTGATCATAACACTCTTTTAATATCTTCCATAGAATTTAACATCTTTATATCAAAGCAAATACAAAAGAATGACTTTTTCTGATAAAAAGTCACTATAAACATATACCTTCTTGTTACATTTTAATTGGGACATGTAGAAGAAAATTAAAATTTTCAGAAACTATTATTTCTTTCTATTTCAATCAACAAGCAATTGTTAATGGCATATATGCCACCTACCATAACCTGAGAATACACACACAAAGATTAATGTTCCTGTTCTCACAAAGCTTACATTCTATTGGGAGAGATAACATGCACATATAAAATTCATCTCTGAAATATACTGGCCATACGACCCTGGACAAATCACTTATTCTCTTATTGTACAAAGTAGCTCTTTAAGACTATGAATTCTATTCTGCATTGGTAGAACCAAGGGCCTAGGGTTTCTAAGAAAGAGATAGGCATTCTAGATCAAAGGTCCAAGGCAGCTATGGTAACCTTCTCTCTAGGCTGTACCGTAAGTCTCTTCTTTACAATTCTATTCAACATTAATATGCACCAAAGATATGGTGCTGTGCCATGAGTGCTGAGACTAAAGGTCAGGATCTGTGTCTTAGAAGACTTCTTCTCTGCTTACAGAACCAATCATGCACATTAATATAGATTCGTGGTCCTTGAGCCTAGGAAAAATTGTACCTATGGCAACTGAAAAGAAAAATATAAACAAACATCATCTATTCTTCCTTTCTTCAAGCAAGTAAGGCTCATTGCTGTAAGATTCATTTGTGCTACCATTTAAAAAAAGAAAAAAGTTCAGGCAGTGAGCCATGGCCAGGAGATTTCTGGAGCTGAGGAAAGGCAAGGTAAGTAATAAGAGTTAATTCCTACTATTATAGCTTTCAGAGAAAAAAATTCTTATTCCTACCATGGATTCTAACTCTTCATCCTTGGAGGGCTAGGAAAGGAAAATAAACACTGACTTGTCTTGGGTGGTTTATCCATTTCCCCTGCCTGTGGTTGCTGGCAGGTGGGGAACTGAATCAGGTGAGATCTATGACTTATGAATTTGCTTATTGCTTTCCCCTACTTGAATACTAGCCTAATTTTAGGGTTGCCTTAATTTATTATACTAAACTATATAGCTACCCAGGGTCTAGATAAATATGCAAAACTCAAGCCAATGAAACTTCTGATTCGTTCTTTTTTTCAATTATCAAGTATTTTTTTTTCTTCCTCCTGCCTTCTCCACCAAAGGGAAAGGGAAAGGGGAAGGGGAAAGGAAGAAAAAATAATTCATATCATATAAACAGAGTCAAACAAAACCAATTCCCACATTGGCCACATTCAATTATGTGTTTCTCATTGTGCATATTAGTTCATTATCTCTCAGTCATGAGGTTGGCAGCATTCTTCACTACCATTATTTAATATCTATATATTATTATATCAATTATAATTGTTACTACCTTATATCAATACTTCATTATGATTGATGTAATTATCATTATATCAATTTCTTCATTATTCCTCTGGAATTGTGGTTGATCATTTGATTTTTTATGAGTTCTTAAGTCTTTCAGAATATTGATGATACAGTGTGAATTGTTTTCCCAGTTTGGCTCACTTCATTCTGAATCAGTGTTAATATTCTCCTTTTTCTCTGAAACAACCTTCATTTCTTATAGCACGATAGTGTTCCATTACATTCAAATAACATAAGTTGTTCTACCATCCCTAATTCATTCCTAAGCAGCCTGTTTTGCAATTGGATGCCTTGCATCCAATTCAAAAAATATCTGTCACAAAGCAAGATGATGCAGTGGGAAAAACCCAGAAGCTGAAGTCAAGAAAGCCTGAGATTTCAGTTCCTGCTTCACACTTGTAACTGTGTGATCCTCAGGAAGTAATTTAACTTCCCTGGGTCTTGGTTTCCTCATCTGTAAAAATGGGAATGAAAATAACTCCTGTCTCACCTTGTGAAGGTCAAGGGAGAATATATGTAAAGAACTTTATAGACCTTAAAGCTCTAGAAAAATGTAAATACACAATTTCCAGTTATCAATTGGTGAAGACTAATGTGCAAGGCAATATCAGGCAATGGACAGGAGGCTAATCTTGGTATTATGAAAGCCTGGATTCAGGTCCTGCTTCTGGCACATACTAGTTGAGCAACCAAGGGCATTAAATCTCTCAGTGCCCTACCTCACCATCTACAATAATCAAAAATC
The DNA here is from genome assembly GCA_028646575.1 of Pseudocheirus occidentalis. Lineage (NCBI taxonomy): Eukaryota > Metazoa > Chordata > Mammalia > Diprotodontia > Pseudocheiridae > Pseudocheirus > Pseudocheirus occidentalis. Next base: position 79,969,108 of record CM053593.1, on the reverse strand, counting down.
TTTATCTTTAAAGCAGTGGTTCTCAACCTTCCTAATGCCTCAACCCTTTAATACAGTTCCTCATGTTGTGGTGACCCCCAACCATAAAATTATTTTCGTTGCTACTTCATAACTGTAATTTTGCTACTGTTATGAATCATAATGTAAATATCTGATATGCAGGATGTATGTTCATTGTTACAAATTGAACATAACCCATAGGTTGAGAACCGCTGCGTTAGAGGGAGTTTCCACACTGGGAGATCCCTAAACAGATAAAATTGCAGTTGAGAGAATGTGGCAGGCACTTTGCTACAAATACAAAGAGTGTGCAAAGATGAAAACTGGCCATCTTTGCTCACCCCCTATCCAACTTACCTTAGGACTGGGGCTATTCTAACTGTAAGTCAGAATATTGAGTGGCATGTAAGTTGCCACTCTGCCATGATTATACACATCAGAGCTACCAAACCCAACAAGCACTTTCAAACAGGTACCAGGATTTTTTTCAAGTACTAACTCTACAGCTTTTTTCTGAGTCTATGTCTATTTCCACTGGGTAAACTAAATGGCTTACTCATTTTTTTTCTTCTTCTTTGGAAGAGCTACAATTCTCTGAAATGGCAGCTTGCCATTTAAAGCAGAGTTGTTAGGAGTCTCTCTTGTGGATTTAAGCTGTGGCTGCTGGCTTAGAGCTGAAAGGGCCATTTTTCAAGCAGCACTTAGATTTTAGGAGCCAATGGGGTCCTAAAACCTGAAGTGTTTCTACATTTATGGGGGGGTAGGGGAGTTTAATTTTTTTAACGTAGAACATAGATGTTTGCACGAGTTTCTTTTATACCTATTACAGTTTGGAAGGACATTTATCAAAGTGCTCAGACTAATGCACATATTCTGGATTTGCCATACACTTTGCTGAAAATTTCACCAGGTAGTAAACCCCTTTCATCATTCCTGTTTTACAAATACAGAAAGGATGTTTCACACATGTATCTCTTTATGATTTGTAATATGTATATATATATATATGCACATACATATATACTTTTTTATCTGAAATCTCAATTATATCCTTTTTAAAAATTAAGGATCCTCTAATAATATATGGAGGATACATGGCATAGTGGTTAGAGAGTTGTCATCAGAACCACCTAGTCCCAAATTCTTCCTAAGGAGTTCTGACTCATACTGGCTGTGCGACCATGTCATTTAACCTTTAAGAACTCTAGGTAACCTTCAAGATAATAAGCTGCAGAGAAGGTTATGAGCCTACATGAAAACCTCAGATGTCCCTGTAGCAAGGAAATGAGTTCCAATCACTATCCTTTTCCCTCTGATCCCAATATTGAGGAATACACTATCCCAATATTGAGATCATCCTGGCTTGTAAAAGCTATACAAATAGATGACAAGCTCTGGGATACCCAAATAAGCACCAAAGGATTTGAGTATGGAGCAGATGAATTCTCTATCATATGAGTACCAGAATAACAGAAACTCATGATTCAAAGGGTCCTTAACGCCAACCCATACTTAACAGGAATCCATCATTGCTAAGGGTAGGAAGTCTTATCATCAAAAAAGATATCAAAAGGCAATAAAAAAAACTGGGGGACAAGCAGTAACTCCTGAAACTCTCTGTTAAGGTTCAGAGGAGTTATGACCTCCATTGAAATAGTGACTGTAGAGCGGCTAGGTGGCACCGGCCCTGGAGTCAGGAGTACCTGAGTTCAAATCCAGCCTCAGACACAACACAAAAAACTAGCTGTGTGACCTTGGGCAAATCACTTAACCCCAACTGCCCTCCAAAAAGCAAAAAAAAAAAAAATAGTGACTGTACTGAAGAAAGCTCTGGTTCTTGGTCAATCCTCCATTACATTAACTCAATGAAGACCTACTTACTGAAAGTACCGATGCCATTGGCCAGTCCCTGGTTATATATATTAATCAATGAAAATGTTTTTGGGGAAGGAAGAAAAAGGGAGAATATTACTGATGTATAAAAGGTTTTCCAGTTCAAGACAACAGGGTTAGGGATACAAAGGGAGCCAGGCCTTTGACATACCCCTTAAAAAGGCAATGGAACCATAGAATCAGAACTAGAAGGACCCTGCAACAATAATTATAATAATATTTATATAGTGCTACTATACACCAGGCATTGTACTAAATGTTGTACAAATGTTATCTTATTTCATCCTTACACCAACTCTGAAATGGAGGGGTTATTATTATCCCCATAATACAGTTGAAGAAATTGAAGCAAACAAAGGTTAAGTGACTTGCCTAGAGTCACACATAGTAAGTAGATGAGGCTGGATTTGAACTCCGGTCTTCAGTACTCTAGGCCTGGTGCTCTACGCACTGTATCACCTAGCTCCCCTCAAGGTCATCTATTCCCACATTTTACAGAAGAAGAAATGGAGGTTCAGTGAATTAAAATGACTTACCCAGATTCACAGTCAATAAATGGCAAAGCCAGCATTTGAACCTGGCTTATCTAACTGTACATTTCACATTTTCTACTGTACCACACAATCTCCTAGAAACACTGAAGAAAAAAACACATAGAATTATAATATAAGTCTAACAAAAAACAAAATGAGCAAAGCCAATAAGACCATCCACACAATAATAATATATTTTTAAAATTCAGTGAAGAAATTGAAACGAACTAAAGTATAGAAGCAGTACAGATGGAGAAAGAAACTACCCATGCCGTCCCCAGGAGAGGTGTCCTCACTGGGATAAATGGCATATTTAAAGAATTTCTGTAGGGGTTAACATGGGCAAAAAAAAATCACATGATCAAACAAAACAAAGGACAAAAAAAGAAAAATTTTCATCTTAGGAAGAAGTGAAGCTATAATTAAAAGATCAAAAGAAAGTAATTTTTTAAAATGACCATGAGTTATCATGGGGTATGGGTTATCATGAAAATACAAATCTAAAATATATAATAAAAAACATTTTGTTCATACGAAGAAATCTCAATCATAATATTCTAAAAAGTGTCCACATCTTAACATTCTATTATTTCCTTAATGTCACTAAACAATAGGAAAAATGGCAAGTTTTAGCTCTTTATTTGAGGTTTTTTCATGGTTGTTCCTTTAATATACTCTGCCACGGATGAAGTTTTTTTTTTTTTAACAAAGGGGTAAGTGCCAGGCTGAAGTGGGAAGAAAATAAAACAAGATATCTATGTTTTCTCCCATAAACTGATTGAATGACTTTGAGCAGGTTATTTGCATTCTCTGGGTCTCAGTTTTTTCAGTGGTAAAATGAGGGGATTGAATTAGGTCCCTTCCAACTTAAACCTGCTCAAAAAGGAAGCAACATTTCTTTTTCATAGAAGTACTAGATAACACTTCCCATCCAGTTATCTCTTCATATCAGTCCCCAGACCAAAATTCTATTCCCTATCCACCACTCTCCTATATCACATGCAAGCTCTTAGAAGACAGGAACTGTCTCAGCTACATATGGCACTTTGACAAAATTGACCATGTATTAGGACATAAAAACCTTACAAACAAATGTGGAAAAGCAGAAATGTTAAGTGCATCCTTTTCTGATCATAATGAAATAAAATTTACATTCAATAGAGAGCCTCAAAAGCATAGATTAAAAATTAATTGGCAACTAATCTAATCATAAGGAATGAGTGGGGGAGGGGGGTGCGGCTAGGTGGTGCAGTGAATAGAGCACCGGCCCTGGAGTCAGGAGGACCTGAGTTCAAATCCGGCCTCAGACACTTAACACAAAAACTAGCCGCGTGATCTTGGGCAAGTCACTTAACCCCAATTGCCCTCTAAAAAAAAGGCAAAAAAAAAAAAAAGAATGAGTGGGTCAAAGAAAAAAATCATAGAAACAATCAATTAGTTCCTTAAAAATGACAATAAGACAGCACACCAAAATTGTCTGAGGCAACCAAAGCAGTGTGTAGTAGAAAATTTATATCAGTAAATGTTTACAGCAATAAAAGAAGAGCAGATTAATGAATTGGATATGCAACTGAAAGAACTAGAAAAAAAACAAATTAAAAATCTCCAATTAAACTCCAAAATAGAAATAATGAAAAATCAAAGAAGAGGTTAAAAAAAATCATTGAGCTAACAAAATTGTGAGTTGGTTTTAAAAATCAATAAAATAAAGCATTGATTAGTTTTATTTTAAAAAGAAAACTAAATTACCAGTAACAAAAATGAAAAGGGTATAAAAATACATTTTTAAACTGAAAATGAACTATTTTGTACAATGATATGCCAATAAATCTGACAACCTAAGTGAAATTGATGAATATTTATAAAAATATAACTTTATTGTTGAAGAAATATTTGGAGAAATATTAATTGTTCATGCGTAGGCTAAACCAATATTATAAAAATGACAATTCTGCCTAAATTAATTTACTTATTCAGTGTCATTCCATTCAAACTACCAAAGAATGATTTTATAGAGCTGGAAAAAATAATAAAATTCATTTGGAAGAGCAAAAAGTTAAGAGTATCAAGGGAATCAGTGAAAAAAATGTGAAAGAAAGCAGCTTAATAATACCAGATTTCAAAATATATTACAAAACAGGAATCATCAATACAATCTGGTACTGGCCAAGAAATAAGTGGTAGAGCAGTGGAATAAATTACATACATAACACATAGAAGTAAATGCCCATAAATTAATAAACCCAAATACCTAAGCTTTGGGGGCAAGAACTTACTATTTGACAAAAATTGCTGGGAAAACTAGAAAACAGTTCGACAGAAACTAAGTATAGACCAACATCTCACAACATACACCAAGATAAGGTTAAAATGGATAAATTATTTAGACATAAAATAGGGAATATCATAACCAAAATTAGGAGACCATGTAAAATTTCACCTGTAAGATCTATGGACAAGGAAAGAATTTATGATCAAACAGGAGATAGAGAGGATCACAGGAAGTAAAATGGATAATTGTGATGACATAAAATTAAAAAGGTTTTGCACAAAAAAAATCAATGTAGCTAAGATTTGAAGGAAAAAAGGAAATGGGGTGAGAGGGTCATAGCAAATTTATCTGATAAAGGCCTCATTTCTCAAATATATTGAGAATTGAGTAAAATTTATAAAATTAAGGCCCACTCTCCCAACTGATAAATGGTCAAAGGATATGAACAGGCAGTTTCCAGAAGAAAATCAAAGCTATCTATAGTCATATGAAAACAAGCTCAAAATCATTATTAATTAGAGAAATGCAAATTAAAACACCTCTGAGGTATCATACTCTACACCTATAAGATTGCCTAACATGACAAAGGAAAATGATGAATATTGGAGGCACATGGAAAAATTGTGATATTAATCCACTATTGGTGGAGTTGTAAACTGGTCCAGCCATTCAGGAGAACAGTTTGGAACTTTGCCTAAAGGGCTTTACAACTGTGTATACCCTTTGATTTAGCAATACCTTTATACCACCTCTTCTTATCCCAAAGAGATCAAAGGAAAAGAAAAAGCACCTATATGTACAAAAATATTTATAGCAACTCTTTTCATGATGACAAAGAATTGGAATTTGAGGGGATGCCCATAAGTTAGAGAATGGCTGGACAAGGTGTAGCATATAATTGTGATTTAATATTATTCTGCTATAAGAAATGATGAGGGAGATGGTTTCAGAAACCAAAGCAAGCAGAAACAAGAAAACATTGTCCACAGTAATGGCAATGTTGTCACCATGATCAACTGTGAAAGACTTTGCCACTCTGGTCAATTTAATGATCCAAGACAATTGTGAAGGACTGATGATGTGTTATTTACTTGCAGAGAACTGATGAACTGAGTACAGATTAAAGTATAATTTTCTTCACTTTATTTTTCTTGCTTTTTTTTGCAACATGGCTAATACAGAAATATATTTTTTATGTTTTCACATGTATAAGTGGTGCTGTATTTCTTGCTTTCTCTTCGGTGGAAGACAGATAAGAGGGAAGAAAATGTGGAACTCATAAAATTCTTAAATAAATATTTTAAAATAAGTCATAAATTTCTTTTTTAAAATAGAGGCAATAAGACAAGAATCAGATCACTTTTGTATTTGCATTCTTAGCACTTAGTTTAGTGAAAGTTTTTTCTTTCATTCATTCAATGTCACTCATTTTACTTTGAAAGTCAATATCAACAACAATAAAAATCCAAAGCCTTGTGGATTACTGGAAGATGTGTTTTTCAGCCGTTTTGAAATTTCGTCTTATTTCACTTGCAAAAAAAATACATGTAGTATGAGAAAATACGGTCTGTGCCATGTGATTCAGTGATCCTATTATGGGGCATATGCCTCTAATGAAGGTCAAAGGCAGAAAGAAAGGACTAATATACCAAAATGGTAGCAATATTGGATGGGGCAACAAAAAAAAAATCTAAAAATAATGTGAATGCCACAATGATTGAGAGAACAGCTAAACAAAGTATTGCATATAAGTGTAATAGCATATTATTATACCATAAAATGATAGCAACAACATGGAAAGATTTGTATGAATTGATGCAGAACAAAGTAAGAATAATATACCCAATGGCTACAATGATGTTGATAAAAAAGAATATTGAAAGGCCACTGAAGTCTGAATAACCTTAATGATTAATCTTGGTCCTAAAAAATATGATGAAAAGCATTTTTCAGTAGAGAGGTGGGAAAATATGGATGTGAAATGATAAAATACAATATGAGAAGTGACCACCATGTTGAAGGTTCACTGTGGAACAAGGAGTGGAAAGTCTATCAGGAAACAATTGATGTAAAAGCAAAAGATATCAATGAAATATTTTTAATTACATTGAAGGAGGGGGAAAGAACTTTATTTGATTTCCAAAAGCAGAAGTGACTGCATATTTTATGTTCAAAGGCCATATATTGATACCCCTTTTCTCAGTGAAAGAAATGGATATACAATAAAAAATATGATTGAACTTTTTTTGAAAGATGAGTCAAAGAGGGCCTCATCAAACGTGTAATTTATTCTCACAGGAGTTCTATGAAGTATGTGAGGTAGCAGGATTTAGCACCCCTATTTTCTAAGTGAAAATAAAAACAGTTTCAGAGCAAGCATTCTTCTGGAACAAGGTCACTGGATCAGTGAGGCAGGACTGGGACTAAAACATATCTACTAGTTCCTGATCTGGTACTCTTCCTCCACCCTAATGTAGCAAACATACAAAATACTTCCCGGGAAAGTTGAAGTGGAAAGGGTCCATCAACATGGTCCCTCTGCTAGGAAATGCCCCTACTATCAGGGATACTCTTTACAAAGTTCAGGGCTCTTCTCTTTGGTCCTTCTCACAGTATTTTTCCCCAGGACTTTTTCTATACACTTTGAAAGTGGCAACAGTCAACAGTCAATCAGCATTTATTGACTGCCCACAGGGTACATAGCACTGTAGTAGGCTAGTTCTGTTCCTTTGATGTTCTGTTTTGTTTGGTTTTGTTTGGTGGCTGCTAACAGTGGACCTCTTGCCTCTGCTTTTCAACAGTGGGCTCTCTTTCACTCAAACAATTGCTAGAGGGGTCAGTATCAGAACACCTCCTTTTCTAAGAAAAGAAAGTTAAGTCTGAACCTTAAGAACAGGCTACAAAAAGATTTTCAGGCTTTCAGGATTCAGCCAAAGGTTGAAGTTCTTCACTAGGCTTTGTTGAAAAGAAAAATGACTTAAATTATATAATAGATGTGACTAAAAAAGAAGAAAAAAATCAAGCAACTCATGGAATAATGGATAGAGAGCTGGACTTATGGAAAGGAAGACCTGGGTTTGAATCCTATTATATCCTATTATAGGGAATCCTTCCACAATGGGCAAGTCATTTTTTTCTCTCTCCATGTCTCAATTTCCTCATGTGTGAAATGGGAATAATGATATCAGTAGCACTTACCTCACAGAGTTGTTGTAAGGATAAAATGAAATACCGTAGATAAGTGCTTTTTGCAAACCCCAAAGTACTATGTGTCAGTTATTACTAATAGTAGTAGGAGTCTTAAATTCAACTTATTTCTTAGTAAAGTCCAGTGATTATCAATAAAAAGTATGGACATAGAATATTTTCTTTGAATGATGAAAGTTTTGAGGAATAAGATTTTTTAAAAACCTCTTTAGACCCCCAAACTATGATTTGGTCAAGAAATATGAGAAACTTTAAAGCCAAGACAAAAGTTATCCACTGTGACATATATCATTTTGAAATTTTAGAAATTTGAATACTTATTATAAACTAGACCAACCAGACAAGAGAGAATATCAACAATAATGTCCTTAAAAACTAAAACCACCAAGCCTTACATAGTTATGATTTTGTCATAAGAGAGAGAGCCCTGGAGTCTGAGTCAGATCTAGCAATAAATCCCAGCTCTCCCCCTATACCAGCTTTCTGAACTGAGACAAGTCACTTAACCCTCCTTTTCCTCAAACGTAAAACAAAGACATAAAACTAAATGACCTCTAAAGTCCTTTCCACCTTTAAACCTATGATTTGTAAACTAGGCCCCACAAGGTTATTCCTTCCTTGCATAAATAGAAGCTGTTGTTGTTTTTCAAAGCACAATAAACTAGGTATACTCGGTTAATTGATCTGAATAGGAATAACAGGTACTCTTCAGAAACAGATACATGGGGAGGGAACATATATCAGGAAAAGGAAGAGTTATTTTGAAATAGTAAATTTTTCACTCTTATAAGGCTATCTGCCAATAGAGGAAGAAATGCCAGAAATAGAAGGTGAAGGATGGTGGGGAGTAGAAGGGGGAATCACTACAACATCACAGAATCAACCAAAAACCATTTGCAAAAATACCCACTCTACATCAGACACTGTGCTAGCACTGGGAAAGAAGTATAAGGAATGAGACAATCCTTACTCACAAAGAGGTTACCTTCGAGAGTTGTGTGAGTTTGTTGGTGTGGAGACTTTTCCCAGTAAGACAGAAGGCAGCTTCTCCATGAGCCAATCTCCTCAAGAGGAGTTTCTTCTTCTTGCTTGGTTGTTCCTCACAAAAAGTTGATCTCCAGGCCCAGGTGACAAGAATTTCTAATCAATTAATCAACAATCATTTGATAATGTGGCAGGCACTAACTAACTTGGTAGGACCTGCTACAGCTTGTGTTCAGCCATCAAGAATCCAGGGTTACTTCCAATCAAGTATGAGAGTGGGTGATTAGAAGAATAATAGCTCTCATTCATATAGTGCTTTAAGGTTTGTAAAGCACTGTACCTGTTATTTCATTTAATTCATACAACTCCATTGGGTGAGGAAATTGAGATTGACTGTGGTTATGACTTACCCATAGTCATAGCAATAGTAAATGAAGGATTTGAATTCAATCTTCTTGATTGAATCTTGAAGTCTAGCACACTATCTTCTATGCCATCTAGATGCCTAATATAATTAGTTGAACTGACCAATATATCCAAGATAAAAAGAAAGCCAAATTTTCGAATAAACATTAAAAACCAAAAACAAATATAAGATAGAGGTCATCTCCAAATATTCAAACTAGGAGGGATTTTACAGATCACCTGGTGTCTAATCTCCCCTCATTTTGGAAGTGAGAAAACTGAAGTGACCTACCCCAAATCCCACTACAATGAAACATGGCCTGAAAATGAAACTAGGGAAGAAGTTAACTTGGAGAAAGAAAACACCAAATTAAACCAAATTAATTTCATTATTATTGAGATTATCCTTAATTCTAGAAGCATAGAAATTATATATTATGATTTGGGGGGCAGAGGATATACAAATATTGGTTATGTTTTTTGAGGATATTCTTTACACCATAGAAAAAATAACCACAACTGAACTAGATCAACACTAGCTTTTCTGAAAATGGTGTGAGGAGTAGAAAATAGAAGGCCAAGGAAAATGCCTTTAGCACACCTTTTTCACATCCCTGGATTTTCCTTCTTTCACTACTTTCTCAAAGTCTATTTTCATTGGCCATTAGTCCCAGTCGCATCACTTTTAACCAGTAATGGTTTAACCTGATGAATATGTCAGAAAACTGGCAAAGGCCAGTGAAAAACAACAGGCTGAAGAACACAATCCCTTTGGCTCTAAGCCCAAGTCATGGAGGGGATGCTAAATAGACAGTACACAGAACAGTACTAGAAGAAACTCTGGGGAGCTCACTGGAATTCTCCACTCTTGGCAGGAATTCCTTACCACATCATGTCCCTTTGTCTCTAGTGCAAGTTGAAGGTAGAGAGGTAATGTTTCTACTCTGTATGTATTTCTGAGGATACAAGAACCGGCACTGAAGAATGAGATGCTAGAAACAATTTAATCAACAATTGTGCTTGAGTTGTTGAACTGTAATTGGTAAAATGAAAGGCAGTATGGAAAAGGTAGAAAGAACACTGAACCTGAAGTCAGGTTTACATCCCAGCACTGACACGAAATTATTTAACCATAGGCAGGTCACTTAAATTCCTCGAGACTCACTTTCCTCTATGGAGAACTTGGCCTGACCTCATGCTAACTCCCCTTGTTTTCCTGCTAAGGCTTCAGCTGTTGGACGAGTGTCTTCTGCATTGGCAACAGCTGCATTCACAAGGGAGCACATAGCAGCCTAGATACAGAGAAGTTAAGTATTGGTATGGTGTTATACTTTGCACTTTCCAATGGCCAATCTCGTCTAACACCAGACTTACTAGAAATGTCAAGTCAGGCATGTGCATCTGGCATTTTTAGAGCTCAAGACCTAGTCACTGACATTGTATTCATGCAGGAGCTTTGTACTGTGCTTTACTAGTTCTCTTACATATTTACTTTCTGTGATTATAAAACAAAGTAATATTCAAGACTCTCTCCCCACACTTTACCTCTTCCACTTTACCAGTACCCTCAGTCAGTTAGGTAATTAGTAAATGGTCATTTATTAGGTAGTCGCCATTTGTTTTCATTCATTCAACAAGCATTTACTAGGTTCCTGCTCTGTTCTGTGCCAGACAGTTCTAGGAATTGAAAGAACAAAGAGTCTGCTCTGGCCCTCAAGGAGCTTACGTTCTACAGATTGCATAATGAGACACACTTATAAAGGGATAACCAAAGCATAACCTGTGTGTGTTGGTAGATACACAATGTCAAAAGGTCTAGAGGAAGATTCCAAGTGCAGCATATTGATCTCTCCCACACACATACACTTTCTTGATAAAGATAACAACAGTGAGAAACTGATCAATAAATCCCCTCAATTCTCAGGATTACTTCATTGAAAGTTTTACTGGCTAGTTAGTCCCACATACCAATTCGGTGTGATAGCCCATTTTATGACTTTAGAACCTTGGTTCTCTAGTCCTTACGTATCATTTACTCTCTTGATGGAGCAAACAGAAGCCAAGCAGTGCCTCCCACCTTCCTGGGCACTGTCTGAATATACAGCCTTGTAGCCTAGCCATATTTGGCCACTCAAATGGAGGAAAATTAAAACGCCAAGTATCTAGTCCAAGTCTATCCAGCAAGTCAGTGACAGATCTGGGATAAAAATGCAAGAGTTTGTATTTTTCCTTCCACGATTCCTTTAATAGGTGCAAAATCTTTTCTGATTGTTTTATGGATATTAGGTATGGGGAAGGAAGAAGAAGGGCCCAAACCTTGTAGCTCTGCAACATTAATTTAAAAGTTACATGAATGCATTTCTTGATGTATTTGAATATAAATTAGGCTACTGTTTATTCTCCCCCATAGCTCTCAAAACAGTATTGAGAACATGAAGAAAGGAAATGTCATTCACTTGCTATCTTTATCCGTTCTAAAATGATCTGTATGATTTGTACAGAAAGGAATATTAAGAGGATTTTTAGTTACAAGAAAATGAGATTTAACATTTTATTTATTTAATGTATTAAAATAAAGAAATACTGGGAACCACAGAAAGAAATAATCACAAAATCTTAGAATTCATTGTTAAAGGAAGAGACAGCATATTCTGATGATGTGCCGTGTACAACTGAGAAGAATGGATTACAGAGAGTTCAGAGACAAGATAGTTTAGCTTCTGTGACCTAAAATTCTATTTGAGAAGTTACTTTGAGGGTTGGGAAACTTACAAGTACAAGTCTTTCATGATATTCCTACAAGCAAGTTGGAGAGATGTGGACTCAACAATTGAGTAAATTCAAAACTGACTGGATGATCAGATGAAAACAATAATGGTAATTACCAACCTAGAATGAGGTTTTGAGTTGAGACTCCTAATGAACCATCTTTGTCCCTATTTTATTCAACATTTCTATTAATAACTTAAATGGAATCCATCAAATTTGTGAATGACAATAAAACCAGAAGGGTAAAATAAGGGCTTAATCCAAAAAGAACAAATTTAACAGAGATAAATATAAAGTCTCCCCCATGGATTAAAAATATAAAGTGCAAGATGGTACGCAGGAGAAGGCATTGCTGATCAAAAAACCCCATGTAGAGTATTTGGGGATTTTAGTAGACAGTGAGCTAAATATGAGTAAACATTGCAACAAAAAGTTTCGTGGAAACTTGAATTGCAAGAATAAAATCACAGCATATGGAACAAGGATTCTGCTCCCTCCATACTCCACTCTGGTCAGAAAATGTTTGAAGAATTGTGTTTGGTTTTAGATACCAGACAGGATCCTAGGATCATAGAATTTCAGCTGGAAGGAATCTCAGAAGTCATCTAGTCCATCAATAACATTTATTAAGCACCTAATACATGCCAGGTACTGTGGTAAGCACTAGAAAGGTAAAACATAGTCCTTGCCCTCAAGGATCTTGTACTCCAGTCTAACACCCTTATTTTAAAGATTAGGAAATGAACACCCAGGGAAATTAAGTGATTTGTCAAAAGTCATATAGGTTATAAGTGACATTTTGGGAAAGACATTGATAAGCTAGATCACATCCAGAGGAATTATCAGTAATAGTAAATCTACTCAAAATTAGTATGCAAATAACAGTTGAAGTTGCTGAAGACATTTAATCTAACAGAAGAAAAGACTTGGGTGGGGGAGGGAGTGAAAGATAGCATACAGTAGAAGGGTTTTCATATAAAAGAATTAGATTTTTTTTTCTTAATCACTAATGGCATTTCTGGTAGCAATGGGTAGAAGTTGCAGAGAGATAAATTTTGACTCAATACAAGGGCCATAATATCATTGCCTCTCAGATCTGAAAGGGACCTCCTAGGTTATCTTAATAGCTTCATTTGTTAAAACATTTTTCCTTACATTAGCAGCTGGTAGGATGTGGTTTGTATTATCTCAGAAGTAGTGAGTTTCCATCACTTGGAGGGCTATAAACAGAGGCTTGGTGGTCACAGAGAGGAGATGTGCTTGAGGTGCTTCCTTCTCAGATTCATGTTGAATTAGGTAACTTTGGAGGTCCCTTCTAAATCTAAGAGTAAATGATATTATAGCTCTTACATTTAAATGAAAATAAGATTTAAATTGAAATAGGATAGAAATATATATATATGTACATATATATATACATATGTGTATAGATATATAACAACCCATTCAGTAAATGTCTGTGATATTTCTAAGCTTCAAAATACTTATGTAAACAAATCTGTAAATCTTCTTGCTCTCCATAATACTATAAGAGGAAAAAGTGTTATTATACAGACATATTTTCCTTGTGTTTCTATTTCTTATAGATATTTCTTAAAAATGGTTTGTGTAATATTTTCTTGTTATATTTAAAGCTATAAATAAATACAAAATGTCATTATTTAAACCATGTTAATATAATGTCTATAAGTCTGTTCAAGCTTTTATAAATGAACATCTAATGAACCAATAAGAATTTTAATAAGCGCTATCTTTCGGAAACCTGTCTGTAATTCAGAGAGTTAGAAAAAAGAAGGGTGTCATGAGATATTTAGATTAATGTTTCCCAAGTGAAAATCTGTGGCATCTTTTTAGTTATACACAAAAATTTTATTCCCAGAGGTCCTCACCTTACAAATAAAAATTGTCTCTGAGTAGACATAGTAAATAATATACCAAGTCTGGACAACATCGACAAACCTTAGGTCTCTAGTTGGAAGGTCTTGGTGACTGCATATCCAACCACCTTTCAGTTAAAGCTAATGCATACAGATGATTAGGCAAATCCCTAACCACAAGAAGAACAACATCAACCATGGATAGAGAAGCTGGGTCAAGTTGTGATGAAGGAAAGTATAAACAAAAATGACTGATCAAGTTACCATTAGGGTGTCTGTAAAACATTGAAATGCAAATGGATGGAACAATGTAGAAAACCAATTACAAAAAGGTTTTCAAGCAACAAAATCTATACTAGACTAATAAATAAACTGCAGGAAAATGACTGTTTGGTTGAATTTGCATCCCCAATATCTTGATCCTTTATAGTGAATGCTGACATTTTCTACTGTTGGCCATTGCCTATGAATTAGCATAGTCAAGGGAAAAGGAGTTCATCATATCACTCCCACCTTAAATAAGTTTATTAGACAATGGGTTGTACAAGAAGATACAAATATGGAGGAAGAAGTGGGAGAAAGAAGAGTCATTTGAACCTTACTTCCATCTCAGCCATACAAAAGACAGTAGAATAACTACACATATAGACAATAGCCTACTGTTCAATTTAGCTACCACAGTTCTCCACCACTTCAGTTCATCCTCCATTCAGTCACCAGTTATTTCCCTAAAGCATGGGTCTGACTATTTCATTCCTTCTCCTCAACAAATTCCAGCTCAAGAGATAAAGAGGAAGGAATTAGGAGAGATGAGAAGGGGTCTAAGTAGAAGAGTAGATTCAGGGAGGTATTAGTAATAAGAAAAGTAAACTCATGCCTCATAGACTGAATTACAAAGAGAGCTTTAAAAGAAAAGAAAGAAATGGTAAGAATCTGTGTGCTGGGCACGGAAAGAGAATAAAGTGAAGGGAGCAGGCTTAGATTACATCAAATATGGGTGACTAGTTCTGAGTACATTTATCTTACCACTCACCTCATCTTTGTAAATATGGGAGCAGCAGGAAAAGAAGAAAAAGTAAAAAAGGATATACTGACAGCACACAATTAACTGTCATAATTGTAAATGGGAATGGGATAAAGCCACCAATAAAATGGAAGAAGATAGCAGGATGGTTTAGAAAGAATTTAACAATATGGTGTTTAAAACAAATATGCTTGAAGCATAAAGATTCCCACACAGTTAAAAGAAGGGACCAGAGCAAATTCCTAGCTGGACTTACAAAAGCAGGAGTTGCAATCATGGCTCAGACAAAACAGTAAAAAGACAACTACAAGAGATAAATAGGGAAAACACATTATGCTGAAAAGCACTATGGACAATGAATTAATATTTATACATGCACTGAATGGAATAATACATAAATACTTAAATAAAAAGTTAAGTGACTTCAAGAGAGAAATAGACATCAAAACTATGTACCCTTTCAGACCTATAAAAATCTAACAAAGATAATAAAGAAGTTAAATGACTGAATAAAATTTTAGCAAAGCTAGATATGATACCTCTCTGGCAAAAGTTGAATAGAAAGAAATATACATATTTCTTGGCATTGCCAGTCTGTAACCTTTACAAAAGTTGACCCTGTATTAAGACTAATAACTTCCCAAAAATTTCAGAAAAGCACAAATATAAAATATCTTAAATTCAACCCAATACAGTGGAAGTTATATTCCATAAAGGACCTTTAAAGAAAGTATTAAAATTAATTGCAGACTAAATAACAATCCTAATTGGTTAGTGGTTCAAATGTAGGATCATAGAAACAAGAGATAATTTCATCAAGGAAAATAGCAACAACAGACAATATGTCAAAATTTTGGAATCTATCCAAAGCAGTTTTTAGGGTAAATTTTAGTTCTCTAAGCACTTTCATCAACAAAAGAGAAAAAAGACAGATCAATATGCAATTTCAAAAACTAAAAATAAAAACAACAAATCAAAACTAAATACCTCTACTGAACACCCAAATGAAAAAATACAAATCAAAGAAGATACTCACAAAATTTTAAAAAAAAAGATACTGGATTAATAAGTAAAACTAAGCTCCATTAAAAAAATATAAAGTAGATAAACCACAAGATGAACTTATTTTTTGAAGAAAGAAAGAGGAAAAACACATTTCCAGTATCCAAAAATAAAAGAACTTACAAAAAGTGTAAAAATATATATGAGTATGGATGTACATATATGTGTGTGTGTGCATATACATCGCTCAGTCTGACATCTTAAATGAAATGGATGAACATTTACAAAAATATAAAATGTCCAGATTCACGGAACAAGAAAATTCTATTAAATAACAATCTCAGAAAAAGAAATTTAAGAAACTCCTAAAATAAAAAAATTCCATGACCAGATAGATCTGCAAGCAAATTCTATCAAAAAGCAAAAAATCATTTAATTCTAATATTATAGAAACTACTAAACAACATACAGAAAGTTTGGCAAAATATAGAAAAGGTGATGATTTATGTGAGTTTATTTTGTGTCCTAAAACTTTGCCAAGATTGTTTCAATTAATTTTAGCAGACTTTCTAGGATTCTTCTAAATAAAGCATTATGTCATCTGTTAAAAAGTGATCATTTTATTTCCCCCTTTACTTATGCTTTCCCCTCAATTCCTTTTTTGTTATATCTAAAATTTCTAGCACTATTTCAAATATTTATGGTGATAATGGGCATCTTTCTCCTGATATCATGAGAAAGTCCTCTGGTTTATTTCACTACATATAATGTAGACCTTTAATTTTTGATAGATAGTATTTATCATATTAAGGAAAGGTGCTTTTTACGATGTGTTTCTATGCTTTTAACAAAAATGAGCATTGTGTCTGATCAAAAGTTTTTCTGCACCTGTGGCTAAAATTATGTGATTATAATTGTTGTTATGAATATGCTAGTACTTTCCCAATACTAAACAAAATCTATATTCACTTTCTGTGAAAAGAAATTCCATTCAAGGGGTGACTAGGTGGTGCAGTGAATAGAGCACGGCCCTAGAATCAGGAGGACCTGAGTTCAAATCCAGCCTCAGACACTTAACACTTACTAGCCATGTGATCTTGGGCAAGTTACTTAATCCCAGTTGCCCTGCCTTCCCCCTTCCAGAAAGAAAGAAAGAA
>CM053593.1:79877870-79937318 GCA_028646575.1 Pseudocheirus occidentalis | reverse complement strand
GCTTTGGCTTGCTGAAAGCGCAACCCAGGACCACCACCCAAGACCATGATCCAGATCCAAGCCACTCAAGGCAAGAGCACTTGGCCCTAATCAATCAATTCAGCCCCCCTACAGAGTCTGCAGGCCAGGGGCTCTGAAGCAGCCCAGTGGGGGCCACCACTGGTTCCAGCAGTTCCCCTCCCCCACTGCTTCCTTGTCCTGGGGGCAGATTGCCTGAACTGCTTTTCCTCCCCCAAATTAATTTTCAAAGTTTCACTTTCACTTTCACTGACCCTCTAATCCTGGTTTGCTGGATGTGAAGATTCCCTCAGGTGCAATAGATCTTCTTTGAAGTAGACTCAAGCTGTGGCTTGGGAGGCTCGGCTCCTCCTGACCACCCTGGGGCCTGGCCTGGCTGCGGCTGCAGTTTTGGGCTGGGCCGGTATCTGCTCCAGTGCGAGCTGCCCCTCTCCCATCCCCGTTCCTCACGCCTTGGCAGACGTGGAGGCTCTGGAGGCTGTAGATCCTCTCCTCTGAAGATTTTCTGCGGCCCAGCTCGACTCAGCTCAGCTCAGCTCCTTCCCACCACCCTGCACCTGGCCATGGTCTCGGCTTCAGGCTGGGCCAGCCTCCACTCCTGGCCACCGAGATGAGCCCCTGCTGCTGAGCTGCCTTCAGCACGAGATGTGTTTTCTGTATTTTTGTGAGTCTGAGAGTCCTAGACTTTGTCTGGGCTCATATTTTATGGGTGTTTAGGGTGGCGGTGTGGGAGCTGCGGGACCTTGCTGATTCTATGCCGCCATCTTGGCTCTTCCTCCTTCCCAATTAATTTTTAATCAGGTTAGGCTATACACAGGAGTGTTGTAGCCTGTATACCTTGAGCTGTGTGTTTGATCCTTCTGCCCTAGATCATATGGATGATAAAGGGACAGAAAGTTTGTGTTTTCATTTGATTTCTCATTATTATGCAAAATAGGTAAAGTTTTTTTTTATTAAAATACATAGTATGTCAGAGACCATTCCCTTCCCCTCAGCATGCATAAATACCCCCTGCCTGCTTCTAGCCAACATGTGCATGACTCAGCATTTAGACATTTAAAAGATGACAAACTTTCGGGCTGCTTCCCAATGTATGATGACCCATTGCTGAAAAGACTTGGCATTATCATATTTCACTTCCCTTTTCTCCACTCACACAGCTACCACTCTCTTGAAGTCATTTCTTGTCCAGACTATGGCAATATCCTTCAAACTGGTGTCCCAACTTCAAGCCTTTTCCCTGTCCAATCTGTCTTCTACTCAGCTGCCAAAGTGTTAAATCACAGTGTTAACCATGTCACACCCTGCATCCCACTCAATAAAAGCAGTTTACCCCCAGGGTCAAATATAAAATCTTCTGTTTGGTATTTAAAGCTCTTTCCAACCTGCTTTTCCTACTTTTCCAGCCTTACTAGACTTCATTTCCTATACACATCTTGCGATTCAGCTACATGATACTCCATCTCTCCCTTCCATGCGTTTACACTAGTTGTCACTACTACCTGTAATGCTTTCCCTCCTCACCTGGGATTCCTAGTTTAAAAGGCTTTCTCAAAAACTGAACTCAAATCTCACCTTCTACAGGAAGCCTGACTTCTTCCCCTTTTGATGATAACCTAACCCTCCACGACTACTTGCCATTTAAACTATGTGTGTGTATCTTGAATGTATATAGTTATTCAAATGTTGTCTCTTCCCTCCTCTCTCCAATTGAATGTGAACCCTTTGATATCAGGGACCTGGTTTTTGCCATTATTTGTATCTCTGGTGCTTAGCACAATGCTGGTGCATAGTAAGAGCTTAATCAGTACTTATTGATTCACTAAACCTTGAATGATCCTTTATTTTGTATGAATGGAAGCTTTAAAAAAAAGATATTTCTGTATGTCCTTTAGTTTTCATCCAATAAAAGGCACCCTGATTATTTAGTAAATGCTGATTTTTTTTGTGCAGCAATATAGAATATTAGAAAGAGTAATGAATTTAGAATGAGAGGACACTGGTCAAACCGAAGAGCTTCTGAAAACCCTTTGAGATCTGAAGTCCTGTGATTCTGTGACCTGAGTTGGAACCTCAGTTTTGCCACCTCTCTTGTGTGAGAGTGCAGGGCTCATCCTTTCTGGGCTTCAATTTCTTCATTTGTAAAATGAGAAGATTGGATTATATTATCTCTAAGGACCCTTCAGTCTCTCACATTGTGAGATTCTAAGAGAAATGGCTTCTTCAGTTTCTCCAAAATGCCTGGTGCGCCGTATCCTTAGCTGAAAAGTAGAAATAGAACCTCCTATGTTCAGTTAAGGAACTAAAATATACTTAGGGCTTGCTACTATGTTAGGCTCTATGTTAAGAGGTAAAGATACAAAGATAAAGATAAAATAGTCCTTGCCTGCAAGGAACTTAGTCTATAGGGGGAATAGCATGTTTACACAGAAGTATAATGGGGAGTTAGAGCATTCCCAGACCACCTCAAAGTGAGATACCTAAGTGGAAGCCACCAGGGGCCTGCTTCTGGGAGGAAGACCTGACACACTCATAGACATCCTACAGTTGGCCTACCAATTCTCTTTCCAGTGGCTACATAGCTACAATTGGCTGCATCTTTAAGACCACTTAGCCAAAACACTCTCAATCTCTCTCTGTTCTGGATGGCAGGGGGAAAGATTCATTTACTAATAGAGGTGATACCATCCACTAAATGGGGAAGGACTGGAGAGTCACCTCCCTCTCCCCTTAGTATGTGGTCCCAAGAAATGCTGTTGGGTTTTGGTCTATTTTTTGCATTCTTTTTAGTTCTAGTGCTTAGAACTGGAATGGAGTACGTGGAATGGAGTCTCTGACCCACAAAACAATGAGGATTCCAGGCTAGATGATGCACCTGGGTCAATAGGGTCAATAGAGAAGCCCTCAGAAGCCAGGGTGCCAAGACCCAAAGGAAGGGACCACATGTTAGACTTGAATTTGGGGGGACTATTGCTAAGTAGTAACTGTTATATTATGAACCTTATCCCCTGCCTCTCCCTAGAAACTGAGATAGTGTACAGGGAATTATATCCCATCCCACTTCCATGTTGGGGGAAAATGTTTATGTTTATTTTTTGCTATGCCTTTGAAGTAAATATTTCTCTGCAAAGCTAATCTGACTGTTAAATGATTTCATGAAATATGGTACTTGGGCCACCAAAACCAGGGGAACACAGTTGATCAGGTATCTAGCCAAAGGTAAAGAAGAGAGACCTCTAACCTCCTCAGGACACTGGCGAACTCTGGGAGCTCTTCAAGCAATAGGCACCAAAGAATTCACATTGCCTAAATATATCCAAAATGTTTTGGGTGAAAATGCTCTAACATCTGGGGTGATCAGAAAAGGCCTCATGTAGAAAGTTGCATTTGAGCTGAGCTTTGAAGGAAATTAGGGACTCTAATAGAGAGAAGAGTGTAACACACCAGGATTTTACTAGAATTCCCTGAATACCTGAGAAAAAGAAGAATCTTACTTTCAGAATTATAAGCATCCATCCAGGGAATCCAGAAAAAATCACTACTTAACGCCACTCTATATGGGGACATATGGGGACATCAAGATCTTTTTAACAAGCAAATAGTTCATAAAATTTTTAAACCAGACATTTGATGGAAAAAGTGAAAGTGAAAAAAAGAGCAAGACCCTAAGTTGGAATCCATAGGAAACACTCATCTTCTAATGAGTTATCCTTTTCCAAAGACCCACAGAGAATCTCAGGCACTTGTTGACAGTTGCAAATTTGCAAGTTCCTCTCTCTGCTGTGCTCAGCAGATGTTTCAAGGTGTGGCTCTCCCTGCAACTTTCTATCTGCTACTAGATGTTGGTAGGGCTTGCTCCCTATGTATCACAGACTCATCTTGTAGTTCTGTGGGGCATCTTCTATGCAGCATCAGGCCCTCCACTACTTTCCTCCTGAATTTCCTTGTTGATTCTTTCCATGGTTTTGTAAGTCTGTCTGTAGGTAATGCCAGGCACTGCTCTCAGACAAGGCAAATAATTTTCTATCCTTCAGATCAGGCTTTGCCAATAGGACAGAACTAGTTTTCCTTCTCAGAGAGGTTATGACTCTCCTCCCCTTGAAGTTGTTCCCCTTTTCCACTGCTTCTTGCCCAACTTCTTTTTTTCCTATTGACTTGTTTATTTACTTTTAGTTTACAAGATTCAGTTCCAGAATCACTTGAGTTTCAGATTTTCTCTCCTCCCTTGTCCTCCCCCCATGGTGATGTACAATCATGTATAGGATCTGCAAACACTTTCACATTGTAGAATAGTCTGGTTGTACAGAAGCATTGTAACCAATGGAGTGAACAATGTCTTGTCCAACTTCTGCTCTTAAAAAAACTTACCCAAGGAGTAAGGCCCTTCCTGCAAACCTCCATCTGGTCCTGTTCATAAACTCCATTTAAAATATAGAGACTAGTAAGGATACATCATAATGCCCTTTTTCTGTCTGATCCCTCAGAAAAATGTCTTTCAGCTGAGGAAGCACATCTCATTTCTTTTGGATCTGGTCATTTCATTTCTTCCTGATTAGCACTCAAGTTTTGAAGACTCTTTTAGGTCACTAAGTGGGACTAGTCTTATGATCTTGGGGAGATATCCTGAATAAACCAGAAGTTGTACTTTTCCAGGTACTTTATCATACCTTACTTCAAGGCATTCATTTTAAAAGAAGAAAAAGAGCAAAGGTCTTCAAAGTCTTCAACTCTGGATCTGACCTTGAAAAAGGATAATCTTATAAGACCTTCAGCGCAGGTGCCCTAAAGGATGAAAATCAGAAAAATAACTTGCCAAAAATTGAAACATTTTTCTAAAAACAAAGAAGTGAATGTAACAAGAAGGCACCATGATGGTAATTGTCCATTGTTCTAGAAGGCAATGAAAAAAATGGTACCACTCCTCAAGTGGTTGAAATAAAACTGACAAAACTAGATTCTGGGTAGACAAAATGGAATCACTGACTCATAGACCAAGACAAAGCATGAAAGCTAGAACATTTTTTTACCTTTACTGGCCTGTTCCCATTAGCAATGCTCCCATTCTCTCTCTTTTTGCTAAACTATATTTAACACCAAAAAGAGAACAGAATACATGAACTAGAAAAGAGAAACCAGTCTAGTTAAAATTCAGAAAGTCATAGAGCTGAAAAAGATCTCAAAAAATCATCTTTTAAAATGTTACCAAATAGTAAAACAGGAAGACATTAATAACATCTAAATCATCCCATAATTTCAGAGAATAATAGAAATCTCTTCCAACATCCATCAATCTATGATGCAAATAAATTATACTTTATATTATTACCCAGAAGCCTCATGATCTATTTTCTTTATCTTCATTGTAAAGGGATAGTAACCAGTCAACATTCACCTCTAATTCATAGACATTAGGGCTTATTAGGACTTAATTGGGCAGCTAGCTGTTGCAGAGGATAAAGCATTGGGCCTGGAGTTAGGAAAACCTGAGTTCAAATCCAACCTGAGACACTTGCTAGGTATGTTACCCTGGGCAAGTCGCTTCACCCACTTTGACTCAGTTTTTTCATCTATAAAATGAACTGGAGAAAGAAATGGCAAACCACTCTAGGTGGAGTGCCAAGAAAACCTGAAAAGGAGTCATGAAGAGTCAAACACAACTGGAAAATGACTAAACAACAAGAACTTAACTAAAACTATTAAAGAATTAATGCTGCATTAAAGGAGATAAGTACATATTTCACAAAGTAGATAACTATCAACTGGAGAATGTTAAAGTTGCAGTACATGAATGAAATGGAATGTTATTGCACTGTAAGAAAGATAAATATGAAGGATCCAGAGAAGTATGTGAAGACTTATATGAACAAGGAACACAATATACACACCTACTATGTAAATAAAAAGAACAATAGTAACAAAACTTCAAACTAAAGGCTACAAAATTATAATGACCAAACTCCACCCCAAAGAAGAGATATGGGAACTCACCTCCCTCCCTTTTTTGCAGAGGTAGAGAACTGTGGGTATTCATCACTACTTACAATATTAGACTTGATAGATCTGCTGGTCAATTTTGCTGAATTTTTTTTTGGCTCTTTTACACTTTGTTTTAAGGGATGGCACTCTGGGAGGAGGGAGGGAAGGGTAAATTGGGAAGGATAGATGTTGTAAAAACAAAACAATAATAAAAAATTAAAATACATGTTTAAAAAGAAAAATGAAATAGTTCCTGTCCTCAAGGTATTGTAAACCCTATACAATGTAAGGCAGTTTTATAATAATAATAATGGAAACCCAGAGTTCCTTATAAATATTGTCTAGAAAATTAAACTAGGCCCTCCCAGCAGAATGTAAGCTCCTTGAAGTCAGAGCTCTCTTTTTTTTGTTTTGTCTTTGTATCCTCAGTACACAGCACAGTGTCTTGCATATAGTAGGAACTTAATAAATGCTTGTATATATATGTATATGCATATATGTGTGTATATACATGTATGTATATGTGTGTGTGTGTCTGTTTCAAATACCCAAACTAAATATAGTGGTTCTTTAAAGATAATAAAGTTTGTAAAAATTAGTGAACTTGGGGAAAAAATATTATTGGGAATATTCCACTGACCCAACCAAAATGTCTAGGCTAACATGTTCCTGTACTTTTTTCTGTGAAGACATTATCTCTGGTTCTTTAAGCCTTCTGTGTTTGGGGAATTCACAGTGATAAATGTTGGCATAAAACAACAACAAACAAAAACCACAGCAACAGTTCGTGTTTGAACTCTGAAGAGCCAATATGGAAGGCTAGAGATTAGGAAATATATGTCATATACCAGGAAGGGAAAGAAAAACTAAAATACACCTTTCTAGTATAAGGTTGTAGCTTTTTCCCCCCATATTGCAACTTAAAGAAGTCATTCTAACAATAGTTCTTTATAATAGATCTTGTGCTCTCAACTGTCCCCCAGAGTTCTGATCAAAAAATGCTTTCAAAGACTAGTCTATCTACTGAACAGCAAAAGTTTTATTTTGCTATTCCTTGGTTCAATTCAACAAGGTTTGATGTAGCACATACTACATTGGGGATAAAAATTCTTTTGACACTGAGCTCTCCTCTTTAAAAAATCATATAATCTTTTGGTAAAGGTAAGACTTAATACAGAAAAAAAAAGTTTTAATGGTCCAAGAGAGGCACAATGGAAAAAGCAGTTTTAAGTCAAATAGTCTGATTGTGAATCTCACTTCTATCGTTACTTGTGTGACCTTGGGCAAGTGATTAACTTCTCTGGGCCTCAGTTTCTTCATATTAAAATGGAGGGATTGGATTAGATGGACTTTAAGGTACTGATGGCTCAAATTTTTTATTCTTTAAAAGACAGTGTGTAATAAAAATAACTTTAATCAAATACATATTGTAGGATATAGAAAAAAATGAAGTCAGGGAGAGATAAAAGATATACCATGAAAGAATTATAATCTGAGCCATGATGTCTATAGGAGAGAGTTAAAAGAAAGGGACAAAAGAATTTAATAGAGAGCCATCATTTTCAAAAGCATGAGAACTGGGAAAGCTTTATGGAAAGAGTGATGCCTCAGCAGGACCTTGATGGGATATAAGGATTTCTTCTACATAGATTTGGGAAGGGAACACCTCTCAAGGCTGGGGACCTTAGGAGAAAGCATGAACAGCATTTGATAGGGTACTTTATCATCTTCTATGTCAGGTCACATGATATTTGTAGAAGTCTACTGCAAAATAGCTATAGTTTAAGCCTCGATCTTAAACCAAATAGTCGTTCCATGTTCAGCTCTACCTGTGTTGCTCTTTGGTCCACATATAGGTTCCTTAGGAGGCAAGTAAGATTATGTAGTATCCCCATCTCTTCGAGGACTTGCCATATTTTGTTGTGATCCTCACAGTCAAAAGTTTTAGTGTAGGGGGCAGCTAGGTAGCACAGTGAACACCAGTCCTGGAGTCAGGAGGACCTGAGTTTAAATTGGGCCTCAGACACTTAAAACTTACTTGCCATGTGACCTTGGGTGAGGCACTTAACCCCAATTGTCCTGCCTCCCCCCTCTGAAAAGCAAAAAAAAATAGGTTTTAGTGTAATCAATGAAGCAAAAGTAGATATTTTTCTGGAACGTCCTCCACTTTCTCCATAATTGAACAAATGTTGGTAATTTGGTCCCTAGTTCCTCTGCCTCTTCAAAAACCAGCTCACTCTTCAGATAATTCTTGGTTTGCATATTGCTAAGCCTAGCTTGCAGAATCTTAAGCATGATCTTGCTGGCATGTGGAATAAGAACAATTGTCAGTAATTTGGACATTCTTTGATATTGCCCTTCTTTAGGACTGGGGTATAAACTGAACTTTTTCAGTCTAGTGGCTCATGTTTTCCAAATTTGCATATTGAGTGCAGCACTTTAACAGCATCATCTTTCAGAATTTTAAACAGCTTAGCTGGAATTCCATCACCTCCACTAGCCTCATTGTTAGCAATACTTCTTCCTAAAGCCCATTTGATTCCATTCTCCAGAATATGTGGATTTAGATCTGTAACCTTATTTACTTAATTTATATGCAGAGTAGATCATGCAAAATGCCATAGTAGATGACTCAAAAGGCAGAATTAAGGTCACTTGGATCAATAACAACAATCTCTGATATGCAGATGATACCACTCTGGTGACAGAAAGTGAAGAAGAAGCCTCTTGATGAGGGTGAAAGAGGAAAATGTAAAAGCTGGTTTGAAGCTTATCATAAAAAAATAAATAAATAGAACTAAGATTTTGATTTGTCTCACCACTTCCTGGAAAATACAGAGAGAAGAAAATATAGAGAAGAAGAAAATGTCCAATTTTATATTGCTGGGCACAAAAATCACTAAAGATGGCAGCTGCATCCATGAAATTAAAAGACACTTGCTGCTTGGAAGAAATGTTATGGCAAATCTGGATGGCTTTATAAAAAGCAAAGATATTACCTTGATGGAAAAAGGTCCATCAAAACTATGGACTGAAGCAATATGACTGTGAGAGTTGGACTATAAGAAAAGCTGAGCCCTGCAGAATCAACATTTTTAATTAAGATGCTGGAGAAGACTTTTGAGAATCCTTTAGACAGCAAAGAGATCAAATTAGTCAATACTTAAACTAACATAGACTATTCACTGGAAGGTCAAGTACTACAGCTGAAGTTTAAATACTTTGACCATATAATAAGACAGGACTTATTGAAAAAGACCCTAATATTGGGAAAGATTGAAGGCAAAAGGAAAAGGGAATGTCAGAGGATGAAATGGATAGATAGTGTCATGGAAGCAATTAACATGAACTTGGACAGACTTCGGGAGGTAGTGGGCCTGGGCATGCTATGGTTCATAAGGTTATAAAGAATCAGACATGACTGAATGACACATAAAATAAATAACAAATCTGTTATGTAATATGGAAGAATAGAGAAATTTAAAGAAAGTCAGCAAGATTCCCCCAATTAATAATAAATTAGCATATACTTTACTATTCAGTGGCTTCAACACAAACACAGGCATAGTGGAAAAAAGCAAGAACCATAGTTTAAAAGTACAATGCAAGAAAAGTCAAAATCTTACAGTCTATACAGAGGCCTTATCAATATCAATTCATCAATTAAGTGTCTATTAAATATTTGTTATAGGACAGGTACTATGTTAGGTAATAAGACTACAAAGACCAAAAAGAAAATATTCCTGTTTAGGTCATGAATACTTACTTTGAGAAGAATCTGCCAGCAGAGAGAGCACAAAATAGCATCATCAAAAATGAAATTGAGTATATTTTACCAAATAGGAAATGACTAATGAGAAATATGCTTGCCAAAGATGTCACAGGCCTTTGTGATCATGACCACTGTCATAGAGGATGTCTGGTCCAGTGTTCAAATGGAAAACTCACTTCTTATAGACCATGAGGTCCTTCAAATATGCCATTTTGCAAATGACTGTGTAAATTGAATCATGCCCCCAGAACAATTCAAGCCAAACTGGACTATTTGATTTATCCCCTACATAGGATTACATCTTGTACCTCTGTGACTTTGCATAAGATCTTCCTCATGCCTGGAATGCACCTGCTCCTCACTTCTAACTCTTAGAGTCCACAACTTCCTTTAAAGCTCAATTCAAATGGCATTCCTACAGAAAGATTATCCCAGTCCCTTCAGTCATTAGTGATCCACAAAAAAATCACTTTCTATTATGTATGTATTTTTTTAATTTAATTTTCTATGTGCTGTGAAGTTTTCCTGATAGAATGTGGGTAGATATTGTTTCCTGGTACACAGTAAGCAATTAATAGATGTTTGTTCAGTGAATAAGTGAATACTAAATAAAATCTATAATTACTCAGAAGACTGTAGTCTAAGTATCCATGTTGGGAAAAAAAAACAAATACAGAAAGAATATCCATTGTCCAGACTACAATCTACAATTAGATAAACAACTTGTAGAGCTGCTTGATATTGAATAAATAATGCAGATGGACAGAGAGTTAGACCTCAAACTGAACAGAGTGAGGAAAATGGGCTGAATTGACTTTGGGAATTGTATAGTCATTTTAGGTACCCTTACTCACTGAAATAAAGGGGCATTTGGGTTTTTAATACCATTAGTATTCCCAGGATTTTGTATCAAGAGATCATTCAACAAGTATTAATTAGATAATTACTTCATGCCAGACACTATACTAGCTAAAAGTCATAGAAAATATACCACAATTCTCTGAAATAGTTTCTGATCACCAAATGGCAAGGAAGAGGTGAATGAGGGAACGTGGCTAGGTTGCAACATTTTAGCAATGAAGAATTATACAGGATAACTCAACAAATAAAAATGCATTCATCAAAGGATTCCTATATACAAAGCACTAGGCTAAGCACTGGGGATACACATTGAAAAGTAAGACAGACCCTGCTGGTTTGTTGTTGGAGGAATTCTTGTTCAGGTATGAGATGGTCCAAATAGATTCTGAGATCACTTGCAACATTGATATTCTGTGATTTAGGAATTTTTGGAAAGAAAAAATTTAGCATTCTCTTATACCTTATACAGTGTATTACATTTGGAGGGCACTCAAAAGATGGTTATTAGATAGATTAATGGAGATTAGAAATTCTCTAACAAGAATAATCATTGTTCAAGAAATAACAGCAATAAATAATAATAAGGACATCATTAGTATCTATGCTGCCAAGCAAAGATTCATTGAGTTTTACTTTCTTGCAAGGGAGTGGCAGCTTAAAATAGTGGCTAGACAACTGTCATCTACATCAGGAAGACTTCCATTCTAATCTTGCTCCTGATGCATATTGGCCGTGTGATCCTAGTCAAATCACTGTAGTTGGCTCTATCTAGCCAAATCCCTACGATTATAATTTGCAGAGAAGTTGCTGACCTGAATATGCAGTGAGTTTCCTCACCCAGAAGCACCAATGAAATCACAAATCTAGTTCATATTCCTTGCTTTAAAGGGTAAGAAAATAGCAATGTTATTGAAGACTAAGCTGATAATCCTATTGGTGATTTTCTTGGATAAAGTGTAATGATATTTAGATGTCATTTAATAAGAGAATGAATAGACAACCATCTCTTTAAATCCTTCACTTTCTTGAATTGGATCTGTTTATCTACTGAGGTCTTTTCTCATGCTATCATTCTGAGATTATATGAATAACTAACTCCTAAAACCTGATAATGATTCATTTTATTGGTGCCATTTTCAACTATCCTACTCTGGACTAGTGAGAATCAGAGAAGTCCAGGATTGATGCTAAATTCTTAACTTTATGTAGAGTGAACAACCTTACCAAAACTGTACATTTGCCAAAATGTCTAGTGTGGTTGGTTTTATGTTCTGGTCCCATCAATTTATACATTTTTTTTGCTTTCCACATCATGTGTGAATATAAGTTTATGTTATAGCTAATATTTTTAAAGAAACTAGTATCCAACCAGCCCGCGGGATTGCCTAATGCTCAAATTAAACTAAAGTATTCACTTGAAATGTGAATTTATCTTCCATTTCCTAAGCACATCTTCATGAATCACGTGAAATTTAATTACTAAAGCATGTTCTGCCACAAACTAATAGTTGCCTCACTTAACTTCTCTGGACCTTAGTTTCATCATATGTAAAATGAGGGACAGGTACATTCTAACTTTACAATTCTGGGACTCTATTCACCCATTAAGAAATTTTCTAGTATTTTGGTTTATACTGAATATTAAAGATTGGTCAATCTGTTGTTTAACATTAGCCGTGACACAAACAGTACAATATTTACAGGAGCAAAGTCATCACCATCGTCCATTAAGGCTGTATTAATTAAGTGTTCATTGCAGGCATGTATAACCTAAAAAGACTAACGTGTTGATTTCCTACAAGAAGTTTATGAATTAGAAATATAAAGGGGGTAGGGAAAGTTGGGATATGTGAAGCACAATTCTGATAGTCTAACAAAAAAAGACTTTATCAAAGAAAAACCTCAGTGCTTTTGCCATTTTCTCCTTCAAATTGAGATGTGGTTTTAAAAAATGAACCTACAGTCATGAATGACATATTTTATTTTTGGACTGCCCTACATGGGAAGCAGGAAAAAGCCTTTGGTTAACACAAAAACATTCCATCTAGGTTCTTGACTTGCTGAGCTCAAGAAAATGAAATTAAATGAGTTAAGAACCTTTTGAAAGATCAATTTTTCTACTTCATTAAAATTTTCCACTTCTTGTTCTGGCAAGAAACCCAAAACTTCATATTAACATCAAATTAAACAAAATGTTTAATTGACTTCTTAAAGCAGAACACCTCAAATGTATTACCAAAAACCCATATCATTTCTTTATTTGAAAAAAATGACAGGCATGTGGTAGGAGGAATATCTACCAGAGTACCAGATCTTATAAACTTTTTTTTCCCTTAATAGTATTGAAACCATCCTCAAGACTTAATTGGCTCAGAGAGCTAAAAGCTCTAACTGTTGACATCACTTCCTGGTCACTTGAATATGAAAATCTATGAGTTTTAGTCCTTCTTTGATGTTTGGCTGGCAGACCACCCTGGGCAACTCAAAGGCAAAGGAGTTGTGAGCAGTGATCTTGCTGCACAGGCTTGTTAGGTAGCTTTCTTCTGCTAGGACAAAGTGAATCTTTTTTGTCAACTCTTGAATGGTCTATGAGAGTCTCATTTAGTTCAGATATAAGAAATACATTACTAGAACACTGGCCAGAGTCAGCCCCCACCTATAAGATATTATTTCTTCACAACATCTTCATCAGTCAGATATAATATTCTGAATATGATTTCTTTCATTAACTTACTTTTTTTAAGAAGTCATATGTGTTTATAAAGTTCAAACAATTTAACTATCTCAAAATTGTGAAATATATCTGTTTTTTCACATTTCAAAAAGGATATTTTATTTCCAAAAATCTAAGTTAACCAAATATAATAAAGACAAAAATTCAAGTAACACACATTGACAAGATCTGTGAATGTTAAAATGGAGGCTAACAAGCTCTGCTGCCATGGGGGAAGGAAATGAGCAGGAAATCAGAATAGTTAAGGCAATAATGTCAGTCTCATTCTGGAATTTCTTCATCTTTGTCAGTTTGTCACAATCACCAATTTAAATATTCAATTCAATATGGTCAATACTTTCTGTTTCAGTGGCAAAGTATAAAACAAAATATATTTTAACTATGTTCACACATAAATACGAGGCAATGGAGACTAGAAAATCTTCTTTATTTGCAGCAAATTTTATTTTTAAGTAGCCAAAAAAGGTATCCATTTATGGTTTTTAAGATAACTTTTAAGATCATGCAAGATGTAAACATAAAATACAACAAGGGAAAAATCATTCCTGACAATCCTAATATGTGAGGAGAAAGTACACTTAGATGTACAGCAGGAACTTCCTAAAACAGATATCCAAACCTTTCATCTCTAGATTTCAAGCCATAGTAGTGTGAGATCAAGTCAAGTATAAAGAAATATAAATTAAGAAGTTGGATTTGGCAAAATGTAGGGAAGATACATATATTAGAGGAAGACTGACTATATAAAGAACTCCCAAAGAAATGGGAGAGTTGAGGATCAATCATAAATAAGAATAAAGATTCACTTTGCAGCACAATTGAAAAAGAAAGTCATTTGCAGAGAACATAACACTAAATAAATGTGAGTTATCGTTACTTACACCGCATTAACAGACTTTTCCTAGAGTACCATGCACAATTCTGATCCTTTTGCTATGACAATATAGGAGATCAAAGCAAATGTTTCAGGAGGGCAATCAAAATAATACATTACCTTAAAGTGATAACATTTGAAAAAATGAAGCAACAACTGGAAAAATAAGGGAAAGTAATGCCATTCTCCTAAAGAAATGTCCATAGGAGAACTGAATGAAATGCTTGAAAAGCAGCAACACAGGTAAAGAAAACAGTGCCTTATGTAGCAAACTGGCAATAAAACAAAGATAGATACACAAAGTTTAAAGATAAACTTTAAAAGATAAAGCACAAAGTTTTATTTATTTGAAGAGTTAAAAATGATTCCTAATAATTAAGACAATAAAGTAGAGAGGCAAAAAAGCATGAATAAAATATTGGCATATACTTCTAGTTTCACATAAAGTATGGGGTAGCTTCTTCTACTTGGGGTAAATTTTCATTTCCTCTACTTATTCCTGGTGCTTAGAGATTTCTGACTGCAAAATTTAAGTAGTGTTGAATATTCCATTGAATAAAGAAGCTCTCTACAAGGAGGTCCAACAGTTTTATTTCATTGTCAAAATATTATTATCATAAATCACTATAGTGCCTTGCAAAGCACCATACCAGTAGTTGCTTAATAAGTGCATTTCCAATATAATGGTGCAATTACCCCTAATACAAGAACTTCAAATAGCATCACTCCAAATATCCAATTCCTGCTTGCTACTGATGAATGAGAAAATTCATAATCGATATTCATGTTTATAC
This sequence comes from Pseudocheirus occidentalis, assembly GCA_028646575.1. NCBI lineage: Eukaryota > Metazoa > Chordata > Mammalia > Diprotodontia > Pseudocheiridae > Pseudocheirus > Pseudocheirus occidentalis. The sequence continues at coordinate 79,922,289 of CM053593.1, read as the reverse complement.
CCACACAAGGATATTTTGAAGGAAAAATTAGATATTTATAAGATATTTATTAAATGCCTTGAGCACTCTGGAAGAAAGGTATTTTTGATATTGTTAGCATATTTTAAGTGACTTCCATTGGAGTATGGGTACAGTAAAACTTTCCCTTTTAGGCTATCAATTATCAAAATTTTCAGAAATGTTTTGAACCTCTTTTGGGCCTTTTCAAAAAACCATTCATTATTTTAATGATTTAAAGTGTTATTTAATGTCAAAAGGTCCAATTCAAACACTATCTCCAGTAATATTCAAGCATCTCAGTGAATCCTTTTTTCCCCCCATCCAAGATTAACTTGCTAGAAGATAGATAAGGCTATCCTCAACTCTTTGTCCATTCCATAGTCTAGATGGAGAAGCTATGAAAACTTGCTGTGCTGCTCCCACCTCAGAAGTTCACATTATTCCATTCTCATTCTAATACAAGAAATAGGCAGTTGCCCAGACTTTCAGAACTGCTCTCTAATACAGAAAACCCCAGTAGTCCTTCCAGCTCTGAATCATATTATTTCTACACATCCAACCTGCTTAATTAGTTCTCCTTACTTTTTATAAAATTGCCTGTTTAAAATCAATAAAACATTGAATTGTTTTTCCAAATGTTTTTCAAATATGCCCTTTCACCTTCTGTCCTTTCTGTCATTTAATTTACCAAATATTTAAACATCTATAGAACTAGGAGAGGTGCCAAGATATTTCTAAATCAAATTGTCACAGGTGAGTGTCACAGGAGAAGAGTATCTCTGTAGAACAAGACTTTGAATTAACTGGCATGAGGTATATTTCAAAAACCAATTTAAACAGCTTTAATTATGAACATTTCACTGAGGCATAAACATTCTAGTTACTGACAAACCCAGCATGTTTCAAGATCTCTCAGAATAGTCTATATATCATGTCGTGTTGCCTTCTTATTAAGAGCTTCTTTCTTTCTTTTTTCCTTTCTTTTTTCTTTTTTGGTATCCAGAAGATGAAAGCATTTAAGAAAACATTCAATACTGAGAATGCAGGTGAAATATTTAATGTCTGTCATAATTATTCATAAAAGTTACATCATTTACATAGGGTTCATTTGTATATAATAAAAATTTCATTTTAATGAAAAAATTTCTGGAAAGTCTTTTATATGTTAATTTGTTTAACATATGCTTTGGATATACAGCTAAATATGAAGTTTTTAAAAAATTCCTTCTGCAAATACTCCTTCTAACACTTAAAAAACCTCATTACTAAATAATGGTTTATTTTTCCATTCATTTTTGCTTGTAAAATCATACGTAAATTGGACTGTGCAAAGATCAGATCCTTTCATAGTTCAGAATATATTTTTATATGTCAATAAATTTGTTCATTGCATAGTGAACATGTAAACTTATCAAGAATCCATAAATTTTATCCTAATATTCTAAAAAAAAAACAGTTGCTGAAGCTTTTACACATGCTGCTCTTTTTCAGAGATTTGTTTTCCTTATTGTTGTTGGGTTTCCTCTGTCTTTATTTTTAAGTACATGTTTCAATTGCATACAACAAATGAAAATAAGTCATGAAATATTAAAATCCAAGGAAATTATTTTACACTAAGCTACAGTAATGCCACCTTCTTGTTTTGATTATTTGCATTTTTTTCTCTAGGTATAACAAATTGGAAGTTTACCATCCTGCCTTTTAAGACAGTTTCCAAAATATTCTAAATTAATTTCAACAGCTAGATTAGATGTGTTTACATAAAGTTAACTATGTTTGCATCAAATAAAATGTTTATTCATGAAAGCTATTTATTGTACAAGAAACATCAAAGAGAAGTCATCATACAGAAATGTACACTATAGGTGACAGATGTAAAAGTGCATGCAGATTTTTCAGCTTTAAAAAAAAGAAATCATAAACAATAATGCTAAAAATTACTTATTTTTGATCCCTATGCTCTTAAATGAGTGATAGTTTTTCTTTGAATTTACAAAAATGCCATTTAACAGATATGACTAGTACACATTAGCAAGCAGGTGAAATGAATGTATTTGGATTTTATTTTACAAGTATTTGTGCTTGGCAAATGTGTTGTTGCTATATTTTTAATTTTTTAAAGGAATAATTGTCTTCCAATATGGGTAGGGTATATTACTGCCAGGTTGCTCTGGTTTATACACAGCTTATCTAACTTTTGTTTTAAACCACACAATTTTGTAAGCCTTCATTTGTGTTAGATGTCATAAAGAACATAAATTTTGTTAACATTCAGGAAAATGACATTTAAGTCTCTCTCTCTCTCTCTTATTTGTTTTTTTTTGGCTCAATAGATTTTTTTAATGTATGATTATCATAACCTAATATTGTCTTTGTCTTCACTGCAGTGGATTTCCGATCAAACTTTTCCCCTTCTTTTAATACTTTAGGGAATTTTCAAACGTCGGGATGTTTGGCTGTAATGCCCCAAGATTTGTTCTCCCTGAAAGAAATCATAGTGACAATTTATTAAACTACAGAGCAACCTGGCTTGTAGGGATCTGCAATTTCTATTGGGGTTTACCATTATTCATTTGTGTTAAATATACCTAGTACTGAATCTTTATCACATTTAGGTGATTTCCATGCAATTACTTCAGCTGCTATTTAGATGCATTTTTAGAATCTGAAACTGGGACTGTTGTATCAAATCAGTGGGGCTTTTGTTGTCGTTGTTGTTATGCAAAAATTATTTTAAAAGGAATCTGGAATAACTCAGTGGCACACACAGTGAATAAGAACCAAGGACTGAAAAGTTAGGGACTAATTGTCTTGTTAAATATTTATAAAATTTGTATTACCCTTTTAACATGATTTAGTCATAAATATTGGAAAGCAGGGAAACACACCAATTCAGGGAGAGCTTAAATAAAATTGATGGGAAATAAAACTCCTTAGATTCAAAATGGTTTATTCACACAAATTTAATAGGATATATCACAATTGTTTGGTCCATAAATATTTAGGGGAAATAGTTTCTATACAATGTATTTCTCAATAAACAAAGAAACATGGACAATTTTGCTAGACCACTTACTGTACTATAAACACGAAGCTCCATATATAAGATTATTGAATTTATCAACTATATTTGAAAGAGTGCACAACTGCTTTCTATGACATGTTTGTCCCCTCTAACAGGATACACCATAAAAAGAGTTTCAGAAATAAGAGGTAAAACAGTACAAAACTAGTGAGGTGTCAAAAGGGCTTAAAACAGTTAATTTAACAAACAACACATATATCCTGATTTTTCACAAACTTACTTCCAAGTTATATCATAAGGCACATATTAGAACTGAGTTATGATTAGTCTACTTAATAAAGTAGATCTATAGTACCATATATTGTTCTGTCAAAGAACAAAATTTATATGTATCAATATTTTTACCTGTAAAAGTGTATTAATAAGATCTCAGCCTTACCAAGGTTGTTTGGTCTGGTTAGTGGTAAATGCCCATAATGTAATAGAAATAGGAAAAGTCAAGATTTAAGCTCCATATAAGATGATAACCATACTTGCTAAATATATAATGGCAATCACACCTTTCTTCTGTTACAGTGTTAACATCTCTTCCATCATCTTTTTTTTTTAAAAATAAGCTACTTTCTGTGCTAATTTTCTAAAAACCCTGAGCAAAAGTTACAATAATGCACTTTAATGTGGGCAGTGAACTGTCAATATGTAACCACACATTTATACAGCCAAAAGGACACCTTTAAATATATTAAATAGCCACCCTGACCACCAAAAGAGATTAATGGGGCCGAAAAAGTGGAGAATATGTGCAAAGTTATTCTTAACAATCCACTAAAGCAAGACATATATCTTGACTTTTTCTGAGAAAATTCACAATCTAATTGGTATTTAACTACAACAGAAGCATACAGATGAACATTCACCACTGCCCAGACCATTAAGATTTTTAGTTTAAATTAAAAAGAAAAAAAATGCTATTGTAAACTAGGAAATTATTTCAGATCAGCATCCACAAGGCTTCTGAGTTTAGCTTCAGAACAGTTGACTACAAATGCCGAATTTCAGAAAACCTTTTTTTCAAAAACATACCTTCTTAAACAAAAGTAAAATAAAGCAAAACAAGCAAAAAGCTTAATGTTGATAGAAATAATCTTAATTGCTGAAGTTTTAAAGGTTTTTCTTTTGTATGTGTGATGCCAGGAGCAATTGTATGGAAAATTTGAAGTAAATCAGAATAGCAATGAATCAAATTAACTAAACCACTTTTCTAAACATCTTAATGAATTATATTTTGCTTATTTCCATTTTCCCTGAAAAAAGGAAAGTAATTTATAGAGAATTACCTCAATAATATATACTTTTCAGTCTTTGGAGACTAAAAGTATAGAACTTTAAAATTCTAAGTGGAATTTTCATGGCAGGGGGAAGTAGGATAATATCTAGAAAGTTAAAATGAAATAATAAAAGAGTCATGTTGTTGTTGTTGTTGAATTATATGCCTGTGGAAGTAAAATCCAACTTCCTAGAGTAGGTTCCCCCAATGAATCACATACAAATCATCTTAGAATGTTAAAGCTGGATGGGACTCTAATCACTGGACATTTAGAAATTTCTAAATCATTTTATAGTGCTTTTGTCTAATCACATTTTTCCACTTGAACTTTTTGGTGCATGTGAGGAACTCATAATGGTCTAAATTTTTTTTTTAAGTTGCAAAAATAAAAATGTGAAGACTGCAAAATTCAAGAAGCTTATGTGTCATTGCCAGACAGAAAACTCCATTTGGGATAATTATCTGATTCTTTTTTAGCCTGTTTATTACACTGGGAATGGGATTCTTTGCCCATGATAATAAAGCTCATTTTTCCCGAGATTCTGGAAATAAGTAACATACAATTTTAAGAGGCACTTATTAGAATGAGTCAAAAACTTCCCTTACCTACTGAAAGACCTAATGATTTTTTTTTATCCAAATACAGTTTGTAGACAAAGTATGTTCACTTTAAACGAGAGACATGACTGTAAACTCATTGGCCAAGTGGCTGCAGATGCTACACACCAAGCTGTTGTTTTTTTCCCCCCAAATATCTTGTGGGTTAAAAAAAAAGTCTTGTAAATAATAAAAATAATAATAATAATTAGAATAATAATAATAAAAAAAGAAGAGGAAGAATTAAAAAAAATCCAATGTTAGAAAAGGTTCGTTAAGGTAGTTTGTGAGGGGCTTCCGGATTCGTGGCTGTCCAAGTTAGAGGTCACGGATGTCACTACAGTGATAGTGGGATTGGTCAGGTCTGTTAAAGTGGTCGCAGTGCCGGGTGGAGAGAGAGCGCCGCTGTCTGCTGAGGGCGGTGCCGGGAGCGACGTGCCATCAGCTTTATCAACACCCCCATTCTCCTGCCGCAAAAGATTCCTTCTGAATTTGGCTCGTGCGTTTTGGAACCAAACCTGCAAACCAATCCCAATTGATTTCTTTACCGATGTTTGTTTTTGCTGATTGTTTTTATTTTATTTTATTTTATTTTTGATGTATGTTTCTCCTTTTAAAATGTTTTGTTTTATTTTGTCCTTTTTTAAAGAAACTTTTTTTTCTCTTTTTCATTTATTTTTTCAAATAAACTTCATATGCTCTCTGTGCTAGGCTGTACATAACCCCCCAGTATGACAAGTGCCTCTTAGGACAACTGGAGCTGAAGTTAAACAATTCAAATTAAGCATAGGGATATAAGAGGGGGAGTACACTATGGCCTTAGCTACTGGTCATTAAGAGGGCCTGCTCTGAGTCTTTTGAAGGTCGGGAACAGTCATGGTGATTGAAAATATCTAAAGGTGAATAGCAACATGGATGGCAGTTAGTACTAACAGACTTTTTTATTACTGAGATCATCTCCCCTTAGACTTTTCACAAAGTAGAAAAACCTTTCTGTCCCTTGGCCAGAGATGAACCTTGGTCAGTCAGACTGCAAATGCATGCTATTGGTCATAAGGCAAGAAAAAATTCTGTTTCAGCACCTCCCATCACCCCCTGCTGGAAAAAGAACTCACAGTGGGACTATAATGTCATCTTCCCACATGAAAAACCATACATAAAAGGAAGGGGGCATACAGCCGAGCTAATTATTTGGAATTGTTCTTTTCATTGTTATTTTTAGCAAAAATTATTCGTTGGAAACTGACAATTTGTTGCTGAGGGGGGAAAATCATACCCTAGGCCTTTGGAAAGTGAAAAAGGGGCACCACCTGAACTTGAAGACTGTATCAATTCAAATTCCCTTCCATACCACTAGGATTGTCAAGATTTTGCTGAACCGAGGACTGCAATGACAGTTCTCCAGAAGCCTCATAAAATACCTCTATCTTTGCTTTTTAACAGACACCATGTCATTGCTGTGTAAAATACATGCTTCCTATATGCAAAGCAATGAGGCAAGCCCCGAATTCTCTATGGGACCCATCTCCATAAAAGAAGGAAGAATTTGACTTCATTTTTAAAAAGTTTCCTGGGCCTCTCTTTGGGTACCCTGCCATGTTCCCCCTCAAATTCTCAGCACCATCTACGTGGGATATAGCTATATCAAACTAATGAGAAACAGTACAGACAACATCTATATCACTCTGAGAAGGGAAGATAACTACTTTCACTGGCAAGGGGAAGGGAAATTTTAACCCAGCCAGTGGTGGTGACTTCTTACCTGCAGAACTCTTTTGGTGAGGCCCGTTTTCTGGGCAAGCTGCTTGAGGTCCTTGGCATCCGGGTTGTGGTTTATAGCAAAGTAGGATTTCATGGTTCGGAGCTGGTGGTGCTTGAAGGAGGTACGCATGCGCTTGGTCTTCTGGGACGGGGGATAAGGCTGCTGGTCTCTGTCCAAATGATCCGCCTCGTTTTCATTACAACCTGGTGAAATGACAACAAGGAAAACAACCTCTGAATGTAAAGAACCCTGAATTAAAAGAGGATGGGGAAGACTTTGTTTGCATCAAAGTAGCTGCTTGAAAGGGGAATGGAAAGTGATAAGTAGGGGCAGTGAGACTGAAAGAAGTACTATGTTGTTATGGGTGAAGTTGGGGGGGGTAACTTTTTTTTCTTTCCTAAAGGGAAAGAATAAAGATTCAAGGAATCAGAATGTGGACTGCATGTAGAACTTGGCAACTACATTTAGCAAATTATGAGATACTTTTCCTCTCTTAGGTGAGGAAGTGATTATTTTATTTTGGTCCTAGGTTCAGATTCTGCCTCTGATAAATAGTACTTGTATGACCTTAATCAAGTCACTTAACCGTTTTAGATCTCTGTTACCTCATTTGCAAAATGAGGGATTAAAGTTATACAGTCTGATTGCACATACATAACTTATACCAAATTTCTTACCTTCTTAGGGAGGGAGAAGATGAGGGAGTTGGGGGAGGGGAAAGGTTTGGAACTCATTTTTTTTAAAAGATGCTTAAAATTGTCTTTACAAGTAATTGGGAGAAAATTAAATACTATTTACAATTTTAAAACCTATTTGACCTCTGAAATCACTTCCAGCTTTAGATCTATGGATCAATAAGAAAATTCATGACAAACTGAAGGACCAGTTAAAGCCTGCTCAGGTTTTTTTAAGCTTACAGCCCTTCCTTGAATCCTTCTCAATTCAGAGAAAATTAGCAAATAATAGAGAAGAGAGTTTCTTTCACCTCTTCCAAGTCAGATTTGAAAGGGGGTAAATAGAAATTTTGAAATTTCTAATGTAATTATAATTAAACTATTTTGTACCATTGTGAACTTCTAGGTATAAATGGCTAAATTGTTACTTTACCATACATAAAAAATATTCCTTCCCCATTGGAGTAATTTTAATACACATTTCTGAGGGAGCATAACCCTACACTTACTTTTCTTTACTCAGGTTTATGCCTGAAGCATCCCCCTAGCTTGCATTTCAGAGGGGCCAGGTAAGCAGACTCAGATCTGCTTCCTTCATGTGGTAAATACCAGTAGGCCTAAGAACTGTTAGCTGGCCTTGGAGAGAGTCCCGTGTTTCCTTTTCACCAGTGGATGTTCTACACAAAACATCCCTTTAGCACTGGAGGTGTTTTAAAGAAGAAGGGGGGAAGAGATACTTGAAAGCAGTCTAAAATTAATTATCTCTCAAATGTAAAGCTGCATGGACTTTAATAAACCAATGCTGGCCACTCATATAGAGACTATGACTACTAAAATGAATGCATCACTGCATCTAATGCCACAGATAACTTCAGAACAAAAAAAAAATCCAATTTTTTAAAATCTGTACTGCATCCCCAAATGTAAACAGCCTGTGTTCTTTATTAAACTCTATTAAGATTCCACTTTAAAAAAAAAAAAAGGAATTAGTCTGTTCTAAAACCTTCAGTATAGGAATGAGAAAAGAACATTTTGAAGGAAGTGTAATATACAGTATCATCAATTAATATTAAACCTTCATTTTTATTCATGTAAATGTTGTCTACATGTTACTTTATGGTCAGACCTATTTTTCTAGTCTTGGGGAAATCCAGAGGGGAAAAAACTAGAAAGACTGTATTTGGTAATATATTAATCAAAAGAAATTAAAAAGATCAAATACATTAAAAACCAACAGATAATCAACTCCTCCTAAATAGTTCTAGCTATTTACCGAATGTTTCCTTTCTTAATATATTTTTTTAAGACATGTGAGTAGGACAGGATATTTGACAGGTCAAGTCTCAGCTAAAACTTCACCTTCTACAGGAAACCTTTCCTGATTCCCCCTTAATTCTAATACCTTCCCTCTGTTCATTGTTTCAACTTATCCTATATTTCTATTTGTACAAACCTGTTTGCATGTTGTCTTCCCCCATTAGATTGTGTGCTCCTTGTGAACAGGAACTATCTTTTCCCTTTCTTAATTCCCCAGAACTTGGGCACCTCAGATGCCTGGCATGGTACTTAATAAATGTTTTTTGACAGGCCCACTGAGGTCAAGTGATCTTTATTTTTTAAAAAACAAGTAAACTTGATATAGGGTCAGTCATGTATATGCATTTAAACATTGTGCCCAGATGCCTAAAACCTTTTCATAAACCAGATTATTTTTTTCCCTTGAGATAATGACAATTCTCTTCTAACTTTAGAGTTTACTTTATTCAGATGTAGCCAAGGATGTTTTAGTGCAAATTTATATAGTATTACATTTCCACATCATCCAAATGGCTAAATTGGCAACCAGAGATCAACTGTAAATCTATGCTTAGCCCTGTGAAAACAATTCATTCTTCAGGGTCTGAGTATAAAACTAACCACCAATATCAAAATGACCAGAGGATTATAACTAGTGTTTCAGAGTTCTCCCTGAAGAAAATGTATATGTCTAGAAGAGGCGGCTAATAAAGCAAAAGGTAACTTTTCTTGGACAATGTGTTGGATAATAAACAAACTTGGAATAGAAATTTTAATTGTACTTCTAAATACATACTCAATTTTCCATACCTTGTTTACTTTTTTATTTCTTAGGAAATATGTCAGTAGAGTTACTCTTAGATGAGGAATATATATAATCACTGTGCTTATCACGTCTGGGGGGAGGGGATTGATTGTTTAAAAAGTTTCTCCATTGCTATACTTTTGTAGCCCTTTTTTTTTTATCTGATGGGTGGTAAGCAGTTTATTTTAGTGCATTAAGCAAACCATGTAGTAACTCTAATACAAAAATACTAGCTGGCGAACCAAATGGTTGTTGAAATATTTTATTTTATTAGAATCACTGAAATTGTATTCCTCTCAAAATGTTATCATTTGTATTGTACAATCACTTTCTACTCATATATATTCTCTTAATTTAATTAAGTTTTACTACAATTTTTGCTGTAGGGAGTGGGTTTGAACCTTTGATTTCATCCAAGGAGGAAAATCCTGGTGTCAAAATTCACTCCACAAATGAAGATCTACCAACTACTTTGTAATTTATAATCTTACAGGATTGCCTGGGATACTGAGAGGCTAAGTAACTTGCCAAAGGTGGCACAGTTAGTCAATGCAGAGAGCATTTGAACCCAGGGTCTTCGTGGCTTTAGAGCTAGTCCTCTATCAACCTTACCGTGCTGCCTCTGTTTATAGCAAATATATTAAGTGAACATATAATTGTCTTCCTCAGTTCGTCACCATATTAGTTCATAAGTTATACTTTTTCCTTTTGAATTATATATCACAACACTGAAAAATAACATAAACTAGTAAGAAAACTTAATTATTTGTTATTCCACTAGGGAAACTGAAATGTCCTGTTTGCTGCCTTTTTAAAATGGGAAAGTTAAACCCTCCAAATATACCACTAGGGGTCACTGCCACATTCATTTAATAGATGAAGTAAGTAGAAAAGTTTGAAAGGTTAAGAAAAAAAAAGTAAAGGACTTTGAAAGGAAACTGTTGGGTAGCTTAATGATAGATTGCTAAAATTATTTCTACCCTATTCTAAAACTAAATAAAATTTGTCCAGACCATACATTTCACTACTACTTTCCTCACTTTTGAAAACTGGTCCTCAGAATCCCAAATGAACTCTGAATTTCCTTCACCAAAGTGCCTACTTGATTCATTCCTAATTGTGGAAGTAGGTATAATTTAAACATGGATGTGCTTCAGAATGCACTTATCAAATTTCGAATATTAAATGATCTATATAAATGTTCTCAAATTTTGAAGTATGCATGTATGTTTCTTCCAATATACATTTGGTGGATATATACGTATATATGAGTATATGTACATATGCACCCAAATGCACTCACATATACTCATAGACACTTCTAATTAGTAAGGTATAGATGTGTATTTCTACATATATTCTTGTACACATGTGTACAATATATCCCTGTGTAAATTATGTTTGTTTTCTTCTATTCATGTGTCACTTTATATATGTGTTCTACATATTAGAAGAGATGCCAGCCAGTACAAAATTCAATGAAGACTAGAAATTTAATGAGGTAAAACTGTTAGACCATTTTATTTCCTGCTTAAGGAAATGCTTAACATGTTTTTAATTCTCTAGGGCTTCTTTTCCTCGTTTCAGTGCCAGACACTGGCATTAGATTCGTAAACACTCGTTTTAAAATGGTTTTGTGGCTCCTGATACTTAGTCAAAGTACCACTTAAAGCAGTTACTGAATTTTTGACATCGCTGAACATTTCTTGACCCTTTTGTTTAACCCTCTTTTTAGAAAAGGAAATGTTCTTCGTTAGCAGGGGCCCCAAAGGTGCTTCGGGTCCTTTTCAATAGAATCTTTATCATTAGAAACCTTAGAGAGAGGAGATTTCTTAACACACACAAGTTTAGAACTAAATTTAAAACTCTTTTTTTTTTTTTGGCCTTTTCTGAAGATGGCGGCACCATCTACTCCCAACACTCTGTTTTTAAGGAGATTGTTCCCTAAATTGAAAACCAAATACCTGGATGACCCTTGTGAGTTTATTGGTTGGTTTGTTTGTATTTAAAGAAACTTTACATTGAGTTCTCCAGTTTTTCAGCGCACTCATGCTGACCACACCCTAGTGTCCCCTACGAGGAATAGTTTGAGAATACAAAATCAGAACCAAGGAGCAAATCAAACAGAATTAATTAGGTTAAATAAACAAATGCAAAACTCTATTTGTAATTTGGACAAGAATTCCTCCACTGCCCAGGCTTTCTGTGGTCTGCAGGGAACCCCTAGCTAGAAAGGACTCTTCTTTTTTTCCTCCTTTCCCCCCCGCTTTTCTCTTTTCCTAGAGACCAATTAGGGCCCCGGTGAGTGGCCAGGGATTCCGATGTCATCTTCCATTAATAAAGAACAATTAGTGCCCTGATTGCCCCAGCTCCGAAAGCTACGCATCAGAGGAGATGAAATAACCGCACTCGGTAATGCGGCCCTAGACCAAAAGCCCCTTAACGAGCCGCTACAGGGGCAGGGGCACGGGAGGGCGGCCGCTCGGCTGGGGGTTGGCAAAACGAGGGACGGCATCCTGCTGCCCTCGGCGGAGAAGGATTAAGCAGGTCCCGGAGCAAGCTGAAGGATTTGGTCTTTTCCTTTTCTTTCCTCTCCCCACCTCCACACTCCCAGCCTTATTCAAAACTGCTCCAGATTGAAGCCATGATGAACCAGATAAAATGCTCGAGAAACTCTCACGATCTCTGGACTTTCTGGGCCCTGGGGAGTGGAATGTGCCCAAGAGAGTGGCACGTCATATTGTCTCCCACACCTCCAGACTTCTTAGGGGTCCTGCTGTCCCACCCCCCACCCCCCGAAGAGATATGCTTCAAGAGTTAAGGACTGTTGCTAAAAAGCATACCGACTTTTTCATTGAATTTGAGGAACCTGGTGTAGGGGCCTTCTTACTCTTATTCTTTAGGATTGAGAGCCGGAAAGGGGAGGGAGCAGGAGGGATATAAAGGTTAAGGCGAGCCAAGGGATCCCTTAGTAGCCTTAAAATAGGACTTGGGTTTTTTGAGACCTTCCTCAACAGTGCTTTTTGTGACTTAAGGGAGGAAAGCTCAGACCTGCTCTGCTTTCACCTCCAGCCACCCTGCTAATAGGAATTAGCTAATAGGCTTAGATGAGTGTGGGGGAGGGGGTTTGAACCCAACCAACCTTCCTTGCCACCCTCAAGTGTAAGAGAGACCCAGACAGATAAGCAGACAAGTTAAGAAAAAGAGGGAAAAAGTGCCCCCAAGAGAATAATAGAATTCCCCCCCCTTCTAACTAGAGAGGCTTTTGCCTCACTTATTGAAAGAAGAATAAATCTCAGCTCTGAACCCCTGGAAATCCTACTCAATAGCTTAACTAGGGTCTCTCTCCAACCTGATTCAGCAAGGCTTAGGTGACATTAATTTGTCAGTCATTCATAGTGTGTTCAGACTGGTCATTTAACACATGTGACAAACTTGTCTCTCTCCAACACCAAAGGTTGATTCTTACAACAAGTTTGGGTTTACTAGAGCCAAGAACCACTCATCATCAATTCGGGGCTAGCCTAGTGATCTCAACCTCTGCTTTTTGTAAGTTGAGAATGAAATTAAAGCTTCTTTTCAAAGTGTTTAGAAAACCCTCCACTAGAATTTGTGCCTGGCAATCCACAAACTGCCCCTGGTCTTTCCTGCAACTGAAGATACTGAAAGCAACTGGGCCACCATTGGTACCTGGGCATTTGGAGGTTGCTTTGGCTCCCTGCAAAGCCTCCAAGTCCCTCTGGTTGTAATTGGTAGGTGGGCCTAGATAAGGATTTGGGGACTGGGAGAGAAGGTGGGTATGGGAAAGGCTGAACTGAGCAAGATCGGTCCTGACCTAATGGAGTTCATAGGAGAGGAAGGAAACCCGGGGTTTTTCCTCAGTGTGCAATTGAGCAAGGGGTTAACTATTGAGGTCCTGGGCCCACCTGAGTTGTAATTGACGATGTCCACTCCGAGGGCGGGGCTCTTTCTTTTTCTGGGCCTCCCTTTCTGGACAGTGCCAGTGCCGTTGAAGTAAGGCAATGCCAACCCGCCGCTCTTAGCCGCTAATTCGGTGTAGCTAAGCTGCGGGGGGTATTCTCCTTGTAAGAGGGTCTCAAAATGGGCCCGACAGTAAACCAGGTTATCCTTCATGCCAAAGTGATCGCCGGTGGTCAGAGTCTTGTTGCAGGTAGTGCAGGTGAAGCAGCTCAGGTGATAGACAGACTCCCTGGCTCTCATAACCATCTCGGAAGCCGAGATCCCAAGGTGGCAGCGGGCACATCTCTGCACGGAGAACCTTCTGAAAAGAAACATCAGAATAGGAGCACGAACTTAGAACAGGCAGAACCACGCTCCCCTTGGGAGAGTGGGGAGGGCGATGAAAGAGCTGGGGGGGGGGGGCGAAGCAGCTGGGGCTGGTCTGCAGCTGTCTGACACCTTCCCAAAGGGCCCAAGGCAGCTTCTCAGGAGTCGGGGGGCAAGTAAAATAAAGGAGTTTATTTTATGTGTTTGAAACAAAGGATGAATACTTTGAAATCTTCCTTTCCTTTTTAAATTGACTCAACATGTGTATATTACACCAGTGAATTTATTATGTAAATATGTATGTATACATATATACATATATATGGAGACACAGGTGTGGCTGTGGCTACACATATTTTTAATGAAGACTCTCTTGTTTTCGTTTACCTCTCTCTGGCTGAGATTTGAGTAGGATCCCCTGGAAACACATTTATATCCAGCCCCATCCCAAAATAAATAAAATAAAAACCGGGAAAAGTCCATTTGAAAAGCGCTTTCGATTTCATTCCTACTTCTAAGACAAGTTGAAACATTCAGTGACCTCTTTTATAAAGAATTTCACTCTTGGATGGCTTAAAATATGCTCCTTAGAACCCTTTCTCTATATTAATTTAGAGGGTCCTCTTTAAGACGGACAATATAGCAATAAGAATCACCATGGATATTAAACCCAGTTAATAGATGTAACACTTCCCTTCGTAGGAAACGGAAAGTTGGGGAATGAGGGAGAAAACAAACCCTCGAGTCTTCCTACTATAGTGATACATGGCTATTCCCAGGACCCCTAATTTTCTGGAATACCAAGAAAGTAAGGTGCCTGGGTAGTCTATTAAGGATTCTCTAGACCTAACAACGGCTCTAAGAGATTTGTGCTTTTTGATGCATGTGTTTTCAATGATGATGAGGACAGAAATGCATAATATCCCCTGAACAAACCCCAGTGTCACCTAGGGACAAGCTCTTTGCTCCTAATTACATCAGCAAATACACAAAATACAGGTTGTGCACGGGACCTCCTCTCTCAATCTTAGCTTTGTTTGTGCAGGGTAGTAGTGTCTGTGAACCTGGATAGAAAGACTTATCTGAATGAATGAATACCTGTAATAATCCTCCTTGCAGTAAATGCTGCCATCCTTGGCAAAGCAGGTGAGCTCTGACTCCAAAGCCAGTTTACATTCACAGCACTTAAGACACCTCAGGTGCCATTGTTTGTCAACGGCCAGAAGGTAATATCTGTCTGAGATCTTCCCTCCACAACCAGCGCACAAGGCAGGCTTTTCAGGGCTCATAGGGGGCATACTCTGAAAAAAAAACAAACAAGCCAACAACAACCACAGGAAAGATGGGTTTAGAAAGAAACAGAAACGGCAAGCATTAAACCCGAAGATTAGAGTCTAGACAAGACAGATCGTACTGGTGAACTGAAGCAGAGAAAGAGAATGTTCCAGAACCCAATCCTACCCTAAGACTATTGGAATTCAGGGCATGAAAGATAAAATGGGTGCTTAATTTGGTAAACATGGAACTTTAATATTTGTTTCATTCAATACCATTCCCTCCATCTGTCTTTTTGTCTGTACCCTGGGCTACAAAATATATGAAACTATGGAAACCTACTCCCAGATATCAGACTACCAAGCAGAAGGCCTCAATAGGGAAAGTACAGGGAGTTTATTAACAGAAGTCTGGAGGGAACTGCAGAATTACAGTAATTGCAACCTAAATTGTGTCCATTGTCTTTTTTTTGGAATAGACAAAAAGAAGCCAGAGAGAAATATTAACTTCACCCCTTTTACCCAAGGGGATAGATTAAGACAAAGACTTGATTTTATTGTTAGATTAAATTCTCAATTATATAACCTATATTTCTAAATCCTAGTAGGCATAGAATCAGCCAAAGCAGAAGAAAAAAAATCTTATGTTATTCCTGTACCTGTGCTCCTAGTTTGCAGACAATAAATTTCTTCAAAATTTTACAGATTCTGAGTGTCATAACTTATCAAAGTAGGCTGTAGGGTTTCTATCTGATAAGTTAATAGCGTACATATATAATACTCAGGGTATCCCAAATGAATTGTGTAGTTTTAAGCTTTAGTAAGACTTTAGTGACTCCCCGTATACATACACACATTTGTATAATATTCATTGTTCACATGTAAATACAGGCAGGCACATCTTTACAGTGAAATTCGTGGTCTAGCATCAGTCATACTTCCTGTTTTCAGCGCTACCTGAGCAAGAGGAGGGCATATATGGACTGGGCAGAATCTCATCATTAACAGACGCAAGCTGGACCAGAAGTTCAGGTTTTGTTTTTTGTTGTTTTTTTTTTTTAAGGAGAAATGCCAAAGCCATCTGTTAGATATTTTCGTCAACAGGAGAGAAATGTTTTGTTCTACCGTCGCCCCTCCTTTAACTGAATGGCAAAAACAAAAGAGAGTTTTTGTGTTTACAGCGTCTTAGGATGAGCCCAGACGTCGAAATTACACACAGGAGTCCTTTTAGCAAAAGAAAACAAAGCAAAATTGCTAACGTGGTTTTCCAGGAAGTTACTTTGTTTGATGATTCCCCATAAATGATTTGTAGGAGATATGCAAATACGAGAAAAATGTATCTCTCTTTCCTAAAATCATTCCTGGAGAGTGTCCTGGCTATTTTCCCCCATTGTAAGTGGGAAGCGTTTTCACTATGGAAAGGTGTCTAAAATAAAAATAGATGGATCTACCTTGATTCGATTTTCTTAAAATCTTGAGACTTACTTTCAGAAATGATCTCAAAACTCTTATAATTTTTCCCGATTCTCTCCCCTGCCTCCAAAAAAAGGAGGCTCGAAGGTGAAAAGCCGAGATACCTCGAAATGCCTCTTATGCAAAGGATTCAAGATCAAAAGGAGGAGGACATAGGAACCATGCATTTCGCTTCTTTCTTTCTATTCATTCCCCCGCTCCTTCAAGTGGCATGTGTAACCCCCGAGGGAAAGCCAAGGAGATTCCTTGCTCTACAAAGTACTCTGACGCCTGATTGTCAAGGACTGGAAACAGCCTCAGCCCTCGATCTGTTGGGAAGCTTAGTCCGTTCCTTAAAAGTCTGCCCAGGAGCAACCTGAAAGTTTAGGACCAGTTTGCCCCAGGGTTTCCATAGAGGGTAGGGACCTTCACCCAGGTATTCCCGCTTGCTCTAAAAAACTGGCCATAGCTCCAAGGCGATCTCTCCATCCCAAATCCTGTGCACAGAGGCCCGTTATTTCCCTCACATTTTAAGTAAGCAAAATACCGATCGCCAACCCACCAACCTACAGCAGAGTAGTCGTCTATCTCAATCCCCAACACACACACACACACAAACACACACACACACACACACACACACACATCAGAGACTCCGGCTCTTTGCCTCACGGCTTCGGAGAGCGGGGAGGTTGTGGGACCTCTTTTCAGTCAAGTAGAATTAGGAAAAAAGTATTCCGGGACAAACTACCCGGGGCCTCTTACCGCTTCTCTCCCGTTCATCTGCCCTCCTTTGGCCAGGCGGGACTCAGTCTTGGATCTCCTCTCCATCTCTTCCATGATCCCTTGGATATGGCCCCCGGAGATTCCGTGGAAAAGCATGGCTGGGGGACGGAAAGGACAAGTATTTTCTTCGGCTCGGCACCCCACTATTTCCATATACAGACACCCCAGAGTCTCAGATCATCCAAAAGAAAAGAAGTCTACACCGTAGACGGTCACTGAGTGGGGGTAGGGGACTAGGGGAGAGGAAAACGAAGAAAGAAAGAAAAAAGGAGGGACAAATTGCAAAACCGACTTCTTGAAGGGGAAAAAAAGCACCAACAGCTTCTTGAGATGAGCGGAAAACAAACAAACAGTGGGGTGGGAAAAGAAGGAGAAGAAGGCGAATCTTACTGCTCTGGAGAGATCGGATTACTAATGGGAAACAACTGGAACGGGGGGAGAAAAAAAAGTCTGGTGGAGACAGAAAATAGTTTTGAACACAAAGAAAGAAAAAGAAATGCTATTTTCAGTCGTCCCTGGATGCTTTAAAGTTCCCAGTGCCTGTAGGTTGGATTTGGGACTGCTGCTTTCCGGAGCTGTGTCCAATTTGTTAAGAGACTAAAGCCAGCCCATTTTTGATAATTTAGTAGGAGGAGTTCTCTCCCTTGAGCTGCCACTGATTTTTATTCAGACAACAAAGACCTGTCATACTCCTCTCAACCCCCTAGTGATCGGCCAGCAGTGACAAACATTACAATGTGGGGAGGAGGGAGGCAAGAAAAAAGGGGAGGGGGACATTTATGCAAGCCCCCTCCCCATCTCCGCGCATACACACACATCCCCTCCCCTACACACACATACATACACACCCCCTCCTGAATACACTCGCGCGCACGCACACACATACACCCACTATGGCGCACACGCTTACACACACGCCTTCCCCTCTAGATACACACTTCCAACGGTTCCCAGCGGTCATGTTTTAAACGCAAAAGGCAATACTCATTGTCCGAGGTTGGACTTAGGAAATGCAAAGTGGGTCCTAGGTCGAGACTAAAGCCTACTAAAGTAGACAGACTTTCTCAACTGCGCAAACTTCCCTGGACGCCCTAGTTTGGGTTTCTGATATTAAAGCTATCAGCTCTGTATCCATTACCGAAAACAGACACATCTACCTGAATTAAAGAGTGTTTCCTTCTTTCCCCTTTCCCATAAAAGAAATTTATCCAACCAAGGGGTTTTCATTCCACACTTTCTCCAAGGTTTGTAAAGTGTCGTTTGAGGAGTTGATTACAGAAGTTGTCCTGTTTCTGTTGGTGGAATGTTTTAGCCCTCAGATAAAAGACTATGCGTGCACCTTTGCATAAGCAAATCTAACGTGTAGTTTCGGGACTTTATTCCTAATTCCAAGTTCATGGCAGTCTAATAAGGAAATTTTTTCGTAACTTTGAAGTTTGTTTGAAACTTGTCAATAAGGGCCACAAATCCCTATCAGTCATAATTCCCATTTACCCAAAGGATAAGTAGACAAATCAATCACAAACCCGACCACTATAGACTTTGCACATCCTCTTATAGCCTTCAGGTGTGCAAAGGGCTTCAGGAGTAGGAAAATGGTGGGGGAGGGGAGAAAAGAAGGGGTAAGAGGGGAAGGAAGGCAGGACGAGGCATCCGCGCTAAGAATGACAAGAGACTAAATTGTTCACGTAGCCGAAAGCCCTTTACAGAGCCCCCCCCCCAAAGTACCTGACCACACCAGGCAGTTGTAGGTTGATTCTCTTATTCAGTACTATCAACCACCCCAAGTCCACTGAAATCTGCTGGGCTTCCTAAGTCAGAAGACTAGACAAGAGAATAGTAAATCCAGGCTAAAGATACGATTCATCAATTCCTCCTCTTGCTTCCTTCCTATTTTCCTTCCTTCCCCATGTCCTGCTTTTTTTCAGAGTTCTCTTTCCGTGCCTTTCACTGGAACAGCTGCCGGCTGTTTCCTGACACCTCAATCCCTCCAGAAGGATCTTCCTGGAGGCAGAGCTGCTCTCCTGGTCCTTAGGGATTTCTACACTAAAACCCAGCCCAGTCGTGAAAAAAACACCAGGCGGGGCCCCGCTTCCTTTCCCCAGCATCACAATCACTTCTCCTGAGGGGCTGCTGGAGTCACCTCTTCCATGAAACCCAAGATGCATTCGGCTTTCTCCCAGCTTTTTCTCTGAGAGTCAAAATTGATGTTATTTGCAGATCGGCTGTTGTTACATTCCTTCGCGTGCCAGAATGCAGCTCATAAAACACCATTTTACACAAAAATGAAGTCAACCAAGTGAAATAAGCCGAAGATCCCACCCCCCCTTCTGTTGGCACACTAGACCCTGGACAGCAGGGCTGCTATTTACTGTAAGTAATGTAATTAGCCCTTTTGGATGAAAATCAATGTGCTTTAAGCACACACGCGCACAAAAAAACACCAAGGGCTACTCAGAGTGAAGTTTGGGAGTGTTAGTTGTCTTTTCACCAAAGGTCCTTTCACATAGAAGGGAGGCAGATTTCCTTTAAAGGAATCAATGTCTAAGGTTTCTGAGGAGAAAAAGGAGGTCTCTCCTTTGGGGGGGGGGGGGGAGGGCGGAAACTAGTCAATTAGTACGACAAGCCAGTAGGAATTTAATCCGGGTAGAGGGTTTGCGATTTTTCTGATGATCTCCCACCCCACCCCCAGAAAGACAAAGTTGAAATTATCTGTGTCCGCTTCATAGAACAACATCAATGCAATTATATTCTGGGCCTCAGTTTCCTCATCTATATCATTTTATAGATAAAACCTCATTTGGTTGAACTAGAAATGGCTCTTCCAGCTTTCATACCTTATGATTCTCTGATTTTACCATGATTCAAATTTCAAAAACAGGAATTTCGTAAGGATGGGGTTATGGGACGCTTGGCTGAGAGAAGACAGTGATTAAAAATTATAAAAGTGTTCCACGTCTGTAAGTCGGCAAAGCACGGTCTAACTCGCTTGGGGGTGAGACCTAAATTCTGTGAGCCTTTTCATATTAAAATTCAGGTTACAATTCTCTTTCCTAGCATCTCAGCTCCTGCTGCCTTTGCTTTCTTCAATAATGTCTCATATTGAGGACTCTGCCTCCTCCTCGAGTCCCGGAGGCCCGGAGAAACTCGAGCTTTTCTTCTATGCTTGGTTCCTATTCTGTTTGGGTTTGGGTTTCTTTTGTCTTTGTTAGTTTCATTCAGAATAGCTCTCTGCACAATCCCGGCCTTGCTTAGTGCCTCCAGATTCACATAAAGAGGAAACCCTTAGGACGCTCCCCGTAGAGCAAGAGATCGCTCAGAAAGTGGAGTTTTAGAAGCCCAGGAGCCTTGAATTGTGCCCTTAGGCGTCCCAACTTCCATACAGGAAAAGCTCATTTCGTTTGGAAACCGGAGTGGGCTAAGAACAATTCAACTCCCCTTCCTTTTCGAAGTGAGAAGAGGAGAGGTCTCAAGTCTTTGGGCAATCAGGACTTAAAATTCTTTTAAATTATATTTTTAAAAGGACGTTCTTTTTATAGTTTTACCGACTTTCTGTGGTTCCCCACTCCTTAATTTAAAAATAGCCTCTTCTAGCCACAGGAGTTTCTAGGACTAACGGAAGAAAGCATCCAATAGTCCACCTACCCTACCCCACTTCTTCCCAATTCCAGAATAAATTGCCTGGAAGTGCCTATAAAAGTTGAAATATTTGCTCTTCCCCTCCTCTCGCCGCTGCACCCCCCCCCCATTCCTTAAGCTAATGGTCTCCGCCTTATTCCATGCAACCTGCAGGTGCAAAGAGGCAGTTTACGCCATCCGTGGGCTTTGGAAAAACGTGCTTAGCCTCCTTCCTTATCTTAACTCAATGACACTATTAGAAATAATTGGACAGATCGCACAAGTCAACTCAGAAGCGACTAAATCCCTTAAATTGGGCACACTTAATTAATTATAGGCTCCTTTCTTTCTGCTCCACCAGTCATTCTTAGGCTACTGTTGCCAATGCTGCTGTTGGCTCTGAGAAAACCAGTGTTTTCTTGGGTTAGGGATTATTAACATCGGAAGGATCCCAAAACGGGAGTCTGGGCTTTCTTGGACAATATTCAGGTGAGGCTTACAGAATTCTCCAAGAGAACCTAGTACGCCAAGGTAAAGTTGTAGTTCTAAGACATCCTTGCCTTGTAGGAGTGGCAAGACAAAATGATTTGATTAGAAAGGAAAATCACTCCTGACAAACACAGATCAAATGATTATAAACAAATCAGCCGATTTGTCAATCAGCTTGTTTGCTGGACAAAATCTGAAGCAACAGCCCTTTGCCCTGAGGCAATAAAACAAAATTTCACACAAATCCAAATTGCCCACTTTAATTCAGCGGTGAGGTAGGGCCAGGTTTTTCCTTTCCCTAAAATGTACAGACATTTTTGCAAATACAGTGATTGAGATTGTGAGATTTTGCAGAGCCATCTGAGGTAGCCAGATGCTTTGTGTGTCCTTCAGTTCTTCTCAGGTCAAAGGCTCCCCCACGCCTCTTTTTTTTTCAGCTCCACCAAAACTTAGTTTTCTTTTCTCATTCAATCAATGAACATTTATTAAGCGCCTACTATGTGCCAAGCATTGTATTAAATGTTGGCAGATGAAAACCTTGTGGTCTTCCCTACCATCATCTAATCTGGAAACAATTTAGGACTTCTGGCAACGCCCTAAAATCTAAAGTGAATCTTTGTTGGGTGACGTTTCCTAATGGTGACTGGTACTCCTATAGGTCGTGAAATACTGGACAACAAATGTCCCAATTGAAGAGGGATTTGATTGAATCTGGCCTCAGCAACTTTCCCTTCAGACCCTGTAACAGAGCTTTCTTAGGGTGGGAATTTCAGGACAGAATGAAAAGAGGGTGAGAAGCCAAGCCACAGTTCAGTCTCACATCTAGGGCAAAGTTATGCGCAAGTTCCCTCAGAACTCAGAAACATTGTTCTTTGAGCTGAAAAGGTCAGCACCTCTCCCCCCTGCAATATACACCCATCTCCTTCACCAAATCTTTTACTGCTTGGGGAGGAGTTTTCCATGGGTGTTCATATCTTCTAAACCTCCTGTTTCCTGAAGCCCCTTTAGTTCTCTGGAATGGGATAGGTGTTGATGATAGAAAAAAATGTTTCAAAAACTAAAAACCTTTTACTAGTAAGTTTCCCCATATTCATACCAAATCACACTCCAAATCAACAACATGTGAGTATATAGTATTGGTTTTCATAAAGGATGGGGGAAATAATTTGTCTTGTGACTTCACTGAACAAAAACATTCAAATAGATAGTATTTTTTAATATTCTACACGAATGACCATGCTATTTGAACAGAGTTTGTAGTTAAATGTAGATCCAGTACCAGAAAACTATCTCCTGTTTCCTACCACCTTTTCATCAGTTAATGTCCATCCTCAATCAATTCTCTCTACCTCTCTCATCCCAGTGAGCAAAATGTTCAATCGGACAGGGATGAAATCCTCCCTTACAATAGACCAAGGTATCTGTCTTGTGAATCCAACTACTTCGACTGTGCCCTCCAGTGAGCACTGACTGGACCCTGGAGAAGTGCAAAGACATTCAAAGGAAAGGAAAGAAAGGGTACACAAGGACATGAGAAGACAAGGAAACTAAATTCAAGAAGGGGGGGAAAGAAAAGATGAATTAATACATTCTGTCTAGCCATAACTGGATTGCCTTCATATTGAAAAGTTACTGAATATTTTAAATCAAAATAAAACTCATGCAGATTCATCCCCCCCAGCACTCACGAAAGCAGAGACACACGGACACAATCACCAATGCATAGACGCAAACACAAATATACAGACACACACAAGTGGAAGGGGAGGGGAGGGAGAGAGCATAAAGAAAATGAGACGGAATGTTGTGTATAACTGACCTGCCTCTAGAGTGGTGCCGTTCAGCATCCTTAAGGCTTAATTTTATCACAACTTTAATGGTACTTGCCCGCCACTGTAATTAAAAAGCAGCGCGTTAGATTCCCATTCAGATCAGATCAGTGTTTCCTAAGCAGCACAGTCTTTGGTTAAGCAAGGTTAGAGACTAGCGCTGGTAATCACAGCCACAACCTCTAGCTGCAGTCAACCGCAGACTCAGGTGAAGGATGCAGCTCCCTAGCAAATGAGGCTTTTCCCCTTTAGGATCTAGAGAGACTCAATCTTCTGAAGCTGATGGGAGGCGGGGAAAAGACACCACACGTTTGCCTGAGATTACACTAGGGGAATCGGCCATCCTTGCTGTTAAAAGAGGGATGACACAACAGCACTCGCCCGCAGCTACCGGAAACTGGGGGGAAAACCCGGCAGAGTCTTACCTTGAGTACCCAGGTGTTCCCCCAAGAAACTGACTCCTCAGTAAGGGAGAGAAGACAGAGAGGCGGCGACTGTAAACCTGCCAGTGATGGGTGTTGTTCCCCGTTTCTCGCCGAAGGTACCTCTGTTAATCAAAATAAACAAACTGCTGGATGGGAAGACAAGCCTCTCTCTCTCTCTCTCTCTCTCTCTCTCTCTCTCTCTCTCTCTCTCTCTCTCTCTCTCTCTCTCTCTCTCTCTCTCTCTTCCTCTCTCCCTCTCCCTTTTCTTCCCCCTCCCTTCCTCCTATGCCTGTCTCTACTCTATGTCTGTCTGTCCTGTGTGTCTGACTCCCTCTGTCTCTATCTCCCCCTCCTTTTCTCTCTTCTATTGAAGCCTCGAATAAAGAATTAATGTGCAGCTCTCACCTCTGACCTCCTCTGCCAAGTCTTTCCACCTGTCTTATTTTCTGTTTGTTTCTAGTGACTGAGGAAGAAGGGGAGAAAAAGGAGGAAGAAGGGAAAAGAAAGAGGAAGAAGGGAAGAAAAGGAGGTAAGGGAAGGGGGAAGCAAAGAGCCGGTGCAGATCGAGATGTTAGGCTCTCTTGTTCAGTTTTTTCAACTGTTCAATGATCAAATAAAGTATTAACGGGGGAGTCTGCTGTAAATAAAACTATTTTTTAAAAGAGCATCTTTAGAAATTTTCAGTGCTGTGTCTAGAGTCTTTCTGAGCATCCTGTACCTACAAGCTGGGAGCTTGGATTTTCCTTCTTGGAGCCTGTGCCTTAAGATGCTCCTATCCGTAACTTCCCACACAGAAAACACATGAAAGAAGATGAATCAGAGGCAGCAACCTTTATAGGTAGCCTGGCGACTACTAAACAAGTCTTCTTCTCTTTCTTTCTCCTCCTCCCTTTCCTGAACTCCCCGTTTCCCCCCTCCCAGCCCTCCTCCCGTCTCATCTCTCACATTCTAGTCTCCCTTAACAGAAAACTCCAATCTTAACTGATCTGATGTGATCTGATCTGATGTATCCGAAGGGAGCAGTAGCCCACAACCCACCCTTGTGTGATTTTGGCATTGCCTCGCTAAGCAGTCAGAGGCAGGGTAATCAGCAAAGTGAATCCAATTTAACCCATTAGGATAAGATCAGATGCCAGAATGAATGGAAATCATCCTTGCAAAAGCTATAGTCCAGTGACAAGCAGCCAACTAACTGAACAATAGGCACCCACCCTCTGGTAGAGAGTTTGTTTGGATGGTTGGTTGGTTTTTACCTGATTTCAGGTTCCTAACCGGGGCATGCCTGGTCTTGGGCTGACCTAAGCAAAGTCCACCTGGAAGTAGAAGGGAAAGCCAGGAAAAGATGTCCCTTTCACCCATTTTTTACAGACTTTAATTTTTCTCCTCTAAGAAAGGAGGGGGAAGCAAAGAAAGGGGCGGGGAATTCAGAGAATTATTGGGAGGATCATCATATTTGCGGTGGTTGTAGGGGCAGAGAGATTGGCTGCCTTCCTTAATGTTTTTCCATGTGACAGTGCCAGCCACCCCCACTCTTTTCCTTTTCCTCCTTAGCCCAGCCAAACAATGAGGCTCTTTAGCATATCTAACCAACCTCTTTTATTCCAAGTGACAAACTGTGTTAATGAGCTTCAGAATGTTGGCTGAAATAGACAGTTTCCATCCAGAGGGGCCTATCAGAATTAATTTTCTTTGGTACCTCCTATAGAAATGAACCTTCTGAAATCAACCAAGGCTAAGAGAATCAACCAAAGACAGGACATTATCTCTGGGAGAGGTTCAGCAACATCTTTTAGGGGAGGAGAATCAGAGAGTCAGTTGATTCTTGGTTCTCTACTTTATTTCTATCACACTGTCACTCAACCATGGGTCATGGTGAAGCAAATGTCTGTTTCCAGCCAAGCAGCTAGATTTACCAGCAAATCCCATTGGTTTATCTTTCTTCCTCTTCACCCCCCTTTTCTTTCCCTTCTCTCCTCACACAAAGTTCTTTTTTGATCCCTTAACCTTCCCCATCCTGTTTGGATCCCAATCAGGAGCTAAGGAGAGGGAAATCTTTGAACTGCCCAAGGTTCTTACAATTGGCGGATTCAAGCATCTCAAATTAAGACAGCAAGGTGAATGACATTAGAACTCAAAGGGTATTACATTTTGGAGAAGGCTCTACCTTTGTTCATCTCCAGCTAGACTATTTAAACCTGTTTGTACTGAGAAAACAGTCAAATGGTGAGGGTCTCCAGTTTTAAACTAAACATTAGAAACCTCTGCCATCCTGTTTGTAGGAAAATTGTGATATGTTACTCCATGAAACCAATATGGAACTGTATATAGCAAATTAGTAATCCTCCTCCCCGGTGTATAGTCCACTAATAATATTCAATCAGGTTTTGCCTCTAAGCTATTATTGGACTCAAAGATGCTGCCTATAGCTTTCACTTAATTATCTCAGAACCAGGGCCTACTGTGAAGATTTTAAAAGCTTTTGTTCCTACTACTTAAAGACTTTCCCAGGAGTTTAAATCCGCCTGCCAAGGGCAATTTCTAAATAGAGTCCAGGGTCTAACCTTAATTCTGAGTGTAGAAAGGTGATATATATGACAGCAAATGGAAAGAAGACAAAACTGAGGTTGATTTTGTGCCAACACAAGAAGTCCATTTGATTCCCAGCGAATTCACTATAATGCCAAGAAGCCATATTTCACTTGCCTGGCACCGTGGTTCTGTCCTGTGGTCTCTTCTGGCGGGTGTTTGTGTCTATGCCAATTCTGTGCTGCCAGGGGATGGTTGGAGAAGCAAACAGGAGGAAAGACTCTTCGAGGAGCAGAATACAGGTTAGAGGAAGTTGTCTAATATTGTCACTGGGGGCAGCTCACACGCTTCCTATGGTCATCATCAGTTATCCCATCAGGAACAAACCCCAAACATGGCTTGGGAAGCCAACATTTTAATCTCTGAAAATAAAATTAGTTCCGCCTCTGCTCCCCTCAATTACCAGCATCTAAATGGTTGGAAGAGAAAGAAGAATATGCAAGAGCATAATAAGCCACCTGCTGCGCCGTGTCTCAATAATAGCATGTTCTATTTCATTGTTACAGTACATGATTGCTGCCCAGATAACGCCACTAGACCCCATTCTGGAAATTCTCCAGCTAATAAGTGAATTGAAGGTGCAGGATTTTCCTGGCTGACAATAAGAATAACAAGCTCTTGTTGGGTCATTGAATTTTAGAAACGATCATTTGATTTCCTGCACAACGGGGTAAAAGGAATGCTCAGAAACCTTTAAATATCAGTAGCAGCCTAAAACGAGTTTTGCTAGACTGTGTGTATTTCTAAGCGTCCACACGTGTCTGTACACACACAGAGTAATATGCCCTCATTTTTACTTTACAACGTGTGAATACAATATAGCTCCAAGCACTTGAAGTGAGTCCCATTTATGTGGTCCTATTCTGTTTCATGTGGGAGCGGTCTCACTGCCTTACCAGATGTGTTACTGACTACTGTCTCATTACCAGAACTAGAGCCTGAGCATTGCGGTCCTCAGCTTCCCAGGGTTTACGTAAATGAAAAAAAAAAAAAAAAGGGACAGATATCATCACAAAAGTATTCTCTTCAGAAGCGGATTCCTAAAAGTTACAATGACGTCGGTCTCCAAGAGCAGAACCCTCCCCAGGGAAACATCTCAAAGGCAAGCTGCTAGAGTCCTCCAGTGACGCCGAGAAGTTGACGAGAGATTAAGGTATCTTCTCCTTTCCTATGCCCACGCCGACTGCTACAGCCCCGATCAGAAAATAGATTCCTCTCTGAAGGTATCTTGCCTGGGAGGATTCCATTTGGAAAATATCTTTCACAAAACCTTAATCTACTTTTTTTCTCTCTCCCAAAAAATCTCTTCCCCTTACCTCTCTTTCCCCCAGGCTACATCTCTCCAGTCCTCTGGGTTGGTTCATTCATTCACCTAACTGAAATCTCTCTCCCCTTTCAGCTGCCAGCAAACCCAGTAACTGGCCTTGACCCTGAGAAGAGGAAGCAGGAATTATACTCCGGTCTTTTCAGACCTAATGGGAGACATGGAAGCTGCTTATTCTTGTAATCAGAAAGAAAACTAGCAGTAAGAAACTAACATACACCATATTTTCTGGAAATGCTAACACCACTCTTAAGGTCCACAATGCTGTTCCTTTCAGAAGCCTTGGGTACTCTAGTGAGGCAAAATTAAATCTTGCTTCGACCCTAACTCTTGACTGGGTAGATTCCCCACCACAACTCACAGAGGATACTATGGAGGTCAGATGAATATGCCATTGGAACCCTGCTCTGAACTTGAGGGATAGGTGTGTCTTTTGGCAGGGCCACTAAAGCTGTTTTAATACCTTTGAATCCACACTCCTAAGAAGGTTAGGGTTAGTGGGCAAGATCAACTTAGCAAGTTCCTTGCTTTTCATTAGGGCTCCCAGCTACACAAAAAGATCCTCTGGGTTTTCTGGACACTGATCAAAGCAATGGAGAAGGGTAGAGATAGGTCTCAAATTATTTATGTGAAACCCTATTTACCTTTCTATCATACTGCAAACTCCTAGTGAGTTAGTAAGAGTTTTTCCCTTAGACAAACCATCGGGAAAGAAGACCTAGAACGGATGGGAAAACTAAAGTGCAACACAAAAGAGAAGGGGAAATTGTCAAAAATCCTTCCCTCCTCTTCAGATTCCTGACCCCCACGTGGCAATGATTTAAAGTTTTTATTGAAAGAACAGATGAGAGATGAGGGTCATTATACAGATGGAAGATGAGAATCATTATACAGCAAAATTATACTTCCTGGGCTCTCCTATGCCACACAAAAAAGGGTTATGATAATCTTTTTATACTTGTAGAAAGACATTAAGTGAAGTATTGATTCAAACTCCATTTGCCAGCAGTCAGCAATCCTCCTTAGATCATACATATAAGAGAACAGTAGGGAAATCTGAGGTAATATACAGAACTGAGAACTACCAATGTGAACTTATTGCCACTATTTATTTAATGGAGCAGTAATTTTCTTGCTTTAACATATGTGTCTGGTAATGAAGCTAAAAAGAGGAAAGTACTATTGATGTGTTACTTCTGTAACACTTCAGCATACAAAAACAACTAGTTTTTATCAGAATTCCTATTTTTAAGAACATCAATAAAAGGGAAATTAATGCTTTCACAAATAATTTTGGATTAGGCTTTTTATTGTATTTTACTTTGCAGGCTGTTACAAGGAAAACGCAAATTGAAATCATTCTCAAATATAAAACAGTGAGTTGAATCGCTTCCTCTTCGACAGATCTTTAACGTTGATTTGGCCATATGGACACTGCAGAATAAATAAAATAAATCGTTACTGCATTAAAAAAAACAATCAGCATGAAAAACTACAAGGCTGCTTATGATGAAAAAGGAGATTGTTAATGATGTTATACAGCTCATTTGATCTATCGTGCCCTCCAGACTAAAAGGAAAAATAATGGCAGCCTCAAGCAAATGGTCCTAATTAGTGTCCAAGAAACCACTTCCTAAATGCTCCTTCGAATTTTAGGGGTTTTACAGTGTAAACCCTCTCCTTAAAAAAAAAATCACTTCAATTTATTTGGGCCTTTACTCCTATATATCTTATGTACTCAAGCCTGAAACAGCTATTGACCCAGACAGGAAAATCTGAAAGTTAAATTTTTGCTTCTGAATACTGGCTACAATTAACATAAACATTTAATGTTCATTTTCATTTGTTAAAATGCATCATCAATGAAAATATTCTCCCTATCCCTCTAAGTCATACATACATTTTCTTACTTATGGTTTATTCTAATGCAAAATCCTAAATTAATCTTTTTTCTTAATCCCTTGAAAATATATAATAATTTGCATTTTGCTCAGAATCATAATGTGCCTTAAGTTGTAGCATAAGCAAGTTGGAGTATAAACACATTCTCTGAATTGAGGCTTGGTATCTGTTTATACATCCTTGACTTATCAACTTCTCTCCCTTTTTGAATACAACTTGAACAGTCATCAAATTGCCTCTTTCCATGGCAGTCTCACAAATTGTATGTTTGATAGAAAAACAAATTAGACTTCCTGATCAATAAATGTGATGTGTTGCTGGTATACACCATAACATACATTATAAAGAGGAAATAGAGTCATTTTTAAACAATCCAGTCTCTGCTATTTTTTAACAATGGAAGGGAAGGGAAGGGAAGAAAAGGGAAGGGAAGGGAAGGGAAAGGAAGGAAAAGAAATAGAGAAAGAAGGAAGGAAGGGAAAGAGGGAGAAAAGGAGGAAGGAAAGAGGGAAAGAAAGAAAAAATTACCCAAAGCAAGCCTTTGAAACAAGGCTGGTCAGTTTTCGACCATTTCAGTTCAGGTAGCATAGCCTGCAATACACTGGCTCTAAGCAATTTGCCCTTTCAGTTTGCCTAGTGAATGCAACAACATGAAAAACAATGAAAAGTTTCCCTGTAATAATGAACTCTTGTGAATTTTAAATCACAGCATTTCAAGGAACTGATGTTCATGTGAAATGGGGCAAAATTCTATTAACTTTAAAGGTCCTTCATTGGCCCTTAAGGACTTCATTGTCTTTGTCTAAAGTAGCTTGTGAAAAGTGTACTCTAGGTCCATTTAGATTTTTATTTGACTTGTTTTTCAAATAATACCTATTTATGAACTTATAGAAGCAAAGCAAGCTGCAGTGATAATGGGAGAGTTTACTACTCACGTGTCTGCAGGCAGAACCACAGCAGTCTCCTCTCTGCAAATGGGCCACTTTGGTGAGTACTAAATAGCCAGTGGTTGGATCCACATAGTTTAGTTGGCCCTTCTTAAAAATAATAAAATAATTTAAACTTTAGAAATCTCTACAGTTTTTATATTCACATTTCACTTTCTATTCATAAGAGACTATAATATTTCTACAAATATTTACTTACTTCCCAACCCATTAATGACTAAAGATTGCTTTTGAGTTACTGTGCATTATTTAGACTAAGGAAGGAAAAAATGCCTAAGTTGGAGAAAAATAAAATCAAACATAAGAAACCAAAAGCTCAACTGCACCCAATGATGGCTTAAATATTCTTCATCTGATTTCTCTGGATCATAGCCATTTAAGTTTTTTTTTAACAACTTACAATTCTGAAAATGGACAATCACTCTCAAGTTGCAGAGGAGCTTCCCTGAATGTGTTGTTCAATTTAGATATAGAGGGATTTAAGTTTCCCCAGAAGGTAGCAATCAGAAGAAACAGCTGTTGCAGAGAAAAATGTAACATGTGCTATAATTTTATAATCATCATCACATTTTATATGCTTTATTTCCTTTCACTTTTTTACATCTTTTCTTTTTTGAAAATGACTTATTTTGAAAAAAATTTTGTGATAAAATATTAATACTCACTGCTTTCAACTGCTGTTTGATCAAAAGCTACTCTAAACCTAAGAGTTCCAATGCTAAAGAAACACACTACAATTTGCAAACTTAGCAAAATAAGTATTTAGTATGAGAATAAAGCCCACTGCCTCTTTGGTCTCATATTTTCATAGACAAACCTTTTCTGGGTGTTTTAATATAATCATCTGGATATGCAGTAATTCTATCATTCATTCTTGAGGAGAAATTCCCTTCATAATCATTTAGAGGCCATTCAAATATCTTTGATATACAGGAGGTTTTTATGTAAAACATTTAAGTCACTCCAAATTATTTAAAAGAAAAGTAAGTAGGGGAATTATCTTTGTCATTGAACATTTTATGCTGACTTTACCCTCTACCTTTTTCTCCTCCATCAGGTGAAAAGTGAACCATAAAGTGAGAGAACTCAGTGTTAACTGCACTGCAACCCTTGTCCCAGAAGTGGGGACTGAAAAGCAAGCCATTCTGAAGAGTAGGGGCATAGTACCTCCAAAATCCTTAACACTTAAAAATAAAGACCTTAGAAACTGAGGGCATGAAACTCCACCTCAGAACAGTTGATCACTTTATCATCTCTTTTTTACTTTGAAAACTAGGTCTAAGTTTGGGGTGTGAAAAGACTAGGAATCAGTAGCAACTCCTCTCCTCCTCCCCCCTTTTCAGTAGCCTATAGGAGACTTCTGAGGTCACCCAGCAAAATGTGAAGTGATGATCATCAAGGCAAGGTGGAAAGGTAAGAGAGCAAGATATCTATCCCGTGGCTTTGAAGCAGGGGTTTTAGGTGAGCCTAGTTTGTTGTTAAGAAGAAAAATCACAACAGTGTCATTATTGGCTTGACTTTGGACAGCCACTTGAGCCACGTCACTGACACTAATGATACAACTGGGGCTTTCTCTTGTAAAAACAATGTTACTTTTCATTCATTAAGTGGAGGCAATCAGTCAAAGAATATTTATTAAGTGCCAGGTACTGCTGTGCTAAATGCAGGATGCAAAAAGGGGCAAAAAGATTGTCTCTGCCCTCAAGGAGTTCATAATCTAATGGGGAAGACAACAAGCAAACACAATAAATGAATGAATAACTGAATCAAAAATAAAAAATAATAAAAAGAGGGAAGGCACCTGAATTAAGAGAGTTTAGGAAAGACTTCTTATCGATGAAGGAAGCCAGGGGATATGATAGGCAGAAATGAGAAAGGATTGCATTCCAGACATGGCAGATAGCCAGAGAAAATATCTGGAGCTGAGAGATAGGCACCATCACACTATTGGTTTCTGTGGCTATTGAAAAAATAAATGAACTTATTTTCACCTATGACTAGCTTAGAAAAGAGAGGGAAAGAAGAGGGGAGCGCCTTATTTGGAGCTCTTAAAAAGGAAACAACAGAACAGCCAACAATTTGTTGACAAACTCAGGCAATCTGTAACTAGAAGATTTTAAGGCAAAAAAAATGCAGCATAAAAAAGAGGCTGCTGGGAAATCTGAATCCTCAGTATACACTAATTCCTATACAAAAGAAATAAGATTTTGAAGGACCAAAGTTCTTCCTCCATCTAGCTTTCCTTTTGTCTTCTTTTGTGCAAGCCAAGTTCTGTCTTCAAATGAGAAACAGAACCTTTATTCATGTGTGGGTTATGCCATAGTTTTGACTATAGCTGTTCTCAGAGGGCAGTGTTGAATACAAGTTTTAAACAGTTATCCAAAGGTCCAGGACATGAGAATTCAGTTTGAATGTCTTCTGGAAACTGCTGATTGTGGTTTCCTTCCAAACATTCTTATTTATGTTGGACTGGGGTGTGGTAATTGAGGGGGAAGGAAGGTACCTACAATAAAGAAATGTGATTTGAATACATTCAGGGTTAGTAAATGTGAAATCATGCATTTGGAAACGCCCTCAAAGTCCACACCCACGTGGGCGAACGTTGACACATACACACGAGAACAACATGTAGTGGACTCAGTTTACAAAGGTCAGCTCGCAGAGAGCTATTTCCCAACTCCCTGGGCGTGCCTGAGTCCGAGTCCCCGTCCCAGTCCCCGTCCCCGTCCCCGTCCCCGCCCGGGCCCAGCAGGCTAGGCTGGCAGAGCGTGTGACTCAGAGCCAGAGCGCTGATCCACAACCCTCCCCGCGGGAACTAGAGGATCAACCTGGGCGGGGCCTAGGATACGAGGTGGGAAGGACGGAAGAACTGGACGGCCTAGAGCTGCGCCGCAGCCCAGACTCCGGGAGGGCGCCTCTTGCCTCCAGCGCGCCCACACCCAGGCTCCGGCCGCGGCCTGGCTCCTAGCGCCGCCTTGGCCGGGAGGAGGAAGGAAGCGAGCTCGGGGGGTGGCGCAGGCGCGCGGCCGCCGACGAGAGAAGCGGTGCGAGGGAGGGGGCTCACCGCGCAGGCGGCTTCGTGCAGCCGAGCTATGTGCAGCTCCGCCGCAGTGAGCTCGGACTGCTCGGGCCGCTCGGGCCTGGTGCCTTCCGGACCTTCCGGACCTTCCGGGTCCCGCGCTGCCGAACCATGGCCACTGCCTCTGCTGCTGCCGGAGCCGCCTGGCTCGGAGGCAGAGCACAGCGTACAGCCGGGGCGAACCCGAGTGCGCAGGGAGGAGGGCAGTGGCGACCCCCGGGAGCCCCCCGCTAGCGCCGAGAGCCGCAACGCCGCCATGGCCTTGGCCGTGACCATGGCCGCCTCTTTGGGAGGCGGGGCGCGGGCCTGGGAGCCGGGCCGAGCCGCGGAGCTTCGCGCAGATGCCTTAGTCTTAGAGTTGGGAAGGGGCCTTATAGGACATCCATCCCCCACCCTCTTCACTTCACATTCGAGGAAACTGAGGCCCGAAGGAGTGAAAGCACAAGGTCACCATTTGAACCCATTTCCTCTGACTCCAAAGTTCACAACGAAATGCTCTTTGCACTGGACCAGGAAGCCTGCACCCCAGACTGAGTGGGAGGAACCTTGCAGGGGGAAACTCCACTGCTCCCGCCCCATTTACCTGACGAGGACCTGAGGCTCCGGTTAGAAGATCTCTGGCCTTAAGCTTGGTAGTGACCACACGCCTTCTTTTGAGAGCATAGATCCCTGTGGTCATCTCTAGCACGCATACACCTTTCCTCCTCTCCTCAGCCAAACAGGACTATTCGCGGAAGCCTCCGGCCCACGGGTTTGAAAAGCCAGATCCCTCCTAAGAAGATCATGCACGTGGGATATCAGCTGGTCGAGAGACGTGATTTTATGACCGTGGAATACCAACTAATGAATTTAGCTGATACCATTTAAGTAGTTTAGTCTCACAGAGACAGCTCGTGTCCAACGCAGGGTTTGAATCCTGGTCATCCTGAAGCTCTGGCTCTTTATGTACTTTCTAACTTACCTATTTCTGTTGAGGGCGCTAGCATTCTAGACAAGTTGGAAAGGCTCCGTCTGCTTATTTTCAGTTCCCACCCCATAGCCAGTCTGGATCCAGTTGCTGGATCTTGTTGATTCCACCTCCTCAACAGTTCTTGCACTCCTTCCCATAGGTATAGGGATATATAAGGTATACCCATAGGTACCTTAGTCCAAGTTCATTTCTCACCAGGACTATTATTGTAATAACCTTCAGATTGGTCTCCCTGTCTATCCTCCACAGAAGTGCCAAAAATATGTTTAACATACAAGCCAGACCATGTTTCTGCTGCTTAAGAGGTCTTAGTAGCACTTCATTGTCTTTTAGGATAAAATGCAAACTCTTTTGGCATTTAAAAGACCCTCATAATCTGTTCTGTTCTGTTCTGTTCTCTCACACAGGCTACCCTTCAATTCAATTGGTCTATTTGCTCCTGCCAGTGTATAACATTCCAACTACTGCCTCCACCCTTTAGAACCAGCTAGAACCTGAAATCCTCTCCCTCTTCACTTCTGCCTCTTGGAACCCCTAGCTTCCTTTAAGACTCAGCTCAAAGACTACCTTCTTCAAAGGGCTTTTCTTGATTCTCCTAATGGTTATTAACCACACACCCAAATCACTTTGTATTTATTTTGTTTACATAGTAGAGATTCTGGAGATATTTTTCCAAACAGCACAAACATTGGAAGGATGGATCTCCAGAGGATAAGGATTACTCTACACTAAAGATTACAGAAGTAGCCCTGAGAGGTAGGAGTGAGGATGTCTTTTCTAGTGCTGTGGCTCACAAGTTCCCACTGATGAGCTTCTTTAAATCATCAGCTGTTATGAGCTATTTCCCAACTCCCAGGTGCACCTGGGCGTGCCTGAGTCCGAGTCCCCGTCCCACCAGACTTCATTTTTGTTTAGGGTATTGTGATATATAGAAAGTTTGAAGAGACATAGTTTCTGAGTAATTAATTATTTTGTTAATCACCCTAGCAGATAGTAAAAGGGATCAGTGGCACTCTCCAGCACCAAAGACCCCTCATGGAACCCACTCAAATCTTACAGGCACTCTGTATAGAAATCAACTCACATTGGTTAACAAAGGGAGAAATGAATATTATAATGAGAAATGACCCATTCTAATGAGGGCCTGGGAGATGTGACTTTACTCACTCTTTCCCAGACCGCCCCCCCACCCCAGCCTTAGGCAATCTAGACAAAAGATCTACTTCTACTCAAACCTGTTTGAGTAGGCTAGAAATTAAATTCTTTGTAAGGGTCTCATTTCATCTCATCCACTTGCACTGCAGAGAACTACACTTTGATCTCATCTCCAAATGAGGAAAGAGAAAAATCCTGGATCTCCCCCATATTAACAGTTGGCTATTTAATAATCATTTCAGTATTTACTAAGGTGAACCCAAACTTAGTGGGGGGTGGGAAGGAGGGTCAATTGAGCTAATCAATCACCCAACTCCATTTAAAGTAACAATATATTCTAAGCCCAGTACCTTTATCAGGTGAGGATATCTGCATCAAATGCTTTAAGCCAATGGTTCTCAACCTTCCTCATGCCGCAACCCTTTAATCTTGGTATATGAGTGGATCCGTCTGGAGATGGATAGAGGAGCTGTGTCTTGGTTCCTAAGACCATCAGAAATACGTGTTTTCTGATGGTCTTAGGCAGTCCCTGTAAAAGGGTTGTTCGACTCCCAAAGGGGTCTGGACCCACAGGTTGAGAACTGCTGCTTTAAGCAAATGTGTGATCTTGTAACATCCTGTAATAGTTTTTGTAAAATACACACTATTTTGGGTAGTTAGATAAATATCCATTATTTGAGGTTAGAAACCGTCATCAGAATGTCTGGCAGCTTAAAAGAGAGAGATGGAATCACTGAGAGGTGGGGAATATGATCAGGACAATTTCAGTCTCCTCCCTACCCACCTTGACCAGGACTGAACTTCATGGGGTAGAGGATTTGGACTTATCAGTGTCCTAGCAGAGTTCCCAGAATAGGAATGTCTGCATAGGGAACAGAGGACCAATTAGACACAAAGGTGGAAGGCAGATTCAGGACTCTCCCAGTAGTACAGCAAAAGGCTACACCATACCTAGGTTATCTTTATGAGACCCCCTCAAAGAGAAGAAAAGGACTTTCAGAAAAAGGATTTTCAGGAATTTTATTACTCTTTTGCTCTAAGCATAAACCCATTTTCCCCTGAATTCTATGTAGGAAAGTGTATACTGGCTTGGTTTTTGTTTTGTTTTGTTTTTTTTTTTTTGCTTGTTTGAGGGCAGGGAATAGGGGAGATTGGTGGTGGTGGTAATACCACTACTCTTACAGTATTAGTAAATACCCTCAACAAAAATAATTGTCTATCTGGCTAATATCAACTGATAATCTTGGAGATAAGTAAACCTGTGAGGGCTCAAGAGCTAAAACATGGGAAATACTCTCATGTTTCCCTCTACATACCCTGAGGGGAGAAGTAGCAGCTGCCCTCTGGGGACTAACTGAATACATATTATATTTACTAATTGTAGCAGCAAGCACTCTAGCATACCCAGGATGACTGCTAACACAGGTTCTTTGGTCCACTTTTCTAAAGAAAAGCAACTCAAAAAGGGTTAATAATTTTAGTTTAATCAAACAGATATCATTTACCTAGTTCAGGGGAAAAAGTCAGAACCCTGAACTTCAGAGAATACAAACAGAAGTTACAAGCAGACAAAATACAGAGAAAATAATACAATTCAGCAGGACAACAGACAGAGCTTCCAGCTATCTGACCATCACATACATACAGTTAGCCACCAGAGAGAGAAGCACCAACATCTGGGTTTTCAAAGCTGGGGCTCAACAGCTGCCCAGAGTCTCATCTGACCAAATCACACAACTCTTCCTGTGAGTGAGCCCCTCACCTCAGGAATATATAGCCTTCTCCAGGGTCAGAGAACATCACAACCCTCCTGACCCACTTGACTACAAAGTAACAAAAGTGCCTTTCCTGAAAACCAAGCCTCCCACCACAGGCTCCATGTGAGCACATTCATCTTATTAGGGGGCAGAGTATATTTTCAGATCAAGAAAGGTCCTCAAATTCCCCGAAGCCTGTTAAGGGACAGGGAAGATCTTCAAATTCCTATCACCATTACACTAATCTGTAAGCATTTTTTATCCTTTCTGTGGAATTCCATTAAGGACAAAGAAATCTGGATTTTATTTTTTTATCCCCAGGGTCTAACACATAGTAGGAAAGCCTTTAATAAATCTTTGCTGTTTTATTGATGTGATTAGAAAATAAAATAAGATGAGAA
This sequence comes from Pseudocheirus occidentalis, assembly GCA_028646575.1. Lineage (NCBI taxonomy): Eukaryota > Metazoa > Chordata > Mammalia > Diprotodontia > Pseudocheiridae > Pseudocheirus > Pseudocheirus occidentalis. The sequence goes on along the minus strand of CM053593.1, from coordinate 79,884,522 downwards.
CAAATGTTAAATGCAACTTTGGGAAGAACTTGGAAGAGATACCCAAAAGGGAAGAATTTTAATGTTTTCTCCAGCATTTTTTCTTTGGCCCAGCCAAAAAGATGAGTAACAAACTTTCCCTGTGCATTTGGGAGGGATGGGTGTGGAAATGGGGGATCTTCCATCCTAAGAATTGCCAAACTATTAAAATGACAAATCAGCACATGTCAGTCAGATCACTTCATGTTAGAAGAAAGCATGATCCCGTGGTAAATTTCAGTCAATCTTTTAATTAGGTGACCTAAATAGGTAACAGCATGTACAGCTTGCCTCACACTAGCACCAGTATCTTATGGATTCTGCTCAGTCATTCGAACATTTATTAAGCACCTACCGTATGCCATTACTTGAGATTAGAAACCATCATTATCAAGAGAATCTGGCAGCTTAAAAGAGAGGAAGTTCCTATCAAGCTTGAGTCACTGGGAGGTAGGGAAGATCATCAGGACATTCTCAGTCTCTACCCACCTTGACAAGAACCAAACTACAGGGTTCTGTTTTGTTTTTAGAGTACAATTACTCAATTTGTTTACAAAATTCATAATAATTATAAAATTCACTTATGCAGACATAACTCCTTCAGTTACCATCATCTTTTACATAATGTCACAAAGAATTATTTTAAATTCGTTCTGATAAATATATTGCAGTTCCGCATCTAACCTGAATGGCAGCTTTCAAGATGGTGTATGCTGGTGCCAGTTCTGCGTCATGGTCAAACCTCATGTCATAATGTTCTAGCTCATCATCCTGAAATTTTTTAATTAACTGAAGGGATTCTTCATATGTTTCTGGATCCCCTCCCATTAATATCCTAATTTGGTTGTTATAATGATGTGTTATTGACTCTTCTATAGCCACAGTGCAAGTCATTGCCCCTTTCTTCCCAAGTAAGGTTGTTCCAGCACCCAATACAAATTCCATTACATTCCAAAAGACCATCTTAGAGTATTTGGTCAGACTGTAAGGTGCCAAGGCCACAACTACAATATCATAAATTTTTCCATTCCTTTCATTTAAGTACTGCCTTCATTGAAGTTGATAGCTCCCTGCCACATTGCAATAGCTTCCTGATAGGTCTATGCCTTTAGCCTCTTCCCAAGCACCCAGCTGCCAATCTATCACATAAATTAATTTCCCTCAAAACCTTTAGTGGTTTACCATTGAATTCCAAATACAGTTCAGAATCCTTAGCTTGACATTCAAGGTTCTGTGTGATATGATATCATCTAGCCTTTTTGGCCATGTGTCTCCCTGTATACTCTTTTATTACATTGGACTCTTACTTGAAACCATCTGAGCATAACAGAGAGTATAACATTTTTATCTTCATACCTTGACTCCTGTCCTTTTTCTCCCCCACCTTGATATACTCCACATATTTGCCTCTTGGAACCCTCTAATCTCCATTAAGCCTTTCCAGATAGAATTTAGTTTCTTTGAATCCTGTATTTAGATAGAAACCCCATACAATTTATCCATCATTATATCTATCTGAGACAGAAGATTGTAAAGATGGACAATGAACTGAGCCTATTATTACAAAGAGAATGGTAAAGATCACTTTTGAGTAATTGTAAAGCTCTTTTACTGACCTTTAGTTTGTTATGAAATCGAAGGCCCATCTTTTCAGAACTAACATTTTAACAGAGCTACTGTATTACACTAAGACGTGGAATATACATTTGAACAACTGAAAATGAGTATCACAGAGAAGACGAAAGAAAGATGTGTGGGCATGAAGAGTCTGTACAATATAATCAATGAAGAATTCTGTAAAGGATGTCATTAAGAAATTATGTGACTAGGAGAAAAGATGGACTGGTCACATGGTGAGAGTAAGGGGTGAGAGACTGACAGCCACACATACCCTCACAATGTTGAGAGAAATTAAGGAATGTTTCCAGCATATTGGATGGATCTCATATAGTGAATTTGGGGGAGAACGCAGACAGAGACACAAGGCAAGGATGTATGAGTTGCTGTCTTCAATACTGAAAAGAATTCTTGAATGGATGAACTCCAAGCCTTCAATTAAGGGGAGAGCCCAGCTCAGACATCTCCTCATTTGGACTACTTTGGAACCTCTCTGACTTCTCCACCATGGATGCAGTTGGTACCAGCTCACCCATCTACCCCCTTTTCAGCTTCTTTTCTGTTTTGTTTTCACCCATTAGATGTAAGCTCCTTGAGGACAGGAATTTTCTCTTTTGGTATTTGTATCCCCTTTGTTTAACAGAGTTCCTAGCACATAGTAGGAGCCTAAATATTTATTGACTGACTACCTCAAACACAATAATCACTTAATAAATGCTTGTTGATTGATTGAAAAGAGCAATGTGTGGGACAGCTAGGTGTCACAGTAGATAAGAGTGCTGTTCTAGAGTCAGGAAGACCTGAATTCAAATCTAGCCTCAAATAAAATACTTACTGACTGTGTGACCCTGGGTGAGTGACTTGATCCCAATTGACTTGGAGAAAAAAAGAGAGAAAGAGAGCAAGGTGTCTTTTACATTTTTGTATCCTTTATAGAATTCAGTGTAGTAACTTGCACTGAACAGATGTCTGGTGTTTTTGTAGGAATAAAGACTAGACCTGTGATTTTACTGATCTAGTAATTCTGTGTTGAGTAAATTCTTTGTCAATGCAGGTTTTAATCTTCTCTACAGTTTAAAAGTTTTTGAGTTTCCTGGAACATGCAGAGATTAAATGATTTGTGTCAGAGGTGAAATTTGAACCCATGGCAAGAATGACTTCTGGCTTTGAGACTAACATTCTCTCCAACATTCCTCTTTTGAGGAAATGAATTCATAAAATGGAAATAGGAACCAGCCCCCCTAAAGATACCAGGAATTCAAGCAAGGTGAATTCAGCAAAGATGGAAGGAAAATTTATTTTGAGTGAAATTAACATAAGCCAGACAGCTAAAAAATAGAATTAGAGTTAGCATCAACACTAGTCCATCATGAAACCTAGACAAAGGAGGATGAAAAGGTAAAAATTTTGTTTTTCTCCTTCTTTGTGGGAAGAAAGAGGGCCCTGACAAGTTGAACATCCAACTGTTTTGGTACGTAGACAAAATCATAGAACTTAAATCTATGAGAGAGCTTAGAGGCGAACTATCCCAGCACCATCATTAGACATGTGAGGAACCAAAAGACTAAAAAGGTAAGTGTGCGTTAAGATTACGCTGGTGTTAAGTAGTACAACTAGATGATCTTTCTCCTAACAGACCCTGCTGGAGAAGGGCAATTTGTCAACGTGTCCGCGCTTCTTTTCCCCTTACCGCCTTTGAATTCGGTGTTCACAGATCACCCTGATCTTAATGTGGTATTCTTAGTATATCAGCTTACTGGAATGAAAATTTATAACCACCTGAAATCAGAATACGGTTAACTGGACAGTTATAAATTAATGATTATAAATTAATATTTGGCATTATAAATTAATGACTTGGCATTCCAGCTTATATCAGTATTGTTTTTCCTTTACATTTGATTACTACAAATACTAACACCAAAATTCAATAAAATTATTCTTAATGTAAAGGACCTGTTCAGACTAAACCCTAGAGCAGTGGTTCTCAACCTTCCTAATGCCTCGACCCTTTAATACTCCTGTGTGGGCATATCTGCATGTGGGCAGATCCACCTGGAGACAGATAGAGAAGTGTCTCAGTTCCTAAGACCATCAGAAATATGTTTTCCAATGGTTTTAGGTGAGCCCTGTGACCCCTGTGAAAGGGTTGTTCAACCCCCAAGGGGGTCGTGACCCACAGGTTGAGAACCGCTGCCCTAGAGACTAGGTCTATCTATACCAGTGGTTCTCAACCTTCCTAATGCCACAACCCTTTAGTACTGTTCCTCATGTTGTGGTGACCCCCAACCATAAAATTATTTTTGTTGCTACTTCATAACTGTAATTTTGCTGCTGTTATGAATCGTAATGTAAATATCTGATATGCAGCATGTATTTAAATTGAGCATAACCCACAGGTTGAGAACTGCTGGTCTATACGTAGTTATGTATCCTACCTTGAGGTCTAACAATAAAGTACAATAAACAAGGAGACTATACTTAAAAAATGATAGCCTTTGTAAAATTAAGCCCTTAAGAAATTAAGAATTTCTTAAAAATACTTTAATTTAGGGCACAAAAATTCTCAAAAATTGAATAACCTTTATGTTTATATAGCATCCTTTCTAGAAACACTCCTCCAGCTGGACTCTGGCATTCATAGGTTGGGCCCCTTGCAGTGGGATGACTACTACTGCTTGAAGCTGTAGGGGTAATCCTAAGGGTTTAGAATTCTTTTTTTTTTTTTTTTGCTTTTTGGAGGGCAGTTGGGGTTAAGTGACTTGCCCAAGGTCACACGGCTAGTTTTTGTGTTAAGTGTCTGAGGCCGGATTTGAACTCAGGTACTCCTGACTCCAGGGCTGGTGCTCTATTCACTGCGCCACCTAGCCGCCCCAGGGTTTAGAATTCTAATATTGTTGTTTGTGAACCCTCCCTGATGTGTTTCCCATTAAGAGTCTTTCACTGCTATAGACATAATTAGCTTTTAACAAGGGTGGCCTGACAAGAACAGTTGCAACAAAACATTCCTCTAAAACATGGGGTCACCCTCCTACAAACATGCACAGAGTCTATGGGGCAAGCCAGAGAGAGAACCATGATAGAAAAGAGCATGCATAGAGAATACTTGTGGCAAAAGGGGGATTCATAATTGTATTGGAGGCCCTATTTTTCCTTAGTGGAATCACCAAGCAGCTCCTTTTAGGTATAGGTCTGTTGGATCTTGAGGTACCTTTCTCACATCCATAGGCTACAGTACTCTCCACACCTCAGGAGACTTCCTCCATCTTCAGCTGACTTTTCCTACACATATTGCTGTTTCTTTTATTGCCACTGACCTTTACTACATCTGATGGACACAACAACTGCTGACATTTATCCACAGCAAATAATATGACCTCTGGAATTCCAGAACTTACAAGGTCACCTGGACACTTCTATCTGGGAACACTAACTAGTTCACCCAAGATCTTGGAAGAACAGATGCACATAACATAGTTCATATGCTTATAGCCACCTTGACTGAGTAAGAGACAGGGAAGCCACCCTTTCCCCACCTAACTTGACGAGGCAATTCAAAATATTTCTGCCTCATTGGAAGCAGCAAAAGAAAAGACGGGATGGCCTGCTTCTTTTATATACCCCTTTAGTTCTGGCTCAGCAATCCTGAGTCATCAATTCTTTTGGCTCCATGGCCAATTAGAAGTCTTTTCATGACCACACAGTACCAGCCCCTCTGTTTTGCATGGTCAAAAACCAGCTCACCTCAAACTTCCATGTGGTCCCCTGGAGTGAAACCAGGCAAGGAATGGTTATGCATATGTCTATTCCCATTATATTTCCAACAGATAAACATAGAGAGTCAGAGTGTTTCTTGTTATCAGGGGGAAGGTCTTTTCTCTATATGAATGGCAGCCAGCAGGTTTAGTGTTCTCCTTATCTTCTATTCCATCAGAAATCCTTCCCCAGAGTCTTGGTGAAAGTACCTTAAGAAAGGAGAGATCTCTGTCTTCCTAGCAAGATATGAGCCAAATAAATTAATATTCCTAATAAGTTAGTGATGTTTTCCTTCCCCACCCCCATCTCCTTTCTTGGGACTATATAATAGTTTTCTTCTTAGCTCTTCTGCATCTTTCTTGGATCCTTCCTGACAAACCCTTTTGTTCCCTGCAAGACAGGGTTAGATGCCGCTTGTTTCATGGATGCTTTTCTTAGCCTTCCCAGTTTTTAGTATTCTATTACTCCTTTTTTTCCTCTTGTATTAGATTTATTTGCATTCCTATTTCATCCCTCAAGCAGAATATGAGCCCCTTAAAAAGGTAGGGACTATTTCCTTTTTGCTTAGCACAAAATTAAGTAGGTACTTAATAAAATCTTTGTTGAATTGAGTGAGTCATATGTGACCCTTTGTAGATGATGATTTTCCTTAGTTGATTTACTTTGTTTACTTAGTACCCATCAAATATCTTAGTTTTGAAATAATAAAATTATCTTCAAACTTTCTGCAACTCAAAACTTTTATCATCAGAGCGGCTTCTTCATTCTAATTTAGTAGGGATTAATAATTTTATTTTAAATGTCATAATAATTCTAGTAAACTTGCCTTTAAAATTCAGCTTATTGGAAGCTGAATATAATTGAGACCGAAAAGAAAGAGCTAAATAAACTTTCCTATTTTAATTATTTTTAGTAGCTTAAATTTATTTTCCTAATTAGAGTAAGATACTAGTCACATGACTAACACTGAGGTTGTTATAAATAAATTTTAGTTCATGTTTCTTCAGTCACCATTTTGTTATTTTGATAGTGTGTAATGTTAATGAAATCAGAAGATCTTCCATGCCCCTTTTTATTGGCACGTAGTAAAGGCACTTAGCACCTGTAAAGGCTTTTAGCTCCTTACTTCCAGTTAACTCCTTGGGAGTAGTTCACACCTTAACAGGAAGGGGCTGAACAGAGAGGAGCTACTTGGGAGTAGTTCACACCTTAACAGGAAGGGGCTGAACAGGGAGGAGCTACACTGTATGTAAGGAGAGAA
>CM053593.1:79862307-79877370 GCA_028646575.1 Pseudocheirus occidentalis | reverse complement strand
TCTGGTTTTGGGACTCAGTGTTATGGTTTCTGAATTAAGACCTTGGTTCTGCCTTCCATGTGGAGAGTTTGCTACATTTTGTGATCCAAAACTATACCAGCATATTCATAACCATCATGGGTGTTGTGAATATCTCGTTATTGATACATAGTGTCATAGAATTTCTTTGCTTTTCACTTCTGCCCAAGTCACTAACTGTCTTTGTTGTTTTTAACTTATTTTAGAATGCATCCTCGGTCCTCCTTCCTTGCCTTTTTCAGTACAATCCAACTTTCCACTTGCTTTTCTAATTTTTGTGCTCCTAAAATTATAGAATTTAGATCTAGGAGAGGACTTCTTTTCTAACCCCTTATTTATAGACAGGGAAATTGAAATCCAGAGCAATGGCATTGTTTGACGAATGTTACATAGCTAAATAGTGAAATCATAGTCAAAACCCTAGTCCTTGTTTTTTCTAATGTGTAACTCCATATTTTGTTATCATAGCCTGCCCCATACTAAATCTGTTTCATCACTGACATCATTTTTGTGCCAGATACTAATATTTATCTTTTTGTTTCACCTGGTTACTCAGGTTTACTTTCTGCATGGGAAGTTTGGGTTGGAGTAATATATAGAAGCATTATCTTATACCCCTCCCACCAATTTATTACCATTAAGTTTTGAATAGAATTTTAAATATAATGTAATTCTGATAAAACAACAAACACCTGTAAAACTCACTCAACCTTATCAGTATTTAGGTTCACATCTTCAGCATATGCTTGTCATTATTTCTGTAATGTTGATTTTTTAGTTTCAGGTGCATGCTTGCAATTGTTAGACAAAAATGTTGTATAAGGCTTTTAATGAATTTCCTCTATATCAAACGACCACAGCATAGCAAGCATTTAGTATGTTTTGAATAAATGTAAGCAAGACTGACCAAAAAAGCAACATTCTGAAATATTTTTAGATTAAATTTATTGATTTACAACATATGCCTTGCAATTGGCAACAGGGTTCCTACCCAAAGACCACAAAATGCAGCCTGAATTTAATATAAAGAGTACCTATTATTCTTGATAAACATGGAATAAACTGAATTTTTTATTTGTAGACTTACTGATTAGCTTTTTTGGATTCCTCAGTACTGTTCACAGATGTTATACTAACACTCTACGCTTCGTCTGTTTTGTACTGTCCTCTCTTCAGACACTGATTTCTGTGCTGGGTGTTTTTCAAATAGCTGGATGGTATCCTGATATGTCATGCTCTGTGCACAGTGTATTATCACTATCAATTCTCATGATTGAGGGCAAATGTTACATGCCTTTAAGGTTGCCTTTAGGGGATCTTTCTATCCTTTAATGGGACATCCAATAGCATACAGTATACTACAGAACTGACCACAGAAAATTCTTTGGGGGAATTCTAACATTTCTGTAGCATAACCAGCTGAACCTTTGCTAATACCACAATGAACTTATTACTCCATTGATGTTACATATTTGGAACAATATCTTAAATTGTCGCTTTGTATGGCTTGATAGAAAAAGTCTATAATCATACAGTTTAACAGAGTAATGGATATTATTGCATGATACAAGTGTGATATGCTCCAGACTTAATTTCATGGCACTGACTCTCCTCCACCAAGTAGTTATTTCTTCTTCAAGTGCCCTGAGAAATCTACTAAGAGCTATCTGAAAAGGCAAACTTCAGCAACACTGTAGGTGTGTCCCACTTCTCCAACAGACCAAAATTAAGTTGCCGTGGCAAACTGACCCAGTAATTTTTGTAGCACATTCTGATGGTCAACCTTCTCTTCCTCTTTAGTTTTTTATTTACTCCCTCTTCTCTTTTTTCTCTCCATTTTCGCCTTGATGTTAATATTCTCATCTGATCCCATTGGTTCATTTACCATCTTTTCAAAAATGACTCCAAATCCAGGCCTGCTCCTTCCTGAACTCCAGGCCACCATGGTCTGATGTCTCCATATTGAGCTCCCACCTAATTAATGTCCCCGCCTAAACCTCTCCCACCAAAAAACTTCCCTATTCCTGTTGAGAGCATCATTATTCCTCCAGTCATCCAGGTTCATAACCCCAATCATCTCTGACTTTTGCTTTTTGGACAGGGAAAGGCAGGGCAATTGGGGTTAAGTGACTTGCCCAAGGTCCCACAGCTGGTAAGTGTTACGTGTCTAAGGCTAGATTTGAACTCAAGTCCTCCTGACTCCAGGGCCAGTGCTCTATTCACTATGCCACCTAGCTGCCCCGACTTTCTTTTCTTTTCTCCTTCATATCTAATTAGTTGACAAGTCCTGTGGATTCCATCTCCAAAACATTTCTTCCAATACTCCCCTTATTTCCATTCCACCTTAGTTCAGATTGTAATCACTTCTTGGATAGACTATTATAATAGCTTCCTAACTGATCATCTTACTGTTAGAATCTCCCTTCTCCAATCTGACTTACACATAAATTGCCAATATTTTCCCAAGGCACAGGTCTGACCATTTTATTCCTTTGCTTAAAAAAATATCTATCATTCTCTAATGCTTCTAGGATCAAGTAAAAATTTATCAGCCTAACGTTTAAGGTTCCTCACAGTCTGGATGACCTATCTTTATTAATTTATTTCACATCACTTCTGTTTATGCTCTATTTGTGTGGAACTACCATTATAGTTCCTCCCTGAACTCAACTTATCATCTGCTGCCTATAATCATTTGCAGAAGCCATTTCCTACACTCTTTCCTTATCTCTTCCTTTCAGAATCATTATCTTCTTCAAGCCTCATCCCATGTGACACCTGCATGGAGCCTTCCCTGATAGGCCCAGTTCTAATTGCTCAGTTCCCCACAAATTACCTTATATTTCCTTATCTGTACGTATGTTTTATTCCTCAGGTGGAATGTAAGCTAGTTGAAGGCAAAACCTTTTCATTTTTGTCACTATATCTCAAGAATCTAGTATAGTACCTTGTATAATGTCTTGCATTTAGTAGGCACTTAAATATTAATTGAATTGAATTGATTTGGCACAAGTGGGGACCCTAGCCAATGTAATCCAATTCTCAGAGCATGTGAACCATTTAAAAGAGGCAAGGCTTGATTCTAAAAAGGTATAATGGCTTGTAATGGAATGACCCTGCTCTGCATTCAGAGCATATGTGGATATTCTAGCTATTTCCAGTTGGATCCTGAACCAGAACCGAGAAAGCATTCAAAAGACACTAACCAGACAAGGTATTTCCTTTTGCCTCTCTATGACCATGTTCAAGTGAGGAGGAAAGTAAGGTCTGGCTTCAACCCCTCCTCTGTTTCTTCCCCTTCTTCTCCCCACTTGGACTACCACCGGGTGACGCATGAGCTCATGGCCCTGTTGTTCCTTTTCTCTCTTTTGTGTCTATTCCTACCTCCTTGTAGGTGAAAGAGTATGATTAGGCTACAGTCTTGTGAATTTTAAAGGTCAGGAGATCTAACTGCCAGAGGTCTGAGAGCCAGAGTCCAAACTAGGGTTTGTGATCTTACAGTATATTCCTAAAGAACGACCAGGACCCGGGCCAGCTCAGCGGTATATTGACCCTATATCTTAGAAACGAGTCCTATAAAAGGGAGGGGCTCATCTAGTGGTGTGTTGGTAAATGTTTAACAACTGGTTGGAGGGAGGAGGAGGGGGGAGGAATGAAGGACATGCTTTTAAGTTTAATCTGTATTATTAACATTTTCTCTATCACTTTAAGTCCAGACAATCAACAAAACAATAAATTAAGCCTTAATTTGTAGTGTTTGCCAATTTACAAGGTGTAAATGTTCACACTGAAAATTTAACAATCCACCTGGCTCCCACACACCCCTTGGTTATCCTGAATTTGGGAGTGAATTCAGTGGGGCAAATGCTTTGTAGAAACTCTTTTAAGTTTGAACTCACTATCCTAGGGGATCATGGGTTGGTATAGCACAGAGTACCCTCAAATATTGGAGGGAAATGTTTATATATATGTTCTTATATCTTTTCAATAAATATTCTTTTGTAGAAGTTAATTGATATTAATCAATTAAATGATGCTGGGATACTAATCACTGGTGACTGATATTGGGGAGAACACAGAATTAGGGCTTAAGCCCACTGCATTAGACAAAGATATGTAATCTCTCAGGGTTACACTTAGAACCCTGAAATGAGGATGTGGCCTTTCTCTTGGGAACCCGACTTATGAGTATAAGTCAGGACAAGGATCCCCAGAGGTTTATTTGGGCTATACATAAGATAGCTTAAATAATTATTATATGGTCATAGATTTAGAGCCAGAAAGGATCTTATGGCCCATTTAGCTCACCCCTAATTTTACAGATAAGGAAACTGAAATGCAGAGGGTTTAAGTGATTTGCCTAATTGTGGTCATCCAGGGACTATGGAGCTGGGATTTGAAGCCCAGTTCTTTGGCTTCAAATTCAGTATACTTTCCATTGCATCATGCTCTGATGTGGAATCAGATCTCAAACATCTTCACTTAGCATTAATACCTACTACCCAAAACACAGTCTTTGATTGCTGGGAAAATAGCTAATAAGCAGTCATGGTATTTTCAAAGGTAGCCCTCTTTGAGCCCTAGTAGACATAGTAAATGTATTTACATTATTTTTAAACATTGTATGAGGATCTGATCTTTTAAATGATTTTTCATATACCAACACAGTTAACAAAGTCAAAAGCCTTGGCTAAAGTCACAAATACAGTATACAAATCATAGTGCCGTTCTTGGCACTTCTGTAGTTGCTGAGGGAGAAAAGCGTGTCTGCTGTTCCATGACTGGAATGAAAGCTTTACTGACTTTCAGGTCAAGTATCTCTGACTTTGATGTGTACAACTAGACTACTGAGTATGATACATGTTAATATCTTCCCAACGGTGGGCAAGAGAGATATGCTTCAGTGATCATCACACCATCCACAATCCCCTTCATGTTTTTACAGGTGTAGAGTCAAGGTCTTTGAAATCCTGGGGAACGTGGTTTGCTTTCCCCAATATGCAGTTAAGTAACAATAACTCATGTTTATATGGTATATGGTTGACCAAGTGCTGTAATTCATTATCTCATTTAATTCTTTTTATCATTTCAAAATTTACAAAGCACTATTCCTCACAACCATCCAGTGACATAGGTGTCACACCTATCAATATCCCCATTTTATAGATGAGGAAACTGAGGTTTAGAAAGGTTAAGTATATTCCCCAAGGTCCCTCCCAGAAAGTGCTACAACCAGGCCTCAAATATAAGTTTCCAGACTCCTAGACCAGTGCCATTTTCATTACCCCGATATTTCTGCACAATCTCAAAACAAATGATTAGTGCTGCTTCACTATGGTTTATTGATTATCATAATAGAATATCAGCTAATGAGATAATACGTGTTAAGCATTTTTCATTACAAAAAATGCCAGTTATTATTCTTATTGTCCTGTGTTAACTATATCTGTTAAGCTAATTGGCTCTTTCACTTACATATTGAGCCAAAGAATAGAATCAGCTATTTATTAGGCAAAGATACATACAGGAATAAAGAGCCATTTCTGTAGCAATCACACTTGGGGTGTAAGAACTCCAGATTTCTGAGATGTTCAGTGTCATGGATATTCAAGGAATTTTTAACCAGTTAGAAAATGCCTAATGTGACTTGGGTTCAGGACCCATGCACCTAAACTGGAACAACTCTAAGATGAATGCTGATGGAAATTTTTAGATAATAAGCAGCATGACTCATCACAAACATCAGTCAGTGTAGGTAACAACATGACTCAACACAAGCATCAGTCAATGTATATAATGAGGAATTAGATGGTCCATCTAGGTTCATCTAGGCATCTATCACTGCAGCATAGATAAACATCAGGGCATGGCCACTCATAGCTAGTGTCAAGTACTATTATACCTGAGTTGTATAAGCAAAGGGGATGCAAGATAAGGAAAATAAATAGTTCAAAGCTTACGAAATAAAGACCACTCTGTCAAAAGCATTTTCTAAAGGTCTCTAAGCTCTATGCTGACCAAGTTACATGGAGCAGCACAATGACTTTAGATATTTCTCAATGTCATCAATAGTAGAAGCTTTACCAAGTTACATTTTTTGATGACCTAAACAGTGTTTATAGAAATGTAGATCTTCAATTTGTCTTACGCTGTAGAATTATAGTAAGAAGTGATAATTAGGTGCCTGAGTATTAACAAAAAAAGAAAGGAAGAAAATGCTATGTCTGTCACTCCATGCTTGTTAAAATGATTAGTGCTGCAACATCTTTAGAAAATGGTGTTTTGAATCATTTCATGTTACTTCAGTCTAAAGTTTTTGGGGGTTTTTTTTCCCCCTAGGTACTTGTTCCTCTCACCTCTCACTTACAGTTCTTTCTGCCCACAAAACTTTGCTTGAACGCTTTACTTAGTTTGATTTGCATACCAGCTTCCTATATTATTAAAACTGAGTAAGAGCTTGCTATAGTCACTGAGAAAATACTATGGCAAAGAAGCCAGAGCAGATGAAATACGGGTGCAGAAAAAAAGCAGCTCCAGGAAATAGTTATGACAACTTCGCCAGCTTCCCTCTCACTCAGAATATGGCTGGAGGCAGCAGATGAAAGGAAGGAGATGCAGAAATTTCTGGCCAAGTAGTAGACTGGCCCGTTCTATTGTTGCAAAGCTATTTGTACTTACTGGCAGGAGGGTGAGCTAGTGAGCTTCTTCAACATAGAGCATTATCACTCAGACAGTCTTTTGTTCCTAGGTGGCTCCATAATTTGCAGCCAAGTATCACTGGGAGAACATTGGTATTAGAGATTCAGAGTTAGAGAATGAGAGGTATTGGAATTTTGCAATAAATAACTGTTAGAAATTATTAAAAGCACTGTGCAATTTCCCAAATATGACTTAACTTGATCTCTTCTTACTCAATTTCATCCTATCTCATTGGCTCATTGTCCATCTATATAGTACCTATTCAAGATATATCTATGTATCTAACTCAAACATCTTGCTCAATAATATGTTTGTCACAGACTGGTCAATATGTTTTTCATCCACTTTGTTTTTCAGTTTTGGTGGTTTGATAGATCTCTTTCCTGCCTTCTTTAACAAGGGACAGAGCCTCTCCTTCCACAATTAGAGCAAAAAGACTTAGAGTACAAATGTCCTATTTTAAAAATAGTATCCACTGAAACTCATTCACACAGAAACAGAATCAGTATGCCAAGAAATTTTAATGTTAACAATGTGCTTTCCCATTTTAATGGAGGAAGAATGAATTAAAAAACAGGACTACATTGGGCACCTGAACAGATGGAGGGGAGAAGGAAGATATCAAGGGGAGAAAATAAAGGAAAGGAAAACTGAGCATGGAGACTATACTTTTCAATAACTATCATTTTCGTCAGGATGTTTACATTTATTTGTCCATGAGCACAGTGGCAGTTTAACAGGAGCATCACTGTTAAGTTGTATGACATATGTCAACATTATTCTTGTTGATTTATGAAAATTCTTTGGAATTTGATTTGCATAGGGTTTGTTCATTAAGATATCTCCCAAATGGAAAAGAACACTGAATTGAGTGTTAGACCTGGCCTGGCTCTGTCCACCAAGTAAGGGTATTCTATTGAGAAAATGTGTTCTCCTTTCCAGGCCTTAGTTTTCCAGACCTCTATAAAATTAGAGTATTAAGACAGATGAAATCTAAGGTCCTTTTTGTTTCTCCAGTTTGGGACTTCTAAATCCCAAGTGAAACATAAAATTCAATTTAATTCAACATTTATTAATTGAGTACTATGTACAAGGTATCAGGTTGGGCCAAGGGATTACAAAGATTATTTTTTTGCTTTTTGGAGGGCAATTGGAGTTAAGTGACTTGCCCAAAATCCCATGGCTAGTTTTTGTGTCAAGTGTCTGAGGCCGAATTTGAACTCACATCCTCCTGACTCTATTCACCGACTGTGAATACCTAGCCACCTAGCCATCCCCAAGGGATTACAAAGATTAACAGGAAAGTTCCTGCTGTCAGAGAACCTTCTGCCATGTTTTGTTTTGTTTTGTTTTGGGGGGGAAGAGAAGATAGATATGGGAACAGGATATAATGTGCACAAATAACTAAACATAAAATATATACAAAAACAATCGCCCCAAAATTATTTTATTTTGCATGAATCTGTTTTGTTTTATTTTAGACTCAAATATCAGAACACAAATACAGAAAAGAAAAAAATCATAAACTTAATTATTAGAACTTAAATACAAAGAAAAGGAAATTAAAACATGTCATATACATAGCAAAACATGAGAGGATTCAAAATATGTAACAATAAATTTTTTTTCAAGAAAGCCTGTATGATAAATACTACACATTGTGATGAGAGCTGTCCATTTTTATTTATTTATTTTTGCTTTTGGGAGGGGAGAAGGCAGGGCAGTTGGGGTTAAGTGATTTGCCCAAGGTCACACAGCTAGTAAGTGTTAAGTGTCTGAGGCCCAATGTCCATTTTTTCTTTGCTTCCTTTTAAGTTTTCTTTTCTTCTCTAATGTGCACTTTTTAGTTTATTCATTTTTTTACCTTCCTTCCTCTACCCCCACCCCCAGGCTACAATTAAGTGCAGATATACTTCTATATAGATATATACATACACATATACATACATAGACATATACTTTCCCTAATAAATTCTACTCCTGATCTTTGTGTAAATATTTATGCATATCTCTTGTTTTCTATCCCTCCTGACTTCTCTATTTACTTCTACCCACTACCTTGCCCTCCTGTTACTTAGCCTACCCACCTCCAAGATTCCCTTCCCTATCTTCCTATTCCCATAAATCTAAACACCCTTCTTTAGCCCCCATAACCTATTCCTTCACCCTTCCCTTTATAGGTCCTTCCCTTGTTCTCTACCTCTCCCTATCCCCTTACCATTTTATTTCTTCTGAATTTAGAAGACTTTCATACTCTTCTAAATATATATATTTTTCCCTCTTAAACCCATTCCTGATGAAAGCAGGTTACCAGAACTACCAGTCTTCCTCCTCCATCTAATTCCTTTGAGTTGATTCTTCCTCTTGTACATTATTTGTATAAAGTAATTATCTTTTTAGCTGTTCCTAAATGGTTTTACTTTTTAAAGTCATATCATACTCAGGTCTACTGCAATCTTTCTTATGAATTACCCAATTACTAATGACAATCTTAGACATATATTTTATATTTTACATGTATAAAAAGTAAAGGGCCTGTCCTTATTGAATCCCTTGTAATCAGACTTCTGTTCTTGACTCTTGTATGTCAAATCTTCTATTAAGTTCAGAATTTTTTTTAAACAAAATTTTGAAAGTCTGACAGTTAATCAAATGTCCATTTTTTTATCCTGGATTATACTTAACTTTGCTGGTTATGATATTTTTGACTGGAGCCCCAGTTCTTTTGTTCTTTGATATATAGTGTTCTAAGACCTTTGGTTCTTGAGTGTTTCTGCTGCTAGATCTTATGTGATTCTAATTGTGGCACAATCATATTTAAATTTTTTTCTTGTTGCTTTTAATATTTTGTCCTTGAGCTGGGGGTTTCAGAATTTGAGTATAATATTCTTATGAGTTTTCCTCATAGGATCTCTTTCAAGTGGAGATTGGTGGATTTTTTTCTATCTCTACTTTCTCCCCTTGTTGCAGTGCTTGAGAACAATATTTCTTTTATTATTGCATCAAGATTCTCTTTTTCTATCATAGCTTTCAGGTATAATTATTATTTTTATGTGTTCTTTTCTTGATCTGTTCTCCAGATCAGTTGTTTTTCTTATAAGATATTTCACTTTCTATTTTTTTTCATTTTTCGTGTTTTGTTTAATTGTTTCTTGACCTCTTATAATTTTGCTGGCTTCACCTTGCCCAATTCTAATATTCAAAGTATCATTTACTTCCTTAAGATTCTGGATCTCCTTTTCTAATTGGTTGACTTTCTTTTGATAATCTTGTTCTTGGATTATTCTTTTTTTGTTTAGTTTTTCCTTCATCTCTCTCATTTGATTTTTAAAGTCTTTTAAAAGTTCTTCTATGAATTCTTTTTGGGCAGGTGACCATTTGACAATTATTCTTTGGGGTAGAAAAGGGTTTCTTTGCTTCTAATATCCTCCTCTGAAGATGAACCCCAGTCTTCTCTATTCCCATAATAACTTTCTACAATTGAATTCTTTCTTCTTTGCCTGTGCATTTTTTTGGTAGTAATAGCTTAATTTTTGCAATCACCTCTAGTCCTAGGGTATGGGAGAATAGTGCCTCTTGCCCCAGATTTTCAGTTCTCCCCCTCTAGCCTGGAACCAAAGGCAAACCTCTAGCCTCCTGTAAGTGCCCCACTGCTTCTGCAGTCATTGAACATGAGCTAGTTTCTTCTCTTCCCCTCTCTCCATACTCCCCTCCACTTCCCCATTCCCCACAGCACTACTGGGTCTGGCAGTCCTTATCAGCAGAGATTCCCTGGATCTTCCCCAGCTCAAAGGCCCAACTCCACTGCTTTCCTGGGTATAGAAGTTCCTTTGAATGGGGCCCAGGAAGTCTCCCATACCAAACTAGCCCCCAGGGCTTGCTGCTTGTTGTTCAAGTAGACCGTAGCCTGGAGGTGTTTACTCTTCACAGGGACCAAACCTAGTCTGAGGATTTTTCTTCTGATCTTCTGTCATTGTCCCAGGAAGACTGCAGTTGTGCCCATTCTTACTTATTTTTACCCACACTTTGTTTGCCCTAAGGTGCTATTTTATTTCTCTTGGGGGGGTGGGAAATCTTGAGAGCTTGGAATTGTCTGACCTACTCTGCCACCTCCCCAGAGTCCTCTACCCCCAAAATTCTTAAGTGCCTTTCATGTCATAGTTGCTTAATAAATGTTTGTTATTGAAGAAGAAGAGAGCATTACTACTGGAAGGATCAATAAAGGCCTTGCACAGGAAGTGGCAACTGAGCTGTGTTTTGAAAAAAGCTTCAGGATTCTAAGAAGTAGAACTAAAGGAGCAATACATTCCAGATTTGTACAACCTGTGTAAAGACATGAAGGTAAGAAATAGATGTTCCAATGTAAGGAAAGTAGCAGGTAAGTAAAAATTCAGATGGGCAAAAAAATCATTGTAAACAAGCATCTGAAGCTATTGTATTGTCTTTAGTATTTGTCTCTACTGCTAAATATAGGTGGGCCTTAGCATTTATTCTTAGATATCTATACTGACCATCAAAGAGCCAACTCTCATCAGTAGCTATGACCCCTAGAGTCTGCCAGCTCTAGACCCATGACCAAATCTCTCATCCCACACAAAGATTAGTCGGTGTTCACCAACAGGTTCATCTTTCATAAAAGTTTATTTTCTGCTTTTTATTTTTAATAGCACGAGTTTCCCAATATTGTGTGTCTTCTCCCTTCCTCCCCCATCAGACTTTCTTGTCCAAAAATAAAATCACTTAAATAAAAACAGTTGACAAATCGTATTCATTTGGCAATGTACACATTTGGTACTCATAGTTCCTCATGTCTCTATATAAATAGAATCCGTCCTCTGAAACCAATATTGGTCATTGCCTGCAATTAACCTTTAGCTCTTTCTTTTTTTAATTTAAGTTTTTTTTCATTTACAATGTTCTATTCATTGTATATGCTCTTGTCTTGGTTCTTTCTTTAATCTCAAGCAGTTTATATTAGACTGTCCAAGTTCCTGTGTATTCCTCATATTTGTCCCTTACTTATGGTACAGTAGTAATTTATTTGCTAATATTTATTATTATAGTGCAAATTAATGTTGTTATATTATCAACAAGCATTATCTATCATTTTAAGATTTGCAAAGCACTTTGCATTTGTTATCTCATTTGGTACTCATAACAACCTTGTGAGGCAGGTGCTTTTATTATCTCCATCTTAAAGATGGGTAAACTAAGGCTTAGAGAAGTTGAAATGTGACTTGCCCAAGGTCACATCTAGCAAGTGACTGAGGCAAGATTTGAACTCAGATATTTCTGATTCCAATTCAACGCTCTATTAATTTCAACACCTAGTTAAAAGCAATAGTCCATTACATTTTATTGCTACAATTTGTTTATCTACTTTGTCTCCATTTTTTCACTACTATAAGACAGTGCTGCCATGGTTATTATATCATATCATATCATATTATATCATATCATATCATATTAATTATATTTATTATATTATACATGAGGACTTTCTGTTGTTGACCAACTTGAGGGTACCTGCCCAATAAATGGATCACTAGGACAAAGGATATAAAAAGGGTAGTTACTTCTCTTGCATAATTCCAAGGTATTTTCTGCAATGGTTGGCTCTATTTACAGTGAATTATGCATCTTCCTATAACTTCTTCTACATCACATCTGTCCTTTGTCATCTGCCTCTATAACCTTGGGGAAGTCATTTAAGCTCTCTGTTTCAGTTTCCTCAGCTCTTAAGTCATGGGACTGGATTCAATGACCTCCACAGTCTCTTACAGCTCTAACTCTGTAATCCTATGAAATTTTCCAAATGGATGGTTTTGTGGCAAAACCTCAAAGTTGTTTTAATTTGAATTTTTCTTCTTAATGATTTGGAGCATTTTTACATATTATTGTTAACAGTTTGCAATTCTTCTTGTGAAAACTATATATTCATATCATTTTACCTGTTAAAATATTGGAGAATTGCATTTGCAATTGCAATTGTCATATATCTGCATCAATTCTCTAAGTTTCTTTGATAGGCCTTTACTAAAGATATTTGACACAAATACGTTTTCCTCTAATCAATAGTTTCTCTTCTATTTACATTGATTTTGTTCATGCAACAACTTTAAAAATTTTATATTATTGAAATTGTCTGTTTTTTCTTTTGCAACTTCTAGCACTTGATTGTGAATTCTCCCATTACTCAAAGGTGCTTTCACTGCTTGATTTTAAAATTACATGACCTTTTACATTTAAATCTCTTAGCCATTTGAAAATTTTATGATATGTGATGTATGATGTCTGTCTAAC
Source organism: Pseudocheirus occidentalis (assembly GCA_028646575.1). Taxonomy (NCBI): domain Eukaryota; kingdom Metazoa; phylum Chordata; class Mammalia; order Diprotodontia; family Pseudocheiridae; genus Pseudocheirus; species Pseudocheirus occidentalis. The sequence continues at coordinate 79,864,350 of CM053593.1, read as the reverse complement.
CCCATTTTCTACCAAATTATTAACATTTTTCCCCAGGAGTACAGAATGATAGAGATATGGAATCTGAGAGTCAAAAAGAGACCTCAATATCCATCTAGTACAGGAATGGGGAACTGTGGCTTTCTAGATCCCTAGTCCAAGCTTTATAGAACATTACAGCCAGTCAGTCAATTAATATATATCTAGCTCGCCTGTTACCTACAGTGCTTAGAATCTAAATTTAAAACTCCTGCTTAATATGCTCTCCTATTGAGTCTAATAATGAAAGGATTTGTTCTCTAAAATTTGGATTCAGTCAAAAGAATGCACTTAAGGATCTTGATAGCCTCATATTGCTTCAAGGCCGCAGATACCCCACCCCTGATTCTAGTCCTACCCATATATGAAAGGAATCTTAATATTTCATACATTCTTTTAAAAATTGATTTATTTATTTATTTTTAGTTTACAAGATTCAGTTCCACAATCCCTTGAGTTTCAAATTTTCTCCCCTCCTTTCTCCCCCCTCCCCAAGGCGGCATGCAATCAAGTATAGGATCTGCGAATACTTTCACATTGGACATTAGTCTGCTTGTATTTCATACATTCTTGTTGGGAGTTTTCTCTCTTCTTTTTTCTGGAACATAGAAGATAAGGCTCATTTGACCTAGATAAATGCCCCAGGGTACTAGCCTGGAAGGAAAAATATATCCACTGACAGCAGAGAAATAGGGACTTGGCCATAAAAAGTTCAGGGTTGGAGTTTGTTAGTAAAATGGATCATAAAGAAACTTGGTCATTCACAGATCTATCTGTGCAAATTTTTCCCCCAGCAAAGCTGAAAAGTAGGTAGATCAGATGACAAATATAGAGAAGCTTCTTATGTTGGATTTTATAGCTGCGAAGACATGATATATGATATATAATACATACATACATATATACATGCATGCATACATACATACATACATATAGTGTATGGAAGGGACAACTCCTCTGTAGAACAGTTGCCACTATGTGGGGTATGTTGGCCATAATTCACAGAATTTATAACTGAATACATAAACATGTTTGGACTTTTCTGCTGCTGAACAGCAGATAAGACAGCTTTGACTTAGAGTGGTCAAGAAAATTTATGGAAGAGGTGCTATTTCATTTAGACTTTAAAGCATAGATAGGAACTCGATTGGCAGAAAGGTGAGCTTTGCAAGAAGGTTTAATGGCTTGGAAGATGGATTGCTCATGACATTTTTAAGGGATGATAAGTAAAACAGTCTGGCTAGAATGGAAGGTTCAAATTAGGGGGAAAGGGGAAGGGAAAGGAATAAGCACTTATATAATGCCTACTATGTGCCAAGCACTGTGCTAAGCACTTTTTATAAATACTGTCTCAATGGACCCTCACAGCAACCTTGCAAGGTAGGTGCTTTTATTATCCCCATTTTACAACTGAGGAGACTGAAGCAACTAGATGTTAAGTGACTTAATCAGTGTCACACAGCTAGTAAGTATCTGAGATAAAATTTGAACTCAGAGCCTCCTGACTCCAGGCCCAGAGCTCTATCCATGTATCACCAAGTACCTCTTAAGGAGTAGTGTCAGATAACTTCGAAAAACAATATTAGGGTTCAGATTGTACAGGTCCTTGAATGTCAACTGAAGAGTTTTAATGTTACCCTGCAGATAAGGGTGAACTACTAAAGCTTCTTTTGTAGTATGGGAATTATGTGTTGAATTTAAGAGTGAGAGACCTTGGGCATATAGGATCTCTGAGGATGTCTGAAATAGAGATAGTCACCAAGAATTATGGCAGAGAATGAAAGCAGAAAGGAAGACTGTGAGTTTTCTTTCATTAATCTCTCTTGTGGCAAGGAGACACATCTGTGGATACTCAGGATGGTCTTACTAACCTTAGAGTAAGAAGTCCTGATTCCCCACTCTAATCAAATTTTCCCCTTCTTTTCACCAGATGCCTAAAATGCTATCAGACCTTCTTTCCGTTGCTTCACGCTTTCATCATTGTTAAAGCACAGTCCTGGAAATTTAAAAAAAATACATATATAT
>CM053593.1:79812651-79861807 GCA_028646575.1 Pseudocheirus occidentalis | reverse complement strand
GTGGGAGGGACCTTACAGTGGGATCAATGTTCTGGGCTGGGGGGTAGGGGCAAAAAGGGGAGAAAATCTGTAACTCAAAACCTTGTGGAAATGAATGATGTAACCAAGAAAATAAATTAAAATTTAAAAAAAAAAAGAAAGTTTCATCCCAAACATATAACCAAGACCTTGAATGTTCTGAGTGGTATGCCTATGCTTCCACAATATTTGACAAAAATTGCTGGGAATACTGGAAAACAGTATGGCAGAAACTGGATATAGACCAGTATCTTACACCGTATACCAAAATAAAGTCAAAATGGGTTCATGATTTAGATATAAAGGCTGATCCTATAACCAATCTGGGAGGGCAAGGAATAGTTTACTTGTTCAGATTTATGGAGAAGGGAAGAATTGATGACCAGTCAAGAGACAGAGAGCATTACAAAATGTAAATCTGATCATTCTGATTACATTAAATTAAAAAGTTTTTGTACAAACAAAGTCAATGCAACCAAGATTAGAAAGGAAACAGACAATTGGGAAAGAATTTTTATAATCAGTTTCCCTGATAAAGGTATCATTTCTAAAATATACAGAGAAATGAGTCAAATTTTTAAGGATAGAAATCATTCCCCAAATGATAAATGATTAAACAGGTAGCTTTCAAAGGAGGAAATTAAAGATATGAAAAAATGCTCTAAATCACTATTGATTAGAGAAATGCAAATCAAAACAACTCCATGACAAAACGGGAAAATGATAAATGCTGGAGAAGATGTGGGAAAAATGGAACACTAATGCATTGTTGGTGAAGGTGTGAACTGATTCAACCATTCTGGAGAGCAATTTGGAACTATGCCCAAAGAGCTACAAAAATGTGCATACCCTTTGACCCAGAAATACCACTTGTAGGGCTGTATCCCAGAGTTCATATAAATGGGAAAAGAACCCATATGTACAAAAATATTCATAGCAGCTCTTTTTGTGGTGGCAAAGAATTGGAAATCAGGGGGCTGCCCATCAATTGGGGAATGGCTAAATTAATTGTGGTATATGAATGTAACAGAATACAACTGTGCTATAAGAAATGAGGAGCAGACAGACTTTATAATAACCTGGAAAGACTTATATGAACTGATGCTTAGAGAGGGGAGCAGAACCATAAGAACACTGTACACAATTATAGACATATTGAATCTGTAATAACTACCTTTTGATAGACTTGGTTCTTCTCAGCAATACAGATTATAAGACAATTCCAAAAGACTTATGATGGAAAAGGCTATCCACATCCAAAGACAGAAATACAGAGTATGAATGCAGACTGAAGCAAAAGATTTGGTCTCTCTCTCTCTCGTTCTCTCTCTCTCTCTGGCTGTTCATTTGTTGGGTTGTTTGTTTGGTTTTGTTTTGTTTTGTTTCTTCTTTCTTGTGGTTCACTCCATTGGCTATTATTTCTCTTTGCAACTTGACTGTTGTGAAAATTTGCTTAATATGAAGGTATATGTAGAACCTGTATTGTATTACATGCCATCTTGGGAAGAAAGGGGGAGAAGTGAGAGGGGAAGAAAATCTGGAACTCAAAAATTTGAGGAACTGAGTGCTATAAACTAAAAATAAATAAATTTGAAAGTGAAAAAAAGCGAACAAAAACCTCATAAAAATTTAAAGCCATTTGAAGAAAAGTGCCATACTACCATCATTAGTGCCTATGCTTTCACCATGACAAACCCTGATGAAGTCAAAGAAAAATGCTGTGAAGATCTGGAGAGACCCCCACCATCAATGTGCCAAAAGAGGTCAAGCTTACAATTGTGGATGATTTTAATGCAGGAGTAAGGACATACCACCAGATATGGCAGGGAGTTCTTGGGAGAAATGGAGCTGGAAACAGCACTGGTCACTTATTACTAAAGCCTTTTATTTCTCATGACATTCTCATCACCAACACTGTCTTCTGTTTACCTAAATGCAATAAAACTTCAGGGATGTACCCTCAAAACAAACATTGGCATTTAATGTACTATGTTACTGTAAGGAGAAGAGACAGGATGTAAGAGTGAGGAAGATGATGTGTGGCAAGTAGGGCTTGAATAATCATAGCTATATATTCACATTCAACAAAAGCAGTGGCCTCAAGGCAAGATGACTAACAGAAGAATTAGAAGATTAGAGCACTTCTCTGAGTGTAATGGTTTATTGCTAACTTGGAGGAAAAGTTGAGGTAATATATGGTTGGCAACAGTGGAACAGAAAAGTAGTGGACAGCTTTTAGAGATATGGTATATAGCACTGCACCTACTCATCTAGGTCTGAACAGTCACAAACATCAAGACTAGTGAGACAAAAAAAAAATGTGGAAACTCAGAAGCTGCTAAATGAAAAACAGGAACTCCATAGGGTTTACCAGTGAGATAATACATCTGTCTGTCTCCACCAAAAGTAAAGTACAAGCCAAGCTCAGAGAGATGTAGGATTCTAGGTTTAGTAAGAAGGCACATGAAATTAAGTTTTAGGCAGATAGTAACAATCCAAAGTGCTTTATGATGCCCTGAAGGCTATTTATGGACCAAAGACATAAAGTGAATCTCAAATACTCACTGTTGACAGTCAGGCTGATTAGTGCTAAGAAGATGATCCTTAAGAGATAGGCTGAACACTTCCATAGTGTTCTCAACAGATAATCCCCAATGTTGAAGCCACTGTTTACCCAAAGTTGAAGTTAATCCCTCTTTAGCCAAATTTCCAACTGAAGAAAAGGTTCTGAATTCCATTAAGTTCTTCTCCTGTAGTAAAGCAGTTGGTGCCTATTCTATTCCAGCTGAGATTTACAAGGTGTGTGTGTGGGGGGGGGGTCATACAAAATCTGACTGAAATTTTCTAGGTTATATGCAGGAGGAGATTATCCCCCAGGAGTTCAAGGAAATCTCCAATGTCCATTTCTATAAAAGTAAAAGAAATAGATTGTCCGGTGACAATCACAAGGTTAGGGGTAGTGCATGGGCATAGGGATTTAACTCTTAGTCATTGGTGGCAAGATTTTTGCCAGGGTGTTCTTTAATAATTCTTCACCTGGAAAAATGGTCATCTACTGAGAGGCAGTGTGGCTTCAGAAAGGGTCAAGGAGTGGTCAATATGTTGTTTGCTACCCAACAACTCCATGAGAAATGCCAGGAGCAGAATAGAGAGGTCTGTACACAACATTTGTTGATCTGGCCTTTGATAATGTTAGCCATGAGGGATTACAGAAAATTATGTCAAAATTTGGTTGCCCAGAGAAGTTCATCAGTACTGTATATCAATTTCGTGATATACAATATCATAATTGATATCACAATATCATAATATCATACAATAATTCGCCCAGGTTCTGGATAATGGATGATACTCTCAAGCTTTCCCAGTCAACAGTGGAGAGAAATAAGATTGTGTGCTTGCTCTCATGCTTTTTAGCATGCTGTTTTCAGATTTGTCAGATACCTTCAATAAGGATAAACATGGCATCAGGGTCAGCTGCTAAACTGATGGCAAATTATTTAACTTGAAAAGGATACAAGCCAAGACTAAGGGGAGGAAGAATTTGGGCATAATTTTTTGTTGACAGATGACTGAGCACTCAATGCAGCCTCTGAAGGAGAGATGTAACAAAGTATGGATCGATTTTCTGCTGCTTGTGTTCATTTTGGCCTAACAATTAACACCAAGAAAACACAGCTGCTCTAACAGCCAGCACCACACCATCCATACGTAGAACCATCGTTTATAGCAAATATATACTGTAGATAAATTCACTTACCTTAGCAGTATACTTTCCAGGAATATACACATTGATAATGAGGTTGACTGCACAATTGTCAGAGCTAGCTCAGTGTTTGGGAGACTCCAAACGAAAGTGTGGGAGGGGCGGCTAGGTGGCGCAGTGAATAGAGCACTGGCCCTGGAGTCAGGAGTACCTGAGTTCAAATCCGGCCTCAGACACTTAACACAAAAAAACTAGCCGTGTGACCTTGGGCAAGTCACTTAACCCCAACTGCCCTCCAAAACAGCAAAAAACAAAAACAAAGGAAAGTGTGGGAGAGAAGAAGACTGACTACAAAATTGAAGGTCTACAGAGCTTTTGTGCTCATCTTATTATTGTATGCTTGTGAAAACTGGACAGTATACCAGAGCCATGCCAGGAAACTGAATCACTTCCATCTGAATTGTCTTCGGAAGATTCTGAAATCATCTAGAAGGACAAAGTACCAGATACTGAGGTCCTTTCTTGAACTAAACTGCCAAGCATTCAAACTCTAGTGCAGGGAGGGCAACTTGAATTGACTGGACACATTGTTTGAAAGCCAAATGTACATTTGCCTAAAAGACTATTTTACAGACAACTCACACAGGGAAAGTGCTCACATGGTGGTCAGAAGAAGCAATATAAAGATATTCTCAAGGTCTCTCTGAAGAACTTTGGAACTGTGTGACATGAGAGACACTGCCACAGGACCACCCAGCATGACGCCCCCATCAAAGAAGGTACTGTGCTCTATGAGCAAAAAAACAGCATTGAAGTAGCTCAAAAGATATGTGAGGTGTGCAAATTTAGAAAATCCACACCTATATGTTCACACAGACTATTTGTGCATGATCTGTGGTAGAGCATTCCAAGCTTGTATTGGTTTGATCATCCACATCTGGGCACAATGTAATTTGACTCTAATGTAGTAATGTCATTTTGGTCCTCTTTGAGAACAAAGGACAACAACCAACCATATAGTTTGTTTGTACATAGTTGTTAGCATGTTGTATCTGCCATTAAACTGTGAGCAACTTGAAAGCAGTAACTGCATTTTGCCTTTCTTTGTATCCCCAGTGCTTAGCAAAGTGTCTAACACTGAGCAGGCACCACATAAATGCTTATTGACTGAGTTCCTCTGCCATACTATCCTGACCCAATATATAAGGTTCTTTAAATGCACTGAGGTTTGCCTTACACTGGGGGTAAATACATTGTCCTCGGCAGAGCACAACAATTATGAGTTAGTAAACATGAAGTTTTTCATTGCAGTAATTATTGACATACAAAGTTTGCAGAGAGTATTTGGAGAGGGAACATAGGGTGGTAGATTGATAGCTGCCTTTTAAAGACCTAGGTAAAAATCTTTCTTTAGACTCTGACCTAGGGCAAGTTAATGGACTTCTTAGTGCCCCCAGGTACAACAACAGAGCAACTAGTGGTAGTGGTGGTAGTGGAAGAGAAGGAAGAGGAGAAGAGTTGAGAAAAGAAGGTAAATATTTCACAACCAGTTTCCTTTTAAATCTGCACTTAAAAATAAAAAAAGCTAGAAAATTACAAAACTGAGGGGGAGGGGGAATATCTCATCTGGCAATAAAAAAAAAAGTGTTAGTTATCCCTAGAAAATATCCAAGCTTAACAGGGTTTAAACACAGCTCCAAAATAATTTAAAAAAAAAAAGTGCCACAGTGATAACTGTACATCAGAGAAGTAAATTAAAATTATCCACATTTACCTGCTTGAAAAGCTGAAGGTTCACTGCAGTTTCCAAAAATTGCTTCATTAAGGTGGAACGATGCTTTACAAAACTACCCTCACAAAAAGTGATGGGCTCTCCCTAAATTTAAATAGAGATTTATAAAGGCATTAATAAATAATCATGACAATATCATCTATTTACAGGGAACTCAATGTATATAAGTATCTCTATGTATAGCCCCCCCCCCCACACACACACACGTATACGTATATACACACATGCATATAAACTCAGGCACTTTGGAATATACAGGCCTCCCTTTGTGGAGCTTAAAGGACAATGAGAGTGACATGTTGTTCAGATCTTATAACAGAAAAGACTGTTACTTAAGAAATATGGTTCTTCCAAACAGTCTCTGCTAAGTATGATATACTTTTAATTAAATATAGACAAGTTAGCATACCTGATAAGTAGATAGTGATGCTTAATTGCTGTTTCCCTTACAACAAAAGTGAGCCAGGCTTAAGTAATAGCAATCTTCAATACTCCCAAATCATAGAATTAATAAATGCTTAACAGGCGTAACTGGTTAGATTTTAAATATGTATATCATGGCCAATATGGATATATGTTTTGCGTGATTTTACAAGTGAAATTGCTGTCATTTTTCTTGCCTTCTGAGTGTATAGGGGAGGAGTAGGAGGGAGGATGGGAATTTTGAATTAAATTTTAAAAGAAAAGAATGTTAAAAATAATAATAATAAAATATGCATATTAGCAAATACACAACAAATATCAATCTTGTTACTATATTTACATTTTTAACTATAACATTCCGATTACTTGGTATTCTAATAATTTGCATAATGTGTTTATGATAAACTTAATTCATGAATTTGCTCAATTCAAAGTCTCACCTTTCCTTGATGATTACAAATGAAATTTTAAGCAGATAATATTTGTTTCCTATATCTACCTTCACATTTTACTCCATTAGTCTACTAATTATTCCTCTTTTTTTTTTTGCATTTGCTACACAATAGAACTAGTAGTCCAACAAATCAGCATCACTTCAGTGGCAAATATAAACTATGTAAATTTTATCTGGGTCTATCACTGCTTACCATTCATGTATTTCAAAACTCATCACACAATTCTGATCCCTCACTATCTGTAGACTTCTTCCCTAAGTAGGCCCTTGAAATTCCAACACTTATAAAGAGAGGTAGTGGATTTAAAGGAATACTGCTGAAAAGTAAAACAATGATTAATGCATTGTACTGACAATCTACATTTCAATGTAAATAGGAAAAAGTAAATCTATTAAATCAGTTATGTTTAGAAAAAATTTAAAAGTACTATTGTACTTAAAGTTAACTTTAAAAAGACTAAATTCAAACTCCTTAGGTCAGGAGGTTGTTTGAAAGGAGAATAAGTTTGATACAAAGTAAGAGAGGTATAAAGAAGTAGTGGAAGATCAGACTGATTGGTGCCAGGACATAGTGGCCTTCATTATTATTTGGTACTTATAAAAATGCTATAGAGTAATACTGGGTCCTGACTCTCACTATCTTATCCTTCTATACTTGCTTTATTAATTCACTATCCCACTCTGTACATCAGTTCTTCTAAATCATTTCATCCTTTCTCAAACCTCTCCCTTCCTTTACCCTGTAAGATGAGAATCTTCCCTCATATTTTACCAAAAAAAAAAATTGAGACCACCGTCAGTGACTTCCCTCTTCTCCCCTCTTCTTCATCTCCTGTTGTTCAGATTGCTTCTGCCACTATTTCCTCCTTCACTCCTGTCTCATGTGATAATTGTGAAATCCTTACTCTCACTTATTTGCAATCTCTCCTTCTCTACTGACTTATTCCTTAATGCCTACAAACCATGTCTTCCTCATCCTCAAAAAACTCACTTGATTCTTCCATCCCCACTATCATCCAATACCTCTTCTACCCTTTGTAGCTAAACTCCCTGAAAAGGCCATCTACAATAAACCATGCCTGTACTTTCTTCTCTTTCACTCACTTCATTCTCTTCTGGTTACTACTATTTCACTTAGTTGATTCCCATGGATTTAATTCCCGTCTTTATCCTGATGATTCTCAAATCTACCTATCCTGTCCCAATGTCTTGTCAGTAGTTCTCAACCTTCCTAATGCTGTGACCCTTTCATACTCGCATGTGGGTATATCTACATGTGGGTGGACCTGCCTGGAGACAGATAGAGGAGCGGTGTCTCGGTTCCTAAGACCATCAGAAATATGTGTTTTCTGATGGTCTCAGGTGACTCCTGTGAAGGATCATTCAATGCCCAAAGGGGTTGTGACCCACAGTTTGAGAACCACTGCTCTATGTTGACCTACAATCTTATATTCCCCAAATACCTTTCAGATATCTAAATATGAATGTACAATAGATATCTTAAATTAAACATGCCCCCAAACACATTATCTTTTCCCCCAAAGCACCACCCTTCCTACTTTCTCTATTACTACAGAGGGCAACACCATTCTCTCAGTCCCTCAGGCTCACAACCTAGGGCATCACCTTCTACTCCTCATTCTCTCATCCCAATCCATTATTAAGATTTGTCAGTTTCACCTTTGCAACATCTTTCATATACATCCTCTTCTCTCCCATGACACTGACAACACTTTGCTGGTCCTCATCACCTCATGCCTGGGTTACTGAAATAGCTTGGGGCTCAGTATTGCTACCTCAAGTTTATCCCCATCCTCCATTTAACCACTAAAGTGATTTTCTTAAAGAATAGGCCCAATATGTCACCCCTCACCCCAATCCCCACCTTGATTCAGTAAACACCATGACACTCTATCCCCTCCAAGATCAAATACAAAATCCTTTACTTGGACTTTAAAGCCCAACTTAAGTTGGACCCTGTCCTACTTTTTCAGTCTTATCCCATTCAACTTTGCCACATACTCTTCTATCTAGTGACACTGGCTCAGTACCTTAGTTCCATGAAGTAGACACACTCCATTTCTTGGCTCCAAACACTTTCTATAGCTGTTCCCTATGCCTGAACTGTTCTCTCTTCTCATTTCCACGTATTAATTTACCTGATTTCCATTAAGTTCCAACTAAAATTCCATTTCCTATAGGAAACCTCTACCAACTCCTCTTAATTCTAGTGCCTTGCCTCTTTTAATTCTTTCCTATATATCTTGTATGTAATTTATACATAATTGTTTGCTTTCTGTCTCCCCATTAGATTGTGAGCTCCTTGAGGGCTGGGATTGTCTTTTGCCTCTTTTTGCACCCCAGCATTTAAGACATTTAGCACATAACAGACACTTAAAGCTTACTGATTGACCCCTTAGGAGTCTTTTGCAATTGATTTGCTGAGATAATTCACATTAGGTTGTAATCCTAATTTCTCCACCATGTCCCAGAAAATGACCTCAGCACAGGAATTCACACCTCCCAGGTATCCTGAGTCCCTTTGGTCCCTCCTTCTAATTGGATGGCTGCTCTTGGAATCTCTCTGTAAAGAGGATGTCCAGGTCAGTTATTTCGTCATTTCTCACCAGGTTGCAATCTGTACTCCTTGTTTCTTGTATTGGATACCTTTGACCATGCCCCCCCAACTCCACTTTTCACTTTACTTTTGCGCGTTGTCTTTCCTCATTAGAATCTATATTCCTTGAGGGTAAGTACTGTTGGGTTTTTTGGTTCATATTTGTGTTCCCAACTCTTAGCACAGTATATGACACATAGTATGTTCTTAACTGATGATTGTGGACAGAACAACTCAATAAGGGCCTGAACACAAGGAAAGGATTTATATAAAATGTTCTGGAGGTACATCTGACATAGCAACAATAGGAGTTAAAGTGAATTCAAAAGGTCTTTTGGCATGGCTGATAAAAAGAAAGGCTACAGAAAGGGTAATGAAGAAATTAGTTTGGAGACAATGATGATGACCTTATTTTCATTGCTGAATTTAGGATGATGTTGGGATAGCTGGGTAGAGAAGTCTACCATTCTGGTAGAAATTGCAGAAGTGGAGCTTGGGATAAAAGCCAGGACTAGAGAAAATTATAATAGACATTCTAATAGCATTTTAAATTTGTAAATGTAATGGCAATGGAGTTTAAAGATCCCCTTGTATTGGCTTGGTTTTGGAGCTGAGTGTTAAAACCCAGAGCTTGTGAAATCCCACTTGTGGGATGGATTTGTTGATGTGAAGAGAGAGGGTTGAACTGGGAGGAGTTTGTGTGGCGGATTTAGAGATAGGCCCAAGCAAAGAAGGCCAGAAGAACTTTTGGGTAACAGTATCTCGGAGGCACAGAGAGAAGAGAATTGCTGGGAGCCAGAGTTGCTGAGAGAGACTGCTGAGGGCCAGCTGTAGCTGCCCAGGAATTTTGAGAGCTGACACCTGGAGCTGCTGAGAACTGAGGAGGCATGATATGCATGGTATGCTGAGGAGGCATGTGGTACTGGTATTTTTTTCTGTATGTTTTGATGTTTTGCCAGATTTGTCTGCTGGTAAAGGACAGTGCTGTTGTTGCAGAGGTCCTGGAATCTTGCTGCTGGTTCAGAACCCTTGAAGAAGGATTTTCTTCTTGTACGTTTGCAGAAATCCTGGAAGAGGGTCATGTAGATATTTTCAGAGGTCCTGAGACTGTATCTTGTGGCTTTGTTTCTCCAGGAACAGATACTGCTGAGAACTCGCCTCAGGTCAAGAGGAAGAAAAGACCTCTCCTTGGGTGATGAAACTGTGATGATATCTTAACCTTGTTGTGACTTAGGGGGAGATGGCCTTTGTGCTCTCCACTGCCCCTTTTGAGAAGATAATTGATGTTAACTGATGATAATTGTAATTCAGTTGTGATCCAGGGGTGGGAAATTTTTTACTTTTTGTGCTCTATGACAGACCAAATGAATGTACTTTGTGCATGATTAGAAACTAATCTCCATTTTGTGGCTGACTAAATGAATGTACTAGCCAGGAGTGGGGGTACTTTGACTCTGTAATTTGTAATTGAATTGAGAACTTGCTAAATGACTGAGTTACACTGTATTTTGATTTTCTCTGTTCTGTGAATGTTTTTGCCTTAATTTGTCACTGAATAAATGGAAAGTCATTATGGTGGCATTCCCAACCTTGGAAGTTGCCTTTGCTTGGCATTACAGTAAAGTGCCATACTTTATCTCATTTGATACCCACAATAACTCTTTGAAGAAGGTATTATCATGTAAATTTTTACAAATGAGGGAACTGAGGTTCAGAGGAGCTAAGTGTCCACTGTCATAAAGCCAATGTCAGATGAATGATGTGACCCAGGTCTTCTGGGCCACAAGTATAGTACTATAACTGCCATAAAATGCTGGTCTGAGAGACCACTGTGTGCAAGTAATTATTGTTGCCCTAGGGTACTGAGATTGTCAAGGAAGGGAGAAAAGAGAAAGAAGAAATGAGATCCACTATCTTAAGGAATATCCACATTTAACAAACTACAAGTGTGTGTGTGTACTTAGGTGGCTCAGTGGACAGAGTCAACAGGACCTGAGTTCAAATCCAACCTCAGTCAAATATTAGCTATATGACCCTGGACACCACTACCCTCTCCCCCCCCCCCAAAAAAAAAGAAACTACAAGAGAAGGTAAAAGAGGAGGCAAAGAAGAACCACAGATATAGGAGAACCAGGACAATGCAATGCCATGGAACTGAAGGGATGAGCATTTCAAGACTGGAGTCCTCTCTGTCCAGTCCCAATGGAGGCTAAGAACAGAGAAAATGCTATTGGCAACTCAGTAGGTCATCAGCAGTCCACAATGTGTCTACTGGCATGCTCTACATGACTCTAAGAGTAGGCCTTATGCCTCCCTGTCCACATGGCCTAGAAGCTCTACAGCTTACTTTTTCCTATTGATCTAAACTCTGGGTTAGTGGCACAGACTGACTCCTTTACTTCTACTCACATACTGCTAAAAAGGTTGACAGAAGTTGAATAACTGAGCTGACTGGGTCTACTACAAATTTAGGTTATCTAATCTCAACTGCACCCTTACTATTGCTAGGCAAATTTATCCCCCTAATCAGTTGTATATCTCACTTACCACAACAGATCTTCTGAACTTTTGTTTTTACTTATTTGTAGTCCTTGTTTTGTTGTTCAATTGTTTTTCAGTTGTTCTGACTCTCTGTTACTCCATTTGGGTTTTTCTTGCCAAAGCTGCTGGAGTGGTTTGCCATCTCCTTCTCCACCTCATTTTACAGATGGAGAAATGGAAGCAAATAGGATTAAGTGACTTGCTCGGGATCACACAGCAAGTAATATGCCTAAGGCCAGATTTTAACTCAGGAAAAGGAGTCTTTCTGACTCTAGGCCTGGCACTCTGTCCACTACACACATCTCTATTTATTTGTATTTATTCTCTTAGAATTTATACTGTATATATGTGCTTGTATGTATGTAATTATACATGTACTTATGATTTCTCCATAAAAGAAAAGCTTCTTAAGACAAGGCATTGCTTCATTATTTATTTGTTATTTGCATATATGGCAAAAATAATAGTGCTTGGTATGCTACAGGTTCAAAATAAATGCTTACTGATGAATTTATTCCTCAAACCTCAGAGAACAATCCTTTTCCCATTCTAATAGCTAGGGACCTCATTTCATACTTCCTTGAACAAAGTCATTTGCTGAGAGCTACCTCTCAGTTCATGTCTTGTGATGTTTTTACTAGATAGTATTCTGCCATTCTAACTTTCTTTTGGTCTCCATGCAATCTGTTTTTATAGACCTTTATAAGAGTTATTATAGAGAGAGTGAAAACATATTATTTTAAAAATGATATTCACCCTACCACAGATATATTTCTCAGATATCAGTTTATTAAGTTAGAACAGGTCAAACAACAAAGCCTGGAAGAAATTCGACTTAACAGAAATCAGAGTAGCAATAAAGTTTTCATTAAAAATTAAAAAATAATACTAGTTTGGTTTTTATGTCTTTCTAGGTACATTATTAAAATGTTAAGTGTAACAGAAGCTGTTCAAAATCTGACAGACTGTTTAAAAAGCTTCTGAAACCGATAGATATTTTAAAAAACGTAACTGTCTGGTTTCCACATGGAGTGGCAGGGGCAGGGAAGGAGAAGATGGTATTTAGGGGCCTCAAGTCTGAGGTTCCCCACCATTGGAATAATCTCTCATGCCCCCTCTATCTTTAAATTTTCTAATCCTAGGAGGTGGCTAGGTGGCACAGTGAAGAGAGCAGTGGCCCTGGAGTAGGGAGGACCTCAGTTCAACTCCAGCCTCAGATACTTAATACTTACTAGCTGTGTGACCTTGGGCAATTCAATTAACCTCAATTGTCCTGCCTCCCCCCCTCCAAAAAAATAAATAAATACTGAAGGTTTCAGAACTGAATCTTGTAAAATAAAAGTAAATAAATCAATTTAAAATTTAAAAACAAAAGAAAAAGAAAAAATAAATTTTCTAATCCTATGATCCAATCAATAGGACTAAAAGTTATTATTTTCATATGCATGAGTACATACATATACAAAATTTCTAACAACTACTGTTTTATAATATGTAACTATTAAACTCCATTTCCTTCATAAAAACCTACCCTTTACTATCCTACAAGTGAATAAAATTTCTGTTGGTTAAATCACTAAGAAAAAATACATGAAGATATTAATATTTTCAGGAAAGACAGGAGAGTCCTGGTATAATTATTCTACTTATTACTTGGTACGCTCTATGCTTTTATAATATGGCAATCCTTTCTTACATGGACAATTTTGTTAATGAAAGACAGTTTTGAGAAAGACACTGAGATGGGAACCCAGAGAGAAAAGAGAGTAAAAAATGAGTAAAAATGCAGGCTTCTAATTTGCATATGACTGATATAAGGACTTTGAGGTTTAGAACACTAATATCTAGAATTAGTGATTATGGGACAAATGTTTGTGGCCTAGCTATAATTTAGCTGGTAGAAATGTGAATTCTGTTTTCTCATGAGATAGAGATGAATATTTCACACAAGAGACTGTACTATGTATAAACAGAATTGGTTAAGATCATATCTTTAAATGGGTCAGATGAGACCTCAGAGCTATATCTGAGAAGAATTCTCAGAAGTGGAACCAGCAGAGACCTTTGCTCAAATCTGAGAACAGACCTCAAAGATAAGGTGAAACAGCTGGTGTTTCCAAAATGATGGTCATGGAGAAGTAATCACAAATCAGGAAAGGAGGGCTCAAGGGCAGAGATTTCTTGAGTGGGCACTGCAGCAAAGGAGAAGAAGGTGAAGTATGAAGAGAGTGAGAGTAAGGTATTTAAAAACTGATATGACTTCTTTCTACTGAATGCCTTTGTTCAGTATTTCAGCAGGATTTTGAAATGACTTCCAAACACCATCATGATATGGTGCACTGGAGTTATAGAATAGAAACAGTCAGAGTTATTATGAGACCCTAATTCTTTTACTCTCACATTTACTTCTAAAGATCTGTGTGACCCAGGTTGGGTTTTTGGAACTCTTTGGTTCTGTTTCTATGTACCTGAAATAAATGGGATTGGTAGTTAACCTTAATTTTTTTTCTCAGATTAAAAAAAAAAGTATAGTTACATAGTGATATGTATATGGTTTGTTTACTTAGAGGCTGGCCTATTCAAAATAAATATACTCCAAAATCACTTAAATCACGCTATAAACCTTGGGAAAACCATTTCATCTCTTCAGGATCTATTCTGTTAATCTATAAAATCAAGGAGTTGAACTACATAATTTCTAAGTTTCCTTCAGGATCTAAAGTTCTACAATTTAAAAATTTTAACTTCACTTCTCAATCTCAATTGAAATTAATAAAAGGTAGAGTTGCAATAATTTAAAGAAAATTCATATGAACATTTTTCTTACTTAAAAAACAGGGAGGGTTAGAGGGAGAAACAGGTACACTAATGAACTGCTGGTGGAGAAGTGTAGTGGTCCACCTACTCTACAGAACAATTCAGAAGTATGTTGAAAAGGCTATAATACTATGCATACCTTTTGACCCAGCAATAGTACTCTGAGGTCTGTATCCCAAAGAGATCAAAAAAAAGGGAAAAGAACCTTTTTGTGTAAAAATATTTCTATCAGTTTTTTGTTTTTGTTTTTCATAGCAAAGAATTGGAGATCAAAGTGATGGTCATCAATTGGGGAATGACTAAACAAATTGTGGAATATGACTGGGATGAAATACTACTGTGCTATAAGAAATGTCAAGGTGGGTGGTTTCAGAAAAACATGGCAACCATTATAGGAACTGATAGAGCAACAGTGTAACAATAACCACCTATGAAAGACTTGATTACAGTGATCCAAGACAATTCCAAATGACATACTGAAAAAATGCTATCCACCTCAAGAGAGAGAACTGATGAACTCTGCAAAGTGAAGTATAATTTTCTCACTTTCTTTAGTTCTTTTGCCTTTTTTAAAAAATATGGCTAATATGGAAATATATACTGCAGGATTTCACATGTATAATAGACAACATATTGCTAAACTTCTTAGTGGATGGGTGAAGGGGTGGAAATTCGAAACTCAAAATTTAAAAAGGAAAACAAAGTAAAAATAAATGATAAATTGAAATGTTTTTTAAAAAGGCAAACAGTAACACACCAATGTAACAATTACTTTTATATTGATCTACAAACTACTTTTTAAAAAACCCAACATATTTCAAAGTCTATTTAATCAAAATTCAATGGGGGTTTTGTGCTTAAGAGCAGAAACTTAATACCTGGGACAAACAACCAAGATCTTAACAAGACACTAATTGTTCTTATAATAGCTGCAGTAGAATTTCCCTCCTTTTAATGGGTTAGTGCACTTTGTAGGAAATTACATGCACCTTTTAAGTAATTTATTTATATGAACTCATACTGACATAAAACAACATTAACTGTTAAGAGAAATCTATTTAAAGTTCAAATGAAATTGAACTGACAGAAAAAAAGAGATGATTATTACTTAAAATTGAGTTACAATGAATTTTTACCTGTTACTAAGACCCTCTTACTGGACATCTGGACTACACTAAGTACTGTTCTTACAACTCCTAGGATATCTTTTCCAATCCAGCCCCATCCAATCAGCATTTATTAAATGTCTACTGAGTGCAAGCTCTATGCTAGACACTGGGAATGCAATGACAAAGCAAAACAGTTCCTGCCTTCAAGCACAGATTATTATACTGAGTGGAAAGAACATGTCAATGGGTTAAGTATATACTAAACTATCTGAGTAGGAAGAGATCATTAACAACTGGGAGATCAGAGAAAAGTCTCACATAGGATGTTTCTCATAAGTTTAGCTTTGGATGATGCTAAAGAATGAGGGAGTGTATTACAGGTATGAAGTCAAGAGTTGATAAAATAGGCCTGGAAAGGTAGACTGAAACCAAATTAAGAGATTTAGGATACCAAATTGCTAGAATGGTCTTCCTAGAGTAAAGTTCTGATAAGATTGCATCCCCAAGTTAAATCAAAAACCTTGAAAAGCTCTCCAGTGCTGACCAAATTAAACTTGGCATTTAAGAACTGTGATGTTTTATAACTTTTTTCCCCAAGCTTATCTTACACTATACCTCTTCTTGACTACATACTGCACCCAAATTCTTCTACTCGCTCTTCCCAATCTGCCTTTCCTTATGCTGTTTCCTATACCAAGAATGACTTCTTCCAACATCTTTGCCAAGTGAAATCCTACCAATCAAGGTTCAATTTAAAACAGCATCTCTTCCATTATTTATTCCATTATTAGTCACTCCACATCAAAATTGATTTTATTCCTATTGAGTACTATTGTGCTTTATCTATACTTCTCATATTGTACTTTATGCAAGTTGCCATATAACAGTTATGAACATTACATTTCCCATGCCAGATTTTAAGACCCTTGAGGGCAGGGACTATGCCTTTTTCATTGTTACATCCTTCACTTGCTACACAAGCTGAGCTTAAGCTCTTGTATGTTCTACTTTACTAGAAAGGCTTCAATCACAACTGAAAGAACAGATTACTTACATCTGTATTCCAAGGATCAAAAGAGCTTAGTGAGATGCTAATCAAGTAGGCTGGTCATCATTTGGTAATAAATTGTTTGGCTATGTCAAACCTCGTGAAACAAAGAAAAATACAAATTGGCATTCAGTTCTCTGAGGCCTTCTTCTACTTCAGTAGTGATCCTAGCAGAGCAGCAAAAAAGGTGGCAAAGGGTTCAGATAAACATATAGTTTTAAGACCATCTATAAATATTAATTGTTTGTAATGTAAATATGAGCTTATTGGCCAGTGACCAAATAGATATTATATTGGAGGAACTGAATAATATGAAACTAAACCTTCTCTTTATAAATGAAATTAGAAGACCAAAGTTACATATAAATAAAGGGGTGGCTCATTAATTCTCCTTTGGAGAGACAAAAAAAGAAGGTTAGCAGAGTGGGTTTTGTTTTGTCTTTGAAGGTAACAAGAATCACCAATTTTTGCATTGTAGTACTCATCATCCCTATCTGCACAAAGACCACTGTGAAGATGACTTCAGCCTAAAACATGGAGAGGATTAAGAAGTACAGAAATTATATGAAGAATATGGCCCTTCAAATTCAATCCAGATCTACTTTTTAATACTTGATACTTTTAGTGAAAAGTTGAAAATAGAAAAGCACCCAAAAAAAGTATGCTTGAAAACACAGCTGAGAAGAAATAAATGAAAGTAGTCAAAGGCAGAAATAAAAGACAGAAATTTCATGCCAATATATCATGTATAGGCTCGATGCTTATACATACCCTTTTCTTCAAGAAAGGGAAGGGGAGGTGTTGGACAGTGAATATTGACTCACAATAACATCATCAAAATGAAATACATTCAAAAAGACATAAAAGACTTGTTAGAGCTATAATAAACACCTATGCCAAGCATTTATTAAGTTTTTACTATGGCACTGTGCTAAGTATTGGGCATACAAAGAAAAAGCAATAACAGTCCTGACCCTTAAGGAACTTTATATAAAAACACATACACACAATATACAACAAAGTAGATGGAACGTAGCTTTAAAGGAGAAGGCACTAGCACTTGTAAGGAACAGAAAAGGCCTCCTGGAAGAAGTAATTGTTGAACTGAATAAAAGTAAGATAGGACACGTGACTAAGATAAGTCCAATCTGACATATTTAAACAAACATTACTGATGCTAGAAAACAGATAAAAGAATAGATGACAACATAGGCTATTACCATTATCTCAAAGGAAGTTTAACCAGTGTAAATCAATCACCACAGTGAAGAGAACAAAAGGACAACTTTGTACTTCTCTAAAGGCATAAATACCACCTTAAAACATGACTAAACTAAATGTGTTTATTTTGTTTGACCACTTACTCTCCTCTGCACACGCTAAGTATTGCTTTTAATGAATGCAAACTAAACTCAATTCCACAAATACTTATTAAATGGTTACTAAGGAAAATGCATGTAGTATTGTAAAATATATAATAGAAGAAATAATGCTAACTTGTTCACCTAATTACTGAATTATCAGATTTCAATAACTTGATACTCTTTATTCAGGTGACAGAACTAAGATAAGATATATTTCTTTCTCTATCCATTCAAAAAAAAGGACAAAATGTTATTTGTAATCTGTAATTTTAAAAAAGGTACAAATTAGACATTTAAAACAAACTTAGAATAATACACCTTTGAATGTTATGTTTCAGAGAGGACAAGAAGATCACTAACACAAAAGATTTCACTCTATATTTGATAGAATTTTTTTTATTATTTTCACCTATTTATACTTTTAGAACTAAATAATCTTTTAAGTCCAATTTTTATTTACTTTCATTTCTCTATTTTAATGAGAACTGGTAAGTACTTTAAAATAGCTTAATACATCTTATGAATCAGTTCTGTGTCATTTTTAGAAATAATGATGAGTATAATACTTGGAAATGAAGAAAAATGCTAACTTAAGGGTAAATAATGAAAAATTGCTTAACCTCCATAAAAATGAATTAATTTTAGAGCCCAAAATAAATGGAAAGGGAGTGAAAATGTTCTTTAAAAAAACAATATCACCACTAAAAACACTCCCACCCCCAAATCTTTTTCAAGTGTGAATGGGGTTCATACTTCTCCCCATTTCAAACAAACTGAAATAATGGAGAAATGCTTACAGGTTTGTATCTCAATGCATCTCTGTAGGATCCAAACAAAGCAGCCTGAGCCCTAAGAAAGGCCCTAGCTACTCCATCACCCGTAGCTGTAGACTGCTTCTTCAGTTTATTTTTCAAGGTTGAGACCTGTGTGACAGAGAGGAACAGTTAAATTAACACCTCAGAAATTGGTACAGCAAGGTATGAACCCAATCAGCAGGCAAACCACAGTGTCTGCAGGTCAGCCAAAAAATCATCCTCCTCTTTGATAGCTTATCTTTTTAACTGTAGAGAGCACCTGCTGGTTCGTTAATTGAAAGGAAAGCAGGAGATAATGGTAAAGTGCTAATGTAAATTGGTTTATGCTCTCTTTTTTTTTCCCCCAAGGCCTCTTGACATAAATAATCTTTAATTATTTTATAGTAAACTGCTTGTGAGCCACTTTTCAGAAAGATACTAGCAATCATAACATGTGTCTACTTGTTTGAGATGAAGCCAGTTGGGTATCTTTCATTTTTATATGTAAGGTTATTTGCTAAGGGCCCCCAAGATTTACTTACCATTTACTTGATTTTAAGTTGTGTTTTTTAATGCCTTATTAGCATGTATAATTTCTACCCATGCGTTTTGTCAACCATTATGTTTTTACTTAAGAAGGATGGGGGGGTTCAATATAATTGTCTTTATGACATTTCTTAATACCAGAATAGTTAAAATAAACAAAAATGATTTTATCTTCAAAGTACCCCTTCTAAGAAAAAATATCACCTACTTTTTTACCTGGTTTCTGAGGTTTACCAATCTTACTTGGCTCAATGATTCAAAATTAAAGTTTTACATATTTTACAAGATATTTATTTTACATATATTAATAGCCCTCACTTGACATCATGCTTTAAGTAAAATTCCTGACCTAGACATAATAAAAAAGGAAATATGAAAGGAAATTGGTTTGTTCACACTCTAACTCACTCCATCCTCTTCAAATTGTGCAATGTTCAACACTTAGAAAGCATAGAAATTTAGGCTTATTCATTCGGAAAATATGCTCATTCATATGTAATTACTCACTATTATCTATCACAACAATAATTAAGGTAGTTCAAAATATTTTTAAATTGACAGGAAAAATGTACAAAATCAAGTTCAGTTGCTTTTTTCTTTTTTAAATAGGCTGTATTCTTACCCTTATGAGCCAATTCTACAGCCAAAATAGTTTCATTCCTTCCTTCTGAATATATATAGAAAAACATTTTTTTGGTTTTATATGCAAACAAGTCCTGACTACTCTTGTAGATGATGATTCTAATTGAAGTGTCAATCTAATTAACAACTAAACTTTGAATAATGCTAATGAGAAAGGAACACAGCATCAGAGAGAAGACTGGCTCTACAGGTGATAAACCTTCACAGTAGTGACATTTTCCAGTGTAAAGTCACAGTTACTGTGATCTGATCAAAGAAAGAGACCCCCATTGGGTCCAATTATAACCACAGTTAAAAAAAATTATTAAGTTATGATATTCATAATCTATGCAGAAAGGCCTTTACAGTATAGGTCTTCTCCCCATAGCTGTGGTCTTTTCAATTTATATCCAAGCTCCATAGATTCAGATAAAAGTTTAGTGCTTGACTCATTTAGCCCATGGAGTTGTATATACTAGCACTAATTTAAGAGCTTTTAAAACAGTATTAAAACATATCTCAAAAGATGCAAAATGTCTTTTAAAATATTTTTATTAGTGCAAAAGAGCTGATGCATTAAAAATTTAAAATAATAAATGCTTATCATGATAGTTTTTTCCTGTATATTATTTAAATCTGAAAACATATTTTCATTTGAAGACTGAGTATTAAGTATCAATGATTTTATTTTTAATAAGTTAATAAAGAGAATAGCTGACTGTTAAAAATTTCCTTCTGTATTCTCATGTTCTGGCCATACTTTGAATTTGATGAAAAATTACAAAGAGTAAACAAAGGGAAGGAGAGGGTATTTTCCTAATAAAAAAAAAAGTGAATAAAGGCCCTTATAATCTGACCATATATGTATCTTACTCTAATTCCAAATAAGACCTGCAAAAGTTATTGACTTATACTTGTTAGGAGGGATAGACACAAAAGAGACAAGAAGATTAGTATTTAGCCTAAATAAGTTATCTAATCTCACACAAAAACTATGAAATAATTACAAGAAAGCTTAATAAGAATGATACCTTGTATTTTCTTACATATTTTTTCTAATACTTATTTTCCACCCCACTCCAATGTTAAGTAGAGTTAGAGTTAGAGCCAAGTTAGAGCCAAAGGTATCCTTTTCTCCATATAATTTTTCACGCTGAATGGGCTCTCATCATCAGCATACAAACATAGATTGTAAGTAATTGCTACGTTTCTTTTTCAGAGAACAGAACATAAACTGTTTAGTGATCCTTTATTCTGAGTCCAGTATCTAAAAGAAAATATGTAGGAAGGATATACACACCCACACACACCCACACACACGCACACACACACATATATACAGACACGCACACACATATATACACATACACACACACTTTTTTAAAATCATGCCACTGTTTTTGATATGAACATGTTAAAGTCTAATAAAAAATGTTGTCAACTGTATTCTTACCCTGAGCTATGTGCTCTCATTGTCCACTGTAATTTTCTTTTACTCTCCAGAAGTTTACATTTACTTGTGTGTGTGTGTGTGAGCAAATAATTATACATATATAATATATACAGCTTTCTGCACAGTGTCAGTTGTTTTGCTTTTCATATTTTAAAATTTATTTTTGGAATAATTTTTTTTTCTAAAACTTTACCACATTTAAAAATTCTATTTTGGAAAATGAGTTGTTATACTCCATGCAATATTATTATAAAATTATTTCAACATTCACAAGATGACTGACTTATTTTTGTCATTTAATAAAATAAAGATGACTCATTTTATAATGTCTAAAGGTTCCAATCAGAATTGCAATTCATTTGTTTTGAGACTTTAAAAAAAAGCCTTTTTTCTTTTTTGATCTTCTGGTTAGGAGGAACAGTTCAGGAAATGTATGGGTTAACAAATGTTCATGCCTTTTCAACTGCTTTTATAAAAATTTTAGAGTGCATTAATCCTAAAGCAGAAGCTACTTGGGAAGGAAATTAGGACCTAGGCTGTGGTACTATAAGGGTTCATGAAGATCAATGAAAAAATATACAGGGCTAAAATTAGAGGACTTGTAGCTGAGAGGCAACTGAAAGATATTTTGCTCTAAACATTTTCAATCAATCAATAAACATTTATTGTCTACTATGTGGCCAGGCATTATTCTAAGCAAAAAAGATATGCCCCACAAAAAGTGGTGAAACACAATCTCACAATTTAATGGAGGGATAACAAAGGAACAAATATAATACAAACAAGTTATATGTAGGATAAATAGGAAACAATTCACAGAAGGAAGGCACTAGAATTAATACATGTATCATTTTACAGATGGAAAATGAGGCCTAAAGAAGTGGGGTGACTTGCCCAGTGTTATACAATAGCAATGCAAGGAACTGAAATGAGGTCCTTTAATACTAAATCCAAGTGCTTTTCTATGACATTATATTGCCTTATTCATTGCTGTTCTACTCACCAAATTTCTCTTTATTACCATTCTGGCATCAAAATGTGTGTGGAGAAAATTTAATTGAAATCAAGTAAACAATCATTTATTAAGTGCCTTTTAGATATGCAATTATGCCAGGCATCAAAGACACATAGGAAAAAAATCCAGCATAACTGCCACTGCTTTCAAGGACCCTATATTGTACTAGGAAGAAATCACATGAATAAACAGCACTACCATAATAATAATAGCTAGATGACTCACTGGATGGACTGAGCATTGAGCCTGGAGTCAGGGAGACCTGAGTTCAAATCCAGCCTCAGACACTTAGTATGTGTGAGACCCTGGGCAAATCACTTAACCTCTATTTGCTCTAACCCACTAGAAAAGGAAATGGCAAACTACTGCAGTATCTTGGCCAAGAAAACTCTGTGCTATGGGCCATGGGCCATGGGGAAACAAATTGTTGCACATGACTAAACAACTATATTATAGCACCATTCATTACGGAACGGTTTAAGATATTAAAAGCACCTAACAACAAACCTGTGAGAAAGCCACTGTAATTATTATTAGTCATATTTTATACATAAGGAAAGTGAAGTATTTGCCAAGGGCCCCAGTTAATGTCACATACAGGATTCAAAACTGCAACTTGGGGTGGCTAGGTGTTACAGTGAATAGAGCACCAGCCCCAGAATTAAGAGGACCTGAGTTCAAATCCGGCCTCAAGACAACACAAAAAACTAGCCGTGTGGTCTTGGGCAAGTCACTTAACCCCAACTGCCCTGCCCTCCCCCCTCAAAAAAAAAGCAAAAATGAATAAAAATAAAACTCAAAACAAAACAAAAGATTTATCATGTTAAAAAAAAGCTGCAACTTGTCCAGGGTATCACATTTTTTCTAGCCAAACAAGATTAATTAAAATTAGACCATATGGAGGTTCAGAGTAATGAAGTCATCCTATCAAACACAGTTGATCAGGAAAATGATGATTGAACTGCACTACTGACTGAAGAAGAGCTAAAAGCATTTTATATTAGATAACATTATGATGAAAATTATCTACTACAAATGCTTGTTGATGTGATTTGATTAATAAGACCTAAATGTTTTTCAATATTAAAAAAGCTATCAAGAAGAGATACTAACCAGTAGATTACCTATGATAATAAACTGTTCTGTTTTCTACAACCCTATGATTTTTCCCAATTCTTCCTTGAATATCAAGTTCGTACCCTTGGCCAAAGCTGATCATTTTAAACCATCATCTTCATTTGTTCTTACATTTTAAAAAAATCCATAATCTTCAGTACTATTCTAAAATAGACTATTTTGTGACCCAGAATTTTACTTCCTATTACATAATTTTCAGGTTCATAGATAGAATTATTTCTTTTTCTCAAAAACAAGCAACTGGAAAGTATGTATTAAACAATTTCTACTGGCCCAAGTACTGCATTTGATCTTAAGTTTACTATAAAATCTAAGATACATTTTCCTATCTAAGGCATTATTAAAATCAATTGAACAAACATTGTAAAATAGTAATTATGTGTAAGGCAATGTGTTAGATCATGAAGAGAGATAGAAAAAGACTAGTCCTGACCTCAAGGAACTAAAATCATGCAGGAAGACTCCCAAAAGTACGCAAATAGACAGGGAGGAGACAAAAAACAGCTGCAGGGAAATGAGGAACATGGGATTATGGTTTTAGGACTGGAAGGGAACCCAGAGGCCATTTAGATCAACCCCTTGATTTTACAGATGAAAAAAAACCAAGGCCCAGGGAAGTTAAGTGACTTGCCCAAGGTCACACAGGTACTAAGAATTAGATGCAGGATTTTAATCAGGGCCTCTCACTCCATGACAGAGACTTGAAGGAAGAATTCTAATAGGTGGTGATAAAAAGGTAAACTTCAGGCAATGGAAAATAGTTCGTCCAAATTCATGGAAATAGGAGATATTATATTAAATATGAAGAAAGAAAGAGTAATGGAGTTTAAAGAAAATCTGGAACATATGAAGGGACAGAGTTTGGAATGTGACTGGAAAAAATACTGGAAACCTGACTGTGGAAGGCTTTCAGTACCAAAATAATGAGCTTGTATTTTATTCTACAGGTAGTCAATGAACATCTATTAAGTGTCTACTATGTGCTAGGCACTGTGCTAAGCGATAGAAAGGCAAAAGAAAGTCTCTACTCTCAAGGAGGTCACAGACTAACAGGGAAGACAACATTCAAACAAACACGTACAAACAATATATACACAGGATAAACTGGAAATAATCAATGAAGGGAAGACACTAAAAAGAAAGGATACCATGAAAGGTTTCCACGAAGGAAACGTAGCTAAACAGCACTGAAAGTATAGCTTTCAGCTTTTTTTTTTCAATTTCACTGGTATCAAAGTCAGATAAAAAGCTCTTTTAAAATGTTGTTGGTTATAAAATTGATGATCAAGTTAAAAGTTATCACTACCCATGGAAATAAAAGAAGTTGGCAGAGAAGTAGATTAACTATCTCTGTATGGGTTAATGAGGTAAAAGAGCAATATTTGCTTCTTGAAGATACAGTGACTCTATAGCTAAACACAACATTCTCTCAATTACACTGAAATCTGAATCTTATTTTTTGTCTGACGTGACCATTTCTTGAGGTCATTTCAAAAACTGCTACACACTAGAAAGCAAAGGTTACAAAGCACAGGTAAGACAAACCTGCAACCAATATAAAATTTTCCAGGTCTGTTTTTTCTGTCATAATCCATATTATAACTAACTGATCCTACTATGTTAAGTATATATAGAAATTTAATAAGAATAAAATTCAATCTAATTTGTGAAAATATATGGATAACAGATGATCTGAAGAATCATGAAACATAAATGATTTGCTTGATAAACATTCAAATAAAAAGTTTCACTTAAAAACCTCAAAGATAAAACAATGTCTTTGTTTTAAAATCAAAGAATGTTAATTAACTTAAGGAGAGATTATAAATAACTAACTGTCTTGAAGGCAACTGTTCAAAATTGGAAGTGGCCAGAATTTCCCCAATTTGTTATTTGTTTTTTGCTTGTTATAATTTTTTTTTCATATCCTATTGTTGTTTTTCAGTCGTTTCAGCCATGACTCTTAATGACCCATTTGGGTTTTCTTGGCAAACATACTAGAGTAGTTTGTTTGCCATTCCCTTCTCCAGACCATTTTGCTACAGATGAGGAACTGAGGCAAACATATTAAGTGACATGCCTGCGGACAGCTAATAAGCATTTGAGGCCAAATTTGAATTCATGAAAATAAGTCTTTTTGACTCCACTCTATCCACTGCTGCAACTATGCTAGTAACATTATTAAACCTTTTTATCCCCATGAAAGTCTCATAATAACCCTAACCCTCTCCTGTCAATGCTGATAGATGTGTGTATATGTATGTATATATCTCTATGTGTCTATGTGTCTGTCTGTCTGTCTGTCTGTCTGTCTATCTATCTATCTATCTATCTATCTATCTATCTATCTATCTATCTATCTATCTATCTATCTATGTGTTTTACAGGTGATATTACTTTATAATGAGGTCTTCTGAGAAGTGAAGCAACTTAATCCCCATTTGGCAATGTCAGGGAAATAACTTTCAACCACATTCTGGTCTACAGTGAATTTTGGAAAAGTGAGGTTTCACTGCATTCCTATCAGAAGGAAGGAATTACAATGTCAAGGGAATTTATATCCAGAAACTAAGGCACCCAATAGCCACTGACCTAGTATTAAATGATCACAGAAAGATTATGGTACTTTAAAGAGATCAGAAGCCTGACAGATTGTATTTACTCATTTTTATAATGAAACTAGAATTTAAAAAATAGGGATGATGACTGAACATGTAAGAAATTTCTTTAGTATACAGCATATTTTCATGATTTAAGAAGAGAAACATGTTACAATGAGTAAGGCATAAATATAAGAGGCAATATATATCAATTCATCCTATGATTCCATCACAACTGCTATTCTTTTCCAAGGTCAAGAATACTGTCCTATCTTACAGGATACACTAATTAATTCTGGGTTAAAATATGAATAAAAAGTGTTTATTTGTTCCAAAGTATTAGTAATAATAATTTTCTCACACATACTAATACTATCATGTGTAAATTTCTTAATACAATATATAATTTATTTCCTGATTATTTAACACCCATTCCACAGGATAACAGAATTAGAGCTAGAAGGAACATTAGAAGCTATCAAATGCAAACTCAACATTTTACAGATGAGGAAACTGAGGAAAAAAGAAGTTAAGTGACTTGTACAGGATCACGTAGCCAGTGAGTAAATAAAATGGAATTTAACCTAGGCCCTTCTGACTCTAATTTCTTATTAATCTAACATTTACTTTCCAGATTTGAAAATAATCCCAAATCTAAGTACACAAAACTTCCAATGACCTATAGCATTTCCTACTTTGCTACTTAATTGAATTAAAAAAATTTAATGGAGATATTTCAATAGAATCAATTTTTAAAATACACATTTTGAAATAATTAAGAAATATATTTCCAATTTATTATTCCAATTTTCTTCCCTTTTAGACTGAGGCTTTTTTCATATCCCAGTGCTTATTAGCATAGCATCTGACACAAAGGTGAAGCTTAATAAATGTTTATTGATTTTTGTGGCAAAACTTTAGAACTAAAACATCAATGCAAGGAGCAATTGCTGGTTTTCTCACAAAATTAGTATGTAAAAACAAAATGAAAGGTCAATTAAATCAGTTTTCCTAAACTAAACTTACCCCATTTTCAATATATGTATTATATGTTTATAACACACATATACAAGCAATAAAAGATAGTAAATTAATGAACATAAAATCATAACTAAGCATATATCCATAAAACGTAACATGTAACATATACTCATCATAAATAAACATTTGCTTCAAAATAAGAAAGAGTATTTTCCATTCTAATTTAAAATCTTCAAATATTTGGTCATAGCTATACATTTTTTCATAATGGTTTCTTTATTCAAATCACTAGATTTGCAAACAACACCAATTTTACAAGTACATTTAAAAGTATAATTTACCTTGCAAATGCACTCTGAGTAAGTCATTTATTTTAAAATTCATTCTTAATAAAGTGACTGTTTATTTGTGTTTTTTTCTTTTTTTTAATGATCCAAATCTACAATGAAATGATGAAATCTAAAAACAAGTGTTCTTGTCAGAAGACAGGAAGCAGTTTTTTCCCTCTCCTTAAGGAAAACAAAGGATTCCTGAAAGCCTTGCTCTGATTTATTTTTCCAATTTGAAATAACCTTAGGAGTAGCGGAACTGCTACTGGCATGGTAGTATTTCTAACAGTCAATAAATCTAAAATATTATGTGTGAATATTGGAATGAAGCCATTAAGAAGATTACAGCATGCAACACAGCAGAGGGTCCACAGGAAAAAAGGACTGGTAATTCAGGACAACTGTGACCACTGACCTTTGAACAGTCAAGACCACTGGTCAATCTGACACAATAATAGAGTTCACATGCATAGAAAGTCATCTACCCTGTAAGTATTATTTAAATGCTTTGGTGAATGATTTAAAAAGGACCCATTTTAAATCTCAGGTAATTTATTATACATTAGACAATACCAATAATAATCATTTTCAGGTTTTTCTTTTCATTCATTAACAGGAAAATCTAGTAATATCATCTCATAGTTTTATTAGATTAACATATATAATTAGTCTTAAATATTTTGCCATTGTACAAATCAAGATGCAATGCTTTTTATCACATGTCCTCTAAGTATATGATAGGTAGTTTGGGAATATTGATGAAAATGTTTAATTTACTGGGGGTTGTTCACACAATTGCCCGTATTGCTTTCAGGACCAAGTGATAAGCTTTCCTTAGCCTTTAGTAGATTGTTCTAATCTCACATTATAGTTTTTGCTAGTTCTGTAACCTTCAAGAGACCTTTCTATAAGTTTGTGGGCCTTATCTCTAGGTATGTGAATGAATTACATTTCCACTTTTTTGTGGTCTACCTTTTGACCCAACTTTATGATATTTGAATTCTATTGACTTTTATGATATTTAAACAAAATTTCTTATCAATAAAACATAAGCTATCATTGTATATATTCAGAGCTTCACATTTCTGTGGTATTTTAGTCCCATATATGTTTACATGAATGCTTTTAATAAACAAATTAGGTCCACCAAGAATGAAAGTTCTCTTCTTTCTACCTTGGTAGGAAAGACTATTAAAACATAATTCTCAAAGGACATATTATCTATCACTAAGGTGACTATACTAATTTTAATGCTAAACACAGAAAAACTGGACTTCATTTTTTACAAAGCACCCTTATTCTTTCCTGAGGGCATTACAGTGGGAAATGTATACACAAGCAGAAGATATTCCTAAAGCTGAAACTGAATTTTCACTCATTATTTTCTCCATTCAGAGAAGAATACTTTGATGGGTTTCTAATGAAAAAACTGTAATCATTTCTAGCAGCTTCTACAAAATTTTTATAATGAGCAAGTCTAAATATTAGAAACTACAAAGACTGGGTTAGATTTGGATATACTCAACATGGATTTTCCTGCGATGCAAAGAAGTGGTTTAGTTTTAATTTGCTGCAAAGTCAGCTAACATTAACATGGTAGTTATTTATTAGTAGCTTTGATTTTTACTTTGAATATTTCACAGCCTATTACATTGGAGAAATAATAATCATCACTATTCTAGTATGAGTCCAAAATCTTAAAAATTCATCTAGTCAAGTTCCTTCAGTGTATTTCAAAGCACTTTTTAATATTATATTACATTTAAAAATGCCCACAAACTATTATAAAACACCATGATATTACATACTCTTGGAAAATATGAAGTTCTATACAAATGTAATGTATTATTATATTTCATTATTCCATTCTAAGACAAGCAACGCAACACATAAATATAGAAGCAATGCCAGGGTAGTTTTCAGTTCAATGCTAGGAAAGAGAAAAGTGAAATGCACTTTTAGAGACTATTTAACATGAAATACAGAATATGTTCCATTATGAGCTGCAGACAAAAAAACCTCTGCAAGATCAAAGACCAGAAAAAAAACTGGCACTTAATTTATCAGCCTTTACAGACAAAAGACAGTTTTCGTCATTTCAAAAGGATCAGATGTCTTTTATGACAAACTGGGTTTGCAGTTTAATTTACAAATAGAATTCTAAGTAAGCAGTCTTTGCTCTTCCAAAATATATGACAAATAGTGTAGGTTTTCATTCATGAAGCCCTCAGCTGGATAGAAAAGATTAAAATAAAACTGAAATAATTTAGAGAAAACAAATAAATGTTTCAGAAAGTTGAGAGAGATCAAAGCCAGAATTTTCTGACCCCAACTGTACAAGCATTTCTTATTATATTGACCAGTGCCATCAGATCATTAATTAAAAGGAAAAGCACTGGCAGGTGGCAGGGAAGCAAAAGCCGATAATTGGCCCCCTTCTTCTTCTTGCCTTCAAAAACTCTCTCGTTCTTTTGCAAGACATGCCACTAGGCAGACAGAAATGCCTACTTTGTAATATAATGATTAAGATGAGATGAAGAGACTTACGTCTAAAGCAGCTATGCCTAATGAATGCAGCTAGCTTTGTAATTATGATCTTGCTTTTAAAATAAGTAATGTGATGTTCCATTCAATGTTTCCTCAACTGTCAAAAAGAGAAAAATAATCTTAAATACGGACTTTAAGGCTGATGCTTTTTCCTTTACCCCACCCATAATAATTTTGCTTTTATATGAGGTAAAAAAAGGCAAAAATAACGACTAATAATTCTAAGATCCTGACAAAAGCATATATAGCCATTATGAAATAGCCTTCACACTTACCACTTCACTTGGTAGGTTGCTCAGGTCATTAAATGGTGTTTCCAAAGTATTTGTGTCAACATTTAACATAACCACGTCCTCCAATGATTTATTTTTCACTCTCTGTTCAAAAAACACATACAACTACGAATAAATACATTTTCTTTTAGCACAATATGAATATGGAAACAGAGATTATCATTATTAAATCATGCCTTAAGGTAGTAAGTTTAGCTAAACTTAGCTATATTTTTTAAAAGTCCTCAAAGTTCTCTTTTCCACCTAAGAAAGCTTTAAAAATTATGAATTAGCAAGAATTTTATTCAAAGATTCTTTTATGCATTTTAATAAACTACTCTCATTTGGGACTACTGTATTATTTTGAACTAGCAGTTGCTCAATTAGAAATTATAATACAGCTTTATAAAATAGATGTGCGTAAATCATATTGCAGAAACATCAAGGACGTTAAACTTTGATGGAAAAGTGTAACACCAGTATTTCTGTCCCCTTACAAACAACTGAATGAAAATGTGAAATAAGAGTTCTTAAAATGGGCCTATGAATTTTTCTAAGCTGATAACTGTATTTTACTATAATTGCTTTCCTTTGTAATCATATTTATTTTATGCATTTAAAAACACAGGCATCCATAGCTTTCAACAGAATGCCAAAGACGATCCACTAACCTACTCACACACATTGAAAACTCATAATCTAGGGAAATTAACAAAAATAACTGAATTGGAAATTTAAATCACCACAGGACTTTGAGAAATATATAAATAAGAGTAATACTTAGGAAAGAGTAATATCAAGCTGCTCATATTTTAAATATTCATAAAGAAGTCATACCATAAACTACATAAAACAATAAATTCCACTTTGCTACAATCATTAATTTTTCTTTGATACAATCATGCGTACTATAATTTGGGGGTATAATTTCAAAATTAGAAACATTTGCTATTTTTCTCTTCCTTTTGACTACACTGCATTAACATGCCCCTTCTCCCCACCAAAGAATGCTCAATAATCAACACATTATTGGATTAAGTGCACAGTGATTAGGAAAATATCTTGAAGATGAGAAATAAAACAGCAGAAAGAGGGGTAAGGAAACAGAAATGAACATAAAACTTATGGTTAGCAATATATTCATGAGAGTTGCAATAAAAAATTTTCGACACAGTTTTATCAGACTGACCTTTAAGGAAGAAGATTTAAAGAAATAATAAAGTGACTCAGTCACTTTTGTTAAAATGGTCCAACCAATTGAGACTTTGGGCAAAAACCATAATTTACAAGTTCATATACTCCTTTTATTTCCTCTACTAAATTAAATTATTCTGTCTTCTTTGTTAAAATTGTAGCAGTGAATACTAATTTTTGGTGCATCTAAGTTGCAGTACTGTTTTTTTCAGCATTTCTAAGTATAAAAATTCCGTAGTTGACTGGACATCTTACATGATATTTTCTCAAGAAACTACAATAAGATTGTTAATGTTATTAATTTAATCAGTGTTTCATATAATAAACTGATGGGACTAATTTTAAAAAGTTAAGCCAAAAACAAATCTCCCAAAGTGAAAATGCTTAAGTTTATCTGAAAATGCATGGTTCAATCATCTGTACCAAGTTACAAGTGACCAAATTTTTTGTGTAAGAGCTGAAATGTACTCACTGATGAAATCTTCTACCACACTGTCAATATACTTTTTAAAACGTCTTCAACAGAACAATATCATGAAAATTAAGATACTCTTCTCTCTTGGAGTATCAGACAGCAAAAAAAGTGAAAATTTTGGTAGCAATGCTAAGATTTAAAAGTCTACAAAGTTAGTCCCTTTGTTTTCTTGGCAAAAGATAAAATAAATATATCTGAGTAAGAACATAATTGGCAGTATTTTGACATGTCCAAATATAATATTTACATATAATAAAATTATTTGTATTTGAAAATTTATCAAAGAAAGCAATAATTTCATTTTTAATGTTAGTCTGCTCAAAAAATATCTTAAAATGTCTTTTGTAAGTTTTGTGTGCTTCAGAAATGTTTAAAATTGGGAATTATAGGAAGTATACAGAAATGGTTAACTGAGGAGTATTATAATGAATCAAACAGTTCTGAAAAAAATGAAAATGGCATAAAGAAATGGAAAATGCAAGGAAGCAGACAATATTCTTTAGAATCTTATTTGACTAGTGCCTATAAGCTCCCAAGGGTAATAGTCAAATTAAACTGAAGACTCACAAATGGAAACAAAAGTACAAATATCAATAGATATTTTAGGCTGTTTGACATAAAGGAATTTGAAGAAAATATAAATATGATTTAAGTTTCTTTTTATAAAATTTAAGTCTAAATAGTTTTTGGTATTTGTATTTTGCCTATTTTTATCCACAATCATTCATACCATCTTTAAAAATAGGAAAACAGAGACCTTTTCACACAAAGTTCTTACACAGTAAAGAAAACAGATGAATTTACATGAGTAAAAGAAGAAAAAAAGTAATCTTCTGATAAAAGGCACAGAAAAGAAATGGTTATCTTCTTTAGAACTAATGAATAAGTATCATATTAGGAAAGTAAAAGAATATATTTTAAAGGAAGGAACTTCAAGTACTTAAGTAGATAGTTGTTCTTACACATAATCTAAGGCATAATGCTTCCATAAAATGTTGCTGCAAATGTGTCTCTGCAAACATGCCTTAATGACAATAAATGACACAAGGGCAACAATTGCCTGTTCTTCTGAAAACAGGTCAACCTTCTCCTTTATAGTTGCTTATTTATTACTCCGGAACGAGAAAGATGAAACTACACCTTTGTAGTACCTGCTTGCATACTGCCAATCTCTCCAACATGTCTTTGAATTTGCTCTGTTTTCCCTAGACTTGTTTTTAGGGGCAAAGTAAATATGTAAAGCCTATGTTTTATCTTTATTTTGGAAGCAAATTTGCATGTATGAACATGTAAAACCATAGTGTTCTTTTCCTCATAATTACATATAAAATAATCAAAGGAAAGATTCATAAAGGGCTACATTAATTTCATGTTTCTGTGGGTAACTAGGTTTAGATGTCTCCAGAGAAATGGTGAGATTAAATTAAAGCTGATTTGAAGAAGAAAACGTGTAATAAGAAAATGATTTTCTTCTTCATAAAAAAAAACCCAGGTTGTAATTGCTGCCAAAAGCAAAGAAATATTCCAAACTAAGGAATATTATGTTTATAAGCAGCAGCATCTATAACTCAATTT
This sequence comes from Pseudocheirus occidentalis, assembly GCA_028646575.1. Taxonomy (NCBI): domain Eukaryota; kingdom Metazoa; phylum Chordata; class Mammalia; order Diprotodontia; family Pseudocheiridae; genus Pseudocheirus; species Pseudocheirus occidentalis. The sequence continues at coordinate 79,828,379 of CM053593.1, read as the reverse complement.
CACATGCTATTTGTTCGGTTTTTATGTTTTTATACTTTTGTATTGTTCTAAGGTAAACATCAAGCATATCCTATCATGTGATAAAAAATGTGAAGGCTTTATATTAAGGTTGGCATAGCAAAACCATATTATCTTTCAGAACATAATACCATTATATCAATTAAGAAGTTAATGTCACTTAAGTGTCCAGATAAAATTCCTGAATCTAAAAACATACCTTTAGCAACTCATTACTGAAAACAAAAGAAAATAAAGTTACATTTTATGTAACTAACCTAATGCCACACAAGATTCATAATCCTGAGTCAATCATTTCTTGAAACAATCTGAAAAAAATGCACTAGAGCTCATTCCTACCTATGTATGTTTTGATTTATAAAATTCTTATTGACACTCTTTTTCATACCAGTTGCATGATTATTTTTAAATATACAAGATAAAGCAATAAAAGCTAAAGGCATTATATTTAGTAAGATTTTAAGCTTTATAAAAAGTTTATTACTTAACATTAAATTGGGGAAAGATGATAACTATATTAATATGTCACCAGAAATAATGCATGAAATATTACCATAAACTTAAATGCAGTCATATGGCAAAGTAGAACTCCGGATTTGGAATCAAGAAGACCCGAGTTAAAACCCTACCTCAGAGACTTACTAAGTGACCCTACCCAAATCACTTAACCTCTCTAAGCCTCAGTTACCTGATCTGTAAAATGAGGCTAATACTAACACTCTCATGGTTGTTGTGAGGATAAAATAACATATGAAACACTTCACAAAACTTAAGTGTGTGTACACAGATACACACCAACAAATATATGTGTGTGTATGTATACATACAGGCAGCTAGGTGTCCCAGAAGATAGAATGCTGGGCCTAGAGTCAGGAAGACTCATCTTTGTGAATTCAAATCTGGTCTGAGACACTTACTAGCTATGTGACCCTGGGCAAGTCACTTAACTCTGTCTCTGTTTCATCATCTAAATGGGATAGAAAAAGTAATGGCCAACCACTCCAGTATCTCTGCCAAGAAAACCTCAAATAGGGTCACAAAGAGTTGGATACAAATGAACAACGATATACACACACATACATATTCTAAGTATTATTAAAATAATATCTACTATAAAAATTGCTAAATTATACATTTCGGACTTTGCATTATGTCTCAAAAGGTTAAAAAATAACAAAAAGACCTACACTGCACTAGAACTGAGCAAACAGCAAATTCCATAAGCCAGGCCTTCCACTGCAAAAATTGCCAAATGGAACTCTGGAATAAGCAAGAAGAATTTCTGGATTCATCTAAATTGAGGAATGGGACATATAGGCAGAGAACATGAAACTCTAAGTAAACTGAAATTATAATAGATAAAATTAATTTTTAAAGTTGAGGAGAACTGTATAAATAGGTCATTTGGAGAAGGATTTGATTTACAAGATTATTAGTTTTTATATCATCACCTGATAAACTCCAGGGGATAAGTCTTAGGCTCTGGAATAAAAAACAGAATAGCATAGAGGTAAAGTGCTCTCTTCCCTCCTCCCCTTAGGATGCTAATCTTGAAAGACGTCACTTTAAGTTTCATAGTTAAGAAGCAATATATTTCACTACCCAGTTGACTCAAATTGTCAGTTGCCAATTTGATGCTCTTTGTGTTAATAAATATGGACGAGAATTATAACCACCCTCCCACTCCCCCACCTTCAAAATACTTCACATTTAGAAAATAGGAAAAGTTCCTACAGTTAGATAGCAAGGCTGTATAATAAAAGAGAAGAGCAACCAGGTGGTACAGGGGATAAAGCGCCAGGCCTGGAGTCAGGAAGATTTATTTCCCTAAGTTCAAATTTCCCCTCAGATCCTTACTAGCTATGTGACGCTAGGCAAATCACTTAACCCTGTTTGCTTCTGCTTCTTCATCTGTAAAATGAGCTGGAGAAGGAAATGGCCAACCACTCCAGTATCTTTGCCAAGAAAACACCAAATGGAGTAACAAAGGACGCAACTGAAAAATAACTACAACAATAAAACAAAGTATAATAAAATGCACGTTCAAAATGTAAACATCAAAAAAGCATTACATTACAGGGCACAAAGTAAGAAAGGTACTGAATGTGCTATTAAGGAATAAGTCACCATGCATCCTATTTGGAAAAATCAATGAAAAAATAAGTTATAAAAAATATCAAGTCACTCTGAAGAAATAATGAAAACATAAAAATGACTTCAATAAAGATGAAAAATTTCAATATTAAATCATAAACCTTTTATACAGGATATTTTAATATTCATGTGCTTTGCATCTTGAAAAAGTCACTGTCATTATGTTAAATAACTTAATATTGGAATAACATCACAAATTATTATGCAAATACTCCCAATACAGGAAGTGAAACTATTTCAAAACTAACTGAAGATTTTTTTTCCAGAAAATAGAATCATTATGACTACAGTTTTTAGGATGCAATTTAAATCTCAAAAAACACTTACCTCTATGAGGCTGGAGTGAACTCCAATCAGGTATGGCATTGGGGCACTAAATAGAAATACACACATATATGTCACATTAAATCTCCAACTATCGTATAATTATGAAACTGTAGAAATATTTACTAAAATGCTCTTTTACATCAGTGTTTTACATACACTAAAAAGTATCTTGACAGGTCAATAAAACAAAGTCAAACTATTAACTAGGACTCATTAAACCAAGGTTTTTTAGGAAACACATGAAGGAAGAACAAGCATTCCATCATGAACATCACATTTTTAAAAACCGAAAATTTTACCTGAAAATATCATTACTGGGCCACAAGCTGAGTTGAATTTTATTTTCTACAAAATGCCCGTTATCATAGGCCAATTAAATAACAGCTGTCATTTTCTTTTTTTGACTACATTTTCCATTAAATTTCATTCTAATTCCACAGATTTAGACATTATTTTAAGCATAGAGACTGTTTTAAAAATGTATATTTCTCTCACCACCACTTCCCCTGAAGTACTTTGTAAACTAGAAAGTTCTATACAAATGTAAAATATGATTAACAAGTGTTTATTCTTATTAATGATGTGGGTACATTATGATTTGCCCTGATAGAAGAAGTTATCTGCTCCGATAAGATAACAGAATCATTGTCTTATTTTAATTGTTTCCATTGCATCCTATCTGTTGTCACTGTTTTGTTTCATCTGTTCTACTACAGTGACTCTCCCCTTTTAAACTTAAATTATTTTATCTCAGGCTTTCTCTTGATATCACTGTTATTTTTGTGGTGAAAAATTATTCAGATGTTTTAAAAAAAATGCTTGAAATAATCATGCTAGTGAATAGGGCCTTAGTCTTAAATCTAAAGCACCAATATTTAATATGAAATTCAAAAATGAAACTTTTTCTCAGGTATTAATAACTAATTTTTAATTATGATAGCCAATAATCAATAAATTGGTAGTCACTGGTTTCTTTCTGTAACCAAAAACGCCAAGGGAGACTCTGAAACACCTAAAATTAGGTGTGTTCCTTCCAGGAGGGAACTCCCCTGACAAGTGAAACCCAACCCTTAGTGGTGAATATTTAATGAGGAGATGGGTTAGGAAATCTTCAATTCATTCCACTGAGAATTTGGCTTGATCATGAGACTTAGTAGCCTCAAGGCATCTGAGGAGGGGAAGCCACTTTGGCTAAGTTTTCTTTTTCATAGCTTAGGGTTGCCCTAAACTCTAATGGAGGAGATCAAGGACAAAAATGAAACTTTTAATTTTACATTTTAAAAACAATACATTATATAGTATGCCTATTTGATAGGTTTTTATACAAGGACTTTAACAAATGCACAGAATTCTTATTTACAAAATAATTACTGACAAGGATATTTTAAAGAATCCTTAAATCGTGTTTAGTGTAACCTTTCAAAATGGGGTGGAAGAGCGAAGTTTTCCTTTTCTCAAAACAATTTGTACAATCATTCCTAAAATAATTTCCATCATTAAAATAACATATCTTTCCAAACTTTATCAAGTCTTTTGTCTGCAAGTCTTTACCCCATGTCCCAACTGCTAGAACTTTCTCCCCTTAGATTATTCTCCAACTTATTCAGGATGTATCTGTTATTTGTGAGTTGTCTCCCCCATTAGAACCTTATAAGGGCAAGGACTGGGTTTTTTTTTTTTTTTGGTCTTTCCTTATATTCCCTATGCTTAGCATAGTGCCTAGCACATTACTGAGCTCTTGACTAAACAATCTAAAGAAAACAAGCTTTTGGAAAGTGAACTCAACTGTCTAACCTATGCATTAGGAGTCAACAAAATTAGAAATTTTTAATATTGAACTAAGTCTCTCTAAATTGCCTTGACCTATCTTATCTTTGCTTTTTCCTGTTAATTTTCATTAAAAAAGATCATTTGGCATAGATAAATGTTTAGGATGTGTTCTTTGGTTAAAATATACCCTTGAAAGTTGAGGGTCTCTTTTTTGCAGAGACTATAGTAGTACAGATGAAACAATGACAACAGACAGGAAGCCATGGAAATAATTAAAATTTAAATTAAACAATTAAAATAAGGGTGTGGAACACTACATATAGTTTTAAACATTTTCAATATGCTATTCTCTAGAAGTTTTCCTTCCCTCTTTTTTATTCTTTGCTATAAGGGGTTGTTTTGCTGGGAGGCAAAAAGGAAGGGATAGACAGAAATGAAAATGACAGAAAATATATTATGCTACAATTTAAAAAAAAATCAAAGCAAGTTGAAGGACCCCATGTTGTCATTTTCGTTCTTGACAGTGCCATAATGGAATACTCTGAATCCATCGGGGAATGTGTATCAATTTGCTTTAAATAGGAATAACTGGTAATCTTTCTAGCCTCAGTTCTCAAATTAATATTCTATCTGGAATTATACAGGAAAGACGACAAAATATTAAAGATGAACTTTTTTTACTTTCTGGGACTACATTTTGACAACTTCCACAAGAATTAATCTATAACAATAATAATAACAATAACTTACATGTAATTAACTGTAACATTAGTTTTAGACAGCTAGGTGTCACAGTGTTGTCAGGCATGGAATCAAAAGAGACTCATCCTCATGAGTTCAAATCTGGCCTCAGACACTTACTAGCGTGTAACCCTGGGCAAATCACTTATCCCTGTTTGCCTCAGTTCCTCATCTAGAAAAAAAAAAACCTAGGGAAGGAAATGGTAAAGCACTCTAGTACTTTTGCTAAAAAAATAAAATAAAATAAAATCCTAAATGGAATGACAAAGAGTTGGACAGGACTGAATAATGACTGAACAACAAATGTCAGTTAAAGTCCTTTCTGTACACAAACCCTATGAAAAGAAAAATATAATAAAAAATTACCTATTAAGCATCTTCTATGCCCAGGACTATGCTAAATAATGACAGAATGCAAGAGTCACTATCTTCCATAAAAGGCTTTTCATTCTACAAACAGCATTATTTTCATATTACATACAAGGATTTGGGGCTTAGGTCAAATGACATGCCCAAAGTCATGAAGACTGGGAACATCTGGACTCAGAAACAAGCTTTTGTTTTTTTTAACTATAAGCACAGTGATCTTTTCATTATGGCCTCCTTTTTTGGAGAAGTATTAAGAATATACTATTTGTATAGATACTCTCTTAACTACTTAGTGATTTCAAAGACCATAAGCAGAAGCAATGCAGATTAACTATCCAAATAATATGTTATGTAACAAGCCCTGAAATTCTGCAATTCTGGTTCTAGAAACTAATAAATAGAAACCACTGACAATAATAGTCTAATCTCATTATTCTTGTGGAAATTCAAAAGTTTTAGCTTTATGCAAACCGTAGGGTAATGTAAAGAAAAACAGTCATAGAGCCAAAAGATCTGGGTTCAAGTACTGTTTCAATTCTGACTATGTGATCTTTATTATTATTGTTATTGTTATCATTATTATTAAACTTCTCAGTCTCAGTTAATTAATAATACAGACTGATAATATGCACACTATTAAAGTTATGTAGTTGTTGTGAGACAATGCATGTCAAAAAACCTTGTGAACTGTAAAACACTACATAAATGAGATTTCTCATACAAGCACCTGGGTAGGAATATATTCCAATTCCTTTTATAGCATTAAGTCTAGAGGTGCCCACAGCACAAAAGTACTACTCATTTATTAGTTTCAACTTGCAAGTCATGCACCCTTATTGATATTTTTTGGGAAATAAACAACTACTACTGGATTTTACAACATATTTGTCCCGGATTGTACTATCCAGTCCAATAAATATTAAGTATCTATTATTAAGGTACAATGAATAAAAAGAAAAACAATACTATTTATCAAAATTTTTAAGTATTAACAATAAATGCCTAGGAACTGCCCATTAAAAAAAAAATCTAGAGACTTCCTGAATAGGTCATAAGCCCTGAAAACAAAACCTGGTAAAGGAGCATATCATGAAAACATCAATAATGAAATTACTGGGTGCCTCTACATGTTTTTTCTCACTAATTTCTCACAAAATTCAAAACATATGCATATTAGTACTATAACCATAATTAATCTAGAGCATCATTTTCTAAAATAATTACCATGTTTTGCAGAACATAAAGTTAATTGAAAAATAATTATTTCTTTCTCACGAAAAGAAGATTGCGTACAACCTAATGCGAAATTGACTAAATCACATAAAAAGTAATTTTGCAACCCTAGCTGGAATTTCCTAATTAGATTATAGTGTTAATAAGTCAGAAAGATATCCTTGGTAAAACAGATGCTTTGCCATCAATATGTAAAACTGTCCTGTACTTTTCTTTCAACGGAGTTATTCACCAAGATTGGATACAGAAGGCATTTGCAACTGCTTTTTGAGGGTTTTTTGGGTAGCAATTAATCTAATTACTATGAGAATTGCAAAATCAGGTGATGGGTATATTTTGTTTTTTAGGAAGGTGGATTCTTACAAGCAGACCACCAAAGTAGAATGCAATTCCATTAACAATCTATTTTTTGGTGTGATTTATAACATAATTTATATTATCATATTTAAAAAAAATATGCTCTGAATAATAGAGACCAGTTTATCTTCCTGTAGAGGGAGAGCAACTAGTTGGATGGCCATAGTATATAGTCCAAACAGAATTCTGTGGAGAATAGAATAGAAAACAGTTTATGTCTGTAAGAACGAGAAGCTGAATATTTTTATATATGGTCACTTTTCTAATTTCCTGGGGCCACATTACCTCAGAAGAATAGGTAGCCTTCGGTAAGGCAAAAGCAACTAGAAAATATCTCAAAACATTCACTAGCTTAGAATACTGACATTTTAAAAGAATTTGTCATTGGAAGAAGGGTGGTGGTTATATTGCTCCCATACCTGTGGGGTAAATAACTTTCTCCTGATATACTAAGGTGATGGCTACTAGGAATAGCCTCAAGATGGCACCATGACTTTATATGCTAATACCTCCGAGGTATGAGGAAAAGATATTATTACCTTAGGAAGAGAATTGTCACAGAAACTGCAGGAGATTTCTGATAAAATTAGTAGAATCGGAAAGAATATTTGTGCTGCAACAATGAGGTTTTTAGTGCTGTGACAGAAAACTGCAATAAGAGAATCTGGCAATAGAGACCAAGGTTCCTCAGTATCCAAGGACACATCTGACAGTCAAGAGAGTTCTTTTGGAGTCACAGAGGGGAGCTCAAAAATAGTCACATCCACCTGGTGCAACAGAAACGTATCTGACTTCTAACTGGCCCATGCCACAGTGACTAACCACAACTTGCATTAGTTTATCACAAGGTAGACTAACATCTTCTAGAAAGCTCAGTGACTGACAATTTCTGTGAAAGAAAAGGGATGTAATAATTTACATGTCACTGATTTTTGATAGACTGAAATTTTGTGATTAGAAAGTCCTGATAAAAGGGAAAATAATGGGTAAAGGGCTGACCATATCACAAGCAGGGAATTAACAGCTATAGGTTTAAGGAGTTCAGAGGGAGTTCAAGTTCACATACTAAGAGATATATAGACATATAAAACAGCTTGATCATTAATACCCTGTAAATTTATTAAGATTTAATGAAATAAAATAAAGTGGGATATTAATTTTCAATTTCATGTTTGGGAGTTTCTGAAATGGGCATATGAAAAATATTTTTCATGTCCTCAAGAGAATTAGGTCAAAGGTATATAATATATGTGTGGTATAAAAGGGTCCTTCTCTCTCTTTGCTTCAATGTAGTACAAACATACTTGAGTGATAAAAGAAAAAGAACCAGGCTTTACTCAAGAAATCATTTAATCAATCAAAAATATTTATTAAGCACCTATTATGTGTCATCAACATTGCTCATCTAAAAAATAATCAAAGAATATATTCGAAAACACATTTTCATTTAATCTTCATAACTACACTGTGAGGTGGGTGCAAGTATTATGCCCTCAAAGAGGTTAATCTAATCTATGGTCATGAGGCCTAATTTGGCCTGGATCTCTTCTGACTCCAACTTCTGCACTTTTCCTCTGTAGCACACTTCCTCTACCTACCTTCCTATGAAAAGAATTAAACCAAGGACACTTGAGCCTCACTCTCTGCTGAGCTGGTGACAAGGAGGGAGGACACACACATTTGTGAAAGAGCACAAAGGCACATACACATACATACACACACACACACAGACACAAAAATATATTTCCTCTCCAAGGGAAATAAGAAAGAAAAGGGAAAAAAGGGGAATGGAGAATTAGAGGGATGTTAAGGTTAAGGAACAGATGAGTTCTAAGTGAAATAAGCTCTAAGGATTTAACAACACACTACAATAAAAAGAAAATGCATATTTATAGTTCTTTTTGAGGTGGCAAAAATGGGAATTTGAGGGGTGCTCAGAAACTGGGAAATGGATGACGAAGTCATGGTACATAAATGAGATGGAAAACTATTGTGCTTAATCCTTAAAAGAGTCATGACCCACCAGAATTCCAGAGGACACATGATGGAACGTGTTACTCATCTCTTAATAGAGGCGAAGGGCTTAGAGAGTAAAAGGAGATAATTTTTTTTTGACATGGCCAATAACGAAATTTATCTTGATGGACTGTATATATTTGCAATAGGTTTTGTTTTTCTTGTGTTCTCAATTTGAGGGGTAAGAAGGAGGTTGAGAAGACAGATCCTAGCTGATTAAAACAAAGAAAAAAAATGTTAAGAAAAAAAAACCTAAGCTAAAACCTTAGACAGCCTACAGCATGGACTGCTATCAAAATCCTGAGTATACTAAGGCTATATTTGGATTCAATGATATCTCAAGGTACATAGACTACTTCTCTAAGCCCCCAATTAGGAAGGCCAATCGGTATGAAGTCAGTGCTTGGAAGAGATTCTACTAGGCAGCTAGGTGCAAAATCACAAGTGTATAGAGCCCCGACCCAAGGTCAGGAAGATCTGAGTTCAAATTAGATCTCAGACATTTAATAACTGTGTGATTCTGGCAAGTCACTTAAACTCTGTCTTGGTTTCCTCATCTGTAAAATAGGAATAATAACAGCACACACTTCCCAGAGCTATTGTAAGAATCAAATGAGATAATGACTATAAATGCTTAAACACAGTATCTGGCATACAATAAGTGCTATATAAATGTTAACTGTCATCATAATCATCATTCTAGGTGACTTCAAGTAAAAAGGTATGGAATGGCAGTAAGATTCAAGGATTGGTAATAAATCTAGTGCTGCCTTTCACAGCCATCAGTGGCAGGAAAAACCAGGTTACTACTAATAACAGGGCTTAAAATAATCAGTTATGACAGGAAAAGGCAGGAACACTAGAAAAGACATAGATCTCTCAGTTTTTCTTTATTTAGAGGAAGGCTGTCAGTAGTGATGCTTTTTATACTTTGATTTAGAAATTCTCTAAGTTTGTAACTGTTCAATGAATTATCTAAATCAGAGAATTATTACCTTACCTCTTAAGAGTTTAGAGCATTTACACAGAACATTTACTGTGATACTGAGGTTAGCTGTTGTGATCTACTTGTTTAGATTTTAAAGGCTGTTCATGTATTAGAGTTATGATCTTGTAGGTATGTGTTTAGAAAACTAGACTATTTAAAAAAGGACTTTTAAAAATGGAATATTTAAACAAAGCCCAATTAACTAGTTACTAAACATCAACTCAATGCAAGTCAATATAAGAGGCTCATTGAGTGATAAAAATATTTTATAAGGTAAGTTCTTTATTACAAAAAAACTTTTACACTCTTGCAGGTGTGAAGTTAGTTTACAAAATAACTAGAAGGCTTCTACATTAAAAGTTAAAAGAGGGTTATTTCTAGACTTGGCTTTACTGCTAATTAGTTGCAAGACTATTCACAAAGTTGTTAACCTATGACACAGTGGTCAATTGCTAACTCTTAAGAGGATGCCAGAAATGCCCTGCCAACTGCCTCTATTTTTCCCCACAGAGGAAAAAAAATCAGTACAGCATTGGTAGGTCATTCGGCACCATTACAGGGTGTTATACCTCCATGTATTCATGAAGGTACAACTATGGAAAGCTTCTGCTCAAACCTCTTAACCTTGGTTTGGCTGCAATATTTAGTAACAAATATTTCTCCCAAATGTTATGCTACAGACATGATCTGTTTCCTCTGAGGATAACTTATACAACTAATCAGAGAAATAAATTCACAACAGAAAAATCATCTAACATCATGTAAGAAGTTAAATTATTTTAAGTATCTTTTCTATTGATATAAAAATCCTGAGATTAAAAATTAAGGCTCTGCCCCTACTTTTAAAACTATTTTTAAGCCAATAAACATAATTTTGACAGGTTAAAGAGCAAATTGTAAATTTCTATTGTTTGTTTTAAAAGGCAGTTGAAAAAACCAACTACCAGACTGTTTTGGTACCAGATTCCATAGGTACAACTTTAAGGTATGCCAATTAAAAACTGAGATATTATAAAGATAATATTCATCTTATAGTCAGATTGAAGGCTGTAAGAGAACATGTGGTCAAAATAGTCCTGAAGTAACTCCTGTAATTCTAGGCAATGCCCATATATTTTCAAAACTAAACTAGGGCCCTATGAACTTGAACAAGCTTTTTAACCTTTATGGGTCTCAGTTTCCTCAATAAAAATGAAGGGGTTAGACTAGAATATCTCAAGGGTCCCAACCAGTTCTAAAACATATGATCCAATACACAATTCCCTAGACTATCCTCTTTCTACCATTCCAACATACAAACACCTATTTAAGAGTCCATGGTCTGGAAGCAAACTCTAATTGGGAATAGTCTTCTCCACTACACCTTTAGGACTGATAGTGGGACTGAATGTTATGCCCATATAATTACTGTCTTCCATTGGTTGTAACTGTATGTTTTGTCCCTGTTTCTCAAAAAGGACCATGACATCAAGAAAATGATGCCATGACTTGCAAGTGAATTGGATTTAAGTGAGGGAGGGCTGTGCAAAATCACCAGTCTCATTTTCTCCTCCAGAGCCATCTGAGTCCAATGGCCAGATATTGATCAGGACAACTGGAGATGGCCTAGCTTTCCATTGTTATCTTACAGCCAGAACTGGCTATTTCTGGTCCACTATGAAACACAGGTTATGCCTAAAATCTCCCTGTCTCCTTTGATGGGTGGACAATAGGATTGATAGCTATTTCCTGGTAGAGAAACATTATTTTATATATATATATAACAATAAAATTAAATGTCTAAGGCTTCCTTTTTCTAAGTATACATCATTACCAAACCTCTGGTAAACACAATGCATAGGAATGTATACTCTATGAATATCTGAGATAATAAAAAATATAAAACAACAGAATTATAGACTTTTAGATAGTATAAGATAAAAAGAGACATTATGTCACCTAACTTACCAGCAGTAGTCCAGTAGATGTGGTGGAAGCACTGGGATATATATATGTTGCCAGTACATTGGATATAACAGTGCAGCTGATCCATGAAGGCAAGCAGTTAACTAAAAATGTTTTAAAAGGATGATAATGAATAACTTATTTTAAAATAAAGTCAAGTTCAAAGTTTTCCATGAATACTAACGATTGTAAAACTAAGCATAATAAATACAAAACAATGTTCAATATTAGTTAACTTCACGAAGAAAATTAACTGATCATATTTACCATCACAAATCTAAGTGTAATATGTATTTTAGACACACTTCTTTATAAAATATAGAAATAAGCGGTTTTTTAGCAAATCTTGTGCAGCACTGTCTACTTATATAACTAGAGGCAAAATTTTCAATGACAAATAAACATAAAATTAATATTTGGATGAATATCAGTAAAATCACACACACAAAAATAAAATGTGTGCATCACAGTTTGCTCATCACTCAGATTAATATAGTGCGATTAAATATGGAAAAGAAGTAGGTCTGAAAGCTCCTGAGGGATATCATTAGGGCAAATTGCCAAAGAATGAAACATGAGCCAGTCAGGAGAGTCTGGAAGCTGCAATAATACCAAGGGACTTGATTGTTCGACAGTTGGAGCTTCAGTAATGTGTGAACTGCAGGTTATGGTATCAAGAGACTCTGTTCACTGACACAGAGAATGTCACTATTGACCAGCGAACTGCCCAAGCTTGACAGCTATACTACAGGAAGCCAAGTATATCATAATGTCATATTTAAACTGCTCGTTCCAGATTAACATTTTGCATCCTATTTTTATGTGAAAACAGCTACAATTATAGTGCTCCTACTTTAAAGGTAAAAGGAATTTTAATTATTTTCTTGTGTACCGAGTCACTGATTTGAATGCTTAACAAAAGAAGATCTCTTTCCTGTCCCACAATGAGCCTATCATCACAATTCTTTCAAAAACTGCTTTAATTTCCATTGTATGAAAGGTTTGTCTTATATATAAATCACTATTTTCAAGTATGTCATGAAATGACTAAAGCAGTAATTACCAATGATTTAGTTGTGCTAGGTTTGGGATGTCAAGCCTACTGATCAAACTATTTTATTCATATGAAACGAAGCACAGAATTTTATAAAGTATTACCTACACCTATTCTGCAAATTCAATTACTTAAAATCTGATATTTTAGAAGAGGAATGTCATTAGTACAAAGAGGCCAATAAGTTTAGTACATTAAAATTTAAAACTACCTTACACATGTAAAGAAACCAAAGTTATTACTAACAGTTTTTTGGTTCAAACATAAAATATTTGGCAGATCATTTGTTAAATGAACATGTGGGAAGATATATCTTTATCATTTTGCTCAGCATTTATCTAGAATATATACTGACTTGACTTGGAATTCTTTTTTTGCACCTGAAACAATGCAATTTTATTTTATTTTCATTTGCTGATAATACCATTAATGGTTTTAGTATTTGTGCCACAGCAGTTAGAAGCTTTAGCATTTTAATCTATTATATCTATTATCAAGTATTTTCTTTAAAGCATCCATTATAATTAGAGAAAGCACCACTAGGAGGCATTCAAATACTTGTATGTGACTATTACAGACCATGAAATTATTTACGTTCTTTCCACTTGAAGTAGAAAAAAGTCAGAGGATTAGTTGTGATTCTAGACTTCTACTTCTGATTTACTGCGTCAAACTCATGTATTTCTTAAGTTATCTCTCAGTTTTAAATTAGGGCACCTCTGGAAACGAGATTAATGCTTTCTGTTCTATAGATTATCTTGTCCAGTCACTGTACTGAGTTGCTATTCTGAGAGGATTAGTATAACTTCCAAAGGCCCCTACCTTTCCTAATTTTTCCAAATAAGTGAACTGTTACAAATAGGTATCCTTTAAAAAGCATAGTTAATAGGAAAAAGCTCAATTTTCTCCTCCACATTAACTTCTAGGCACTCTAGTAAAGTACTTACCACTATATTAAATGTTATCCGGACACTATCACTATCTTCCTACTTTCACATTTTAAAGGAAGATGATACCTATATTAATCGTTAATTCCAAAAAACGTATCTGATGATTTTTCCTGATTTCTAGAAAAGATGTGTAAAGAAACAGCCATACCGGGAGCTACACTAACACTGCTAACATTAGCACAGAATTATCCCCATTAATGAGTACAAACCATAAAATACAGCTTCATGTCTTCATTCATCACATCCTACTATTGCTTTATTCAGCACAAGTATGGCTAAGGACCAAGAAAATTATTCTACTAGAATTATCTGGCTGAAAGTTTGGCAAAAAAGAAATTATATATTAATAAAGATGTGAATTCTCGCATAACCAACTAAACAACTGCCAAACCTAACCAGTTTGTGATGAGATTCTATGAACAGCTAGGGAAAAAAAAATTATTAAAGCAAATATCCTGTCAGAAGAAGTGGGAAGAGGGTTTACAAATAATTTGAAATACTAGTAAAAGGAAAGTAATAAATTAATTTGAATATCACCCTTGTAATGAAAACAACAAAGCATAGTTCAAGTATTAATTTAACTGTTCACCAGGGTTTTTCTGATTTTAGGAAAGGAGGACATATAAATTATTCTCAAGGGGACTTGAAAATTCTCCCCTGAAAATTCATCCTAGAGTACTCTTTAAACATATCAAATATTTACTACCAATTTGTTTAGGGATCTGAAATTACTTTATAGAAGTCGCACATCTATTAAGAAGGCTCTGAATACTCAGCATTTTGCATAGAAGCCTCCATTCTTCTGGTTTATATTCATAGCTATTTACCAAGTATTTCTAATGAATTAATGTGAATGGGAAAACAGCTGTGCATATTTTAGAACTATAGTATATAATCTTTAGGCTTTTCACAATTTACATATGTAAATTGGTAGGCTTATTTTATAATTGGATTTGTTTTGCAAATAGTACTTTATAAATTTTTAAACCATATAAATATGAATTACTTCTTTAATATTAGTACAGACAATACAAATGGGTTGGACAAACAACAACAACAAAAGTTGGGTCCTGAACTAAATATGATAAAAGTAGGATGAAATGCCTTCAGATAATTGCAAAGTTCTTTTAATGATCTCCAAACTGCCCCTGCAAACAAAGGCACATCTTTCACACCAAAACCTTACCAGTGTTGCAGTACTGCAGACAGCAAAACACTTCCCAAAATTTAAAAATTTGTAACATATAGAAGGCAAGAGAGAGATTTATCATATAATCAATTAGAAACTCAAAGAAAAAAAGTAATAAAATACAACATCAAGGTGATATATAATGAAAGAGAAGATAAACATGATGAGGGATTATATGTAGACAACCAGATATCATCTTGATGCCAGGAGAAAATGAAAGAAGTCTCAAGAATGCTGAGTGGATC
Organism: Pseudocheirus occidentalis; assembly: GCA_028646575.1. Taxonomy (NCBI): domain Eukaryota; kingdom Metazoa; phylum Chordata; class Mammalia; order Diprotodontia; family Pseudocheiridae; genus Pseudocheirus; species Pseudocheirus occidentalis. Next base: position 79,813,024 of record CM053593.1, on the reverse strand, counting down.
AACTGTAATCCGTTGGCTGTGATCTGTATTGTCAGAGGGGTCATTCAAAGATAACATCAGCAGCTCTGTTGAGTTTCAATTACACAAAACTCATGATCACTTGCAATCTCATCACCATGCAGAGTGAATCAGCTTCCTGGACCACTCAGATGTCTCTTCTCTGACTGGAGGACTCAAAGACAGAGTAATAAATTCCCAGAGTCTACCTTCATTTCCCATTCTGATTGGTGTTTGTTTTTTTGAAATATTTTTATTTAAAGTTTTGAGTTCCAAATTCTTTTTTTTTTTTATTAACTTGTTTGTTCACTTTTAGGTTACAAGATTCTGTTCCATAGTCACTTCAGTTATAGATTTTTCTCCCCTTCCTCCCCAT
>CM053593.1:79781084-79812151 GCA_028646575.1 Pseudocheirus occidentalis | reverse complement strand
AGAGTAGGGGGTGTGGGGATCAGAGGGGGGATGACAGAGGGGAGGGCCGGGTCTGGGGGAGGGATGCTAGAGGCTCACACTTCAATAAAGGGACAGGGACAGGGTAGAGAACAGAACAAGGGGGGAGGGATAAGAAGGAGGGACATATGATCACTGTCACAATATGTCCACTATGAAGATGTCCTGTATAATCACACCTACACAGCCTGTATCGAATTGGTTGTCCTTCAAGTGGGGGTGGGTGACAAGAGAGGAACCGAAAGAATCTAGAATTTAAAGCTCTGCAATACCTGCAACTAGGAATGAAGATATACAGGGGTTGGGTCAGGGAGACCCTCCCTGCACTACCAGAAAGTTAGAGAGCAGACCAGGGGAGGGGCTCCACAGTGGGATTGCTGTTTTGTGGTTGGGGTAGGGAAAAGACGGGGAGAAAATATGTAACTCAAAAATCTCATGAAAATGAACAATATAAACAAGAAAACAAATAAAATTTATTAGATTAAAAAAATTTTTTTCCAAGTGCCTAAGATTGCGTGCAAAGCCCTCTAAAAAATCACTGCTATTATAACGGACAGATCACTTATCCTAGAGGAGCCTCAGTTTCTCACTTGTAAATGAAGGAGTATAATTTTTTATCTCTGAGGTCCTGTCCAGCTTTCAATCCAGAGTAAGGTCCTATGGAAATGACCCTGGATTTTAAAAAAGAAAAATAATTCAACTGGAAATCAAAATTTTAAGAATGAATGTTAAAGAAAAAAAATGTTTCGTTTTTTTTTTAAATATGCAATTGGGAAATAAGATATACAGGCACCTAGGTATACAACAAATCCATCTTGCCCTTCTAGAAAGTCAGAAAGGGAATGGGGGAGGATATAAAAGAGAGAAGACTGGGGAAAGAGGTATTCAGTAGGATAGCTATTTTGGGGTGGGGGTAGGGGAAAGACGGTGAGAAAATTTGTAACTCAAAATCTTGTGGTAATAAATGTCGAAAACTAAAAATAAACAAATTAAAAATAATAATTCAAGCTCTTAGAAGTCAAAGTCCTACAACCTAAGACACCTCTAAATATGATCCATGTATAGGATCAACTTTTGTTAAATTCACCTAGATGGATTTGAGGCAACGATTTTTTTTTAAACCACATTAATTTTCAAATAACTTTGACCAAGCAACAGAGGGGTTGAAATCAGTTCATTGATTAATTAGCAAGCATTACTAACACTTACTAAATACTAAGCAGGAGGCAGCTAGGTGGCACAGTGGATAGGGTGCCAGGCCTACAGTGAGGAACACTCATCCCTGAGTTCAAATCCTGTCTCAGACACTTATTAAATGTATGATTTTGGGCAAATCACTTTTTTTTTCCTTTATGGAAGGGGGAAGGCAGGGGAATTGGGGTTAAGTGACTCACCCGACGTCACATGGCTAGTAAGTGTTAAGTGTTCGAGACCCAATTTGAATGAAGATCCTCCTGACTCCAGGGCCAGTGCTCTATTCACTGTGCCACCTAGCTGCCCCGGACAAGTCACTTTTAAGACTATTTCTGAGTTTACTCTTCTGTAAAATGAGCCAGAGAAAGAAATGGCGAACCACTACAAGATGTTTGCCATGAAAACATTCAAATGGGAGTCACAGAGAACTGGGCAGGCCTGAAAAAGTCTGAATTTGATCTACTAAGCATTGCTTAGGTGTCTGGGGATAAAAAACACAAAGCATTCAATAATCCTGTTCTTAAAGAGAGTGAATTCTAATGAGAAAGACACAATAAGCAAATATAACAGGGCAGTACAGTTAATAAATACAAATAAGGGCAAATTAGTTACATACAGGGTAGTTTTGGAGAAAGGATATCAACAATTGGCTGGATTAGTCTGAAAGGCTTTTCATAGAGAAAATGATGCTTAAGCTGCATATTAAAGAAAAGAAGAAATTCTATGAAGCAGAGATAAGAAAAAGTGCCATTCAGGCCTATTCAACAAGCAGTGCCAAGTCAAGATAACCGGAGGAAGAACGCTGTATGTGAGGAAAAGAGAGAAGAGCTCTTAGGCTGGACTGTAGAGCATGAGGGTGTAATAATACTGAGATTTGAAGATCTTCCATGCCCCTTCAACTTGCTGATGTAGCAGGAAGGGACGGAGCGAGAGACGGCCAGAACCACGCTAGCATCAGAACTGCAGAGGGGCCGGAGCCGCTGGGAGCAAGCTGCCTGGACGGTGAGCAGCTGCCATGAGTGAGGAGAGGAGGAGCTTTGCTGGAGGTCGCCTGTCTTGTTCTGAAGGCTTGAGAATGTGGGTATTTACTACTTTACCTACGCGCCAACTTCATAACTACTGTGTCGGCTTTGACCTTCTGCTTTGGGGACAGTTTTCTGGTACTTGAATAAATGCTCTGACTGTATTTCTCATGTAGAGAGCCTTTACATTTTGTGATTAATAACCATATCAGCATACTTATAGTTACTGTAGGCATTGTGAATACTGCACTGCTGATACAGAGGGGAGGAGAAATATCCAATGAAGTCAGAAAGAGAGGCTGAAGCCAGATTGAAAAGAGAGCTTTTAAAAGCCCTAAAGAGGAGATTCTATTTTATCCTAGAAAACAGATTGATGACATGATCAGATCTGTGCTCTACACAAATAATTTTGGCTGCAATGGACAGACTAGAGAGGGAAGAAATTTGAGGCAGGAGACCAATTAGTAGGCTGTTGCTTTAACCTATGGCATCAGAGGAAGAGAGGATGGAAGTAGAGGTGGAGAGAGGTGGAGGGATAAAGTGACAAGGAAAAGGGCTTCATCATTCTCAGAGACTGGAAGGAAGAGCAAAATGGCCCTTCTAAACTTAAAATATGTAGTGGACTTAATCAAACTTAAAAATTATTTTTCAAGCAAAATTAATCTGATTATAAGCAAGAATGGAAAAGTTTGATGAGGGAACCAACACTGAGGATCAGCACTAAAGAAATAGTGGAAGGGCTAGTGCTTCGGGGATTCCACAACAGAGAAAAGTATTGTGGTGGAATGTGAAATTATTGAGACTGAAATTAAGTGAGAAAGGAACTGAGACTAGAACAGGGATGATGGGCTGTGAAAATAGAAAAGATCAAGGAACTGGGCATAATTAGAGTAAGGAGAAGGTTTAGATAGGAATAGGATAGGTAAAAGGACTTTGTAGTCAGAGAGGGGAATTTTATTTAAGTCAAAGGGGAAATACTTTTTATTTTTAAAATTCAATTTAGAATAACCTTCAGAAATCCAGTCTAATCTATGAATAAGATATTCAAAGTACAAAATACTACCCTATTGATTTTTTAAAAATTAATTCAATTTGCAGATGTCCAATACACAACTAAATGTATCAAACTTTGAAATACATTTTTAAATTTAAAAAAACACCTTTATGTGACCTCTTTCCCTTGACTGTCCATCCATTACTATTCATAATCCTCTTATTAGATTCAAGTGAATGAAATTTTTTTCAAAAATTAATTCTTAAATTTGCTTATAAAGCAACCAGCAGTACAATAATAAGAAGTAAATAATTTGATAAAATGATGATAATGGATAAGAATTTTAGAAAAAAATCTTAGGAATCTAAGTAATTTTATAATTCCTAAATACATTTTCAGAAACCCGTAATATGCAGGTATGGATAACCCAAAGCAATAGAGATCTATGAGGATATATGAGGTAGTACCTGTAACATATTAAACAGTGATAATGAAATTTGGAATTTCTATTTATTTCCTATTTGGAGAATTGATAGGTTTTTGGTCTGACAATATGAAGTTCTCTTAAATAAGGGAGAAAAAATATAAAAAACATCTTTTAAAATGACAGATGATATACCTCAGAATTGATAAATGTACTGTCTATGCTAACTAGATTAGATTTGGGCCATAGGATAAAACATAAATTCCTCTCTCTAGTTTTTAAAGCCCTATACAACTTGGCCCCAACATATATTTCCAGCCTTTGAACATTTCTCCTCCTCTCATATTCAGCAATCCAGTTGAACTGGTTTTTGTGCATAAAAATTATGGAAATTTTTTTATTTTCTGTACTTTAAAGGAAAATCATACCCTTTAAGAGCCCACCGCTCCGCAACTATGGATTTGATATTCTACCATTAGGTTTACTCTACAGCTTATACATACCTCACACCTATGCTATTTTTCCTTGTTGCTGTCCTACTTCTCCCCACCTGGAACTACATCTCCCAGATCAGACCTCCAGAAATTTTGCCCTTCTTGGAGACAGTTAATCTACTCAACCTTGAAATTCCCACCCTAGTAGCTGTCTTGATCAGTAAGTCAATGAAAATTTACCATTTAATATAAAATGAATATATATTATTAAAATTGTTACTACTACTACTACTATGATGATGACAACAACTACCAGCACTACCACAACCACTATTACTGTTACTATAAATAAGAACTCAGCCACTCATTGCCCACTATATTTGGCTGGCTTCACATATTATTCCTTAATACACATAGGTCATTTCAACAACTGTCCTGTTTCCACATATGTATATAGACGATGGATGATAGGTATTGTGAGATTTTGCCATATTGCCTGGGATTGAACTGGCCCTACCTGCCACTTGGCTATGGCAAAGCTAGAAATTTCAAGTCAAATGGGAATCATGGAATATTGCTAATTAGTTGGTCCTGACTAGAGGTAGGTCCTACTAGAATAGGAAAGTTTCTGTAATTCAAGTATAATGAAAGGTTTTGTACTGGTGACGTATTGTGTGAAAGTACCACAAGCACATAACAATACCCAGAAGAAGTACCTCTTTGATTCCTCAACCTACTGAGTTTCCTACCTTGGAGGCTGCTATAGCAAGCATTAAGTTATGCTCATTGCTGCATTACATGTAACCTATGGTGCACTCTCTTGTGCTCTCTCTCTTTCTCTCTCTGTCTGTCTCTTTCTCTCTCTCTTTGTCTTTCTCTGTCTTTCCTTCCCCTCTCCCCATCAGATCTTTTGGTTCAACAATTCTATTAACTTCAATTCCCTTCTGTCCTTCAAATTGTCATATCCAGTTTTTTGTCAAGTCTACTCTAGTCTAGTATCCTACAGAGTTTTCATCACTCAAAAGTATCTTGTTCCACAAAGTTGCTTAAAGCAATATTCCTAAAACAAAAAGAGTCTGGTCATGGAACTCTGCTACCTAACAAACACCTGTGCCTTTCCATTTCCTTCAGAATAAAATGTATTTGACAATTAAAAACCTGGGTTATTTCCATCAGAGTCTGAGCCTTTACTAGGTCCCAGTCTTTACTAGATCCCTTCCCTCTTCAAACATCCTTTAAAAGATGCTTTTATTAAAATAGAAAATAGTAAAAAAAAAAAAAACTAAGACAAAATGTAATATGGATAAATAGAAAGTTCTATACAATACTTGGATTCATTCAATCAAATTCACAAAGATGGAGTAGGTATGTCTAGATACTATAGCTTCTTTACAGTAAATACCTACCAGGCTATTTAGTATATAATATACAAGGAACTGTACTGGTTGTTATGAGGAATTTTAAAAATCTGTTTTTTAAAAAGATTCTTGCCCTCAATGTGGTAAAAGATATGACCTGCAAACAAATAATTATAATACAAAGCAATTTATGATAAGTAATTGACCATTTAAATAGCTAAGAAAACATTTTATCTCTCTTAGTCTCAACTTCCCTATCTTTAAAGTAGAAATCCTTATCCTTATCACAGGGGTGTTCATGAGGGAAGGCACTTAGCAAAATCTGTGTGCTGAATATAAAAGTGTGATTGAGTTATTCTTGTTGTTAGTAGCAGTACAAATATTTAGAATATGATTTTGTTTTGCATTGTTCAGTGTGAACACATGTTGAAAAGGTTTGTTCTGTAACAAACCAAGTGTTTTTGGCTGGTTTTTTTTGGGAGGGGTGGGGGACAAACTGACAAAACTATCAGATAGAGCTATTGCCCTGGGAAAGTGTTCTTCTTGGCTTTATGAGAGTGAAGAGAGAAAAATTCTCAGTATCTCCCTGAGTTGGAAGTTTCTTTGCATTATCTCTTTTAAACATCTCTGAATTAACCTATCTATCTCCCATTAATGAACTGTAGTACAAAGCCTGAGAAGTCCATAGTGTTGCCAGAAGTTCTACTTCAGTTACATTGTTGTAGTATCAAATGTAGAACACAATAAAGTTCAAGGAATGGATCAAATTAATAGATTGATACAGATGGCATGTGAAACTGCAATGTCCTACTTCAACAGGACATTATAGCCCTGAGGTTTAAAGACTCTACAGAACAACTTTATAAAAAAAATCTCAATGTGGGTGACACACAAATCCTTAGAAAATTTCATATACAATTTGTGTCAAAATGTTATGCTCTTTAGGATAGAAGTTCTTAAAATGGGGAAACATTAACTTGCTTTTAAAAAATATTTTATTGACTTTTAACATAATTGGTTTCCTTTCTGAGAAAGCAGTTATAAGATTCACCAGAATGCCAAAGTAGTCTCTCCCCTCTCTTCTCTTTCTGTCTCTCTCTCAGGTTAAACACTGGTATTCTGACAAGGTGAACTAAGAAGGTAACTCAGAGTGAGCAAAATCCTTTAGACCCCTCTTCATGTTGGCTAATAAATGTTTTTAAGGCCTGATTATTCTGGGGTTGTTAAGGGCTTTCTTAACATACATCCTTGACAGAATTAACATATATGTTCACATGCCTTGAGACAGAAATAACAATTAAAAAAAGAAATTACACCTTAAGACAATTCTACTACTGAGAGCATATTGCTTATTCTAAATACTCTAGCATTAACTCATATGTTAACCAACCAAATCCCTATAAATAACATGCTTACAGACTTAGGGAGGTAAGATTTTTCAAACAAGTATCGGTCAAAATAGGAGCTAACATTTAGAAACTGCTTTAAAGTGAAGCATCCCTTCCACCTACCATGAGAGGCCACAAAAGATTCACTCTAGTTAACATATTACTGACAGGATGATGAGAAAGCTCCTGTCAAATGCTGGTCAGCTGGGTGTTTGAGACAAAATGCATAGCCCCAGCTGACTAGTTAGTGAAAGCCTGGTGTGGTACAATTATAGAGGGATATGACAAGGCTTCATGCTTGACTGACTTGAGAACCAATGACATGGGTTTATACAGCAATACTCCCTACCTCTGGTCACAAAACAGCAATAAGTCAACAGATGCACTGTTGTAAAATCATGATTTATTCCTTTGCTTTGAATACATGAGAGTACAGTATGATGTTCTGGTAGGCAACCACAGAAAGTTCACTTGGGGCTTAAACATCTAGGGCCTGCCTACAGAATGCATAAAATCAGTTTTGTAGATCAGGTTTACCAGTCTACTCTTTAACATATTCTTAATTTATAATGCAATTGATTTTTTAAGAAGTTATTTTTGTCTCAGGCCACTGAAACCAACCACATATAAATATATGTGTATACTAAAACATGCATATGTAATAATGTTATGTGAATACTATCAAAACAAAATTAATGTTCACTTTTAAGAATATTTCATTTACATACCTTAAAGATTTTAAATCACTCTAAAATCCCCTTACTTTTAAGGTTCTCATTGAAAATGCTGAAATTTTTAACTGTACTATAGAAAGTCTACTACAGAAAGTGATCCACCAGCTAAAGAATCTTTAACTGTTGTAACACTAAACCCCCAAGCAAGCTGTAAGGTTAATGAAAATCCCATTATTATATTCATTGGAATGCAATTCTAGCAAAAGAATCAATATCCCAGTAAAATAACGTCCCTGAAGCTAGAATACAATTAAGGGTGTAGAGGAATTTTCACCTATGCCAATACACAAAAATCTGGCAGCAGATTCATAAGGAAAACTGAAACTCTATTTCCTGTTAAAGTATGTTAAAATAAAAATTTCTCGTATTAAAACCAGATTCAGATTCATAATTAGTCTTTACTAATATATGAAATAAGAACACATTAATTTATTTGCTGATTGGAAATGTTGGTCAATTCATTGTGGTCCTTCCCCCCTTTTTAGGAAGGCCATAACTAAATCTCAAATAACTCCCAAAAGAGTATTTTTGTTCTATACAACAATACCAGTAATTCCTTGATCTTTAATATGACCAAAGCATAAAATTAACAGCAGTTAAATGCTGCAATTCAAGTAACTCAATATCTGCTACACAAAAAGGGTTAGAAGATAGGAAAAGAGGAACTGAGTAATCAGTCTTATGAATACTACTGTCCTATGATAGTGATATGAAGCATTTAATTTAAGGGGTGACATCACAGCCAGATTTTTTTTTTTTTTTTTTAATACTCTTAGGACTTTATTATGTGGAGTTTGGGCTAAAAAGAAATGAAACTTGTGAAACAGTCACCCAATCGGTGCAGGAAGTAGGAACAAAGCCTGTGTTCTTCTGGGCTGAAGGGGGCTTTTCTTTCGGGAGGGTGGGGAAGCAGTTGGCCCCACTTTGTGGGTACGGGCCACAGCCAGATCTTAATGAACTGTCATAAATACTTGGTATTAAGTTGATTTCAGTTATAGAAGATAATGCCCCTAACAGTACCAAACATTTACAACCTAAAACAGTTGAATTAAGAAATGTTAAAGTGAAATGTCCTTTTTACTAAGAGTATTGATGATGAATGTGACAGCGGTATTTTCCAAAATGCATTTTATACTTTGTAATGGGAATCTGAAGCTCTTTCCTCCCCCTAGACCCTTTGATAGGCTTAAGTGGCTCCGAGAATGTTCCCTGATTTGAAGGTATACTCTGCCCCATAATAGGCTGAATGTGGTCACATGGAGCCCGTAGCAGGAGGCTTGTTTTTTGTGAATGGCCACACCTTGTTACTTTGTAATTAGACAATGGGTCAATAGGGCTGACCCAGGAGGAGCCTATACACACACATGTGATTTTGGGGCTCACTTTGAGAAGAGTTGTATGATTTGACCAGATGAGACTCTGGGAAGCCGTTGAGCCTCCTGGCTTTGAAAAACCCAGATGCTGATGCTACCCTCTCTGGTAACGTGAATAGGTAATGGATTTGATGGTCAGATGGTTGGAAGCCCATCTGCTGATCTGTTTCTTGGTCTGCTTGTAATTTGTGTTTGTAACTTGTGCCTGTAACTTGGGTTTGTATTCTCTGGAGTTCAGGGTGCTGACTTTTCCCCCTGAACTAGGTAAACGATACATTTGTTTGGTTAAAGAAAGACTGTTAACCCATTTTGAGTTGCTTTTCTTTAGTAAAGCAGATCTGAGAACCTGTTCTAGCAGCTGCTCTGGGTATGCTAGGGTGCTTGCTGATACATACTCTTAAAAATGTTTCACAAATAAGTGTTAGATTGTAGATATACAAACATATAATCCACATCAGTCTATTCTAATCAAGCAGTGAACTATACTTAAAAACTACCTGATAATGTGATATTTTTTACTCTTTACTAGTCCTAAAGAAAATAAATATAAATCATTTAGGGGAGAGGAAGGAATTTTTTTTTCAAAGATTAGCTAAAAATATCTGCAAAGGCCTCAGGATCTTACATGCAAATTCAAAAAAGTAAATGATTGGGGCGGCTAGGTGGCGCAGTGAGTAGAGCACCGGCCCTGGAGTCAGAAGGACCTGAGTTCAAATTTGGCCTCAGACACTTAACACAAAAACCAGCCGTGTGACCTTGGGCAAGTCGCTTAACCCCAATTGCCCTCCAAAAAGCAAAAAAAAAAAAAAAAAAAAAAAAAAAAGTAAATGATTTATCAAATTGAAAAAAAATGTCAGAATGCAGAATCTCAGGGCTTTAAGAGACAACAACGATCATCTAATCCAACTCATTTAACATAAGTCACAAAAAAAGTAAATAACATAATTTTAAAATAATTAATTCTATAATACATTGATTAAGTGCTAAGGAATTACTCAAGAAAGCATTCTCATAAAGAAGGAAGACAGAAAAATTAAGTGGTCTACAATTTGCTTCTGTCAAGAACATGATGGAAAATTTTCAAAATATAAAAATATAATGAAAACTGTCATTAAGAGTTAAATGTCTTCAGAGTAATTCCAATATGATCTATAAATAACTACAGTTATAGAAACTTCATGAGCTAAGACATCTGTGGCACAATACATTGTGACAAATCTGATTCATGTCATCTTTTGAAATATGAAATAACAAGCCTTCAGAATTTATCAAAAATAATTTTTTGTTTTTGTGACCTTTTTTGAATTCATGAATCAAATATGACTGAATGAAAATAAAACTGAGATAGGAGGCATCTTTATTGAATTGTAATCCTGTTACTATCATTAATTACCTCTGTGAAATTAATGTCACCTCACTGATTCACTGTCAAGTAAAACTAACATATATATGGAAATGCTTTTAAAAGTATAAATCTTTATAAAAGTATAAGACAATGATACAATTTTATTATTCAGATTATTCTGTCGTGACTAAAATCATTAATCTCAGAAGTCATCCAACAATATTAATAGTACTCTAATAAATGCAATAAAACTATTTCCTTTCACTCAAACATATTCTATTTTTTAAAATGTATATGTATCCATATTTGTAAATTATCTCTACTTCTCATTGCCTGCCAAAAAACATTTTTAAATGAAAACCAAAACCATCTTAACAAATATACACAATCCATCAAAATAAATTCCCATTTTGGCCATATTAAAAAAAAAATATGTCCCTTGAATTTAAGTCCATTACTTCTGTCAAGGGATTGGTGCCAGGTTTAATCATCAGTTCTTTAGATTAGTGATTTATGACTATCAATACATTTATCATAGTTCTAAAGACAAAGATATTTTTATCTATAATGTTGTTATTATATAAATTGGTGTCCTAGTTCATGTCACTTTTATCATTTAAAGGTCTTCCCACTTTCCTCTAAAATTGTCCATTTTGTCAATAAATATTCCAATTTTATTCAGATAACAAAATTTGTTTAACCATTCCCCAACTGGTAGGCATCCTCTTGATTTCAAGTTTGGGGCTACTACAAAAAAGAGTTATTACAAACATTTTTTGTACATAGGTCCTTTTCTTCTGTCTTTAATCTCTTTGATGCATAAGCTTAGTAGTGGTACAATTGGGTTAAAGCTTGAAAAAGTTTAGTTAAGTTTTTAAACATAGCTTCAAATTGTTTTTTTTTTAATGGCTCAACCAATTCACAGCTTCACTAACAGTGCACAAATTGGCATGCTTTCTCATAACCCCTCTAACAGCAGATGTATTGTTTTTTAACAACACTGTCCTATGCCTACGTGATTATTTTTGGTTAAAATGTTATATATAAAAGTAACACAATTTTAAAATGTGAGAAATAAATTTTTAGTACCTGAAAACTTCATATCCCAATTTTTCCCCATTATACCTATAAATCAAGCTCTTTGTAAGTCTTTTTCCTAAAAAAACAAACAAACAAACAAACAAACAAACCCCAACTCTTTAAGCATCATGGTATGAGAGAATAGAGGATTAGGAGTCCAGAGTGCTTAGTTCTAAGTACCAGCTCTACTAGTATCACACCTTCTCTGTGTCTATAGAGAAACAGAATATGGAAAAAGATATATAGAGAGTTTTTGAGGAACAAAATAGGGAGATGAGGGTAAGAGAACCACACATTTTGGTGGCCTTTACGTTTAGTCAAGAAGCATTTTTTTTGTTTTTTGGTTTTTTTGGAGGGCAGTTGGGGTTAAGTGACTTGCCCAAGGTCACACAGCTAGTTTTTTGTGTCTGAGGCCGGATTTGAACTCAGGTACTCCTGACTCCAGGGCTGGTGCTCTATTCACTGCGCCACCTAGCCGCCCCTAAGAAGCATTTTTTAAATGACTATTGTGTGCCAAGTATTATGCTTAGCTCTGGAGACACAAAAAGAGGCAAAAAAAAAAAAAAAAGTCACAGTCTTGTGCAAATGATCATGTACAAACAAGGCATAGATAGAATAAACCAGAAAAAAGTCTCAGAGTGAAGGCACTAAGGTTAAGTAGGACTAGGAAAGAATTCTAGGAGAAAGTAGAACATCAGATAAAACTTGATGGAAGCCAGGGAAGCCAGAAGAAGAGACACAGATGGAAAGAATTCCTGGATTGGTAAAGAGCAAAATGAAAATGCCAAAAGTAGGTAGATGGAGTGTGTTGTATGAAAAACAGTAAGGAAGTCAATAAAAAGGAAATCAGGAAGAAGAAAAGGGTTTGGGGGGAGAAGAAAAAAAATGAGCTCAGTTTTGAACACATTGTGTTTAAGATGTTTATGTTACATAAAGTTCCAGATGTTCAACAGGCAACTGGAGGTGTAAGACTGAAGGTCAGAACAGAGGTTTGGGCAGGGAAAATAGACTGAGGAATCATCTTTATAGAGATGATAATCCAGGAGAGCTGATGAGGTCCCTTAATTCATCCATTCCCACTACATCCCATATTTCCTCCCTTTTGCTGCTAAACCTCCTTCAGAAGGCCATCTATAATAGATGTTTCTTCTTCTTTTCCTCTAACTTTATTTAATTTTTTAAAGCCTGGTTTCTGATCTCAAAGTTCAATGAAACTTCTCTCTCCAAAGTTATTAACAATGTTTTAACTGCCAAATCCAATGGCTTTTTCTCAATTCTCATCCTTCTTCACTTCTTCATAGCCTCTGCCACTGTCACTGTCTTCTCCTTATATTTTCTTCTCTCTAGATTTTCATAACACTACCCTATCCTGTTTCTCCTTCCTGTCTCACAAATCCTTTAGTGCCTCCTTTGCTGGATCTTCATCTAGGTCAAATCTGCTAACAGTGTTGCTCAGGGCTCTGTTCTGTGAGCCTCCTTCTCTTCTCCCTTTATATTATTTTATATGGTGATCTCATTATTATTAACTTTGTATAAATAGTATAGAGGCAAACAGAAAAAGGTCCAAAACAAAGTTCTGGGAGATAACACTCTGGATTATAATCCAGCAAAGGAAATCAAGGAGTAGTCCAATAGGTGAATTAAGGACCTCTAAAGTAATTTCCAACTCAAAATTCTATAAAATGAGAAAGGTCTTTCTACTATATGAAGTCAAAATATGAAAAATTACTAAGTGCTTAGATAAGTAATGATGAAGAATTTATAAAATGACCACAGATTTAAAAGGGAAAAGATGTAATTAAACAATAAATATTTGTCAAATAATTTATTTTAAAATATCTATCTAGATATAAAATTACAATCTTAACTCTACCACCACCATTTTATCACTTGAAATAAAAACTAATGTGCATATCAAAGTACTTGTCAGCATTTTTTTAACAATGTAAAATTCTGGTATTTAAATAGTCTATGCTAAAAAGAAAGGCCTTCACAAAGAACATTTTAGGAAGGACAGTAGCATAAAATCTACAATAAAAAATGCTATTGAGCTGTAAGTTATTATCAATTTGAAGAGCTCCTCCAAATCAGAGCTATTACACTCCCGAAGCACTACTCTGGAACAAAGATGAATCTACCTATTACCAGGTTAGGATAGTAGCTATTATCATGGCCCCTTGATTTCTTTCAAGTAGCTCCAATGGAAAAAGCCACAAGTGAATAATAAAGATCTCATAATAGCTCTTGAGAATTCTTTATAAGGTAGGAGGCACTGAAATGACTCTGGAGAGTTAAAGAAGTCTCATCTCCTGATAAGAAAAAAAATAATTAACCAGACTTAATGTATCTGAGTAGGCCTTATATAAATCAGACTTTTGTACTTCAAGAGCCATATTAAAACCATATATCAAAAAAGTATGTAGATATTGTCTTATAAGTACACATGGAACATATCTAAATCTTCAGAGGTCTGTAGGTCTTCTTTGTGAAAAGCTCAATATAGCCTACTTAAAAGAAAATGTGTGAAGTACTTACAGTGCTTAATTTGCTAGCAGTAATGATGATGCGCCTCTCATGCAGCATACTGGCATACAGTTGCAGCATATTGTTCACATCCACAGCAACAAAATATTCTGTAAGATTTCTCTGGATGAGTAAAAAAAATACTCAGTTACATATTAATGGATGATATAAAGTGTATTTTGTGTATCTGCATTAAAAAGAAATATTTTTTTCTAAAAAGTACTCAACAAATATTCATCAAAGTAATGTCATTTAATATTACTCTAGTGCCTGTGTCAAATTAGGAAGACTAATTATAGTACAACTATAATACTATTACACACACACACACACACACACACACATACACACACACATACATTTACTTTATAGTATACTGGGAAGCTTTCTTATACTGATGTTTGAGGGGGGTCTTTTACATATAAATGCTACCTAATTTATTAATGAGGGACTTCACTAAAATCCCTTGGATTCAATCCCATGAAATCTCCCTTAGACTAAATTCTACAATATATCAAGCAATCCTTTAAAAAGTTCCGGTTATTTTACCTAAGTACATAAAAATCCTTCCCCAATATAATAAACTTTACAATGATTCTACTGCAACATAAAAAGGTCTTTCTCATGCCCACCTTCATTAATGTGAAATTTCTTCCCTAAAAGTATTAAAAATGATAAGTATAGCAAATATTCTTTTTACATTTAAAAAATCCTAAATGTAAGCAAAAAGTAGAAAGTGAAGAAGCTATGGCTATGGTAGAGAAGCAGCCTGACAACAGCAGCACCCCTAACTTACACAGTATTTGGTTAAATGAGAAAATAAGGCAGTTATATATGCAGTTGTCAATTACTACCATCACCACCACCCCACCCTAAATCCCATGGAACTATATATAGCTCACCAGTACAGTCTAGCAATATTAGCAATCCAGAGAGATAAGACCAAAGCTCTTATCTGAAACAATTTAGACCTGAAGGGTCAGTGGTGAATCAATGAAGTTGGCTGCTTGATCATCTTTGACTCAGTCAGAAAAGATAAATGCAAAATAATTAGTTTCAGATAATTATACAGTATTTTACACTTGGAAAGAACCACAGATTTAATCTAGTCTTACCCTTTCACTTTAAAGATGAGGAAACTGAGGTTCAAAAAATGAGTCACACAGCTAGTTTCAGATGAGGGGTTTAAACCCAAGTCTCCTGATTCCCAACTTAATATAGGACACTGTCTTTGAGTTTTCTGCATTTAAATTCACTACATCTTCCAACACAACTGCTCCATTTTCAAAGTTCTTATGACTTTCCATTTAGTGTACATAAAAGAGATTTCAAGCTTTAAAATATTATAAAAATGTCAGGTGTAGTTATAATTATCAAATGCTGATTATTTAACTTGTATTTTAAAAGGTTCTACCAGATGTATAATCTAAATGTTAAAGTGGTATCTACAAAATATGAAAACTTAAGAGGAAGTTTTCCTAATACTTGAGTAGAACCATTTTTTTTTTCCTTTTTGGAGGGGAGAAGGCAGAGCAATTGGGGTTAAATGACTTGCCCGAGGTCACATGGTTTAAAAGTGTTAAGTGTCTGAGACTAGATTTGAACTCAGGTCCTCCTGACTCCAGGGCCAGTGCTCAATTCACTGTGCCATCTAGCTACCCCTTGAGTAGGAACACTTATAAACTATAAAATGGCATGATCAAGCATTTCACAGGATAAGACAGCATGAATGGGCTATGATTTCCACTGGTAAAGAGAGTAACAAATTGTTTAGATTAATAGTTTTGTATAAATATCAAAGTACTAAATGAAGAATTAGTTTCTATATGGGAGTCATATTTATTTGTTTGTCCTTTTTTCTCTCATACTCTTCTTATTCACATACAATTAAAAGACAATTTATTGTGGTATTGTTATAGTTTGCTATAATTTTTGTTTCAAAGTTCCAGAAAAGTAGTTTTTGCTGGGGTTGGGGGATGGGGAATTATTTAAATAGCTGAATCAGGTAGCCTTTTCAGATGTACATTTATTTGTGGGTAAAGGGGAAGGTAAAGGTTGGGGGAGGGTATTAACTAGCATCTGCCATTTATAACAGAGAGAAGCACACTGCAGTGAAGGGACCACGGTGTATGAGTTGAAGTATTGGGAGTCAGTCTCAAGAGAAAATCTAACAAGTAGTAACTGGCCCATGATACATAGTACACGAGGGTACAGAAACTATTAAGGGATTTAATGACTTCGATGGGCTGTCTCAGACCCATAATAAGAATACTGGAATCGCTAAGCACCTTGCTACACAGTTTTTGCAGATTGGTTATATGTGTTTGGCAGACACTAAAACTAACACATTATGGTCATGCTATTTTTGTCTTGATATTAATAAACTGTCAACTATAGAATATTACTTCAAAGTTTTTTTCTGTCAGTTCAATAAAATCATTCACCTATGACAAATGTAATTGGATAGTAGGGAAAGAAATTTTTTAAGGAACAGAAAAACAAAGGGAAACCTAAATATATCAGACAGTATTTATTATTGCCTTTTTTCCTTCAGTTTTATTTCCATTTAACAATTTTTGTTGTGACAGTTTTCACTTTCAAACAAATGGAAAAGTTATACAAAAGATAGAAAGAGGAAGTTTCTTTTTTTCTTGCAATTATCCAAAATAGACACCCCCCCACATAGAATAAGTCTTTTATTAAATTTACTTTATAACCTGAAAACACCATGAGGTAAGCACATTTTGTATGTGAAGAGACATGAGCAAGGAAAATAAATGCACAATCAGTAGCAATGCAAAGTATTAGTCCATACATAGAAAGTTATAAATATTACATGTCCTATGTAAAATAAAAATAAAGAAATAATATAGTACTATAAAATTTTCCTATTTAAGCTTCATCTTAAATGTCAACATTTTAAATTTTTATTTCATTTAATTCATAACATTTTGCATTGTCTTACAAAATTCAAAACCTACCAAAAATGCTTCTTATTTAAAATTAAAAAGAAGGAAATCATGTCACAGAACATGAATGATTTGAATACAGTCCAATATCAATATTCAAAAATGTGGTCGTCAGAAACTGCAAATGCATTTTTCTATTTCATTCTTTTAATTTCTATATTCATTCCTGTACATTAGAAAGAAAAACTATATACATAGTAGAAGAAATATAATCTGATAAGAGACATTAAGAAATAAAGAAATAAGCATTACTGCTCACCTGTCCTAGAAAAAATGGAAAATAAATCCTTTTTATACCCTTACCCATATTCAGACATATCTAGTTAATGGGAAAAGGTAAAGAGAATTGAAAAGGAGGGATGAGAGCCCTAGGGACAGAACCAAGCTTCTTAGTTTCTGAAGGAAGCATCTCTTCCCTGAACATAATGTCTCCTTGAAATATCTTACAATGTTATTTCAATCCCTGTATATTAAATGCCATTTCGAAGCATAGCCAGGACTAAGGTAGGCAAGTAAGATTGCTGAGTACCATGCAATGTATAGTGGGACACATGGGATGAAGGAACTTAATACTATTCATTTTAATAAAGGAGCATATTTTTTTAATGTCAGGAAATTCTACTCTGAAACATATGTAAGTATTTACTTTGTGATAAATCAAGCTGTATGTGTTACAGTGAAAGCTCAAAACCTTCACTAGACATATAGGGAGCACAATTTTCAAACTTTGCCTAAGGCACAAAAATGCCTTCTTTAAACTCTGTTCAGAAAATTTCCAGAGAAAAAGTTGATTTGAAAATACTAAAATACTTACACTTTCAGGTATTGTTGGTAGTCCAGTTAAATCGGGGGCAATGAAGTGAGACTGCTAATCAATAAAAAAAACAAAACACAGTGAATGCCTTTAATAAATCTAGTAGAGTAGTTCATACAATGGAGGGAAAGTGAAATCAAAGAAATTACCCAACAAATTAACAAAATGCTATTAAATACCACACAGATTTCACTGAAATTAAGTCATTCTTAAATGGCATAGCAAAGTTGAGAGTGAGAAGTAACAGTAAGTCTCCAGTATAAGGGATTAGGTGTTGGTGATAAATCAGTTCACACTTTAAAAGCAATTAAAATCAACCAAAACAAATTGAAAGAAGGAAATAATTCTGACAGGAGAAAAGTTTATTAAGGGAAAAAGTACAAGATTCTCATATGTTGATAAAACACATTAACTTTGGAAAGGCTCACAAAATAAGAATTGTAACCCATTAAGACATCAAGTCCTTTTAAAACTTTTGTCCCAAGGCAATTCATGAGAAAGGAGAGATGACTGTGACTATAACTGCATGTATTTATGTGTATGCACACACACACACACATATATGCAGATGTATATGTATATAGATGTATTACAGACCACTATTTAAGTGAGTAGCAATAAAACTGTTTTAACCAATTAAAGTAAACAGTTTAATTTGCATTATGAGAAAGTTTTCACTGCTCATTTTGTTTTCTGCAAGCCTTTAATTCTAAGAGTTTGGAGAAAAGGAAGCATAGTTTATGACTGTAATGTCTTCTTTTTGATATAGAATGTAGGACAAAAACTTCTCAATTTTACAATAGTTATCACATCATACTTTATTTCTGTAATAACTTTAAATGTAAAACTATCAGTTTTCTGTTGTTTTAAAACTTCATAGGGCTTGTAATTAAACTTCAAATGTGAATATCAGATATAAAAATTTTTTTTTTACCAAAAATGCTCACCCATCAATAAATATTAAGCATCTATTCAATTCAAGGTTTTGTTTTTGTCAACTGCTGGAAGGAAAATATACAGCATAAATAGCAATATTTATATAAAATAGTAATTACAAATATCAATATACAAACAGTACCAGCACCATCAAAAAATTATAACCTGAAAACAGATTATACCATAATCAGCAGAAAAATTTTGTTTTTCACCAACAAAATTAAGTCTTATTTCTTTTTCATATAAGGACAAAAATTCTTTAAAACACTACACTACTAGTAAAAAACCCCACACAACTTGATAATGAAACCGTAATCAGTTTACTGTCAAACAGACAGTAAACAGTGATAAGCTATTATTTTCTGAGAGGGAATAAGCCGAAGTATAAATCACCAAAAGATCTCTCTCAGAGTTACAGGAGATCTCAGACATAAGTATAACATGAAATATAACATGAGTCATTAGTACAGAAATTACGTTTGCTTGTCTTGAAAGAAAAAGCAAATATAAATATGCCCTTCTAGTTAGTTTGATTTTGCTTAGAAAAAATACAATCATATATGCTAAAAACGGCTTTTTAGAGATACTAAATAAATAGAAAATATTTTAATTATCATTAGTTTTTTAGAGGAATAAGAATTGCCACTTCTCAAAGGATAGGTAAAAATATTTTGCAATTTTCTTTAAATCAACAGACTCAAATCAGCAAATATTTAATGAGTATCTTTTATACACAAATTACATTTTATATATATATTTTATATACAATATACGTTTTATATACAACATATAATTTTATTTTCAACCTAAACTGCAATTTCTTTTTAATATCCTTTTAATTCACCATTACTGGGGAAAGTTGAACTTTCAGAACTTGTTCATTGTAATAAAACTCTCTTGGTTCTTACGTAATGTAGGAGAAAAAACTTTTTAACGTTGGTATGGTGTTAAACTCACAATTTTATCACAGAGACAAGTCTATAGCAATATATTTATCAGATAATTTTATCTGAAAGGGAAATCAATGGCAATATAATTATACTTATTTTACAAAAAACACAAGAAGTGAGTGACAATTTAAAATACCTATATATACAAATCTGGTTAATTGCTATAGAAAAGCATTTTCATAGGAAGAAAAAGAAATAGAATAGGCCTTTGCTATTCTATACCGAATAATAAATATTCTATGAAGTGAAATTAATTAAAATAAATTTGGAAGCTAACTTTTCTGCATTAATCAGATAGAAGTGTCTATTCTCTAGAAGGCATTGTGCTATAGGTGTTGTGAATACAAAGGTAAAAAAAAATTAAAATAAAATAGTCCTGCTACTCAAAAACAATGGGTTCTACACTATGGAGGATGAATAGCAAGAGGGTGGAGGAAGATGGTGTGATGACCAAGGACCTTCCCTCCACCTTCTGGAATTTTCTTCTCAGGAATATACTAGAAAGCCAAATATTCAATTTTCTGGAAAAAAATTACTACCTTTCATAATTTTTTGACACTTTACTTTATAGATGATCCCTGGTACCTGGTCAGGTTTCCCTCGACTACCGTAACACAATCCATTCTATTTTATACTTAGTTCAAAAATTTTTGTTTGATTGATTGATTTACTGAGATGAGTTCTCTCATCTACTTAAATATCGTGGGGTACACATGTGTACAATACAACTCTTAGACTCATTTCCAAGTTTTAATATTTTCTGTCCAGTGCAAATCTTCTAGAATTTGTTTGGCAAAGGTAAAATCCAACACCCCCCAAAAACTATCTATAAGATAGTTCTTAAGTGACTTTGGGAGGGTCTGATGTTATTTTTTGGGATTCTTTCCCCACTGCCTTATACTAAAGAGGCTCAAAAAAAGTACATTTGACATAATTCATAACCAAACCTTATAATAAATATCCTTACATACTTCCAGATACATGTGATACAAATTAATAAATATATTTTTTTACAAAGTGATAGTGGTTTACTGTCTTCTTTGCAAAAAGGATTTTCCCAACATAAAACAATAAAGGAAAGAAATCAAAAGGAAAACACAATCAAGCCTACTTTCTCACA
Source organism: Pseudocheirus occidentalis (assembly GCA_028646575.1). Lineage (NCBI taxonomy): Eukaryota > Metazoa > Chordata > Mammalia > Diprotodontia > Pseudocheiridae > Pseudocheirus > Pseudocheirus occidentalis. The sequence goes on along the minus strand of CM053593.1, from coordinate 79,791,475 downwards.
GAGAAAGTCTAGGTTTTCAACAGAATTTCCTGATTATCTGGGGCCTCTCCCCATAGGGATGAATTCACCTCTTCACTCATAGGTGAGAAATCGAACTGCCCTAGATAAAAAATTTTTCTATTATTTCCATATCACATAAAGTCATCCTAACTGGAGACTAGATAAAATTCTCCAGGTATCCCATTCTATAGAGGGAGCACCAAAATTTTTCTAGGGGTCCCCCATCACTCTGAGATCCAGGCAAATTTCCTCTGGGTTCTTAGACCAAAGGGATTCTGAAATTTCTCCCAAAGGATCCCTTCCATTGAAGGCAAGCCTCCTGGAATTCCAGTTTCATTCAATAATAGAACAAGCAGTCCCGCAGTTAAAGAGTAAAGAAATTAAGATCAAATTAAGCCTAAACAACTGTGAGCTCCAAAGAATAGGAGTTAAGCAGTTTAGACTGATGACTTAGCAATTTCTAGGCAGTTTCTTCTATGGATCCATAGTAAAAAAGGATCTCAGAAAAGCTACCTGGAGTCAAGTCACAAGGTAAGCTTTAAAACTGCTTAAAACTTAAATAAGGAGGGAAAATGAAAATATGTAACTTATCCTAGAATGCTTTAAGAAAATTGCTAGAAATAAATATGTATCTTGGGAATATAAATTTCATAATTCTCATATTAGCGTCAATATCAATATGTATACAGGTTTCATAATAAAACATGTATCAGCAACCACTTAATGAATGTACAAATGTTAAAGTCTGCAAAAATTGTTTCAAAAGGAAATGGTCTGACTTTTATAGAAACACATCTAAAAAACTAACTGTTCACAACTTCAATTTTAAATGAGGGGAAAAAATGCAACTTTTTTCCTAGTGGATTTATAGTATACAAGATTTAAAGCCCTGGGTGGAAAGTCTCTCAAATGGGTTCCTGAAAATTCAAATGACTTCATATTTATCCCACATGAACTCTGACATGTAGCCACCATAAACTTTGATCTACAATCCCTGAAGGAAGAGAGTCATACATGCTTTGAGTCTGTTGTAGGGGACTCAGTTTTCCTTCTGAAATGAAAAATTTGGTTGTCTTTTCCTTTGGACTTACTAAATGATTAAGATGAATCTGTGAATATGGGTCTAAACTAGGAAGGGGAAGAGGACATTAGTGGGAAAACAAGAGGGTCCAATATCCCAGTCTCCCAAGAGGAAGAACTGGTTTTCAAGCCCCGAGTCAGGTTAGTTCCTTCATATCTGTGATGACTTCCAGTTGACCCCAGGTCCCAAGTCTCTTCAGGGAAGAGTTCCATGTGGCATGTGGGATCTTCTGTATAACAAAGTCTTTCAAAACAGAAAGCCAATTTTCTTTGCCTTTTCTTTTCTCTTTATTGACTTAGAGTTGAGATAGAACATTTTTTTACAACAAGGCAAGGACTAAATTTAATGCTCAATCTACATAATATTTTACTTGGGGACAACTTTAATTTTCACCTGTACATATACATGAAACCATACTAGATCTTGCCACACTGATTGCTTTGAAACTCTGCAGCCCTGGAAAATTCAGGTATAGGGATAACTCACTAAGTTCAACTGTGCATTCAACTATCATCTTGATATCATATATGTAAGTACTAGTCTCTCTCTTGAGCAATGCATTTTAGACATTTATAAACAGATGTCTCATAGGTACCATAAACTCTTGAAAACAGAATTTATTTTCCCCCCCTTTCCCCAAAAAAGAAATCTTTTTCTTAACATCCTCATTTCTGGCAAGGACACCACCTCTGTCTAATCATCCAGAATTGCAAAAAAGGAGTCATCTGTAACTATTCACATTGTCTCACTCCTAAATCCAATCAGATGCCAAGTTTTACCGACTCCATCCCTATATCTGATCTGATGGTTATCCCCTTCTCTCAATTCACATGAACAAAATCCAAGTTTAAGCCTTCATTGTCTTTTACCTGGGCTACTATAATAGCTTCCTAATTGGTGTCCCTGCCTCAAGTTTCTTCTTTCTCTAATCTATCTTCCATATAGCTTCCAAATTGATAATCCTAAATTACAGGTTTAATCATGTTACTTTACTGTTCATGGAGTTCTGATAGTGGCTTATTAATTTTAGATTAAAATATGAACTCTACTATTTGGCAAGTAAAGCCCTTCACAATCTGGCTCCAAGTCTACCTGCTGGACTTATAAACTGCTCCCTGTTAGAAACTCTATAATCCAGTTCAAGTAACTTACATTCTACTCCCCATACATGTATACATGTCGTTCTATTACTCACTACCATTCCTAGAACACATTTCCTCCACATCATTCCTTTACAGAATCCCTAGCTACCATCAAGGCTCAGATCAAGTACATGTCCTAATTAAGGCCTATCCTGATCCTTCTAGTTCCTAGAACCCTCCCTCCAAGAAATTACTTTGCATAAGGTTTGTATTTACTTGTGTTAAAACCCCCAAGCTGTTTCCTCCATCCACCCCCAACATAAATGTAAGCTCTTTCAGTTTTTGTCATTGTTAATACAGTACCAAGTACTGTTCCTGCCACTAATAGACAATTTTAAAAATATTTGTTGACTTAATGAATAAAATGACTGTATACTGGTGGGAGATGGGACATCAGATTCAAATAATGTCTAGTCTTCCAGCTTGGTTGGAACACAGTGTGTACATATATATATATATATATATGAAATTAATGAAAAAAGAATTCTGCAAAGTAGGCTCAAGTAAGATTGTAAAAGACTTTAAATAAAGGCACTGCAGGAGCACTTTGCTTCTTATTGCATCATAGAGAACATGGAATCATGGTAATTTCTTGAGCAGATAAGTAAATCAAACCTATGTCTTACAAAAGTCATTCTGGCAACTATGTGGAGACAGAGCGCAGGAGAGATAGACTATGAAATGATGATGAGGGCCTAAACTGCAGAGATGGAGTAGGAAAAGGGTAAATATGACTTGACAACAGATCAAGTGTAGAGTGGAAGGTAAAGTAAAGGGAAGAGTCAATGATGATTTCAAAGTTACAAATCTGGATGACCAGGAGAATAGTGCCTTCAAAAGAAACAAAGAAGTTTAAAGGAAGGGCAAATTAAAGGGGAAAAATGATGTGCAGTCCATAAATCTAAGTCACCAATTAAACTGCTCAAATCAACAATTTAGTTAGAAAAAAAATACACATGAAATTATAACTAATAATACAAGATAGTACATGGAAAGATTTTTTTTCACTAGATTGATAAATAATGCCTTTTAATTAATGAATCTGGGAAAGTATCTCAAAGTATCCTTGTAGAAAAGAGAGAAACCTTAAAGAAAATATAATGAGATACATATTTTACTTTGAGGCAGCTAGGTGGCACAGTGGATAGAGTGCTCGTCCTGGAAAAAGGCACATTTCAGCTCAAATTCTGCCTCAGATACTTAATGTAATTCTGGGCAAGTCATTAAACTCTGTCTGCCTCAATTACCTTAACAATAAAATTGGGACAATAATAGCCCTATCTTTCAAATCTGTGAATCATATGAGGTATTTATAAAACCTTCAACACAATGCCTAGCACACAGGTGTTTAATAAGTGCTTGTTCCTTTTCCTTCCTTATCCCTAGTCCACTCATTAACTATACCCATATCCAATATAGAAGGAAGTCATGAATAGAATGTCATAAGGTTCAACAAACAATGAAGGAATCCACTAATTAATTTGTGGATAACAAATTCCTCTCCAGGCTCTATAACTGACTCTATGAACTTTCTTTACCATACCATAACAGTCTCTTCACCCTGGAAGTTCACTCCTTACCATCCATCCCCAATAGCTTTATGCTTTCCTTATATGTGTTGTCTTCTCGTATTAGAATATACGTTCCCTAAGGAACTTATCTCTTTCACCTTGCATTTGTATTTCCAACACTTGGTACTATTCCTGACATACAGTAAGTGCTTAATACTTAGTGACTTGACTCAAAGCTGAAAGATATAGCTAATAAAATGGGTGGCTGAATCTAGATTTTTTTTTTAAAGAAAAAAGTAAATAAACTACAATGGGACAAACTCAGCAAAATGAAATTTAATATGGATAAAAACATCATTTATCATAATTTTGCACTCTGGAAGGATACAGAGAAAGACCTAAGGTCACTCAATTGACAACAATTCATGAGAAAGAAAACAAAAGCCTGAGAGGTAGTAAAAGAAGTACAAGAAAAGCTAATGTAATCCTGGGCTAAGATGGCTAATGCACAGATCAAGGGAGATCCCCAGTACTCTTCATTGGACAGATAAACCAGAGCTAAATTTTATGTTCTGGTCTGGACACCATATTTGAAGAGATCCTATGAAAATTTTTAATGTGACCAAAGGAAGGCAACCACAATGGGTAAAGGAAATTGTCATAAGTTAACTGGTTGAAATAAATCGCAATGTGTGACATGGAGAAGATTAAGGGGAAGACAAAGGGTGAGAAATATACATTATCTACACAGCTGACATGGAGAAGGGGTATTAGATTTAAAATTCTGGTTAGTTCCAAAGGGTAGAGTGGTAGAATTTCCAAGCATTTGGAAATCAATATAGGGAATTCTAATTGTAACTGTCTAAAAATGGAATGGGTTTCTGTAAAGCAATTTGGAATCATGCAAAAAAAGTGACTAGAATGGCCTTGATACAGATATTCCACTGCCAGCCAGATATATGACGGAGGTCAATGAAAAATGAGAAGCTCCATATGCACCAAAATACTTATAGAAGAACTTTATATATAGTCACTGGAAACAAAGTAGATGCCTATTTATTGGGACTGGCTGAACAAGTAGTGGTACATAAATGCAGTAGAATATTATAGTGCTTTTAGAAACAATGAATACAGCAAAGCACTAAAGATTTCTAAACATGGATACAAAGTGAAGTAAGCAAAACCAGAAATGCAGTATACACGACTACAACAATGTAAACAAAAAGAAATACCCAAAAAATGAGAGACTAAGAAACTTTCATGACCTAACTCAACTCCAGAGAAAAGATAAGTGCATGAGAATGCACCTCCACCCACTTCTTTACAGGGATGGGGGATCAGGGGTTTGGAACACTAAAAACAAGATTTCATGGGTATCTTTGTTTTGTTAAACTGCTTCCCTCCTCTTCCCCCCTTTTCTTCCTTCCTTTGTAATAAGGGATAAAAGAGATGATGATAATACTAGCAGCTAGCATTTAAACAACATTTTAAGGCTGGCAAAGCCCTTTTATAATTATCTCATTTTATTCTCAAGACAACCCTAGAAGATGGGTACTACTGAATCATCCCCATTTTATGGAAGAGAAAATTGAGATGGAGTTAATCCTTGACTTGCCAAAGTCACATCTAGTAAGGATCTAAATCAAGGTTTGACTTCCTGATTCTAGATCTAATGCTTTAACTTCTGCCACACAGCAGCTTCTAGGTAGCTAGGCAGATACAGACAATATGGCATAGATGACAGAGAAATGTTATTAGAGTCAGGAAATTCTGGGTTAAAGTCTTGTCTCTGATACACAGGGACAGTGTGACCCTTAGCAAGTCACTTAACATTCTAGTGCTTCAGGAAATTCTCTCAGACTATAAGCTGCAAAAAACGTACCTAACATAGACAGGCAATTTTCTCACCTGGGAGTTCTCTAAAGCAATGAAATCATAAGTCCAATCCCTTTCCCTGTAAGGAATAGCTCTCTGGGAAAGTGACAGAAAAGAGAAACACTGTAAAATGTAGGTGATGTAAAGACAAGAGATGTCAACAAAAAATGTATTATTAAAATGGAATTGGCTGCTTAATTAGGTAATAAATCGCACAACTCAGGTATTCAAGCAGAGAGTGGTAACACTCAGAACTGAACTAGAAGGATACTCCTTCTACTGCTGGGTAGGAATCTGACTAAAAGAACCACTAAGGACCCTTCCAAGTCCAAGATTCTATACAACTGTAAATAATAAATAATAAATGAGGGTATAGGTAAAGTTCCCAGAAGGAAAATATCACTTTAGGGTAAAACCACTGAAGTTCAGGGAAAAGAAAGATCATTTCAGGGTACAACCATCAAAACAGAGAAGGTGAAACTTGGAAGAGCATAACTTTTAGGCTAAGTGAAGAGTAAAGGGAGAGGAGCAAATTGGAACACTGGATCAAAGGTATGCAAGTGCTGAAGCAATCATATTTGTTCACAGAATAAGGTAAAGTTTTGCTAGAATCATAGGTTCGTGTAGGAAATTTACAGGAGGTGATATAGGAAGGACAGTGGAAAACTATTGAATTGTAAAAAGAGAAATGAAAAAATGTAAGGTGAAGTTTTAAGAAGATTAATTTACAAGCCAGCAAAGTATGAGACTGGAAGATGGGATAATATATTAATCATCAAGCACTTGTAACTACCTACTATGTTCCAGGCATTCTGCTACAAAAACAAAAGTGAAACATTCCCTGGATTCCCCTTGGAAACAATATTCCCAAGTCCTTGCCTATGGTCAATAAGAAGTATTATTGGCCATCCATTCAGAAACCTAAATCTCCTTCCCCCATTGCAAATACTTTCTAACAAAAGTGGGGTAGGGGAATGGTAATTAGAAATTTGTCTAATTATAAAATTATATATAGGGTGGTTTATACTGAAATTATATTTTAATCTTAACTACCTCCAATCTTACAGATGCCATAAATAACTTCATTAGATTCTAATGACTACGTTTTTAAATCAAGATGGATTTTAAGCTGTTTTTGAGAAAGAGAAATACTAATAGAAAGAAATGTTAAGTAAAAATATTTTATGTAATTTTTTAGAAGGCCAAATATTTTTAGTTGCTAGCTAATTTACTGCAACAACTTGAGAGTACTGATCATTGGGATTAGTGAAATTTTGCACTTAGAGGTGAAACTTTTGGGGATCATAAATACTCCTTTTGAGCTTTGTTTTCAGGTTTGTTGTGTCTCTGGGCCATTGTTTCATCACTTCAAGAAAAATGTCAGCACCTCAAGGGAGTGACATATGAGATCTAAGGCCAGTGGATATCTATACCTGGGAATAAGGTTGGGAGGGCAACCTTGGGAAGGCTAAGATTGGACCCTCCTAAGTTATCTTCCCATATAAGAAATCTTACCTTATGGTTAATTTTGAAGCTAGCTGTGTATCCTGCCATATACTTGGCTGCTAATACTATTCTTATAAATACTTTGGGCGATTCTAAGTACTTTGGTTTAGGGCTGGAGGACCAGTACTGATGCTGTTATATTCATGTCCTTGCTTCTTCCAGTATTAGCAAATCTCTCTAACGATGGCAAGTTAAGCTGTGATTTATTTTAAATTAATCTTGTTGCTACAATACCTTAGTACCTCTTACTAATTTCAAACTATATTGAAACTATACTTAATACCATGTCCTAAATAACTAAGTAGAGGATTTGGACTTGTCACCTGCCAGTTTAGTTATATATTACTCTATAAAATAAAGTCCTTACATGTTTCAAAACATGAGAATAATTGGGCACTGATACAACACTTTATGGACAAAGCTTTTACTGTATTAAGTCTAAATCAGAAACAGCTTAAGGGGAGTGCGTGTGTGTCTCTGTGTGTGTATGTGTGTGTACACATATAAACAGAAATTAGAGAAATGTGGAAGACGTATATTTCAGGCAGGCAAAGGGGACAATCAGTACTAGAGCACAGAAATGGAGCATCATGGACACAAAATGGCAAACAGGTGGATATAGTCATTTTCCTTTGTCTCTGATTTCCTTGGGGTATAGAACTGGTAGCAATGATGCTAGGTCAAAGGCTATGCAAAGTTTTAAAGCCTTTGGACATAGTTAGAAATCATTCTTCAGGGGAGCGAAGATGGCAGCGTAGAAGTAGCAAGTTTTCGCAGTTCACACATAGCCAACTCAAATACCCATAAAATATGACTCCAACTAAATTTTAGGGCTTCAAAACTCACACAAAAATACAGAAAAACACATCTCCCCCTGAAGGCAGCTCATCGCAGCACTGGGAGCTGAAACCAGCCCAACCTGAAACTGTGGCTTGGCACTGGGGGAGGCCAGGACAAGCCTCAGCTAGAACCTTCAGGACACTGGATAAGTGACAGCTGTTGCAGTTTCCAAAATTAACAAGCAATAAGAAATAAAAATTAAGTGAAAGATCAGTGGAATTCAGCTAAATATGGGGGAAAAAATCAGTCTGGTCAAACTGCCTCCAGGGCAAAGAAGTGTCAGAAGCTGCAGACTTGCGGTGGCTTCCACCTGGCTGCTTCAGAGCTCCAGGCCTGCAGACTCCAGAGGACCAAGGGAACATTAAGAGGCTAAGTGCTCTTGTGTTGAGCAAGACCAGATCATTGTCTTCGGTGGTGGTACTGGGGTGTGTTTTCAGTGAATCAAGGCTGGTGGGGGCTGCAGTAGCCTTCTAATAGCTCTGGCAGCTGCAAAACCCCCAGTGATTTGGGACAGAGCTCTTCCCTCTGGAAGCAGAGTTCCGAAGAGCTAAAAAGACAAGTAATTCACTGGCAACAAGAGCAGGAAAAGGAAGCAAAGCACGAACAGCAACCAAACTTTAGGATCCTTTTTTGGGAACAAAAAGGATCAAAGCACGGAACAGGAGGAAGACAACAGAGTCAGAACTACCACACCGAAAGCTTCCAAGAAACATGAAGACTGTCTAGAAGCCAGAGATCAGCTTAAGAAGGATTTTGAAAACCAAATAAGAAAAGTAGAGGAAAAACTGGAAAGAAATGAGAATGATGAAAGAAAAGCATGAAAAGAGAGTCAACAACCTGACTGAAGAAAATAACACCTTAAAAAATAGATTAACTCAAATGGCAAAAGAGGCCCAAAAACCCAATGAGAAGAATGCCTTAAAAAGTCTAATTTGCCAGATGGAAAAAGAAACTCAAAAGCTCACAGACGAGAATAATTCCTTTGGAATTAGAGATGAACAAATGGAAGCAAATGACTTTATGAGAAATCAAGATACTGTTAAACAGATGCAGACAAATGAAAGAATAGAAGGCAATGTGAAATATCTCCTTGAAAAACCCACTGACCTGGAAAATGGATCCAGGAGAGACAATTTAAAAATTATTGGACTAAATTTAGAAAGCATTCTTCAAGAAATTCTCAAGGAGGTGGGGGGGGGGGCGGAGCCAAGATGGCAGCGTAGAAGCAGCAAGGTCCTGTAGCTCCCATGCAGCCACCTTAAACACCCATAAAATATGAATCTGGACAAATTCTACGGCTCTCAAACTCACAAAAATACAGAAAACATCCCACACAGAAGGCAGCTCAGCAGCAGGGGATCAGCGTGGTAGGACGTGAGCCAAGGCCAGCCCAGCTTGAAAACAAAACCACGGCCAGGCCCAGGGTGGTAGGAAGGAGCAGAGCTGAGCCAAGCCACGCCGCAGCCAGTCTACAAGAGAGAAGATCTATAGCCACCAGCAACTCCACAGCTAGCAAGGCATGAAAAATAGGGATTAGAGAAAGGGAGCTTGGCAGGAGAGGCTCATCATGCAGGCATGCAGGCCAGGAGCCAAGACCAGCCGAGCCTGAAACCGCCGTTCAGGGCAGCTGGGAGGAGCCAAGCCTCCCAAGCACTGTGAGTCTACTACAGAGAAGATCTAGAGCAACTGGAGCAATATTCACATATACTAAGCCAGGATTAGAGGTCAGTGAAAGTGAATGAAGCTTTCAAGCTAAATTTGGGGGAGGAAAAGAAGTTTGGTCAATCTATCCCCAGGGCAAGGAAGCAGTGTGGGAAAGGCAGGAATTGCTGTAACCGGCAGCTGCCCCCACTGGGCTGCTTCAGAATCCCTGGCCTGTGGATCCCACAGTGGGGCTGAGTCTATTGATGAGGGCCAAGCGCTCCTGCATGGAGCGGTCTATATCCAGATCATGGTCTTGAGTGGTGGTCCTGGGGAGCATTCTCAGCAAGCCAAAGCTGGAGGGTTGGAACTGCAACACCCCTCTAATAGCTCTGGCAGCTAGGAAAAACCCAGCAATTTGGAACAGAGCTTTCCCCCCTGGAAGCAGAGTTTCACAAAACTAAAAAAAACAAACAGTTAATTAACTGGCCAACATGAGGAAAAGGAAGCAAAATAAGAACAGCAATAAAACTCTAGAATCCTTTTTTGTGGACAAAAAGGATCAAAGCATGGAACGAGAAGAAGACAAAACAGTCAGAACACCCTCACCAAATGCTTCTAAGGCACTTGAAGAAAGCCTAGAAGCTATACATCAACTGAAAAAGGACTTTGAAAAACAAATAAGAGAAGTGGAGGAAAAATTGGGAAGAGAAATGAGAATGATGCAAGAAAATCATGAAAAGAGAGTCAACAACATAACTGAAGAAACAACACATTAAAAAATAGATTGTCTCA
>CM053593.1:79763318-79780584 GCA_028646575.1 Pseudocheirus occidentalis | reverse complement strand
TGGCCTTGGCTCCAGACCTGCTGCGATGGGTTCTTCCTGCCGAACTGCCTTCAGCGGGGAACATGTTTTCTGCAGTTCCGTGGATTTTGGAGCTGTAGAATTTATTGATTTTATGTGTATTTAAGGTGGCCGTGCAGGAGCTGCTGATCCTTGCTTGCTTCTATGCCGCCATCTTGGCTCCACCTCGCAATTAATAATTTTTGACTTATTTAGATCTGACTTTATTTGTATGAAATGTGTTTTCTAATTGTATTCATATATTTCTTGAATTTGTCTTGGCAGGAAGATCCCCAAGTATCTTATAATGTCTACAGTTTTTTAAAATGCAATTTCTCTTTCTATCTCTTGTTTCTGGGCTTTGTTGGAAATATATACAAATGCTGATGATTTATATAGAATTATTTTATATCCTGCAACTTTGCTAAAATTCTTAATTATTTCAACTAGTTTTTTATTTGATTCTCTAGATTTCTCTTAAGTATACCATCATATCTTTTGCAAAGAGTGGTAATTTTGTTTCCTCGTTGCCTGTTCTAATTCTTTCAATTTCTTCTTCTTCCCTTATTTTAGTTAGCATTTCAGTAAAATATTGAATAATAATGGTGACATGGGCATCCTTGCTTCATCCCGATTGTTTTGGGAAGCTTCTAGCTTATCCCCATTATTGATAATGCTTACTGATAGTTTTAGAAAATATTATTTATCATTTTAAGGTAAGCTTCATTGATTCCTATATTCTTATAGTGCTAACAATATTCACAGTGCCAGCAATGTGAATATGCCATCATAGTTCTCAGTTGCAAAATATAACAGACTCTCCATATAAAAGACAGAAGCAAAACATTTATTCAGGCAGCAAAAAACCAAAACCTAACACACCAGGAAAACCTATCCATCATAGCAACATAGAAGGTATTATACCACAGTGCAGCAGAGAGCCACACCATCCATTAGCTTTCCCACAAACCAACATTCACAAGGTTACCTGTCACAACAGGGGGCAAACAATCACAAGCCTGGCTGTCTTCCTGGGGGTATTGTCTCTTTCCCACAGTCTAACTGCTCTCTCAGCTTCCTGTGGACTCTGCTCTATGCTTCAGCAAGCTCCTCCCACCACAGGCTCCATGTGATTTCATTCAGCCTATTAAGGGGTAGGGAAGATCTTAAAATTCCCTTAGGCTTATCAAGGGGCAGGAGAAGTCTTCAAATTCCCATTACCATTATATTTAACCCCAAGATCTTTCATGTCTCTTGCACAGAAGAAAATACATTAACAGTACCTTTAATGGGAATTTAGGGGTAACTGGTGGGATAAGTGGTGTCAACAGATCTTTACAACAATATAACAGAAAATAAGCACATAAAATAATATTTTAGGATTGGGGCTTGAGTGCAAGCACCCCATCATTCCCCCCTCTAATGAATGGGGCTTAAAATCTTGGGATAAAGGATGAATATCTTTTCTCTCATAGCTACTTCCTACTGAAATTGGATGTTGAGCTGTCCCTGTCCCAAGAGTTCCCATTCGAGAGGTCAGTTCTTTAGCTGACATCCAGAACTTGGTTGATGCAAGAGTTACCATTTGGGAGGTCAGTTCTTTAGCTGGTATCTGGAGCTTGGTTGATGCCAGGTCCAGGGTAGACATCACAGTTGGACGGGGGGGTGACATCCAGCCGTCAGGCAAAGCAGTCAGACATCTGTTAGTAGAGGGTACTAAACCTGCAGGAAACAAATCTCGCAAGCAAGTTTAACATACAAACAATAAAAAAGAAACAAATATAGGGTCAGCTGTGCTTCTGGAGTCCTTGAACCCACTGTCATAGCCTCTTTCATGGCAGAATGTATGAACTAAGGGTACAATTTGGTAATCATCTTCTCCTGAATAAAGAACAGTTATAGTTATCTTTCCCATGTGCTATAATCTCTACAACTTTTTGAACATTGTATGGCTTCTTGTTTACCCATACTTTAGCTCCCAATTTTATTCTATCAGTAGAACCAAACCTTTCAGTTCCTCTTATAGTTATTTGGAATGAAGGTCAGTTTTCACAAGGTGTATTGTTTCACAAAGAATAATAATAACTTGAACTATTGTATCATTTTTACAAAACTGTATGGGTTCTTCACCCAGATTTTGGAAGGTCACAATAATTTCTTTGAGAGATTTAGAATTTTCGACTCCAGCCTATACATGTATTTCTCAAGCAGCTAATCATGATTTAGATAATATACATCCAAAATGATTTTTAGGAATTCTCTTACATATTTCAGTGGAGATTTTTCTTATTTCTTTTCTATTCCACCAACAGTCCTCTAAAAAATGCAAAGCATATCGTGCCAAACTAGTTGTTTCTGGATACAGTGCTGGGACATCTTGCCTCACAGTCCAGTGCTCAATATTTGAGAGCTTATGTGTTTGCTGTTTTCTAATTTGCAGATTTGGGATCATCATTCTGGCTAGAGGTGTACTTCCTCCCTGTGGTTTATTATTCAAATTATGTAAAGCAGTGAACAGATGATCCTTCCAATGTTGATACAAATGATTAGAACTTAATTTCCTTAGCTGTTCTTTCAATAACCCATTCATTCTTTCACTTAACCCAGATGCTTATGGATAATATGGAATATGATATATCCATTCTATATTGTTTAATATGCAACATCTCTTCATTTCGTTACCTTTGAAATGTGACCCATTGTCACTTTGAATCTTCATTGGAGTTCTATAATGTAGACTTAATATATCTAGAGTTTTACAGGTATTTTTCTGGGTCTCATTCTTAAAAGGACAAGCCACTAGTATATCTGAATAGGTATAAATACAAGCACATATAAATTTGCATCTTTTATCTTGAAGTAGGGGACCAATATAATCTGTTTGCCAAATTTGGACTGGAACTTTTCCCCTTACTATCTCTCCACTTACTACCCAAGGAACAGTTCATTCCTTTTCCAGGTGACATGTGTGACATTTCTCTGCTATTTATTTTGACAGTGCACATGAGATACTAATACCTCAATCTCGTCCCAGTGGTATGTGACCTGGACCCCTAAATGGCTAGCCATTTGATGGACCCATTTTGCTAGTACTGAATCATAAGTTGGTGAAAGAGTAGGGACAATATAGTATGTTCAGTAGCAATCTTTGCTAGACCATCAGCATGTGCATTGTCCTCATGTTCTGGCATAGTGAGGAACACATGAGCATCTGCATCAGTGGTTCTCATCCTTCCTAATGCTGCAACCTTTAATACAGTTCCTCATGTTGTGGTGACCCTCAACCATAAAATTATTTTTGTTGCTTCTTCATACCTGTAATTTTGCTACTGTTATGAATTGTAATGTAAATATCCGATATGCAGGATGTGTTTTCATTGTTACACATTGAACATAACCCATAGGTTGAGAATCGCTGATCTTCGTGAAAAACTGATAAATCAATAACCAAAGACATATCCTATGTATCTTCCCACAATTCTTTGCCCCAGACTTGTTTGCCATGACTTTCCCAATTTTTATTTTTCCAGATAGGCATTCATGTAACTAATGCATTAGCCCATGAATCAGTAAATATATGACACTCTCCTCCTTGTTGTTTTAATGGCTTGATGTGCTGATATAAGTTCAGCATATTGATGACTTCAACCTATCCCAGTCTTTTCCAAAATCCACCTATTACATGGGTTATAGGCTACTGCTTTCCAGTGTCTTTTATGGCTCACATATTGTACCACTCCATCAGTAAACCATGCATATCTCTTTTGTTCTTCAGTTAATAGGTCATATCGGTCATTCCATTTTACCAAGTACTGTACCAACTGTTGCTTTGGTTCAGGGAGTGTATCATCTCCCCCATTATTGATGTTTCCTATAGATTGTTGTTTATTTTGAATATACCATTTTCATTTAATTATGATAGCCTCTTGTGCATGTCCAGTGCATGTCTTGTGCACATGAGAAACTTGGGTACTCATTACCCAGGTCTCTCTAACCATGGTAGCTATTATTATGGTAGTTCCATTACCTCCTCCTTTTAACTTTTTCATATAATCCCTAAGCATATACTAGGGTCTCTCTCCACTAGGCCACATAGAATTAGTGAGAAACATTTTATTGCATCCCTTGGCACCTAAAGCTAACAGATTGGTTGTATTGTGATCTCCTTGAATATGGTAATCTCTAAAAGCTTGCTGAACAAAAGGATTCTGACTGATACCTATAGATTTCAAGTAATCCACACTGTCTACCCATACTCCTCTGACCCCTTCATTGCTGATTCTCACCATCCAAGACACTAAAGATTTTTCCATCCTTTGAGTGAATCTGCTTAATGCATCAGTAATCCTTTGATGAGTGAAATCCTAAATTATCTCCCTGAACTCTGGCCTCTCTGATTCCCCTGCTTTCTTCTTACTATGGGACAAACATCTGCCCTTGTAAAAGCTTCATCATTTAACATTGTATCATTTTCCACCCATGTCCTCTCTTGGAAGTGAACATCATGGCAACTAGACTCAACCTGAGCTACATGCACATTTTTCTTCTTTTTCTAAGCCAAATACACCTCTACCACCTGAGACCCTCTAGCTTGCTCTTCTAAAGGAGAGCCCAAATGCTGTAACATAGAAAAATTCTCATTCCAAACAGCGAATTTCTTTTCCATCTGAATTTTCCAACAGTTTTTCTCTGCTTTTACATATAATACAGTAACCTATCATTAAACCCAGCCTCTTTTACACTCCTCTTCCAGTTCTCTCCCTGGTTTTATTGGTATTCCTTGAAAACATGTTTCTAAATCTCTAGGCTCTCCCTTCTTTAGCCTCTGTTTCTGGTTTTCACAGAGCTCTGTACTTTTGGCCCACTCCTTCGTTAGAGAGGAATAAGGTAAATCCTCCGATCCTGGGGTATTTATTTCTTCTTCTAAAGTCCTTTTGCCTCTAAGTAGAGGTCTGATTATTCACAATCCCTTCCTCATCACCAAATGTAGTGCCAACACAGTATCCACAGCATCAGTGGTGACTGTAAATATGTTGGCATAGTTGTCAAGTACAAAATGTAACAGACTCTTCATATAGAAGACAGAAGCAAAACATTATTCAGACCCTAGAAAACGAAATCCCAACATCAAGAATCTGAATGCATCATAGCAACATAGAAGTTAATATGCCACAATGCAGCAAAGAGCCACAACATCCTTTTAGCCTTCCTACAAACCACCTCACAAGCCTCGCTGTCATAGCAGGGGGCAAACACTCACAAGCCTAGCTGTCTCCCTGGGTGTCTCACTGTCTAGCTACTCTGACTCCCAGCTTCCTATGGGCTCTGTTCCACTCTCCAGAAAGCTCCTCCCACCACAGGCTCCATGTGGTTACATTTGGCCTATTTGAGGGCAGGAAAGATTTTCAGAATCCACTGTAATAGTTCTCTAGTGTTTTAAATAGGAATGGGTATTGTATTTTGTCCAAGACTTCTTTTTTTACATTTGTTGAGATAATCTTATGATTTCTGTTGGTTTTGTTGATGTGATCATTATACTGATAGTTCTCCTAATTTTGAATTGGGTGTGTGATCCTTGTCATATATGGTTGTAATCTCCTTGCTAATGTTTTACTTAACATTTTTGCATCAGTATTTATTAGGGAAATTGGTTTATAAATTTCTTTGTTTTAGCTCTTGTTTAGGTATCAGCACCATATTTGCATCATAAAAGGAATTTTGTAGGATTCCTTCTTTGTGTATCTTTCTAGTTAGTTTTATATAGTTTTGGAATTAATTTTTCTTTAAATGTTTGGTAGAATTCACTAGTGAATCGATCTGACCCTGGGGATTTTTTCTTAGGCAGTTCATTAATGACTTGCTCAGTTTCTTTTTCTGTGATTGGCTCTTTAAGTGTTCTATTTCCTCTTCTGTTATTCTGGGCAGTTTATATTTTTGTAGATTTTTATCCATTTCAAGATTGTCAATTTTACTGGCATATAATTGGACAAAATAGCTCCTGATTATTTCTTCAGTTTTCTCTTCACTGGTGGTAAATTCACCCCTTTCATTTTGATACTGTTTTGGTTGTCTTTTTCCCTTTTAAAAAAAAAAATCAAATTAATCAGTAGTTTATCTATTTGAGTGTTTTCTCCATAAGGCCAGCTTCTAGTTTTATTTATCAGTTTAATGGTTTTTTTTTACTATCAATTTTTACTAAAAAAAAAAACAGTCTTTGATTTTCAGGATTTCTAACTTAGGGTTTAATTGGGGATTTTTAATTTGTTCTTTTTCTAGTTTTTTTAAAATTGTATGCCCAGTTCTTTTATCTGCTCTTTCTTAAATTTACTGATGTAAGTAATTAGAGATATAACTTTTCCCCTAGGTACCACCTTGAGTATATCCTATAAATTTTGGTATGTTGTCTCACTGTTGTCATCCTCTTAATTGAGGTTGTTGGTTGTTTCTATGATTTTTTTCACCCACTTTTTTTAGGATAATTATTTGTTATAATTTCACTGCCTCTTATTGAATATGATTTTGATTGCCTTATTTGCCAGATGGATTCACTATTGAATCCTAGAATTCACTAGTGAATTCTACCAAACATTTAAAGAACAATTTGAAAAGGATGCATTTAATATTTCTGCTTTACTGTATTTGGTTATAAAATTTTTATTCCTTAATAAATGGTCAGATTTTGTGTAACTGCCATGTACTGCTGAGAAAGATTTATTTCTATCTATTCCCATTCAGTTTTCTCTAGAGGTCTATCATGTCAAACTTTTCCAGGATTCTATTCACCTCTTTAACTTCTTTCTTGTTATGTTTTCATTAGACTTATCTGATTCTGAGAGGAGAAGATGAGGTTTTTCACTAATATAGTTTAATTGTCTATTTCCTCCTGTAACTCATTCAACTTATGCTTCAAAAACTTAGTTTGTATACTACTTGGTATATATATGTTTAATCATATATGTATGATTACATGTAACACAAATGATGCAATATGATAATATATGTATGATATGTATAATCATATATCAGTTATTGTCTGTGGTACCTTTCAGCAAGATATTGTTTCCTTTCTTATCTCTTTTAAATAGGTTTATTTTTGTTTTTGCTTTTTTCTGAGATCATCATGGCCACCCCTGCTCTTTTTTTTAAATTGCAACTGAAGCATAGTAGATTCTGCTCCACTCCCTAACCTTTCCTCTATATGTGTCTCTATGCTTCATATGTGTTTCTTGTAAACAACATATTTTAGTATTCTAGTTTTTGACCCATTCTGCTATCCCCTGCTATTTTTATCCCATTCACATTTATAGTTATGACAACTGACTGTGTATTCCTCTCCATCTTGATTTCCTTTGTTTATCTTTCTTTCTCTTTTACCTTACTCTTTCTCTCCTTAACAGTGTTTTACTTCTGATTACTAACTTCCCCAATCTGCCCTCTTTTCTGTCAGTTCCCTGCCCCCTTCTCTTATTTCCCTCCCTTTTTACTTTATATAAGGTACTATAGATTTCTGTATCTAACTGAACATGTTTCATTCCATCTTTGAGCCAATTCTGATGAGAGTAAGGGTCAAGCTTTGCCCACCATCTTCCATCTTCCCCTCCGTTATAACAGATTTTTTGTACCTCTTTAATGTGAGATAATTTACCCCATTCTAGATTCTGCCTCCTCTCCTCTCAATGCAGTCTTCCTTCTCACTCACTCCTTTATTTTTTTTTCTTTTTGGATAATTACAAATATTATATTGTCATATAGGGATATAGATAGGTTAACCTTATTGATTTTTTTTATGTTTTCCCTTGTATCTTTTTACTGTTTTATATTTCTCTTGAGTCTTGAATTTGAAGACTAAATTTTTTTATTCAATTCTTTTTAATTAGGCATGCTTGAATGTCCTCTATTTCATTAAATATCCATTTTTTTTTTCTCCTGAAGGATTATACTCAGTTTTGCTGGGTAGGTGATTCTTGGTTGTTCTCTTAACTCCTTTGCCCTCTGGTATATCATATTCCAAACCCTGTCCTTCTTTAACGTAGAAGCTGCTAAATCTTGTATAATCTGACTGCACCTCCATGAGATTTGAATTGTTTTTTTTTTTCTCCTTGCTTGCAGTATTTTCTCCTTGTCCTGGGAGTTCTGGAATTTGGCTATGATGTTCTGTGAGTTTTCATTTTAGCATCTTTCAGGTGGTGATTGGTGGATTCTTTCAATTTCTATTTTTCCCTCTGGTTCTAGGATATAAGGGTAATTTTCCTCAATAATTTCTTCCAGGCCATTTGGTTTTGTTTTTGCTTTTTTAATCATGGCTTTCAGGCAGTCCAGTCAATCATAAATTATCTCTCCTGGATCTATTTTCTAGGTTAGTTGTTTTTCCAAAGAGAAATATCATTTTCTTCAAACTTTTTTTCATTCTTTTGGCCTTGAAAAAATGACTCTCATGGAGTCATTAGTTTCTACTTGACCAATTATGATTTTTAAGGAATTATTTTCTTAAGTAAGCTTTTGTACTTTCTTTTCTATTTGGCCAATTCATGCATCTATTTATTTATTTATTTATCTATCTATCTATTTATTTATTTATTTTTGCTTTTTGGAGGGCAGTTGGGGTTAAGTGACTTGCCCAAGGTCACACAGCTAGCTTTTGTGTTAAGTGTCTGAGGCTGGATTTGAACTCAGGTACTCCTGACTCCAGGGCTGGTGCTCTATTCACTGCGCCACCTAGCCGCCCCTCAATTTTGTTTTTTAAGAATTATTTTCTTCAGTAAATTTTTGTATATTCCCCCCAGTTTTTGTGTTTCTTTTACTAAGCTGTTGACTCTTTTTTCATGGTTCTCTTTCATTACTTTCATTTCTTTTCCCAGTTTTTCTTCTACTTTTCTAATTTATTTTTTAAACTTCTTTTTAAGTTCTTCCAGGAGTTGTTGTTGGTCTTGAGAACAAATTACATTTTTCTTTGAGGCTTCATATGTAGCCATTTTGACACTGTTGTCTTCTTCTAAATTTGTGCCTCGAGCCTCCCTGTTGCTATACTAATTTTCTATAGCCAGCTTCCTTTTTTTCCCCTCGTTTTTTTATGCCTATTTTGTGGGCGTTGACTTTTGCTTTTATGTTGTCCCAACCGTTTTGTGCAGGGATTTGGGGCTTTGCTACTAACTTTACCTGGGCCTCAAAGCCTAGTTGTTGATTTTAACTGAAGGGGAGACCTTGCTGCTGGCTTCTGCTGGGGCTTGGAGGCAGGGGTCCCCTTGTTGTATGTTTGTTTGTTTTGCTGGCCTGAAGGGAGAGGGGACACCTTGCTGCTGGATTGGTATGGAGACTTGGTGGTGGGGGGTGGGTGGGTCTTGCTGTTGGCTGCCCCCTGGGGTCAAGACCTTGATACTTGCCAGCAGTGGGAGGCTAGGCCTACATGGTGACCTTTCTGAGTTTGGGGCAGCTGGGCTGGTACTGCCTGTGCTGTGCTGGTTTACAGGAGGGTTACCTAAATTTGGAGCTTAGCTGCAGGCCCCTTGTCATGTGGCCTGTGGCTGCCACTCTTGGACCTTTCTCTTTTCCTGTTAAGCTGGTAAGCTGCTTCCTTGCACCTAAATCAATTCTGAGATGATTTTTAAAGTTATATGGAGGGGAATTTGGGAGGACTCCAGAGAATTCCTGCCTTACTGTCATCTTGGCAATGGAAATTGGTAGCTATAACTTTTAGAAGTATATAATGATTAATTCAGTAAGTTACTCTTATAAACTGCATGTCACATAATGTATCGGAACTTTATACATATATATGTATATGAATTTGATTCCCTTTCCTATTGATGTTGATTTTGCAGGGTCTTAAAAGTTTGTTACTATTAGTGCAATGTCATCTGAGAATCATGAGCATTTGAAGAATCCTGACTCAGTTAGAGATCAGGACTTCTTTACTGCCACTAAACACATTAGGTGAACAACTCCTAGTTTCACATTACAGCTAATGTCAATATTAATTGGATAATTAAAGTTATTTTATATCCTATTCATTTTAAATACTTGAATGATTTTAATTTATATGTGAGAGTCTGTTATGTTTGGTGAATTTTGTGAAAAATCTAATATATTCTTAAATTCACTGTGCTATATCTTTGATTTTTTTCTGCATGTATTTATTCAGATCCAAAAATTCTTACTGATTTCTTTTTCTTTTTTTTTTTACTCCCTGGGCAATATTTATTTATTTATTTTTAGAAATTGACTTGTTTATTTACTTTTAGTTTACAGGATTCAGTTCCATAATCCCTTGAGTTTCAAATTTTCTTCCTTACCTTCCTCCCTCCCTCACCCCCCACCCCACTCCCCGCCATGGCGGCATACAGTCAAGTATAGGATCTGCAAATACTTACACATTGGACATTATTCTGGTTGTATAGAAGGATTGTAACCAGTGGAGTGAACGATGGGTATAAAGAAGGAAAACCAAACATGGAAAAGAACGATAGCATGTAGATTGCTTTGGTCTCCATTTAAACCCTGGTCTTTCTAAATCTTTCTCTGAATGTAGGTATCTCCTTCAATCCTGAGACTTGTAGAGTTGTTTTATAACTGTGAGTTGCTGAGAAGAGTCCAGTTTATCAAAGTTGGTGGTCACACATACGAAGTGTGTGCGATTGTGTACAAATTTTTGCTGATTCTGCTCTTCTCACTTAGCATGAGTTTTGTCTTTGCCTCTCCAGATGAACATGAAGACTGTGTCCTCCCCATTTCTTATAGCACAATAGTATTCCATTACATTCATATACTACAACTTGTTTAGCCATTTCCCAATTGATGGGCATCCCCTTAATTTCCAGTTTTTTGCCACCACAAAGAGAGCTGCAATAAATATTTTTGTACTTATGGGTCTTCCTCCTGCTTCTATGATCTCTTTGGGATACAATCCCAGAAGTGGTGTTACTGGGTCAAAGGGTATGCAGTTATTTATAGCCCATTGGGCATAGTTCCAGATTGCTCTCCAGAATGGTTGTATCAGTTCACAGCTCCACCAACAATGCATTAGTGTTCCAATTTTTCCACATCCTCTCCAGCATTTGTTATTTTCCTATTTTGTCATCTTATCCAATCTGGCTGGTAAGATGTGGTACTCCAAAATTGTTTTGATTTGCATTTCTGGAATCAATAGTGATTTAGAGCATTTTTTCATATGCTTAGAGATATCTTTAATTTCTACCTCTGAAAATTGCTTGTTCATATACTTTGATCATTTATCAATTGGGGAATGACTTGTATTCTTATGGATTTTACTTAATTCCCTGTATATTTTAGAAATGAGGCCTTTATCAGAGAAACTGGTTGTAAAAATTCTTTCCCAATTTCCCCACTTCCCTCTTAATCTTGGTTACATACATTGGCTTTGTTTGTACATACTTACAACACTTAATTGCTTTTATTATAAATTGTGTATATTATATTGAGTAAATACATTATTCCGTATATTGCAGTCAGTATATTACAGTCAGTATATTTATTACCAGTCAACCAGCAAGCATGTGTTCCAGATACTGTGCTAGGAAGTAAAGATAAGAATTTTTAAAAAATGAAATAGTCTTCATTCTCAAGGATGTTGTTTTCTATCTTGAGAGACAGCAAGTACATATACATATATCTAAATATATACAAAATAGATTCAGAAATAATTTAAGGAAGTTAGAGAAGGAGCATACTAGCATTTGGTGAGATTGAGAAAGATTTGTTTGGAAGATGATGCTTGAATTGAGTCTTGAAGAGAGAGAGGAGAAAGGAGTACTCTGTAAAGAGGAAGGAGGAATGTATTCCACTGCAGATACTATCCAACACAAAGTCATAGAAATTGAAGGTGGAATTCTTTGTGTAAGGAACAGTGAGCAGGTTCACTTTGACTGGGCCAAGAAGAAGAGTAATACATTTTAATGAAAATGAAAATTTTAATTTTTAATGATTATTATGATAATTTATGATAAATTATAAAATGATAATTTATGATAAATTATAAAATTTTTAATGAAAATGGAAATGTATGTCGAGGCCAAATTATGAAAGGTTTTCAAAGCTAACCAGAAGAGCTCATATTTGAATGTAGAGGCATTAGGTCATCACTGGAATTTATTGACTAGGAATGACATAGTCAGAATTGTATTTAAAGAAAATCACTTTGTTAGCTATATGGAAGAGAAGAGAGACTTGAGACATGAAGTTCTGTTTAGAAACATTACAGTAATCCAGACAAAAAGGTGATGAGGGCCTGAACTCGTGGCTGACTTTGTGAATAGAAAAAAGAAGGTCAGATGGGAGAGATACTGTGGAGGTGGAATGTCAAAAAATCAGTAACTGATTCAATATATGGGTTGAGGAGTGAGGTTAATACCCTGGTTTACATACATTGAAGACAGGGAGAATATTTTCACTTATAGCAAAAATAGGGAAATTTGGAAGATGGAGTCGAAATATCGTAATTCCATTAGCCTTGCTGATTAGATAGGTCACTAAAAATGAGAGCAAACCTGTTCCTTTTTATGTTTCTTTTTTATCTTTATGACTTTATAAATGTTCTTAGTATAATCAAGTTTTGATGGATTTCATATGCCTACATGTTTTTAAACTATGGACAATCTTTATGATAACATCAGTTAGGTTGGAAAACAGTGAGTTATGGTTAATGAGTTTTTATAATAACAGAATTGATTTAGTGCAAATTATAAAATAATAGTAGGTGGCATGTAATGTGAGCTAAATTTCAATTAATGTGACATGTGTGAGCTATTGAAGGGTTTTAATGTGCTACAATATAGCTTGTACTTTAATTGCTTTGCATGTGGATGTCACATGCTGCTAGGTAGCAAAATACCAATATTTGTGTTAATTGTTTTTAAAAGAGCCATAATCAAACTGGAAAATCTGAATTCTTCAGATTGGAACACAACAAGCCCCAAAAAGAAGAGGCCTATTACATTATAGCAAAAAGTTGATAAAATGAGATTACATGAACCTGGTCATAGCATCTCTAAAATAGGAGGAGATGTTGGGATGCTTGAAGTTCTGCCATGTAATATTATAAAAACATTCAGGTGGAATAAAAGAAAAGTTGCAGAGTTGGGTTTGGAAACAGCTATGAGGAATAGAATGATTATAATTATAGAAATGGAGCATTTTTTAGCTTCTTGGATTGAAGACTGAAATAAAAAATGCATTTCCTCTTAGCCAAGCAGACATTCATACAAAGTGTTCAGGTGTATTTAAGGCTATGTAAGGAAACGTAAATGAAGTAGAAAATGGAAAAAAAAAATCCTTTATTGTTAGCAGCGGGTTTATCATTTTAAAATTGAGTTCACTTTTAAAATGTTAAAATTCCTGGAGAGAAAACTAATTTGGATGAGAAAAAACAGCTAAATATCCTTCTGTTTTGAAGAAAAGAATCCAAGAAGTGGCTGCAGTGATGAAAAGATTTTTCATATGTATATGAAACAGACTTATTCTGGAAAAGAACTGACATTTCTCAGAGAAGAAACTCAATCAGGATTGAAAATTTGTAAGGATCACTTAAGACTTTTATTGGGAAATAAGTAGAGACGGAGATTTTAAATGAAAACCAATGCTTGTTTATTGATTTCTAAATCCTCTAAGTGGCTACAATCAGTAATTGCTTCCTGTTTTTTGGCAGGCAAATGAAAGAATGAGTGACTAAAATTATCCTGAAAGATTGTTGTAAAGTTATTTTAGCTTATCTGTTTAAAAATATTGCAAAGACAACAGTATTGCATATAAAAATTACTGAATATAGATAATACCCCAAATCATCCAACTATACTTGGTTTATTTTATAAGAATGTTAATGTGTAGGAAGTATACCAAATTGCTACCATGACACAAGTATGGTTTTGATACCTAAGCCAGGGACAGCAATAATAAAGAAAACTATAGACCAATATCCCTGATGAATATTGGTGCAAAAATTTAAACAAAGTACCACTTAAGGTATTTCAGAAATATATCATGAAGACCATACACTATAACCAAACTAAATTTATATCAGGAATTCAGGGCTGGTTCAATATTAGGAGTGGAATCAAAAACCCCATTCAAAATTTAATCCAGAACATGGAAGTTTCTCAGGATAAAAATAGGAAATTTTTACTCTCTTCCCCCAGGAAAAGAGGGTGGTCTTCACCATGATGGATTAGGGAGAGAAGGTGCCCACTATGGGGTGCACAGAGTTTTTAAACCCTATTACAGCAGGGTCATATTCCCTCTATTGTCCCTTACTTTCATTGGTTGGGGAGGTGAGCTTGGGCTGTCCCTGGCTTCCATTCGCCGGAAGGAGATGGAGAACTGAAGCTAGGTGGGAGTTGAAAGACTCCTAAAAGGGCTTGCTGCTGATTGACAGCAGAAATAAAGTGGGAAGGAGGAAGCCAACACTCAAATCTGACTCCAAATTCCAAGACTCATTCTGAGAAGTTTTCACATTCCACACATATTTAAACAACAAAAACAACAAAAATGTGATTATATCAATAGATACAAAAAAGCTTTTGACAAAATGTGACATTTATGTTAAAAACACTAGAAAATGTAGGAGTAAAGGAAACTTTCCTTAAAATGAAAAGTAGTACCTAAAACCAAGAGCAAGCATTATTTGTAATAGGGATAGACTAAAAGCCTTTATAATAAGATTAACGGTGAAGGAAGACATTCCTTATAGCATTATTCCTTATAGCATTATTATTCAGTATATTGTACTAGAAATGCTGTTTATGGAAGTAAGAAAAGAAAAAGAAGTTAAAGGGATAAGCTTGAGGAAACAAAGCTATCACTTTTTGAAGATGATATGATAGTGGAAGTAGAAAACCCTAGAGACTCAACTAGAAAACTGTTTTTTTAAAAACAGAGTTTTTAAACAGAGTTTTTAAAAGCTAGCAAAGGTATAGGATACAAAACCAATCCACAGAAATTATGAGCATTTCTACAGTTTATCAACAAAACTCAGCAAGAAGAGATAGAAAAAAAATTTGTTTAAAGTAACTATAGGCGTTGTAAGATACTTGGAAGTCTCCTTGCCAAGATACACACAGGATAAAACACATTTCATATAAAGATACATCTAAACAGTTGGAGAAATATTAATTGTTCATAGATAGCCTGATCCAATATAATAAAAATAACAATGCCACCTAATTTACTGATCCGGTGCCATACAATCATACTACCAAAAGATTACAAGAGATAGGAAAAAATAACCAAATTTATATGGAGGAACAAAAGGCTAAGAATATCAAGAGAATAAATTTAAAAAAAAATTGGGAAGGAAAGCAACCTAGCAATACCAGATCTCAAACTATGCTGTAAAGTGGTAATCATTGAGACAGTTTGGTTCTGGATAAGAAATAGTATTCTTGGGGTGGCTAGATGACGCAGTGAATAGAGCACCAGCCCTGGAGTCAGGGGGACCTGAGTTCAAATTCGGACTCAGACACTTAACACAAAACTAGCCACGTGACCTTTGGCAAGTTGCTTAACCTCAATTACCCTCCAAAAAGCAAAAAAAAAGAAATAGAGTTCTTGATGAGTGGAAAAGTTTAGGTATACAGTATGCAGTAGCAAGTGAGCATAGTAACCTGGTGTTTGATAAAACCAAAGAGCTTATCTGCTAGGACAAGAACTTAAGTCAAAACTTACGGGAAAACTGGAAAGTATTCTGGCAGAAATTAGACATAGACCAACATCTCACACTGTATATGCTGTAACGCCAATATGATATTCACTATGCCTATGGCAGCTACAAATATGCTGGTGTAGGTGTGAGTCTTAAAATGTAACAGTCTCTCCATGTGGAAGACAGAACCAAAGCATTTATTCAAATATCAGAAAGCTGAATAATCCCCAAACCAGAAAGCTAAATTCATCATAGCAAGCAAGAAGCTGGTACATGTAACCAATGTGGCAAACACCAACATTCCCAAGCCTTCTCTCTGTCAGTCCTTCAAAACAAAACATGCTCCCTTAAGCAAAAATGCCCCTCTCTCACTCACACTAGCTGCTCACCCTCTATTCTGCTTGCTCCCAGAAGTTCTGGCTCTCTCTGTCTCTCTGTCTCTCTGTCTCTCTGTCTCTCTGTCTCTCTCTCTCTCTCTCTCTCTCTCTCTCTCGCTCCTTCCTGCTCCACCTTTCCTGTTCTACGCTTTCAGCAAGCTCCTTCTCCCTGTGGAAACCATGTGATTTGGCCTTTTAAGGGGCAGGGAAATTCTTAAAATCCTCATTACCATTATGTATACTAAGATAAACTCAAAATTGGTACATGATTTAAATATAAGAGAAAGCATAGATAAAAACTACCTGTCACATCTATGGATGGGGAAGAATTCATGACGAAACCAAAAATAGGATCATGGGATGTAAAATGGGTAACTTTAATTACATTAAACTAAAAATAATTTTGTACAAACAAAAGCAGCCAAAATTAGAAGTAGGAAACAGGAAAAAACATTGTAGCAGATTTCCTTGATAGAGGTATCATTTCTCAAATATATAGGAACTAAGACAGATTTATAAAAATAAGTGCAATTCCCCAACTGAAAATGATCAAAGAATATGAGCACATAGTTTTCAGAAGAAGCAATGAAAGCTATTACTTGTCAAATTAAAAAAAAACTGTAAATAACTAATAATTAGAGAAATGCAAATTAAAATAAGCCTGAGGTATGCCTTACACCTGTCAGATTGGCTAAAATGACAAAAAGGGAAAATGACAAATACAAGAGGGCATTAAATACTCCAATGCACTGTTGATGGATGTGAACTAACCTAACTATTTGGAAGAATAATTTCTTTTTCTTTTCATTTATTTTATTTTATTTTTAAAAATTGATTTATTTTCTTGTTCACAAATTTTCTCCCCATCATTCCCCTACCCACCACCCCAAAACAGCAATCCCATTATATAGCCCCTCGCCCAATCTGCTCTCTCCTGTGTCCTCCCCCATTGCCCCTCTGACTTTCCCGTAGAGCGATGGATCTCCCTACCCCAGTGCCTGTATATCTTAATTCCCAGCTGCATATAGTTAATAATAATAATTACATATGTATACATATATATATATATATATATATATTTTAACATTTTATTATAGAACTTTAAATTCTGGATTTTTTCCCTCGTCACCCACCCCCACTGGAAGTAGAAGCAACTCAATATAGGCTGTACATGTGTAATTATGCAGAACATCTCCACAGTGGACATATTATAAGAGACAGATTATATGTCCCTCCCTCTTATCTC
>CM053593.1:79746637-79762818 GCA_028646575.1 Pseudocheirus occidentalis | reverse complement strand
ATTGTATGCCACCATGGGGGGGTCGGGTGGGGGATGGGGAGGAAGAGGAGAAAAATCTATAACTGAAGTGACTATGGAACAGAATCTTGTAACCTAAAAGTGAACAAACAAGTTAACTTTAAAAAAATAATAATAAAATAAAATTTAAAAAAAATTATTAATTGCTCATGGGTGGGTCAAGTCGATAAAATAAAAACAATAATTCTTTCTAAACGAATTTACTTATTCAGTGCCATAACAATCAAACTACCAAAAAAAATTTTATAGAACTAGAAAAAATAACAGCAAAATTCACCTGGAAAAATAAAAGGTCAAGAATATCAAGAGAATCAAGGAAAAAATGTGATGAAAGGCAGTCCAGTTGTAACAGATCTCAAACTGTATTATAAATCAGTAATTATCAAAATACTCTGGTACTAAGGCGCAGAGTGGCAGATCAGTGGAATAAATAAGGTACACAATACATTGTAGTAAATGACCGTACTAATCTAGTATACAATCAATCCAAAGACCTAAGCTTTGGGGACAAAAACTTAAATAAATATCTGAAAAAAACTTCTGCAAAAACTAGAAAGCTGCATGGCAGAAACTAAGTATAGATCAACATTTCACACCATATACAGAAATAAAATAAAAATTGGTATATTATTTACACATAAAGGGTGATTCTATAAATAAATTAGTGGAATAGTTTGGAATAGTTTTCCTGTCAGATCTATGTATAAGGGAAGAATTTAGGACAAACAACATATAGAAAGCTTTACAAAATGTAAAACGAACAAGTCTAATTAAATAAAAGTTTCATTTCTCCAATATATAGAGAACTGAGGGAAGCTTAGAAAAATACAAGTCATTCCCAAATTGATAAATTGTCAAAGGATAGGAACAGGAAGTTTTCACACAAACAAATCTAAGTAATCCATAGTCGTGTGAAAAAATGCTCTAAATAACTACTGATTAGAGAAATGTAAACTAAAACAACTCTGAAGTACCACGTCACACCAGCTAATATGACAAAGGAAAATGATAAATGTTAGAAGGGATGAGAGAAAACTGACACACTAATATGCTGTTAGTGGAGTTGTGAACTGACACAACTATTCTGGAAAGCAATTTGGAACTATGCGCAAAGGGTTCTAAAGCGGTATACCCTTTGATCCAGCAATACAATTGCTAAGTCTATATCCCAAAGAGATTTTTTTTTAAAGGGGAAAAGGATCTACTTGTACAAAAATATTTTGTGATGGCTAAGAAACTGAAATTGAGGAGATGTCCATCAACTGTGGAATAGCCAAACAAGTTGTGATATATAATTGTGATGGAATATTAGCGTGCTTATAAGAAATGACAAGCAGAAATGACAAGAAGGATTTCAGAAAAACTTACATGAACTTATGCAAAGTGAAGAGAGAAGAACCAGGAGAATGCTATACACATAGCACTGTAACAGCAGTGCTGTATGATGAACTGTGAATGACTTAGCTTTTTTCAGAAATTCAATGATCCAAGACAATCGCAAAGGACTCTTGATGAAACACACAATCCATTTCCAGAAACAGAACTGATACTGCCTGAATGCAAACTGAAGCATAATACTTTTCTTTTTCTTTCTTTTTTAGATTTTTATTTTCTTTGAATCTTCCCATACAAAATTACTAACATGGAAATATTTTACATGATTGCACATGTATAACCTATATCAGATTGCTTAACTGTCTCAAAAAGAAAGGAGGAAAAAAAGGATGAAGGGAAATAACTGGAACTCAAAACTTTTTTTCAAAAGTTAAGAACTGTATTAACATTGGGGAAAAATAAAATAGCATTTAAAAAAGAAACAATGAATTCAAAAAATAAATAAAAGTTATAGATATAACTCACAGGGCACCATTATTTTGAAAGAATTAAAATCACAAAGAACTCAAAGAGGAATGGAAAAATCCATGGTGGACCTAAACAGGCTACATTCAAGAGATGACAAATCACCGACGTAGAAGAATAACAAGATCAAACTCAGTAGACAACTGTTATAAACCCAGAAAAAGAATGCCCAATTATGTTTTTATAAATAAGCTGGCATTGTTTTTTTTTTCATTTGTTTGTTTTTGCACAATATTTCTAGTACAAATAAGTCTCTCAACCACAGGATTCCATTACTAAGTTCTAGTTCTTTCCCTGTGTTTGAGATGCCTAAAACACTGACAGCTTCAACAACTTGCCCAGAATCACAGAGACAGTTATGTGTGAGGGGTGAAATTTAAACACAAATCTTCCTCGTTCTGAGGTTAGCTCTCTATCCATTATACTACGCTGCATCTCTCTAAGGTCTAGGTTCAGTCTCATCTCTGATATATACTGTCTGTGTGACCCTTGACAAGGTTACTTAACCCTTACTGCTCTAGGCAACTACCTAAAACTGTAAGTTGCAGAGAAACTGTCACTTGAATTGATGGAAACAATTTCCTCACCTGAGAGTTTCCTATAACAATAAAATGACAGGTGTATTCCCCATCCTTCTTCTTTATTTCTAAACAGCAAATACAATTTTATATATCTTTGATTTTTGTCAAGCTTTGTGAAACTTAAAGGCTTTGTTTTCAGTGGAGCAAATTTACTATTCACTTTGCTATTTCCTTTGCAGTGATCTAAAGTTAAGTTTTCCAAGATTGAAAAATGTACTCACAATTCTCACAAATTTGTTCATTTTAACTGGCAATTTACAAGTAAGAGTCATAAGGGAGTTTCCAGAGTGGCCACTGGATAATGTTTCAAAAATAAGTTATGTGATTTAATAATCACCAAAACGATTAACCCACATAGCAAATTATGGTAGCTAAAGAATGTGAAAAAAAAAAAAACAAAACCTGTCGGCATTGTCATCTAGGAAAAATTTAGGCCCACCATCAAGAATTCCCTGGAAGAAAAAGTGTCAAAATAGATACTTTTGTTTTAAGTTTTAATGTGCAACTATTATAGTTCCAATTGATCAAACAAGCATTTATGAAGCACCTACTCTACGTGCTCCAAGTCTAATGTTAAGTGTTGAGGATACAAATGGATACATGAGGCTAGGCCTTTGAGTAGCTTATGTTCTCCTAGCAAGACACAGTATTTTTACAAATATATAAATAAACATATACAAGATAAATACATAGAAATTGAGCAGGAATTGGGAATCTCTAAAGAAATCAGGAAGAGTATCTGGAAAGAGGTGGAGAATGTGAACTGAGTTTTGAAAAGAGCTAGGGATGCCATGTAGTAAAGATGAGAAGAAAAATTCCAGTACATGGAGGAGGTGAAAGAGTGCAAGCCTGTGCATAAATATAGAGGCAGGTAATTAAAAGACATGTAAACATTACATTGGCCAATTTAGCTGGAACTTAAAGAGTGTGTGATGGGAAATAATATGCTATCAGCCTAGAACAAGATAATGAAGGGCTCTCACATGTCAAACAGAAGAGTTTGTATTTAATTCTAAAGGCAATAGCAGGAACTCCTAGGGGAGATAACGGCATGAGAAAGTAGGGAAGGATACAGTGACTATAGGACATGGCTATCATGAAAACCTAGGAAGATTTTGAAGGAAAGAGGTTGAAAGCAGTTATCAGAATTAAAAAAAACACACACACAGATAATACTTACCACATTCAAAGTGACAGAAGTGTTTGCCTTTGGTACAGGATGGCTGTATAGTGATTTTAGCATATCATTCAAATCATTTTCCTGAGGGGGGGGAAAGGGGCATAAGTCCATTTTATAAATTGATCATATTTCAAATTAATGGATCTTTGAAACAAAACTATCAGGACTAATTTCAAGTATATATCATTTTATAAAAGTCTTGAGTTCCTATGTTTCTGATGTGCATTTTCTCTGCACATTTTCTTACAATCACAAAACTTACAATTCCAAAAAATATAAACTCGACTTGTGGAAATGCCTGTCTCTGGGAAATGGTAGAAGCAGTATCTGCTTAACATAAATATTTCTTCTGACAAAATCTTTTAAATTCCTTTATCATGAAAAGCATACAACAGTAACAGAAGATAGCTCCAAAACAATAAAGGTAGATTTCTGTTTATAAATCATGAATCACATTTTCCTGAGGAAGAAGTTGAATTTTTAAAAGACCAGCAGAATTTTAATATGAGTGAACTGTCCACACCCAAATGCATACTCTACTAAGTAAATTGTAGAAGAAGCAGAAATTACTCTGACAGATCCCTTGGCCTCACTGTCTATTGCTGCCTCATATTTAGTCCACAATGTAATAGTCTCTAAGCAAAAGATGTAATGCTTTAGTTTCTATATGTTTACTACAAAGTACTACAAATCATACAATTATAATATATGCATATAATATAAATATGTATCACATGTATAAAGCCAAAACAAATATACAAAACTTTAACATTTATTTTATTTTTTGATCTGTTATTCTGTTTTAAAATTTTCTTTAGCTACAATAATGAAAAAGGCAGAGATGGGGGAGGAATGTGGGGGAATGCAAAAGAAGCATTTGAAGAAATTAGAATATAAAAATTGCCCACACTTCTCTAGTACTTTATATTTACCAAGGATTTTCCTCAAAAACCTGGGAGTTTAGTAAGAATATTTTTACATTTTACAGATGAGGAAACCTGTTCCATTATTATTATTATTACTATTATTATTAATATATAGCAATTTAAGCTTTATAACATATATGTAAAGGCAAAATGCTTTATAACATTTTATGTAATTTGTGATCCTATGAAGTAGTAAAACAGATATTCTCCCCATTTTACAGATCATAAAATTGTGCCTTGGGGATGTTAAGTCACTTATCATTTGTAATCCACATCCTCTTAACTCTAGTTACTCTATACCCTATGCCTTATATTTCTACCATACTGGGTCACTTTTAAGAATATGATTGATTCTGTGTTTTCTCTTGGCTTTAACAATCCGCATTTACCTAAACTGGATCTTAAAAGGTGACTCTAGAAGAATATACTTACATGAATTTAAGGTACAAATTACACCTGAAAAAGTTAATTTGCAGCTGAGGCATGTTCTGTTTGATCGTTCAATAAGGTTATATAATATTATAGAAAACAGTATATAATTTCCATAATTTTCTTGCTAAATTGACTTTCATCATCAAAAATTATCATTAATATTACTGTATATACAAATGTTTGCATATACATTGACACTGAACAATTAGGTGTTTGTTTCATTTTTAAATCATTAAAAAATTGTTGTCCTAGAGCTAAGAAAGGGCTAATTTTGTTAATATAATATAAAATAAATAATATATAATGATATAATATATTATAATGTAATATAACGTAACATAACATAACATAACATAATATATATTTCAGGATATAAAAACTTAACCAAAATATGCATAGCTTCAATGACAAAACTAAATATAAATCTGTTAAATATTTTAACACTCTAGAGATTCAATTTATCAACCTCATAGCAAAACATATGATATTTGGACAACTATCGATTTGTAAATATGAAATAAGGAAAAGAATTAAATCATTTAGAACACATATGAATAATTATAATTCTACATGTAGGTAAAGAAAAATAAACATCATAAAATAATCAAGCAAATATAATTTAAAGCTCCATTTCTATGTCTTCTAAAATGTTCATTATAACCACTGACATATTGTCTCTGAGAATTTTCTTGGGAATATGAATGACTTTGGAACATTAGCATAAAAATTTGTAGATGAAAGATTCTAACAGTGTACTATGCACACTGTACCAATATGTACTTTAACCTTAAATCATTTGACTAGTAAATTTGGGGTCATTATGAAGTATTTTATTCTTTTCTCTATCCTTGATTTAATTCAATAAACCTGTGACCTTAATTTTGAAAAGTATAATTCAACTAAGGGGTAGAAGAAAGGGAGTAGCCCTGTGATTTCACTAGTATGGTGAACTTCCACATAAGGAAATTCTCTGGAACAATGTAAGTGGGCACCTTCCCTACAACTGAAAGTTTCAGAGTTTTTCAGAGAACTGAGAGGGGTAAAGAGATTTTTGGATGTCACACAGCCAGTACATTGTCCACTAAGTCTTAAATAAAAAGAGCCAAATATCGTCATTTCTTGATTATCAGTGAGGAAATTATGCAATAAGTAATTATTTATGGGAAATTTTAAATTTCTGGTAGAATACACAACATCCTTCAGAAATAGCATAATCCATATTTGCAGTTAATTTGTGACTGGGGATTCAAACGAAGTTTAACATTAATTTAATTATATTGTTATTATTCTATTTTTTGGAACTCAAAATCTTGTGGAAATGAATGTCAAAAACAAAAAATTAACTGATTTTTTTTTTAGAGAAATTAGAAACTTAATAATAATAATTGAACTGGTCTATGTCGGAATATCACATCAAAAATTTTACATTTTAACAAATGTCAAAAAAGATTCTCAGATCATATTCAGGCATTTTATCTGAGGAGATCTGGCTGATCGTTGCCTTTTTTATTTTTCAACTATATAAAGCACTAACAATTAAATAAAGAAAAACTATTAATACTAACAAGATAAAGACAAAGTAAATCTTTTGCTTCATTATCCTGTAGAATGATGAACTGCTCATGAAAATAAAAATTTGATTTGCTATTTAAATTAAATGCTGCAAATAATTTGCTTTCTTTTTAAGGGTCAAAAAAGTAAATCAGTAATGGACTACTTCCAAGTCAATTTCTCTCTAAATTCTTTCTTACTTGTAAATGACAATGAAAGGAAGATATTTTCTCCTTTCTCCATTCAAATGGAACTGTTAAAGCTGTTGTTATGGAATCATTTTGAATATAAAACTCCAAACTGCTTCCCTCCCTGCTCCCCCACCAAAACAAAGGATTGCTTACCAGTTCCTTAGCCAAATAATCTGCCAAAGTATTTAAAAGCTTGTAGTACACCTCAAACCATGGAAGGTAGCTGAAAAAAAATATTTCAGATAGGTATATAGAAAGAATTGGAAATTCATATGGCAATCAAAAAAAAATAAACATATTATTTAAGACAACTGATGTGATCTGAGATTCAGTAAATACAGATAAATTAATGAATGAATATAATACTATATTCTAAGCATATATATTTTCCTAACTTATTAAAATACATCAGTCTCAATAAATTAGTTGCATACTTTACTACTATCTTAGATTTTAATTCAATATTTCTATTACATGCCAAGTTTTCTTTTAGTTATATTTTATGATATTCATAAAAAAATTTTAAGATAAACATTAACTACCACAATATAGCAATAACCTGATTTAACAAAGTAAAATCATATTGTTTTTAATCTAAAATGTGTTTGTGCAAATAAAATTTTTCATATAGCATGGCATATCTGGATTAGATCCATCATTTGTATGATCACCATATACATATATATTTATGTTAATCACTTTTCTGGAAACTAATTTTAATCTGTGCTTCTGTATACCACTATCTTAAATTCCAAAAACAAACAAACAAAAAATACCAGAGTTAGTAAAAAATTTTTGGTCAACATTCTTCAAAGTTAGTCAAACACAAACAAATGCATCTTTATTTTCTTTCTATATAGATACCTATCTTTAGATTTTAAGAAAGCCAATATAGAGATAAAAGTAAGGAGCATATTTATCATAAATTCATGCTAAAATACTTGAAAATCAGTCTAAAGTTGTGAAGCAATGTTTTATTTTATCAATACTCAACCACAATATCAATTTAGCATATCACAACAAATTTAGCAAGAAGAATATTGTAGATAGAAATGAGTTAATAAAGAATACTTTATTCTTTCCAAAATCACATTATTGTCAGAAAATTTTACAAAAGAAAATGGTAAAATCTTTGATGAGTTAAAAATACATTGTCTTATATGAATCTTACCAAGATGAAACACAGATTAAAGTGATAAAATTTAAAGAAATGGTGTCTATCTGCATTTATTTACACTGAGAATGCACAACATAAATTATTTTATAACAATATTTTCTCATATCAAATGCATCTAACTTTAATACATTTTTTTCTACAGAAAATTATCAGGAAAAAATAACTAATAAAATTTGACATAGGATGAATTCCAACCTATAATTATACATAGTTTTGATCCTTTATCCCTATTTAGTTGCGACTGAATGAAGCAATGAAGTTGGAGGAAATCATGCAAATGGACTGACTACTGTACATTACAAATTTACATTATTTAGCTTCAACTGGGCCCCCACTACAGTAAAGAAATCTTTTTTATCCTTCCCTAAATTGTTTATCTATTCCATTCCCCAGAGGCTAATTCCAAGCTTTCTCTTCCCTTTTTCAAGCCTCCTATACCATTCTTTCTCTCCTCTCCCTGAGATAAAGAGCTCACCTCATACATTACTAAGAAAACAGACACATTTATCATAATCTCCCTTTGTGCCCTATTCAACATTTACTCAATCCTGTTTCTTTTACCAAGACCTCTGATAAAATGGTGACCCATCTGCTCAGCAAGGCTAATTAATTACCCTCTCTAATTATAAATATATATGTATATATTTTAAATTCCAACCCTTCCTATTATCCCAATCAAACTGATACCACAATAAGTCCTCTGTAATCTTGAATATCTTTCTGCTTCTGTCTCTGCTAACTACTAACACAAATCCTGAAAAATACCCGACTAGACTCCTCCATTGCTCTCAAGCTATCATCCTCTCTTTTTTCCCTTCTGCATCCAAACACCTAGAAAAAATGATTTACACTTGCTTCCACTTTCTCTCTTATTACTCACTTCTCAATCA
Source organism: Pseudocheirus occidentalis (assembly GCA_028646575.1). NCBI lineage: Eukaryota > Metazoa > Chordata > Mammalia > Diprotodontia > Pseudocheiridae > Pseudocheirus > Pseudocheirus occidentalis. The sequence goes on along the minus strand of CM053593.1, from coordinate 79,754,012 downwards.
TTTACAATCTGATTTTCAAAATCATAGTTTAAGTAAAACTGTTCTCTTCAAAGCTGCCAATGATCTCTTAAGAGTCAATGCTGAAGCTTTCTTCTGAATCTTTACTAAGCTCTCTACAATATTTAACGCTATTGAGCTCTCTATTCCACGGGTTTTCCTGACACTGCTTTGTCTTTCCTGTCTGGCTATTCTTTCTCAGTTGTCCTTATGGGTTCACCTTCCATTTCATGCTCCCTATGGGTCTAAGTCACAGTTTTATAATGAATCCCTTTAAATGTCTCTATACTCTTCCACTTGGCAACTTCATCAGCTCTTAAGAATTCAATGATCATCTTTATGCAAATTACTATTAGAATTATATACCTATCACTATTCTCTCTGTTGAGCCCTAGTTTTGCATTTCTTTTTTCTGTTTATTTCAAACTACAAGTCCCAAGGGCATCTCAATCTCACTATGAACTCAGTTGAACTATGACCCCATGAACACATTCTAATTCTAAACTTCCCTATCTCTGCTGCAAGTCCTACCACTCACCTATATTTGCAGCCCTAGCTAGCATCATTTTTAACTCTTCACTCTCCTTCAACCCATATATCCAGTCTATTTCTAAATCCTAAGCAGAAAATAACTTTAAAATGCAGTAAATTATCATTAGAATTACCTTTGCAATATTACTGTTCATTCTGATAACTTAAAAAACCCTTTTTCCTTAATCATCTAAATGTTAATAGCTTTACTAAATGAAATAGCCAAATTCCACACATACAACATTTTCTTGACAAGGAATCTTGGAACTACTATAAAGCATTTTAAGTTATTCTCATAAAAAACCATATTATAATATACCATATTATTATATTACTATACTGATATACTAAACTACTATACATACTACATGTATATTAAACCCAATAACAATATCAGAAAACATGATTTTAGTATAATTTATTAAATACTTCTTGCCTTTTCTTTAAAAAAGGTTCAACAGCTACAGTGACTTCAAAATCTATCATTTCTACTTGTACAACATCTCTTTCATCTATCTCCAGGTCTCTATTCACATCAAAACCTTAGCAACTCTTCCCTAGATCACTGCAATAGGCTCCTCATTGGTATTCCTCAAGTCTCACTAGTTCATTCCATTAGCCACAAATTATCCAAGGTGTTTTCTTAAGTGTAGGTTATGATCATGTTACTCCCCTACTCAATAAAAGCAAACAGCTTTTATTTGAATAAAATATAGGCTTCTCTGGTTAACTTGTAAAGTACTTCACAACCTAGTCTCAGCCTGCTTCTCTAACCTTAATATACCCTACAGCACTGTCAAATAAAATGTATAATGCTTTCATTGTTTAAAAACAAGTCCAGCATCTATGGTGACTTCAAAATCTTCAGTGCAGGACTGTAATTTAGACTGAATTAACTGTTTTTCAAAAACTCAGTGGTAAAAGCCTCCTGTAAGAATACAGAAAATCTGTATACACCAAACTCTGCCAACCTATTCTTTGAGTAACAGTACAGAGATGCTCTAAAATAGGTTTTCTTTTATTTTTCCTAAGTTTAGTTGTTTGTCTAAAAACACTGTGGCAACATTCCTCATATGCTTATTTCCTACTTTTTTCTCTAAAAACTCCTAGTATATCACTTTATGAACAGCAATGATGGGAAATTATAGTTTTCATTGCATTAGTTCTTTTTTTCCTTATAAATAAATTTGATGACAAAGTACATGACATCTGAATTAAGTCATTCAACAAACATGGGACTGGCAAGTAATCCAGTTTGCCTCTAATTATAAAATGGAGGGCAATCATGTAAAATGGCTCTGAAACTGTAAATGGAACCAAAATATTAAGAATTTTACATGTCAAGTTGAGAAGTAGAAGCAGTAGGATGGCCTCAAACCCAGCCTGGGCAAGATAATCAAGGAAATAATAAGGCTATTTCTCTTAATGACTTCAAATCGCCGGTCCTATGTGAATTATATTCTCAGTTACTAAGAGAATAAGTTGATGTAAGAGTAGAACCATTATAAGTAACAAGTGAAAGACTTGGGAGAATTTTGAGAGGTAACATAAAGACCACAGAAGGGCAAAAGTTATTTGGAAAAAAAAAATAAAGAATAGAGTAAGCAAATTATAAAATATTGATTCTGACTCTGATTATTGGAAAAATTTTAGCAATAGTTGATGAAGATCTGAAAGCAGAGTAACTTCATCAAAATATCCAAACAAAAACTTCCATTTAACAGGGTAATATTAAGCTAGTACTGACATAGTACATGTCAAATTACATTTAATTTGGAGAAGCTCATCAAATTCTTCATAGAATTACTCTACCTCTTCATTCTCTGCAACAATAACAATGCAAACCTGCAATATATTCATGGTGTGAATGCTGTCCCTAGATTTAGGAAACTATTTCATTATTATTAATTTTTTTTTGCTATTCTCATGGGAAAAAAAAGTGGGTTACATGATACTACAATTGGGTAGATTTGGAAGGGGTTGAATGGCTAGCAGGAATGGGGAACCTGTGGCCTAGAGGCCATATATGTGGCTCTCTAGGTCCTCAAGTATGACCCTTTGACTGAATCAAAACCAAACAAATCCTTGTGTTTTATTTAGTTTGGATTCAGACAAAGGAGTGCACCTGAGGACCTAGAGGGCCATATCTGGCCTCGAGGCTTCAGGTTTCGCACCCCTACCACTAGACACAAAGAGTAAGCAATAATGACTTTATGCTTATTTGAAATGAAATCACTGGTGTAGTACCGGAAGTATTTGTGCTTGACGCTAAGCTGTTTAACATTTTAATCAACAATTTCTATAAATGTATTGACAACCATATTTACCAAATGTACAGATGAAACAAAAGGCAGATAACATATTAGATAGCAGCTGAAATGTAAAAAAAATCTTAAACACTAAAACACTGGGCTGAATTAATAAGCAAAATGAACTATAAGAATAAATGTAAAATCCTTCTTTAGGTCCATTTATGGTGAGAACACAAAGATTAACGAGTTAATTCCTCCAACAGTATGTCCACTCACTTATCATCAGACAAGGATCTCACATTTAGAACATTCCCAGACAACAATATGCTTATAAACTATCTAAAAACACTGTGGTTTTCCCATAGGGGAAAAATTATTAAGGGTTTCCCATCTTCAATGCACTATACTATGGGGTTGAAATTACAAAGAAAAAAGGAAGTCTTGACTTCAGATAGCTTACTATTCCAGTATAAGATTTTTATTACAATTCTAAGTATACATCACTTCCCTGTCAATAGGATATAAGCTTTTAAAAGGCAGAGACAGTTTTCCATTTTGTCCATTTAACAGCTATAGCACCTTGCATATAGTACTCTGAAAAGTGAACTCCTAATAAATGTCTGTTGGACTTATTAACCAAAGTAAAAGTGGGTTACATTGTTCTGAACATGATTTTATTTTTCTACCCTTTTCATGGGTTGACACAGGTTGGTTTGTTTTTGAAATCATCCACTGTTATTCACCCTTTTAGTAATGAACTTCTTACTCAGTTTAAGAAAAATGGGCTTTCAAATGCTTCGGACCTTCTGAAACTTACATTTCACAGCCTTTAAAAATTATAGATCATACAAACAAAACCTAAAGAGAAATTCCACTTATATAAAGTATAAAATACTTGAAATTCTATCTGCCAATACATATACATAGGAACTATAGGAATACAACTACAAAACACTCTTTACATAAATTTTTAAAAGACCTAAAAAACCGAAGAAATAGTCATTGTTCAAGAGTAAGCTGAACCAATGCAAGATAAATAATATTATATAAATTAATTTAATTATTCAATGCCTTACCAATCAAACTACTAAAGGATTACTTTACAGAATTAGAAAAAAGGTAAAGAAATTCATTTGTAGGAATAACAGAACAAGACTCTCAAGAGGAGAAAATAAAAAAAAAAAAAGGGAAGAGGAAGGAGACCTTTCAATACCAGATCTAAAACTATACTATAAAAGCCTTTCCCTTCCTGATAAATGGCAAAGGACATCAGGTCAGCCAACAAGAATTTATTAAACACTTACTTGTGTGCCATAGGTACATAGTACCTATGCCATACACAGCATCTATGCCATGCACCGTGCCATACACTGAGATAAAAACTGGGGATACAGAGAAAGGTAAGGACAAAAAAAAAATAGTTCTCAAGGAGTTCCTGATCTAATGAGGGAGATAATATGCAAACAACTATGTACAAATAAGAGATATACATGATAAACTCTAGACAATCTTAGAGGGAAGGCACTAGCCTTACCTAAGACAAGGAAAGGCTTATTGAAGATTGTGAGATCTCTACTGGGATGTGAAAGCCACCAAAGAAGACAGGAGAGAGAAAAGAAGGAGGGATAGAATTCCAGGCATGGGTGACATCTATAAAAATTTCCAGAGTTAGGAGGAGATGAAGTGTCTTGTGTAAGAAACAATGAGGAGGGCAATGTCATTAGGTTCCAGAATATATGGAACCAAGCTATAAAGAGTAAAAAAAAAAAAAAAAAAAAAAAAAAGGAAGATTTTATATCTGATCCTGGAGGCAATAAGGAGTTGGTGGAGTTGACTGAATAGCAGGGTGACTTGTTAATACATGAGCTTTGAACAGGGAACAGCTATTCTCAATTTCTAAAGGGAAAAGATTGCAATGTGCTAATAAGTAAGAAACACATATTAAAGAAACACCGAGGTCCCGACTCACACATATTGAACTGACAAAGTTGACAAAAAACTCAAAAATGACAAATATTAGGGGAGCTGCAGAAAAACAGGCATACTGATGCATTGTTGGAAGACCTTATAAATTGAGGAAGCAATTTTTGAAACAATTTAGAACTACGTTCCAAAAGTTAAACTCTGCTTATCCAATGACGCAGTGATACTATCTATAGGCCTATTCATCAGAGACTGAAAACAAGAACAGTAAATCAACATATCCTAAATATTTTAGGAGCTGTTTTTCATGGTAAAAAACTGCAACCATGGGGGCAGAGCCAAGATGGAGGCATAAAGCAAGAAAACACCATAAGCTCCACCTATAACCACCTCAAATACCTATAATATATAACTCTAAACAAATTTTAGAGCTACAGAACCCACAAAGTGACAGAGAGAAACAAATCGCCCACTGAAAGCAGCCCAGCAGGAAGACAAGAAGGGTCCATCACAGCACTTTTCTCAGTATAAGGATAAATACACAATATAAATGTGTATGTATGTGTGTGTGTGTATACATACACATATGTCTATATAGGAGGGCATATATGCATATGAATACATGTGTGAGTATGTGTATATATGAGTACATGTACAGAGGGCACAGGATCAGTTGAATAGTAAGGGATATTTTAAAAGGTGAAACTGAGAGGTGAAAGAGGAACAGAAAGAGGAGACAGGGAGAGAAAGAATCAAGTTAATCATCTCATGTAGAAGCTGCAAGAGATAACTGTTACAATGGAGGGGAAGAACAGGAATGCAAAAGGGAATGGATCAAGTTACTCTCCTTGAATTTGGCGTAGGGAAGGAATGACAAACACTCTAAATTGGGTATCTTGGCCTACAGGAGAGTAGTGGGGAAGGGGATAAGAGGGGGGAGGATGGAGGGGATGACAGGGTGGGGTGTGGTCGTTAGAAGCAAACATTTATGTAAATAGATAAGGACAAAGTAAAGAATAGGAAAAAGGAGGGGGATAGAAAGGAGGGAAATATAGTCAATCTTTCATAATATGTCCATTGTGGAGATGTTCTATATAAATACACATATACGGCCTGTATTAAATTGCTTATCTTTCCAGTAGGGGTGAGTGACGAGGGAAGAAGGGACAGAATCTAGAATTTAAAGTTCTAAAATTAAATGTTAGAAATATATGTGTATCATCATCATCATCATCATCATCATCATCATTTACATGCAACGGGGAAATAAGATATACAGGCCCGGGGGAATGGAGATCCATCTTGCCCTACTGAAAAGCCAAATGGGGAATGGGGGAGGATATGGAAGACAGCAGACTGGGGGACGAAGTCTTTAGTATGATCACTGTTTTAGGGTGGTGGGTAGGTGAAAGATGCGGAGAAAATGTGTAACTCAAAATCTTGTGAAAATTAATGTTGTAAACTAAAAATAAACATAAAATTTAATTAAATAGTGTCACAAAAACAAACTGAAGTGTTGGTGGAAAGTATTTATGGAAGATGACTAAGAGGTCATTCTTTAAAAAAGAAAAACGTAAACCAAAGGGCTTTTTTTGAATGTAGGATCAAAAAGGTCAATTCTGGATTTAAAATGAGGGGGGGAAGGGGAGGTGGCAGAGCCAAGATGGCGACATAGAAGCAGGAAAACACTGCAGCTCTTACATGGCCACCTCAAATATCCATAAAATATAACTCTAAACAAATTTTATGATTCTAAAACTCACAAAAATACACCTCCCTCTAAAGGCAGCTTGGCAGGTGGGGCTCATGGCAGCACTGGGAGCTGAAATCAGCCCAGCCCTAAACCATGGCTTAGCCCCGGCGTGAGCAGGAGAAGCAGGACGAGGTGCAGCTGGAGCCTTCAGGAGAGCGCATTAGTGGCAGTTGTGGCAGTTTCCAGATTTATCAAGCCAAATAAGGACCAAGTGAAAGGTCAGTGGAACTCAGCTAAATTTGAGGGAGGAAGGCAGTCTGGCCAACTGCCTCCAGGGCAAGGAAGTAGTAGAAACAGAGGTCCTGCAGTGGCTTCCACCTGGCTGCTTGAGAGCTCCCAGCCTGCAGACTGCAGGGGGGGACAAGTGAATATTCAGAGGCTAAGTGCACTTGCGTTGCGCGGCTTAGATCCAGATCATGGTCTTGGATGGTGGTCCTGGGGTGCACTTTCAGTGAACCAAATCTGGTGGGGACTTCACCAGCCTCTTAATAGCTCCAGCAACTGCAAAAACCCCAGCAATTTGGGACAGAGCTCTTCCTTATGGAAACAGAGTTCCACAGAGCTAAAAGGACAAGTAATTCACTGGCAACATGAACAGGAAAAGGAAGCAAAGTAAGAACAGAAATCAAACTCTAGAATCCTTTTTTTGGGACAAAAAGCATCAAGGTGTGGAAAAGGAGGGAGATAACACAGTCAAAAGTCCCACACCAAAAGCTTCCAAGAAACATGAAAACTGCCTACAAGCCATAGATGACCTTAAGAAGGATTCTGAAAACCAAATAAGAGAAGTGGAGGAAAAACTGGGGAGAGAAATGAGAATGATGAAAGAAAAGCATGAAAAGAGAGTCAACAACCTAAACGAAGAAAATAACACTTTAAAAATAGATTAACTCAAATGGCAAAAGAGGCCCAGAAAGCC
>CM053593.1:79692099-79746137 GCA_028646575.1 Pseudocheirus occidentalis | reverse complement strand
GTATAGGATGAATTGAATACGAAGGGATGATACTTTAAAAGGCGAAATTCTGAGGTGGGAGAGGACTAGAATGAGAGGAGACAGGGAGAGACAAAATGGGGTTAATCATCCCATACAGAAGAGGCAAGGGATAACTGTTACAACTTCACTTTCAATTAGTCTCATTGAATTTAGCTTAGGGAAGAAATGGCATAAACTCTAAACTGGGCATCATGCCACACAGGAGAGTAGGGGGCATGGGAATGAGAGGGGGGGTGACAAACAGGAGGTCAGAGTCTGGGGGAGGGATGCTGGAAGCACACAATTCAGTAAAGGGACAGGGACAGGGTAGAGAACAGAACAAGGGGGTGGGAGGGATAGGAAGGAGAGACAGATGATTGCTGTCACAATATGTCCACTATCAAGATGTCCTGTGTAATCACACATGCACAGCCAGTATTGAATTGATTGTCCTTCCAGTGGGGGTGGGGGACAAAGGAGGAATCGAAAGAAGCTAGAATTTAAAGTTCTGCAAGACCTGCAACTAGGAATTAAGATATACAGAGGCCGGGATAGGGAGACCCTCCCTGCCCTGCCAGAAAGTAAGAGAGCAGAGCAGGGGAGGGGCTTTACAGCAGGATTGCTGTTTTAGGGTTGGGACAGGGGCAAGATGGGGAGAAAATTTGCCATTCAGAAATGTAATGAAAATGAATGATGTAAACAAGAAAACAAATAAAAAAAGATTTATAAATAAATGAATGAATGAATGAATGAATGAATGAATGAATGAATGAAAGAAAGAAATTAATTCCTTAAGAAAAAAAATAGAACTGGCATGGATGGAGCCAAGATGGCAGAGTAAAGACAGGGACTCACCTAAGCTTTCTCTCAAACCCCTCCAAATACCTTTTAAAAATGACTGAACAAATTCTAGAGCAGCAGAACCAACAAAAAAAAAACACAAAAAACAGAGTAAAACCAATTTCCAAATCAAGACAACCTAGAAGGTTGACTTGGAAAGGTCTGTTGCATGAGGCTGAGAGGAGAAGGCAGTCCAGCACAGGCCATATTAGCACAGAACCAGACCCAGCAAAGCCAAAGCAGCCCTCGAAAAACTAAATCATGGGCAGCAGTGGCACTTTCCAAACTTCTCAATCCACAGATGCCAAAGATAACTTAGAAGGTGAGCAGAAGGGTTCTGTAAGACCTGGATGAGAAAGGAGTACAGTCCAGTACAGGATATTCCAACACAGCCCTGCCACCAGCAAACCAGGGGCAATGGAAACAGTAGCTTCTGGAGCTCTTGGCCCACAAGAAGGTATGGGGATCACACAAGTCAGAAGGAGATTACAGCGATGTTTTTGCTAGTACTGAGGCAGGACTCTGTTCCTTTTCCCATACTTGGATCTGGGTTGCAGTCCTGCATGGAAGTCCTGGGTCGAGGAAAAGCATAGCAGAGCTTGTAGGAGCAGTGGAGAAGGGACCTTTCACATAGTACCAGGGCAGAAAAAAATGCTTGTGGTAACTCACAGACCAGGAGATGCATAAACACCTCTCCTGATATCACACCACCTTGAAAGAACTGAAAACTTACAGGTCCCTAGAAGTGTCTTTGGAAGCAGTTGCACAAAACCCCTGAAATTTGGGACAGTTCACCTTCCACAATAGAAGCAGAGCTCTACCTTAACAGAGTTAAAAAGTCAAATAATAGACTGGGAAGATGAGCAAACAATGGAAACTCTGACTACAGAGACTTACTTTGGTGACAAAGAAGATCAAAACACACACTCAGAAGAAGATGACAAAGTCAAAGTTCCTACATCCAAAGCCTGCAAGAAAAATATGAATTGGTCTCAGGTCATGGAGGAGCTCAAAAAAGGATTCTGAAAATCAAATAAAGAAGTAGAGGAAAAATTGGGAAGAGAAATAGGAGTAATGCAAGAAAATCACAAAAAGACAAGTCAAAAGCTTGGCAAAGGAGACGCAAAAAAATACTGAAGAAACTAACACCTTAAAAAAAATAGACTAGACCAAATAGCAAAAATGGTCCAAAAAGTCAATGAGGAGAAGAATGTCTTTAAAAGCAGACCTGGGCAAATGGAAAAGGAGATACAAAAACTCACTGAAGAAAATAATTCCTTTAAAAGTAGAATGGCGCAAAGTTAATGACTTTATGAGAAATCAATAAATCATAAAACAAAACCAAAAGAATGAAAAAAATAGAAGACAATGGGAAATATCTCATTATAAAAACAAATGAATTAGAAAACAGATCCAGGAGAGACAATTTAGAAATTACTGGACTACCCGAAAGCCATGATCAAAAAGAGTGTAGATATCATCTTTCAAGAAATTATTAAGGAAAACTGCATTGATATTCTAGAACCAGAGGGTAAAATAGAAATTAAAAGAATCCACTGATCAACTCCTGAAGAGATCCCAAAATCAAAACTCCTAGGAATATTATAGCCAAATTCCAGAGTTCCTAGGTCAAGGAGAAAATACTGCAAGCAGCCAGAAAGAAACAATTCAAGCATCATGGAGTCACAATCAGGATAATACAAGATTTGGCAGCTTCTATATTAAAGGATCAGAGGACTCAGAATATGGCATTCCAAAGGAGAAAGAAGCTAGGATTACAACCAAGAATCACCTACCTACCCTTCTGATACAATATTCTGAAAGGCAAAAGAGTTAAGATCACAACCTGAAATATCCCACACCCAATAAAACTAAATATAATCATTTGGGGGAGGGGGGAAAAGGGAGGTAATGGATATTTAATAGAAAAGAGGACTTTCAAGCATTCCTAATGAAAAGACCAGAACCAAATAGAAAATATGACATTTGAACACAAGACTCAAAGAAACATAAAAAGGCAAACATAAGTGAGAAATCAAAAGGGTAAGGCTTAATAAGGTTAAATTATTTGTATTCCTATATGAGAAGATGATACACATAACTCTGAAGAATTTTATCATCATTAGGGCCACTAGAAAGAATCTACTTAGAGAGCATGCATGTGAGTCTACAATGTTGGGATGATATCAAAATAAAAATGGAAGGCTGAGAAAGAGGGATATACTGAAGCAAGAGAGAAAGAATGTGAAAATTATCTCACAATACAGAGTTGAACAAGGAAGCCTTTTGGTTTATGGAGGGGAAAATGGTAGAGAGAACTGGATGATGCTTGAACATCACTATCATCTAAATTGATTTAAAGTTGGAATACTATATATACACAGTTAGGTACAGAAACTCATCTTACACAAGAGGGAAGTAGATAGGCAAGAAGATAATAGAAAATTTGGGTGGAGTGAGAGAGTACTGGCAAATTAAATTAAATGTCAAAGAATAAAAGTCTATAATACAAAGAGAAAGATTAAACAATGAAGAAAATGGGACAAAGAAATTATTTTTTTAGAGAAAGGTGCAGAAAACAATTTTTTACAATAAAAATTAAAGAACACAACAAGCTGAAGTAGAGGACAGGACAAGGGATTTTATTTGACTACTTTTCTGTGAGAGTAAAAATGAGTGGAAGAATTTAAAATGAGACAAAAGGAAAAAAATAAGTTAAGCAAAACTAGGACAGGGATTTTTTAAAGTATATGCATGAGGATGAAGGGAAGAGAGCCTGTAGGAACAGAAATGCCTTAAAGTAGATTAAGCTAAAATAACTGAAAAGACTAATTTATTTCTAGAGAATAATTATTTGTGTCTCACACCATTCCTATATTGTAATCTCCTTAATGGCAATAACTTTTCCCTTTTTTACATATATGTACCACTAGTATTTGGAGTGATACCATGAACATATTAAGAAATATATGTTAAATTAAATTTCAAACTCTTGAGGACAGGTGCTACCTATGCTATTCACAACGTTTAGTGCACTGAAAAGCCTTGGAGGTAATGTGGTATAGGTAGAGTCCTACACTTGGAATACAAAGAGATGTGAGTTTAGATCCAAGCTCCCTCTCACTGAGTCTCAGTATTTTATTTGAAAAATGAAGATCAAAAAAGAAAAAAAACTATATTTCCTATCTAAACATTATTGGAAATCTCAAATAAGGCAGATAACAGTGCTTTGAAAATTTTACAATGCGAATAAATGTCAGTTGCTATTTAGTACATGCTAGATTTTCAAAAATATTTTTGGCATAATTTCATAACTATGTAAGGAATTCATCTCAATGGACACATTTTAATAGATTCTGCCATTGGGAACAAAATTAAAATTCTCTAGCAGCTACAATGAAAGGTGGAAAAGTAACATTATTCTGTGCCAGAAAGCAGAAGAAAGTTGAAATGGACAAGATAATGGACAGGATTGGGAGGAAAGAGGAAGCTAGAAGTTAAAAGAAAGAAAAAGAGGTTAGCATGATTAATACCAATACTGTACTCATAACAAGCAATGGCAAAAAAACCCCAAACCTACCATGAAGATAACTGCTTAGAAATACTGAGTTGGTAAGATTAATAGGAAATAAAATGATTTGGTCCAGATTCCTGGATATGGAATCAGGAGAGCTGGGTTTCAATCCTGGAACTACCACATAAACCAAAACCAATCACTTAAACACTCTGGAGTTTTAATTTCAAATGAGGCAATGGACTAAAAGATCTTTAAGATTCTCTCCATTTCTAAACTCTGTAAATCTGGAATCCAATCTTTTCAATTAAAAATAAATGGGAAAGTATTATTAATATGATACACACAAACAGATGCAGTGTAGCATAATGGATAGATTCCTGTGCTTGGAGTCAGGAAGAATGGAACTAAAATCCTATCTCCAAAACTCAGTTGTGTGACTCTGAGCAAATCATTTAACCTCTACGTGCCTAAAATAATTCCCTAGAACTTACCTCCTAATCATACATGAATTTTGATGTGTATTGATAAAAAGAGTTCTCATACAAGGAATTTCGTACGTTGAGCCAGAAATCTCTATACTTGAATATACTAATAAGGTTAATTAGAAAAATAAGGAATGTGTACATGTACTTTACAGGAAAAGTTAATATATGATGCTTATTAGGCAGCACATACCTGCATAATTAAGGCCTATTACAAATAGTTTATGGAGTTCTAAAGATAAAAAAATGTAATTTTAAAAACTCTACTACATCATGTTTATGATCTATAGCTCATCTGCTTACAAAAATGAAAAGAAACAGAAACTATATACCTAGATAATTATTTTTCAGAAAATAAAACAAGAAATCATTTATTTTTTAAATGTGTAAAATACACACAAAAATAAAAATATTTTTAGTTAATGTTAGAAGTAGAAATATTTATTTTTTTCAATTTTTTAAAAGCTGAGCTATAGCTATAGGAGAACAGCATTAAACAAATAATATTATTTGGATAAACATACAATGTAACACATTTTTTAAATATAGCACTGAGCATTACATCTGCAAGAGTCTAAAAGGCTAATGTAAGTATACAGTCTATTAAAATGCACATAATTTATCTGACTCAAAATGAAAACATATCTAACAACTAAAACCATTCATCTGGTTCCTTTTTGCTCTGCCTTAAGATATACAAATGCACGCCTTTTCACCAGAACACAGCAGCTGGGAATGAAAGGAAAAGATTTCAAATGATCATTTTCACATCATATTCCATCGTCTTTTCATCAGTTTCTCCGAGTCTTTCTTTGAGTCTCATTCTATTACAAGAGAGCTCTTGTTAGATCAATTCATATTTCCATAATCCACACTGCTGTTTTTCCCTCTTCTCCCCAGGGTGGACTAACCCCTACATCTAGAACTATGGCTTACAACTGTCATTAATACCTATAACAATAACAAGATAACAAAAGAGCTGGTGGAGATGAAACTGGCTAGTACCATATGTTGATCAAGTTCAACATTTTAACTCAAAGAGAAAATTTTGAAACTTCACAATTTAATGACTATGGGGTTATAGTACCTGTTCCCCCAAACTAAAAACTGGTATTAATTCATAAATATAAGTACTACAATCCTTCTTTTAGAGATCTGATCTGCTAGGGAAAATACGCAAAAGGTGAAATGAAAGAAAGAAAATTTAGTAACATTTGTCATATTAAAAATAGAAGTTCCAAATAGTTTTCCAAATAATTGCCCTAAAATATTTTTACAAAACCAAAATAAAAATATACTGAAACAGCCTATTCATAAGCAATATATTTCCCACCCTAATATTATATTTTACTTGAATATGTAAATAACTATAACTAAATAAGTGGGGATTTTTTGTAATTTCATAAAAGGGAAAAATATCTGTTGTTCTCCATTTTATTTCATGTAATTTTCACTTAATTTTAAGATTAAATATGTTAAGAAAAACTTCAAATTGAGAAAATAACAGAGAAACTGCTCAGTCATATTACATTATGTGAAAATCACAATGTCCTTTTTGTATTAATTACTTTTTATTATTCAATCTAACTTCTGTGAATTTAAGACAATTACATATGTAGTTTGACTATTCTCAAAGGTCCCAGGTTTTGTTTTGTTTTTAACCAGCAGGGATTTTTTTTTTTTAGATTAGCATTTTGCCCTTATTCATGTACCTTAAAAAGCATCTGAGCAGAGAACTCTCACTTCCATTCTTGTCTCAGCATTTCCTACTCTTTCCTCCTTTCCCAGGTCTCCAACATATAGTCCTTCTTTCAAAGGCCAATCCCTCTCTCCACGTGTGCTTGGTCCCATCTCTTCTCTGCCGTAGCACACTGCATACTCCATCCCTAACCCCAAGTAAAGTTCTTTTTAAAAATAAAGAAATGCAAAGCTGAATTCCTAATCAAGTAATTATAGTTCAGTAAAAAGACAACTTTTTTTTCCAAAATGAAATTCAGTCCTATAAGTTCTATTTTACCTAGCTATTTAATCAAAAAAGAAAACACTATAAGGCTAGATAGAAAGTACAATCCAATCTAAAATAATTAAATACTCCAACGATATAATCTCAGAGCTTTAAAAGTGAATATGAAAACTTAACCAAAGGAACACACTTAGGTAATATCTATTCATTGTTTTTGACATGTAGTTTTCATATAAAATATTATATTCTAAAATTCATGCTGAGAAAAATAATCATTCCAACATAAATATTTTAGGTAGGTTTCTCTTTACATTATTATTTCAAAAAAATGCTTTAGCATCAAGAACATTCTAAGATATATAGTCGCTTCCTACAAACTACACTATGCTTTATAGTAAGATATATAGTCGCTTCCTACAAACTACACTATGCTTTATAGTAAGAATTTAAAGTTTAAACTTCATAGAATGCAAGCATAACAACACAGGAACATCAGACAAGATTTTTTTTTAAGAAAAAATACTGTCTTAAATTTTCTAATTAACTATACATCTATGAAAAAAGACAACTAGCAAAAAGTCCGTTGTTTTTGTTATACAATTATAATTAAACCAATTTTAACCCTAACATGGTTTTATTTTTACTTGATATGTATGTCTTATTTATATGGTTATATTGCTTGTTTCTATGATTTCATATATAATGTTTATTTATAATATTATATTTATAAGTTACCTAAACTTATTTTATGTACTTTTCTAAGTCATCTTATATCTTTTGCTCCATAAATTGGAAGATAAAAAAAAATTGAAATAACAATTCGTCATGTTAGGTCTACATTAAACATCCTTTTCTGAAATATTTAATTGCCAATTAGGGTTATTATGAACTGCTAATTATCAAATTTATTATTAATACAAATACTAATCAACAGTGGTACAACACCTAAGACGTGTGGGTAGTGAGACAAGTCACTTCAAAATTTTCAAGTATTATCAGCTAGCATTTATATTTATATGAAGCATCATTTATAAGAACTTATTTTATTTTTTAACTGAATAATAAAATCTTTTTCAGAAATGCTTTTGTATGAACTTTACATCATATGTCTATAGGAGTAAGGATCTATAATGCATGAAGAAAGTAACACAAATCAAAAATTGATTCAGAATACCAATTTACTATCTGGTTGAAACAAATTAATTGATACTACTTTTTCACTGATACCTTCTATAAAACAGTAATTCAAAGTGGCAATGATTTAGAATACAAATAAAGTAACATTTTTAAAAAATTAAATTCAAATCAAGGCTAATATGGAAATATCCCTCAATTTCTTGCCACTTAATATCCTCTTGTTTTAAAAACTCTAAAATGAAATAAACTATTATTTATATAGTAATGATGTAAGGAACCAAAAAGTGCTTAACATCAATTTTAGATCATGAAATAAATATTTTGCCTGAACTACCTATAAAAGAAAGCCATAAAAATTTTCAGAAAGTTAGTACATCAATAAAGTATTATGTTTATAACATTATAGATAACATTCCTCTAAAAATAGTCATAATATGTCACTGAATCTGAAAGAAAATATGTATGGTTTATGCATGGGTGTATTATATACATAAAAATGTACAGTATTAAATTTGTCCGTCAAGTCACTAGCAGTCTGCCTCAAACTAAAGAAGAAACATTAATGACAATCTCTTGATTTAATGCTGACCATTTATTTTATATGATCATGATAACAGGTTACACTGGCTATGCTTTGTGAACCAAAAAAATCAATAAAGTCAAAGAATATCTGAATTTTTTCAAAGCCTCTTTTTAAAAAGATGTTTCCTTCTTTTGAAATTACAACTACTCCAGAAAATACAGGCACTGTAAATACACCACAAGTCACCCATCATGGTTCATTCTGGTCTCACAGTTCTCTAAGAGTTATGGAATTTATAGAATGTTCTCATGATACTTTTTTTTTACTATGGGTAATAATATAACAAATATTTTCAAACTTGTTTAACTCTATATCACTATTTTTAAGTATACAAGTCAGCTATTAATAAAAAAAAATTACCAGTGTTGCTTTTTAATAGTAGTAAAAAACTAGAAGTAATGGGTACCAATCAATGGGAAGCAACTGAACAAATTCTGGTGTATGAATATAAAAAAAATTATTGGACAATCAGAAGTAACAAACATGGAGAATTCAGAGAAGTATGGGATAACGTGCATAAAATTATGGAGAATGAAATAAGTGGTACCAAGAGAACAAAAAGGCAGCAACTATTATCAGAAAATTAAAACAATTCTAAAAGGTGAGCAAACAAATTCAGACTAACTACAATGACTAATCTTGGCTTCAGAGGATAGCTGGTGAAATACACCAGCATCCTCTCAATAAAGAAATGGTAGGCTACAGGTATAAAATGTTGCATACTCTATCAGACAGTTATTGTATCCAGTGGTTTGGCTTAACTGTTTTTTTTTATAAGTATAAAGTGTCCTGACACCCTACCCTCACCTTTTTTTCCCCTCATTTTTCCCCCCTTTGAGCTGGCTACACTCACAATGGTAGGCTGGAGGCCACTAGAAAGGACCGTTACAACTCATTCTCTTAGTTTTAGGAGTCATCCTGGTGAGGAAAATCTACTCCTGCACATTGCAACTCATTTGTTAGCTTCCATACATACACACACACACACACACACACACACACACACATACACACACGTAAGCGGGGAATACATGTGTCTGGGACAACTCACAACTCAGGACCACTGACCTTGATGCTCTTTGTCTTCTGCAGAGGCAGTGCACAAAACAATTCACAAATAGGCAAGACCATTCCTCTCTTGGGCCCCTCAGCTTTACTTCTGTCAAGTACAAACTCTGTGCTGGGCTGCCCTTCTTTTAGGTGACCAAAAAAGCAGTGTTAAATTAAACTCTTTCACTAAAAGCAGAAACCCCCCTGTTGAGTGAAATGTATTTCTATATCCAATTTTCTGTGTTTCTCTGTGTGTGTGTGTGTGTGTATGCGCGTGAACATATATTCTTCCTTCTTTAACAAATTCAAATGAGAGTAAGGTTAGTGTCAGTTGCTTCTCTATACTCCCTCCTTTCTGCATAGGTATATACTTATATTTACCCCAATTATGTGATATAATTTTCCCTGATCTTCCTTTCCTTTTCCCCACTACAATTGTATATCGCTCTTTCCCTTTCTTTCCATTCTTTTCTTAAGATCATTAAGACCTAACAACCACACACAGGCCTTGTCTAACTGACTACCACTATGATCCTTGGTGATGACAAGATTCAGAGGGGGAACACATGTATTATCTCCCCATAATTAAATGTAAGCAGTTTATCCTTGTTTAATCTTTTATCGTTGTTCATTCACGTTAACCTTTTTATTCTGATCTCCATTCTTTTGTTTGAACTTTCAAGTATCTAACACTCCTGGTCTTTTCATTAGAAATGCCTGGAAGTCTTCTATTTGATTTAAGGTTCATTTCTTCCACTATATCATTATACTCAGCTTTTCTGGGTAAATTTTTTTTTTGCTTTTTTTTGGAAGGCATTTGGGGTTAAGTGACTTGCCCAAGGTCATGAGTAAATTATTCTTGGCTATAAACCCATATCCTTTGCCTTCTGAAATATCATATTGCAAGATCTCCATTCTTCTATACTAGTGGTTGCTAAACTGTGTGATCCTCATTGTGGCTCCTCAGTTATTTGGATTCTTTCTTTTTGCCTAACAGTATTTTTTCTTTGACCTGGAGGCTTCAGATTTTGGCTACGACATTCCTCAAAGTTTTTATTTTGAAGGGTTTTTTGGTTTTTTTTTTTTTTTGCTTTTTTAGGATGTGACTAGCAGATTCAATTTCCATTTTGCCCTCAGTTCTAAAATATCCAGGCTGTTTTCTTTCAAAATTAAAATATAATATCTAACACTGTTATGATTCATGGTGTTCAAATAGTCTCCAGTGAGTCTTTTTTTAAAAACAAATTTATTTTTAATTATTTATTTTTGCTCTTTCTTTCCCCCCCCTCGCTCTCGCTCTCTCTCTCTCTCTCTCCCTCTCTCTCTTTCCCTTTCCCCCTCCCTCTCCCCAATCCTGCATTAGAGATATACAACATGTGATAAAGATATACATGTGGAACCATGCCATACATACTTCCATATCATTTCTTTCTCTGTAGGCAGACGGCATTTTCTTTCATAAGTTCTTCATAGGTGATTTGAATGATCATATGACTCAGAATAGGTAGTAATTCAGTAGTGAATCTCTGAACAACACTGCTATTGCTGTAAACAATGTTTTCTTGGTTTTGCTTATTTCACTCTGCATTTCATGCAAGTCTTTCCATATTTTTCTAAAAATCAACCTGCTTATCATTTCTTACCACACAATAGTAGCATTCCATCACAATCATATTTCACAAGTTATTTAGTCATTCTCCAATTAACACACATGCCTTCACAATTTCTAAATCTTTGCTACGACAAAGAGAGCTGCTATAAATATGTTAAAACATATATCTCCAATTATTCTTAATTTTTTTCTCCTTGATCTTTTTTTAACTAAGTTGCTTTTGCTATCAGATGCCTTACATTATTCTCCTATTTTTTAGCCTATTGACTTTGTTTTGATATTTCTCCTCTTTTCGTGGGGGCATTAACTTCTATTTGAGCCATTTGAATTTTCAGAGAGGCTGTGGCTTTGACAAAATTTTGTACCTCTTGTGCGAAGCTGTTAATCCCTTTCCAACTCTTTCTCCCATAGTTCTCATTTCTTTTCCAATTTTTTCCCCAAGTTCCCTCAACTCATTTATAAAAGCAGTTTTAAACTCTTGCTTCCTCTCTTTCAGGAATTTTAGTTGAATTTGTGCTCAATTTGAGGCAATGCTTGTAGATGTTTTGGAGTCATTCTCTTCTGTGTTTATATCTTTAGTGTCCCTCACTATTATACCTAATAATGGTAGGGTTCTCTCTTTTGCTTATCTATGCTTCTAGCCTACTTTCTGACTCTGGATCTGTTACTAGTGATGGGTTCTGCCACACCTCTAGAGGAAAAATCTGGGATCATCCTGTTGTTGCTGTCTTAAAGTATTGAGTGCTGTGTTACGCCAGACTCTAGGACAGGCTAGGGAATTGCAAGCTTTCAGAGCTCCCCAAGTGATCTGATCTGGGGCAAAATCTGATTGCTTTCCCCACCTCTGGTTTAAACTCTTCAAGTTTCTGCCCTGGGTTTGAATCTGTGCAAGAACAGATTGCTGCTGGACTTGCACCCTCATCAACCAACTAGGAAACTCCATTTGTTACAGTGGCAGAATTGTAGGCTTCCCTTTGGTCTGCTTTCCTGCCTTGGTTAGTCCTGGGAAGGCTGGGCTAGATGTTAGAAGCGAAATCCTTCTCTGAGTCCAGAGTCTGAGCCACACTTCTGCTGCTGCTGTCTTCTGAACTTCTTCCTTTCGCAGTATATTACTCAGTACCTCCCTATCTAGCAATTCCCCTGCACAGACCCCCTTTTCAGTCTCCCATGGATCTGTGACCTGAAACTGGTTAGCAAGTGACAAAGCTGCCAGTTCACATTAATTGCCATTACAGTACCCCAGTATGAGTTTGGGAATGACCCAGTCTGGATCTGGTACCTCCTCTTGCCCTGGTACACAGCTTCTCCCTAAGTGCTAGAATGCTCTGAAGGAAAGATGCTACTGTCTCAACTCTTGTCTCCAGTGTCTCCAAATCCTCCTATTTATCACCCTATGTCAAGCTGGGCTAGACAAATGACTAATTGTGACTTTTTCTGGATTTTCCTCAACAGGATTTGATCAGGTGTATGTTCTAGATCTAGCGTGGAGGAGTCTGTATAGGATATCACTATATTGCTCCTCTACCATCTTCGTTCTGCACCTGCTGAATTTTTGATTATTGATAACTTTAAAAATGAGGTAGGAACTGACTTAATTGTAGGCTATGTCCTTTTCTCATTAAAAAAAAAAATCTTGCTAGTCTGACCATTGTCTTGACAACCGTTTCTGATCTCTTTTCATATAGTTCTCAACTTTTGTAATCTGGTTTCCAAGATTCATCATTCAAATAAATCTGCTGTACAAAGTTACTAACTTTCTCTAAAATGTCTATTGGCTTTTCTCCACCTTAACTCTTCTCGATTTCTCTAGAATATTTTACACTGTTGATCACCCTCTGTTCCTGGATATGCTTTCCTCTTTGGGTTATTGTGACCCTGTTGTCTTGGTTCTCCTTCTACCTGCCTCATCATTCCTTTTCAATCTCCATCACTGGCACATCATAGGCACTTGGTTGTTGAGTAGACTGCTTGATTGATTATTATCCCCAAAGAAAGCATTCATGATATATAGACATGGAGATTCTGTACAGTCTACAAATTTGGGGCCTTTCTTATTCCTTATTCCTGATGGCTGTTTTCTAATATATGTTTTGCCATTTTCACTTAGCCTCCACATGTCCAGGCCCTGATCCCTGGGGCTTCCAAATGGGGACAAAACCACCTCCTGCATCCTCCCCTTGATAGGCTTCCAACTAAACAATGAGGCTAAGACCACAACACTGAGAGATTTGCCCCAATTTACAGCAATATAGCAGGTCTCGCAGTTGAAGTCTGTGTTAACACAAATCAACAACCTTGAACCTCTGGATCACTTTGGAACATGAGCAAACTTCAACATGACTCTGGACCTGTTCTACAATGGTTAGCATATTATTCCTATTCCTTCCCACTCTCCCCATTCTGTGAAGCTAATTCCCTGGCTGCTGAAGAATAAACTCCCCTTCCCAACCTCAAATAATCTACTTTATCATTCCCATTTCCCTCAATCCTACCTACCCATTCCTAATATCTCAATCAAGATTTGCCATTTCCTTAAAATATGTCATCACAAAAGCATATTACACAATTAGTAACTTTGCTTTCATCTCAAATCTCTCCTTTTCTCACTTCTTCCATCTTTTATCACTAAGAGCTGGTTTTTTCCTGATACCACCTCCCTTTATAACCCTCTCCTACACTGGTAACACTTTCATTCAAACCTCCTAACAAGAAGGGTTGTGGTGGTAAAGTTGAACTAATACTTGTTCCTCAATGCCATTTCTAGGCTCATTCTTTACCAATATCACTCTTTAATCACTCCTGTTTTAGGGTTCATTCAATCTGTATTTATCCCACAGTCCAAATTCTTACAGCTATTATCTCCCTCCTTTATTTGCAAGTTCAGTGCCTGGCTCACAGTCTTCCTCTCTACCACAACTTTACCTCAGTCTAGGGCAGCAGTTCTCAACCTGTGGGTCATGACCCCTTTGGGGGTCGACAACCCTTTCATAGGGGTCGCCTAAGACCATCAGAAAACACATATTTCTGATGGTCTTAGGAACTGAGACACCACTCCTCCATCCGTCTCCAGGCGGGTCTGCCCACATGCAGATACAACTACATACAAGTATTAAAGGGTCACGGCATTAGGAAGGTTGAGAACCACTGGTCTAGAGCATATCAACATGCATGGTGATATTTCCTTGGTTCCTCAATCTACTCTTTTCCTATAATCTACATCTCTACTCCACCTCAGTCATGCACAGAATAGTTATATGCTTCATCTTGTCATAACCGACAAGTGACCCACCTCCTTCTTTAAGAATTCTAAATTTCACGTATGTGATCATTTTTTAAATTTTTTCTATTTCCCAATCTTGATCCCTTAATGACCAGTTACACACTCAACATTATCCTCTACTCTTGAATTTTTTGCTTCTTGTTCTATTTATACTCATGCCTTGAAAACAATGACCCTGTATTACTCCCATCACCTACCTCATGTGTTTCTATTACATGTATAATGGAGAAAATCATGAAACTGTACTGACTAGGTCCATTATAAGCTTATAATAGCTAATTTCTTTTTTAAGTATATTTTTCACTTACCTTGTTAAATATTTCCCAATTACATGTAAAAAAATTAACATTCTTTTTGTTTTTAATTTTGATTTTCTTTGCCTAATCTTTCCTTTACCAAAGGAAAAAAAAATTTTTGTTTTAGCTTTACCAGGAATTCTTGTTGGACTTGCATCCATTTCACATTTTCCTTTGAGGTTTTGCTTTTGTTTTGAATTGTCATCTTCTGAGTTTGTGGTTTGATCATTGCTGTCACCAAGTCCTTTTTATGGTCAGGTTCCTTTTTTGTTGCTTGCTCATTTTTCCACCCTATTTCTTAACTTACTTAATTTATGTTAAAGTAGGACTCTCACCTTCTGAGAGCTTCCTCTACTGTCTTCTTGACTTTGCCCTTGAAGTCCTCTTTATGATAGCTAATAGACCCTCACACTACAACAAGGCAATCCTATTATTCCTCTATAATTGATTCTTTATCTCTCATCTGTGTTGTAAACATTATGTTATCTTCTTTCTCCCTCTCTACTAAGGATCTCAACTCATACTTTATGAAAAAATTGAAGCCTTGAGGGAAGAACTCTTTCTTCTCTGCTCTTCCTCATTTCACAAATATTGCCACAAAACCCTCATTCACTATAGTCTCTAACAATGAAGTGAGCCTTTTGGTTAACCAAGGCCAATCCAGTCTCCATGTACTCCACGATTTCATTGTTTCCTGTCTTCTCCAGTACACTGTCTTTCCATATCTAATTCTCAACCCTTCTCTTATGTACTGGTTCCTTTCCTATTGCCTGCAAACCTGCACAAGTCTCCATCCATAAAAACCTGCACCATAGTCTACCAAGACTTGCAGTTATAGTCCTTTTTCTCTCCTCCCTTGTTCTGCTAAAGTCCTTGAAAAAGTCATCTACAAATGGTACTTCCACTTACTCTTTTCTAAACTCTCTACAATTCTGATCTCATCATTCAACAATTTGACATTGTTAATTATCTTTGCTCCTGGATACTCTCTCCTTTCCTACATTTTATGATTCTGCTTTTGCTTGGTTTTTCTCCTACCTGTCTGACTGCTCCTCCAGAGTCTCTTCTGCTAAATTTTCACCCATGTCAAACCCATTGTGGATGTCTCTACAAGGATCTGTCCTGGGTCCTCTTCTCTATATCTTGGTAATATCATCAGATTCCATGAGTTTAATTATCATCCCTATTCAGAGGATTCCAAGATCTATTTATCTAGTCCTAATCTCTCTTAGGAGTTCTAGTTCTACATCATCTGTCCATTGGACAGCACAGGCCATTTTCCCATAACATGAGTTGTGTTCCTAAAAGTCACCATACTATATAAAACAATGCAATAAAAACCAGAGCTTATATAGAAAATAAGTTACAAGCTCATCTCTCAAGGACTGTCAGTGACAAATTTTTAAAAGGAAGAAATTTAATAAAAATGTTTACACAGTTTTATACATTTTAAGTATCTTAAGAAACATACAAAGACTAAAATAAAGAATGGGGGCATCTGCAGCCCAAAGCTTCTGCTGAGACTATATCCTGGTTCCCAATGGCTGACAAAGTCAATGGCTACAGGCAAGAATGCTATAGCTCCAAGATTCACTCACCTTAGGATGATGAATGAGTATTTTTTTTAATATATATAAGTTCACCTTATAGGATAACTCATGTGGGAAACAGATGGCTGGTAGAGGTGAGTACCTTTTGTGCATTCCTACATGACTATGTTCAACGGAGCATAGTTTGCTGCTTTCTCATGGATGAAATTGTGTGCATAAGCAAACCTGAAATTCATTTTATGCTACAACTGTTCCCTAATATATCAACCACACTGGAATAAATATGCATTTTCAAAATAAGTGTTAATAGAACTATTTCAATCTCAATATTATTTCCCTCCAAACCTTTGAATTTCTGAACTTCCTTAAAAAATCATCTTTCTAGTCATCTGGGGTTCACAAAGTTGGTATTATCCTAGGTTCCCCTCTTACTCACCACCCCACATAGCCAAAGAGTTGGCATATCATCTCATTTCTTTCCTTACAATATCTTAAAACAAAATCTCGTCTCCTCTTATCACTTGGGCTACTATAAACTTTCAAATTGGTCTGACTGTCTCAAGTCTCTACTCCAACCCATCCTCTACTCAATTATAAAAATAATTTTTCTTAAAGTGAAGGGAAGACCATGTCTGCATGTGTGTCTGTCTGTCTGTCTCACACACACACACACACACACACACACTCACTCACACACTCACACACACACATCCATAAACTCTAGTGGTTTCCTAGTATCTCCAGGATCAAATATGTCATTTAAAACTTTAAAATCTGGCCCATCTTCCTTTCTAATTTTCTTATATTCTACTACCTTCCACATGCTAGGCTAGTCTCCACGCTTTGTAATAACCATCCCCGTTCCTAATGCTGACCCTCCTAACTTCTGAATACTGGAATCCCTGGATTCCTTTGATATCTATTTCACGTGCCAGCTATTCTAGGTCTTTCCTAATCCTACCCACCTCTCCCATCTATTAGTTCCTTCCCCTCCAAGGTTACCTTTCATCATGTATTCTGTACTTGTCTTGAATATTCTGATAGGTGAATGCTCTCTCCCAAGAAAGGGGGAAAAAGTTATGGCCTTCAAGGAATTTACATTCCAAAAAATATGCAAATAACTATGTACTTACAAAATATATAGAACTATAGTCCTGACTATATGGACCTCTGTATACAAAGTGGTATCTGGGGCTAGTATGCTAGCCAGATTTGTTGTAGTTTTTCTTCCAAGGAGCAAATTTTTTAATTTCATGACTCCAGTCACAGTCATCAGTGATCTTTGAGCCCAAGAATATAAAATCTGACACTGCTTTCATGTCTTCTCCCTGTATGTGTACTGAGAGGCATAGTATCCAAAAGAAGGGTAGGTGGCCCAGTGTATGGCAAAGGAGAGACTATCAACAAACAAGCACTTATTAAGTATTTAATGTTTCAGACACTGTGCTAAACATTTGTGATATAAAGAAACCACTCCACCCCCAGCCTTCACCAAAAAAAAAAGTCATTACCCTCGTGGAACTTACATTCCAAAGGACAGGATGATATGCAAACAACTATGTACATATAAAAATATATTTAGAGTAGATAAAGGCAGGTAGAGGGTAGAATGGATAGAGCACTGGCTCTGGAATCAAGAGAACTTGAGTTAAAATCTGGACTCACTTAGTAGCAGTGTGACCCTAGGCAAGTCACTTAACCCCAACTGCCTTCCCCCCCCCAAAAAAAAAGAGTAGATAAAAGGTCATTAGAGAGGGAACAGCACTACCAGCTAGGGCCTACCACTGTAATAAAGCAATCTTTTTCTTCTTAACTGTTTGACTCTTCACTATATCCTCAATGGCAGATATTCCAAACTTTCTCTTTTTCTTTTTAAGCCTTCTCCACCAGTACCTTTAAGCAGAGGATTTTACATTCTAATCTACAAAGAAAACAGAGTATGTCTCCATCAGTTAAAGAATATTTATTAAGAGCTTAATATGGCCCAGGAACCGTGCTAAGTTCAGGGGATATAAAGGAAGAGAGAAAAAAAAAAAGGCCTCTACCCTAAAAGAGCTTACTTTTAACTGGAGAGACAACATGTAAACAGCTAGGCACATAAAAGATATATACAGAGTAAATGAAAGGAAATCAGAGAAGGAGAGGTACTAGCAACTAGGTGGACTAGAAAAGACAATTCTTCATAAGATGGGATTTAAGCTGGGTCTTGAAGGAAGCTACAAGTCAGAAGTGGGAAAAGGCACAGGGGGTATTCAGAAGGAAAAAGTACAAGAGACAAGACAGTGTAGTTTATTCATAAAGTGTGTAAAGCAGAATAAAGCATAAGAAGACTGGAAAGGTTGGTTCCATCTCCATAACTATTAACCCCTATCTAGAATTTGTAGCATTTGTGGCTAAACTTATTTAGAAGGCAACGTATAATGGTCTCCTTCTGTTCACTTCCTCTTTTCTCACTCTCTTCTTAACTCTCTTGCCTAGTATCTTACCTCATCATTCAAATGAAACTGCACCTTCCAAAGTTACTAATAATCTCTTAATTGCCAAATCCAATGACCTTTTTTCAATCTTCAACCTTCTTAATCTGTCTGCAGGCTATTGCCCTCTTCTTCATACTATCTTCTACTTTGGGGGACACTATTTTCCCTTGGTTTTACTCCTACCTCTCTGATGTCTCCTTTGCCTGATCTTCATTCAGGCCACATCAGCTAACCACAAGTACCCCATAGAGTTCTATCCTGGGCCTTTTCTCCTCTTCCTCTCTACTATTTCACCTGGTGATTTCATCAGCTCACATGGATTCAATTATCTCTTTGCTGACAATTCTCAAATATACTTATCCAGTACTAACCTCTCTCCTAACATCTAGACTAAAATCCCTCTTTCTACAGAAGACCTTTCCCTATTCTCCTTAATTTTAGGGACTTTCCTCTGTTGATTATCTCCAATAATCCTGAAATATAGTTTGTGTTTATATGTTGTCACCCTCATTCAATTCTGAGCTCCATGAGATCAGGAACTCATAAATTTTTCATTTATATCCCTAGGATTAAGTGCAGTGTCTTGCAATTAGCAAATGCTTAATATATGCTTTGTTCATTCATTTTTCTAAAGTTTTCTAATGAAACTGGTATTATAACTGTTCTTCTTGGTCCCAGAAAGCAAATTTGGAGCCAAGGGTAGAAATGTTTTGTTTTTATTTTAAGTTATTTGGGCTTTACTATTTTCTAAGGAATTGGAGCTACTCCAAAATAAAACACATGGCTGTAGAAAGTAGTGGATTTCCCTTCAAGCAGAGCCCAAACTGACCATTTGTCATTAGTGCTGCAGAAAAAATTCCTATTACAGTATAAAATGGACTAGACCACTCTCTGAGTTCTCTTTAATTCTGGTATTTTATTATTAATGTTAAAGAGTCAATGTTACTGGCAAAATCAACAAAAACAGACTTTAATCAAAAAGAACTTTCTGACACTGAAACAATGTTTATCATAAGACAAATGGGCTGAGGTAGAATTTTTAGTGATACTTTGATGATAGCATAACCAAATACCTGTGTTGGGATGTGACTAAAAGAAATGGGAATCTCACAAACTGAGACTGAGACACACACACATACACACATACACACACACACACACACATGAGGAAACACTTTAATTTTTTAAGGAGGTACCACCAAAAGTTACTTAGATTTATTAACTTAAGCTGCCACTTGGGATAAAATAATATTTTAGTTGTTATGGAACAAGCAATGGTTTATTTAAAAAAATAAAAACAACTGTCCTTACACTGGTCCTGGAGCTTACAATTCAATGAGGGAAGACATTTCCCCGTGTGGACAATAAGGAAAAATTGCAGCAGATTAATCATTAATTAATATGAAACAGAATCTTTCTTTATGATTAAAATACCTAGACCAAATCTACAAAGCATTGTGGGACACATTAAAATTATGCAAAGGATTATCACTGGTCTCTTCAGCATGTTCATTCCCATAAGTCTACAAGAACAACATAATTTCAAATAAGTCCTCAACGAAGGCTGATATACAATAGCTATTTCCAACTTTTTTTTCATTCTACAAAGCTCCAAGATTCCCAATTCTCATTCTTGGCAAAGAAGGATTCATCCTCAAGAAATTGAACCAATCAACAATTTGTTTCCTCAGTATGCCCATTCTTCATATCTTTTAAAAATTGTTATTTCATTAAATGTTCGGTATTTTTTTTTCTTAAAAAATTAAATTCAATCTTCTGCGTAGGTTATTCTTGATTGTAATCCCAGGTCTTTGGCCTTATCATATTCTAAGCCCTCCACTCCTTTAATATGGTAGATACTAAATCTTGTGTGATTCTGATTGGCTCTACAATACTTGAATGTTTTGTTTTGTTTTGTTTTTCTGGCTACTTGAAGTATCTTTTTTTTTACCAGAAAGATCTATAATTTGGCTATGACAATCCTGGAGGTTTGGGGATCTCTTTCCGGTAGTAATTGACGGATTCTTTCAATTTCTATTTAAACCTCTGATTCTGGGATATCAGGGCAATTTTCCTTAGTAATTTCTTGAAATATGATAGATACACAGGCTCATTCTTTGATCATGACTTTTATATGATCCAATAATCTTTAAATTATCTCCCAACCTATTTTACATGTTAGTTGTTTTTGCAATGAGATGTTTCACATTTTCTTCTATTTTTTCATTCTTTGTATTTTATTTTATTTCTTGATGCTTCATGGAGTCATTAACTTCCACTTGCCCAATTCTAGTTTTTAATGAACTATTTTGATCAGTGATTTTCTGTAGTTCTTTTTCCATTAGGCCAACTCTTTTGTAATTTGTTGTTTTATTCGGTATTTTGTGTACCTCTTTTACTAAGTTATTAAATGTCTTTTCATAATTTACTTCCTTTGCTCTTATTTCTTTACCTAATTTTTCTCTCTCATTCTTATGTGAACTGAAAAGTATTTTTTAGCTCTCCTAGGAATTCCTGTTGAGCTTGTGTCCAGATCACATTCTCCTCTAAGCTTTGCTTATTTGATTATCTACTTCTTGATCTCTACTTCTTATCTATTTCTGATTTTGCAACTTCATCTTCTAAAAGTTACCATGGTAATTTTTTACTATCAGGTTCTTTTGTTGTTGTTGTTTGCTTATTTGTCCACCCTATTTCTTGGCTTTGAACTTTATATTAAAGCTGATTTCTGTTGCCAGTATGGAGGGTGAGGAGAGGCACTGTCTCAAGCTTCAGGCTTTTTCACACTTCTTTTCAGAGCTCATTCTGAGGGGCTGAGAATTTTCAGTGCTTCCAAAATGTTGTTATCTGGGAAGAAAAGTGGTTATTGCTCCCCTGGTCTGCACTGTGGTCTTTATCCAGGAAGGGTATCTGATCCCTTGGCACTGCAATTGATACTGCTCCTCAGATTGTCAATAGTCACATAAAAAAGCACTAAATCACTATTACTTGGAGAAATGCAAATTAAAACGACTCTAATGTAGCATCTCACATCTATTAGATTTCCTAACATGATAGAAAGGAAAATGACAAATGCTAGAAGGGATATAGAAAACTGGGACATTAATGTGCTACTGATGGAGTTGTGAACTAAACCATTCTGGAAAGCAATGTGGAACTGTGTCCAAAAGGCTATAAAACTATGTGTAGCCTTTTGAACCAGAAATACCACTGAAAGGACTGTATCCCAAGAGATTCTCTTTAAGGGGAAAAGAACCTATTTGTATAAAACCATTTATAGCAACTCTTTTAGTGAGAGCTGAGAATTGGAAATCATAGGATGCCCATCAACTGAGGAATGACTGAACAAGCTGTGGTGCATGATTGTGATGAAATAGTAATTACTGTGCTACAAGGAATGACAACAGGATGATTTCAGAAAAACCTAGAAAGAATTACATGAACTGAAATAAAGTGAAGTGAGCAGAACCAGGAGAACATTGTACATAATAACAGCGGTACTATATGATGAAGAACTGTGAATGACTTAGCTATTCTCAGTAATACAATGGTCTAAGACAATTACAAAGGATTCATTGATGAAAAATGCCATCCACCACCAGAGAAAGGACTGATGGACTCTGAATGCAAACTGAAATACTTTTTCTTCATTATTTTTGGGTCTGTTTTCTTTTTCAAAATGGCTAATATGGAAATATGTTTTGCATGATTTCACATATATAATCAATATCAAAGTGTTTAACTTCTCAAGAAGGGAAAATGAGGGGAAGGAAAGAATTTGGAACTCAAAACTTTAAAAAAAATGAATGGTAAAATTTTACATGTAATTGGGAAATGGTTAACAAAATATATATATTTTTTAAATAAAAAAAACATAAAAAAACTTATCTTCCAAAGGCAGAGTGAAGACGGCAGAGTAGAAGAACTGAACTGAGCTCACTCAACATTCCCCTCTAAACAACTTTAAAATAACACCTAAAATCAAATTCTGTAATGGCAAAACCAACAAAACGTCAGAGTGACACATTCTTCCTACCTAAAACAATATGAGTGATTTGTGTCATAGGCGTGGAGGCTGGCACAGAGCCTACATGGATGCAACACCAATGGTGGGACATGGTAACAGAGGTGAAAGCTAAGCAGTTTTGAGAGTTCTCAAGCAAGAGATACTAAGGGGATCTAGCACTGGTCAGAAAGAGATTACAGGGGACCCCTTTGTGTGAAAGTTGTTTGACAAATCTATCACCAATACTCCCTTTTGGCTCACAATTCAAGGGCAGAGAAGAGCATTTTTAGTCATGAGGGAAAAGGGGCCCTGAGAAGCATTATTATTTGCAATCTGAAAGTAGAAGGGACTCTGAAGAACAGTATTACTTCTAGTCCCAAGGGAGCAAGGATCTTGAAGAATAAATAGTATTAGTTCCAGCCCCAGGAATCCAGAGACCCTGGGGAACAATTTATTTTCTGGACTGAAGGAAGCAAAGGCCTTTCCTGGGTAAAGACCAGAGTACAGACCAGAAGATCAGTGACCACACCTTTCTTCAGATTACACTATCTTGGAAGCACCAAGAACTTCCAAACAAAACAATGAGCTCTGAAAAGAGCAGTGTAAAAAAGCCTGAAGCTTGAAACAGTGATCCCAACCCCTGCCACAGGCCATAAACAGAGCCCAACTCAAGAAAGAGACTCAAAAAAAGGAGCAAATAACAAGGAGGGGGGGGGGGGGGGGAGAAACCCCTGACCATAAAAAGCTACTATGGTAACTTTCAGAAGATGAAGCAACAAACTCAGAAGACACTTCACAAAACATCTATAAGCAAAACCTCAAAGGAAAATGTGATTTGGACACAAACCCAACAAGAACTTCTGGAAGAGCTCAAAAAGAATATTCAAAATCAAATGGAGGGGCAGGTTGGTAGTACATTGAACAGAGCACCAACCCTGGAGTCAGGAGGACCTGAGTTCAAATCCAGCCTCAGATACTTAGCACTTACTAGCCATGTGACTTTGGGCAAGTCACTTACCTCCAACTGTCCTACCTTCTCCCCTCCAAAAAACAAACAAAAAAAGCAAATGACAGTGGTAGAGGAAAAGAAAACAGATAAAGAAACGAGAGCAAAGGAAGAGAATTATGAAAAGACAATAACAGCTTGGTAAGAGAGCCTTCCCCCCAAAAAAATATGCTCAAGAAAATAACACCTTAAAAAACAGAATTGCAAACTGAAAAAAAAAAAGGGTTAAAAAAAACTTTGCTGATGAAAATAAACTCTTTAAAAAGCAGAATTGGACAAATGGGGAAAAAAGAGGTACAAAAGCTCTCTGAAGAAAATAATTCCTTCAAAATCTGAATTAAGCAAATGGAAGTGAGGGACTCCATGAGACATCAAGAAACAATAAAACAAAGACACAACAAACAAAAAGATGGAAATGTGAAACATCTCATTGGAAAAACTGACCTGGAAAATACACTGAGGAGAGATAAGATTATTGGACTATATAAAAATCATGATCAAAGAGCATGGATATCTATCTTATTTCAAGAAATTACCAAGGAAAATTGCCCTGATATCCTGGAATGAGAAGGTAAAATGGAAATTGAAAGAAGCCACCCACAAGAGATCCCCAAATAAACAATCCCAAAAATATTCTAGCCAAATTCCAGAGCTACTAGGTCACAGAGAAAATGCTTCAAGCTGTCAGAAAGAAATTATTTAAATACTGTGGAGTCACAGTCAAGATCACACAAGATTCAGTTGTTACACTGATGGAGTGGAAGGCTTGGGATATAATATTCTAGAAGGCCAAGAGCCTGGATTAAAGCTAAGAATAACCTATCCAGAAGAACTGAGTATGATCCTTCAAGGGGAAAAAAAATGGAAAATTTTTAAAAAGACTTTTGAGTATTCCTGATGAAAAGACCAGAGCAAAATAAAAAATGTGACTTTCAAATACAGACTGAAGAGAAGCACAAAAAAGTAAACAGGAAAGAGAAATCATAAGGAATTAAATAATGATAAGGATTTTATATAAGATAATATATATAACCTCTAAGAACTGCATCATTATTTTTTAAAACATTTCCACATTAGTCATGTTGTAAAAGAAGAATCAGAACAAAAGGGAAATATTAATGAGAAAGAAAAAACAAGCAAAGAAAGAGAAAACAGTATGCTTTGATCTGCATTCAGATTCCATAGTTCTTTCTCTGGATGTGGACAGCATTTCTAATCATGAGTCTTTTGGAATTGCCTTAGATCACTGTAGCTGAGAAGAACAAAGTGAATTATTGCATAATGTTGCTATTACTGCATACAATGTTCTCCTGGTTCTGCTCACTTCACTAGGCATCAATTTATGTAAGTCTTTCCAGGTTTTTCTGAACTTCTGCTCATCATTTCTTACTGCACAATAGTATTTATTACATTATATTCACATACCATTATATCACCAATGCAATACCCATAGCATCTGCTATGAATATGCAGACCTATTTCCAGGGTTGAATAGAAAAACATAACAAACTGTCTTCCTCAAAGATGAAATCAAGATATTTATTCAAATATCAGAAAGCCAATTTTGTCATTGTACCAAAGAAGTTTATACACATCACCAATGCAGGTAGTGCTGCCATCCTCAAGCCTTCTCTCCAGTTATGATTCCCCACAAACAAGATCCCCCAGGCAAAATTCTTCCCTCTCTCACTCATGCTAGCTGCTCTGCCTCCTTCTCTCCCATCTCTGCCTGTTCAGCAAGCTCCTCCCACCTTGGACTCCATGTGACTCAAGCTATGGTCTGGGCCAAAGCTCAAAGCAGGTCACATGGGCATATTAAGGGGCAGGGAAGATCTTCAAATTCCCTTAACATTACAACCATGAACTTTATCACTATAAAAGCCATTAGAAAAATTTGACATACACAGAGGACACAGAAGTGAGTTGATTATACAGGGATGACATAAAAAAAAAATAAACAGATGAGTGAAAAAGAAGAATGTCCTTGGGAGAAAGGGGAATGGAGAGGTAGACTGGAGGAAATTATCTCACATAAAAAAGTTACACACACACACACACACACACACACACTTCAACTGGATAGAGAAATCTATCTCAGAGAAGGGAATAACAGAAAGTGGTTCTAAAATGGAGGGTGGTAATAAAAATGGGAAGATCTTTCCCATCAATTAATAGGCCCATGTGACCTGCTTAAGTCGCATGGAAACCTAGGTCACATGAGTTTGAGTTACATGCAACCTGTGGTAGGAGGAGCTTGCTGAACAGGTAGAGCAGAACCCAGAGGAAGTTAGTAAGAAAAGTTAGAGCTGAGGAACATAGAGGAAGCAGGCAATCAGGTTGTGAGAGTTCAATTGTGGGAAGGCCCTAGCAGGGGGAAGGCTTAGGAATGGCAGTGCCCTCTGCATTGTTATTGTGTATAGATTTTTTCGCTGCTATGATGGATTTGGTTTTGGGATTCAACTTTCTGAAGTCTGAATAAATGTTTTGGTTCTGTCTTCCATGTGGAGAGTCTGTTATATTTTGGGATTCAGAATTATGCTAGCATATTCATAGCCACCATAAGCACTGTGAATATTATACTGGCACTACAGGTGGGTAAGGAAAAGTGGTCAAAAGAAAAAATAAATATTAGAGGACAAACAGAATAGAAAGAGAGAAGGATTAATAGAAAAAAAGGATGGAGGAAATGAAGTTAATTATCAGAAATGTGAATGTAAAGGTATGAACTCACTTGTAAAATAAAAGTGGATAGTAGAATGCACTAGAAAACAGAATCCAATCATGTTATTTACGAGAAACACACTTGAAACAGAATGATATACACAGAATTTAAAAGGGGATTGGAAAAGAATCAATTATTCTTCAGCTGAAGTAAGCAAAGCTAGCAATCATGACCTCAGAGAAAAACAAAAATTAACTTAGTTAAAATAGATAAGAATAACTACATCTTGCTAAAAGGCACAATAGACAATCAATTAATATCAATACTCAGCATATGTGGACCAAATGGCATATAATCCAAATTCTTAAAGGAAAGTTAAATAAGTTACAGGAGGAAACAGTAAAACTATACTAGTGGAAGAGCTCAACTTTCCCCTCTCAGAATTAGATAAATCTAACCAGAAAAAGTAAGAAATAATTGAGGAGATAAATAGAATTTTAGAAAAGTTAGATGTGATAGGCTTCTGGAGAAAATTGAATGAGAATAAAAAAAGAGTATGCCTTTTTCAAGACTGCACATGGAACCTTCACAAAATCTAACCATGTAGTAGAGCACTAAAAATCTCACAGTCAAAAATTAAATGCATCCTTTTCAGACCATAATACAATAACAATTCCCTTGAATAAAAGGCCATAGAAGCAGAGATCAAAAATTAACTCGAAACTAAATAATCTAATCCTAAAGAATAAGTGGTTCAAAGAAAAAACCATAGAAGTAATCAATAATTTTATTAGAGAGAATAACTACAATGAGTAAACATCAAAATTTGTGGGATGCAATCAAAGCAGTACTTCTGGGAAAATCTATATCTTTAAACATGCACATCAATAAAGGAGAGAAGTACCATCAAATTGAGCATGTAACTAAAAAACTAGAAAAAGAACAAATTTAAAATCCCCAATTTAACCAAAATGGAAATTTTGAAAATCAAAGGAGATGTTAATAATATTGAAAATTAAAAAAAAAAACAGCTGAACTAACAAATAAAACTAGGTACTGGTTTTACCAAAAAAAAAAAATTAACTTAGCTAATTTTATTTTTTACAAAAAGAAAAGAACTAACTCAAAGTACCAGTATCAAAAAATGAAAAGAATGAATGCACTACTAATGAAGGTGAAATTAAAGCAATTTTAAAGTTATTTTACCAAATTATATGCCAGTAAAAGTGACAACTTAATTGAAATGGATTAATATTTACTGAAATATATATTTCGCAGACTGACAAGTGAGGAAAAAGATCTAAATAACTTTATATTAGAAAAATAAATTGGAACAAGTGAGCAATGTGATCCCTAAGGAAAAATCCCCAGGACCAGATGGATTTACAAGTAAATTCTACTAAATGTTTAAGGGAAAATGAATCCTAACACTATTAAAAAAAAAAACTACTAGAAAAAAATAGGCAAAGGAGTCCCATCAAATTTCTTTTGACATAAATATGATTTTGATAGCTAAACTAGAGAGAATAAAAAAAACAGAGAAAGAAAACAGTAATTTCCTTAATGAATTTCAATAAAATTTTTAAATAAAATTCTAGCAAGGAGATTACAGCAATATATTACAAAGATCATATACTACAACTAGATGGAATTTATAACAGGAATGCAGGGCTGGTTCAGTGTTGGGAAAACTATCAGTGTAACTGACCATATCAATAACAAAATCAGTAAAAATCATACGATAATAGCAACAGAGGCAGAAAAAACATTTAACAAAATACAAAACCTGTTCCTATTAAAAACACTAGAAAGCACAGGAATACATGGATGATAAAAATAAGTAGTATCTGTCAAAACACCAGAGTAAGCATTATCTGTAAAAAGGATAAACTTGAGGCCTCCCTAGTAAGATCAAGGGTGAGACAAGTGTATCTATTACATGGCTTTTAATTAATCCTGTATTATAAATGCTAGCCATAGACACGAAAAAGAAATCTGAGTAATAAAAACGGGCAATGAGGAAATAAAACTATCACTCTTTGCAGATACTAAGATGGTATAGTTAGAGAACTCAAGAACATCAACTAAAAACCTAGCTGAAACAATGGACAACTTTAGAAAATTGCAGGATATAAAATAAATGTGCATAAATCACCATTTCTATATACTAATGACAAAAGTAAGTAGTAAGAAACAAAAAGCGATATTCCATTTAAAATAACAGCAAACAATATAAAATAGTTGGGAGTGTACCTGCCAATACAAACCAAGAGATTATATGAACACAATTTAAAAAAAACAATCTAAGCAATTGGAGAAATATTAAGTGCTCACAAATAGGTCAAGTCAATATAATAAAAATGACAACTCTAAGTAAATTTACTTATTCAATGCCATACTCATAAAACCAACAAAGAATTATTTTATAAGCCTAGAAAAAATAACCAAGTTATTAGATTCATGGGAAGCAAAATGCATACTTCTGATTACAGGAAATTAAAAGGGTTTTCCACAAATGAAACTAAGGCAGCAAAAATTAGAAGGAAAGCAGGTACCCGGGGAGAGAGGAGAATTTTACAGTTAAGTTTCTCTAAAAGCTTCATTTCTCAAATATATAAAGAAATGAGCCAAATTTATAAAAATATTAGCTATTCCTCAGTTGATAAAAGGATATGAACAGGTAGTTTTCAGAAGAAGAAATCAACACTTTGAACAGTGACATGAAAAAGTACTCTAACTCACTAGTGATTACAGAAATGCAAATTAAAACAACTCTGAGGTACCACTCACACCAATTACTTTGGTTAACATGAGAGAAAAGGAAAATGACAAATGCTAGAGGAGATATGGAAAAAACTGGGACATTGATGCACTGTTGGTGGAGTTGTGAACTAGTCCAATCATTTTGGAGAACAATTTGGAACTATGCCCAAAGGGCTATAAAACTATACCCGCTGACCCAGAAATACCACTACTAGGTTTTCATCACAAAGAGATCAGAGAAAAGGGAAAAGGAGCTATTTGTACAAAAAATATTCATAGAAGCTCTTTTTGTCATGGCAGAAAACTAGAAACCAAAGGGATGCCCATAAATTGGGGAATGGCTTAACAAGCTGTGGTATATGATTGTGATGGATTATTGCTATGCTATAAGAAATGACAAGCAGAATGGTTTCAGAAAAACCTATGAAGAACTTACATGAACTCATGCAAAAATAAGTAAGCAGAACCAGAAGAACATGGTACACACTAAAAGCAATACTGTATGGATGATCAACTGTGGACGACCTAACTATTCTCTTCAAAACAATGATCCAAGACAATTCTAAAGAATCTATGACGAAAAATACCTTCAGACAGAGAACTGATGAATTCTGAGTGCAGATAGGAGCATACTGTTTGTTTTTTACTTGCTTTATTTTCTTTTGCAATATGGCTAATATGAACATGCATTTTGTATGACTTCCCATGTATAATCAACATCAAGTTGCTTGCCTTCTTGAGGAATGGAGATGGGGTGGGAAGGGTAGAGAGAATTTGGAATGCAACTTTTTTTTTATTTTTTCTCATTGACTTGTTTATTTACTTTTAGTTTACAAGATTCAGTTCTATGATCTCTTGAGTTTCAATTTTCCTCCCCACCCTGACCCTACCCCGCCATGGCGGCATGCAATCAAATATAGGATCTGCAAATACTTTCACACTGTACAATAGTCTGGTCGTATAGAAGGGTTGTAACCAATGGAGTGAACAATGGGAAAAAAGAAACAAAACCAAACACGAAAAAGAATGATAGCGTGTATTGCTTCAGTCTCCATTTAAACTCTGGTCTTTCCAGATCTTTCTCTGAATGTAGATATCTCTTTCCATCCTGAGATTTGGAGAGTTGTCTTATACCTGTGTGTTGCTGAGAAGAGTCCACTTTATCAAAGTTGGTCGTCACACATAACGATGCATCTGTGATTGTGTACAATTTTTTTTTTCTGGTTCTGCTCTTCTCAATTAGCATCAGTTTGTATAGGCCTTTCCAGGTGAATATGAAGACCGTCTCCTCCCCATTTCTTATAGCACAATAGTATTCCATTACATTCATATACCATAACTTGTTTAGCCATTCCCCAATTGATGGGCATCCCCTTAATTTCCAGCTTTTTGCCACCACAAAGAGAGCTGCAATAAATAGTTTTGTACATATGGGTCTTCCTCCCACTTCTATGATCTCTTTGGGATACAACCCCAGAAGTGGTATTACTGGGTCAAAGGGTATGCAATTATTTATAGCCCTTTGGGCATAAGAACTCAACATTCTTTAAACTGGATGTTAAAAAAAATTTTACACATAATTGAGAAATACTTAATAAAATTAAAATATTTTTGAAAAACTTATTGATGTTTTTGTTTCTACATTATCTTTATGCCAAAATATATTCTTCATACCTTCCTCCAGAGAGCCTTCACTTTTAACCAAGAATTAAAAGAAAGGGAAAGTAGTTTAGGAAAATTAACCAGCATATTAATAACTAAGTCTGATAGATATGTAGTCATATCCATAGCTTCCTTCTCAGCAAAGAAAGGAGGTTCATTTTCTCCCTCTTCTTGGGGCCCAGGTTTCATCATTATAAATATACAATGATGGTCTAGACTTTTGTTTCATTTTTTTCTTTTCAATCAATTTCACAATATGTCTAGCACACCCTTTCCACCTTTATCATTCATTCATTCATTCATCAAAGCAATATACACAGGATATCTAAAATATGTAAGACACTGAGATGGGGTGCCAAAAACAACCTTGCCTTTTAATATATGCTTCCACGCGTTATAAAATCTCAACACTTCAAACTATACAAAAGTATCATAAAGAATTAACACACTAAGTAAGTGGCCAGGATATTTTCTTCACATGAAGAAGAGGGAGTGAGTATTTTATGGAAAATAAAGCAATTTAAATCCTTCCATTTACTAAAGTATACTTTGTTCATTAAGTGCTGTAGCTGAGTCAGACTAAACTAAAAAATATAAAACACAAGAAATAATAAGCATACAAATAAACAAATACTGTGTACCTAATATGTCTAAGCTGCTGGGCTATATGTCACAGTGGACACTGGAGACAGAAATATAACGAACATTTCTTCATATAAGAATTTAAATAACACTACAATCATACTACTTACTTTAGTAAGGCAATTTGGCATAGGTATCTTTCATTACTCTGTATATATCTCATATGTATCTACTTATGTATATGTTGTCTCTCCTATTAGAATGTGAATTCCTTGATAGTTATTTTGCAACCTCAGCACTCAACAAATAGTGATTGCTACATAAGAAGAAGCAGGTAACTAGGTGGCTAAGTGGAGAGTACTTGGCCTGGAGTCAAGAAGACCTGAGTTCAAATACAATCTTAGACACTTACTAGCTCTGTAATATTAGGCAAGTCACTTAACCTCTCTTTGCCTCAATCCACTGGAAAAGGAAATGGCAAACAATACCATTATTCTTTGCCAAAAAAAAAAAATACCAAAACCCACAGTACTAGTTACCACAAAGAGTCAGACACAGTTGAATGAATGAACAACAATTTAATAAGAACATGTTAGCTAAGTACCTAGCTGACTTAAGACTGACATTCCCACACTAGACAACAATTCCCTACTTTCTATTTTGAGTTGCACATTTCTGATACCTGATAATATCTTATTAAAAAAAAAAAGATGGGCTTGTCAAGCAACAAGAATAAAGAAAAGTTCACATATTCTACTGGTATCCATGAAATCACAAAAGAATGCTAGCAAACTGTATCATGCAGTGAATTTATGAGAGGAATCATAAAAATCACAGAATTTAAGAGATGAAAGGGATCTTAGCACCCATCTAGTCAACCAATACACAAAAGGGATTTCCCACATATACAACAATTACACAGCTTGAGGTGGCTAGATGGAGCAGTGTGAATAGAGCACTGGCCCTGGAGTCAGGAGGACCTGAGTTCAAATCTGACCTCAGACACTTAACACTTACTAGCTGTGTGACTTTGGGCAAGTCATTTAACCCCAAGTGCCCCCTGCCCTCCCTCCTCCAAGAAGCCCCCACAAAAACCAAAAACCAATTAGGCACCTGGCCTCTGCTTGAAGATCTCCAAAGAAGAACTCAATATGTGTGAAGGCAGCCCATTCCATTTCTGGGTACCTCTCACTGTTGGAAGCTTATCTTGACATCAAGTCTAAATTGTCCTCTCCTTTTCCAACTAATACACACTACTCTGCAAAGGTTGGTGGGGGAGTGGGGAAGGAGTGGGACAGGGATAAGACAAACAGAGTAAGTCTAAACTCTCTTTCACCTAAAAACCCTTCAAAAACCTAAAAAATGCTCTTATGTACCACCTGAGTTTCCTCTTCTGTAAGCTAACAATGTCCAGTTCTTTAAACAGATCTTCACATGACAGGAACTC
This sequence comes from Pseudocheirus occidentalis, assembly GCA_028646575.1. Taxonomy (NCBI): domain Eukaryota; kingdom Metazoa; phylum Chordata; class Mammalia; order Diprotodontia; family Pseudocheiridae; genus Pseudocheirus; species Pseudocheirus occidentalis. The sequence goes on along the minus strand of CM053593.1, from coordinate 79,713,222 downwards.
AAGGACCTTCACCATCCTGGCTGCCCTCCTATAGAGATTCAGTAAGTAGGTTAAGAAGATAGTGGACTCTTGTCCACTATCATAGTTTAAATACAGGTAAGTTGGAAAGTGTCAACCAGGCTTTGACATATGTTCATTCACAGGCTTTGACATAGGTTCATTCATAGTTTTTCTGCACAAACTTCTCTGAACATGAATTCTCAATGACTCTGGTCAATTTCTGAATTTATCAAAATCATTATGCATACGTAGTTAATATATGAAAAATCAACTATGTAAAATTCATGTTAACATTGATAATAATGAGTCTGATTTAACCAATTTCTGAAGCAGCTAAAGTAATTTGTCTCCATCAGATATCTCTACTGTCATTTTTGTCAGGGAACTAGAGCATACCTGCTAAAATACTGACCATATTTAAAATTTTAAAATTCTTTTCAATCTAATCGTCACAAGTAGTATCAAACTCAAGTTTTTATCTACTAAAAAGGAAATAATTTCAGTAGCTGACTAAAGTTTAAATGATTAAAACAAGTGATGCCACACTATCATTATATCATGTCCCTTTAAAGATGAATGCATAACAATACATAGTTAATAATTCAATTTTGGTATAATTTCTTCACAACAGATAGTATATGAAAATGAATATTTATATATGTTATGTATCATCTACTTCAAACTCAACAAAATGGCAGTAATATTTTAATCGAAATCTCAAGTACTGTCAAGTTAAAAGGCAGATAATTATTTTTTTTAACTAATTTTTTTCCAAATTCATATCTAAAATTATATCGAAAATACAAACACTAAAAAGTACTTCTTAATCACAACATACATAATTGCCCCTTAATTACCAATTCATATATAAAATCTTTTTCATTTGTGTCCCACATCTTCCCACTTTATAAATTAATAGGAGCAGCATTGTTATTAGTAATCATTAGAAGCAGGAGCTATAAAAACATAAAAAATTAATTTTTTCCCCAACCTGGTCTCCAAAGTCCTCCGGGAACTTCCACAGCACCACTGGTTCTGTAAATAATTGACAAGTAACACTAATTAGAATCAAAGAAAAGGGATATTACTTTCAAAGTACATTAATAAATAGCTGTCCTAAACAGAATAGTAATTGCGCCAAAGTTAACAAATATTAATGTAAATACTTACCTAAGCAAATAATCCTTTACATCTCTAAAAGTGTAATTCTACATTATTTCAATTTCTTTCTTTTTCTAACATTTACTTATCAAATTAATGTTTTATTATTTCAAATGACTCAAACATTAAACAAAAAAACTTTAAATAAAATTAAAATTTTGTCCAAATAAATTATTTCACTAATCAAATTATAATAACCATAAAATAGTAGGAGAAGTAGAAAAAATATAAATTAAATGATGTACATTGGGGAGGAAGTTATATTTTAGCACCACTTATATTTCAAATATTTATCTTGATATACAAATTTACTTCAACTTGTAAAGGAGACTAAGGAGACTAGAAGTAAAGCAATCATGAGTAAACCTGTTATTTTTCAGTGATCAGATCAAAGATACTAAATTTAAGCTTAAAATAACAATGTTATATTAGGATGAATTTACATTAAAAGTTCACTCATACAATTTTATATTTGCCTTTCTACATAGAATTCTGTAAACTACCAGAAATTAACTAGTAAATTAATTCACCCTTGCTCCTCATTTAAGATTTAAATTTATAGGTCTTTAAAAGTTGCTGAATCCACTGATAAGTTCTAAATTCTTAACCAGTATTAATTTCTCTGATTATTTATCTTCAATTTTTATACTTCTAAAACAAATATCATATAACTCCAAGTATGCTACAATGGGGATTTAACAAAAGTTAATGAGTTATTTATGAAATGCCTTCAAAACTCTTAAGATATAACCAACAGTTATATGAAGAATCACTGATGGACTACAGATAGACGTTTAGCATCATTCACAGCAAAAACATTAAGTAGTAAGAGATCTGTCTGGAAACATAAAGAATAAAAGGAAATATAATTCTATCCCCTACTTTTTCAAAAGTAACATTCTATTTTTTTCCCATATTCTACAAACTCAAACATAAAAGGTTTCAGTTTATTGTTGCTGCTTTGTCCTCTCAATAAAAATAAATTTTTGACATGACGATATAAAAGAGCTGGCCCCAAACAGCCATATGATATTCAAAAAATGTTATTTCAAACATAATCACCATGTAAAGGAAAAAATTTTTGAAATTTATCTTTTTTTCTCATTTAAGAAATAAGTGATATGATGAAAGGTCACATCAGCAATTAATTAAGCTAAAACATCTTAAGATCAATTAAGGCTAATTTTCCAAAGAATATGATAGTCAAGCTGTATTCCCCTGTCTTATTTCTTATTGATTTGGCATGATTAGATTTTGACGTGTATTTCTTCAATTTAAAACAGAATAATTTCTTACATCAGCATATTTTTCTATATTACTGAAGGATGAGTTGACTGCCCAGAATACTATGTCTTTTAGGAGACTATTTTACTTACTTTAGGTCTAAAGTAGGTCAGTCCAAATTAAATATAAATTTTTACAAAATGTGAGCTATTAAAACAAATGTTTACAAATTAAAAGTTATGAAAATCTACATAAAAATATTAAACATTACCCTGAGAAACCAAAAAGAATTCTAACCAAATCACCAATTCACTACAAAAAGTTCATCACTTATCTATTATGTGAATTAATTTTCTCCAAACTGAATCTTTAAAATACCTCTTCAGTCTTCCCTGAAATGAACAACATTTTAGACTATTCTTCATATCAAATTTCTTCAACTTAAAATTCCCTTAAAACTACTTTCAAGATGTTCCATTCTCTTTCTGGGTTTGGGGTCTGTGTGTTTAAATACCAGCTTTTTGTCTCTTATTAATAGAACTGGACTTGATTTGTAGAACTATCTCAATGTATCCGGAAGTCTGAGATTCCTCTATTTTTTGTACTTCTGTTTTTAAAAAGTCGTATGAATATAAATACAAAAAAATGTTAGAAATATAATATAGTCGAATACATATTTCTCTCCTTTCTTATTAAAATAAACTTTTCCTTCTTTACCCACTAAACAAATATGACACAATCATCTGGGTCCATAATTTTAAACAGATTACGTTTGTTAGAGCCTTTGGGGTTAGATTCAGATAGCATCTGACATCTTTGTGGCAACTTCTCACAAATACTGCAGAGGAAGAAACAAAAGGGTACTAAATCCAAAAAAGGGAGAATAATCCGATTCTGCAACTTTATGCACTTTATTGAGATTTACAAAGACTGAATTTTTTTCCCCCTGAGGATTACTTTCCAGACACTCCATCTGATCTCCCAATGTTAGGTCAATTTTATGCTGATTTTATGGGTGAGAGGATGAGAATTGCTGGAAGAAATAGCTGTTGCTAGTGATGACTGATGTATACAAGATTTCTCAAATATCCTGTGTCTACTAGTACTTGAAGGATATATATGCCATTATCTTAATTATTTTTTTAATTCCCACTGACAGTATGGAAACAAACTGAAAATATGAAAACAAGCAATATAAATTTGGATTTTTAAAAGGAAAAATGTAATTGTGTTGTTTATAACTTAAAGGATTACATTAAAGGAAAACATTCAAATTTATGTCTCTGTAACAAAATATGCTTTTAAAATATTTAAGTAAAAATACACAAGTTGATACAAAGATTTATCATACATTATCAGAATTTACATCAAAAAATCAGTAACAAAAAATCAGTTTTAGACATGGACTCAGATCATTTTCATAATTTGGAAGAGGGTGTGAGAGAAAATATATTTCAATGAAGGAAACATGATATCTTCCACTAGACAATTTTCTAATAAATGTCATTCTATCTTATATTTCTAAAAGATATTCTCATATATTTTCTTGTAATGATCTATAGGAACAGGTTGGATGAGAAAATTTTTAATATTCCTTTCAACTTTGAGATTCTGTGAATCTATTTCTTTCCATAACAAACAGTTCATTAATATTCTTAAAATAAATACAAAAGCAACAACGAGCTTAAAATATTTTAGTGACTTACTAGTATAATAAAGCCTCAAGAAGAGGGTATATTTGTAGAAAGAATAATAATTACCTACTTTTAGACATAATATTACTAAATGGAATGTACATTTTTTTTTCAAGCATGATACAATTTTAACAATGGATGGAAAATATAGTTTAGAAAAGACAGAATTCACTGGGGGAAAAAATGATCCCACAAGATGACCATTATTTCTACTAGTCTATATGATATTTCTGAATTCAAGATGTGTGTATTTACACACACATACACACACACACATACACACATGCATGTGTGTAATGTTAAATGACCCTATAACATATATAACATATAGAATCACAGAATTTAGAAAATAGAAGGAACCTTAAAGATTCAGCTCAACATCCTCATTTTATGTAAGACAAGGCTGAAGATCAGAAAAATCATCTCATGGGATTGTGAAACTGAATGCTGTAAACTGAAAGTAAACAAATAAATTTTTTAAAAAAGAAAAATCATCTCAGTAGCCCAAGGTAATAGAGATAATAAGAGATTTAATTTGATGATCTTATTTTTTGGGTCATCAAGATCAGGGTTTGTGCCCTACTCAGACATCAGCAGGTTAAACGATTTGTCCAAAGTGACACAAGTAATAAGGGAAAACCAAAAGAGTGACCAATATGACTCTGATAGCTTATTCCCTATAAGATTTAAAAAGACCACTGTCTCCTCTTTTTCAAACTGAGAAGAAACTGTTAGATCAAGAAAATGCAACCAATACAATATACCTAAGTTTCAAGAGGGTATTTAAACTGTCCAAATACTGTGGAAGAAGAGATTAAGAAATGTAAATTAGATTACAGCACAATTAGGAACTTGTTGGTAATTTGGGATAGGCAGATAACCAGTGAAAAGGAGTACTAATTAACAGATAACAGGCCATGTGGACAGTTTAGACCTTGACTTGGTCTTGTTAAATATTTTTATTAATATTTATATGGAAGCACAGATGACAGGTTAATCAAATAGCCAATGAATATTCATATTCATAAAACTCAAAATATTAGCAGGTTGCAACAATGGGACATATATAACAAGATGAAATTTAAAAGGTTATCAAGGTCTTGAACGTGGCTTCAGAAAGTTAACTGAAGAGTATAGAAGAGATGTCACTAGGAAAAAAAAGGCTAATGAAAAAGACTAGATTTTTGGCAGAATAAAATACCCATACAAATCAATAGTGTGACCTGGAAGCCAAAAAGCTAAAGAGACAACAGAAGTATTTTCTCTGGAAAGGAGGTGATAGTTCCACTGTACATCCTGATCAAATCCTATCTGGAATACTGTGTTACAGTTCTAGGTAACATATTTCACAAGGTCACTAATAAATAGGAAGACTGGATCTTCAAATCCGTGAGGCAATGTCATGCAGAAAGAGTAAATTTGCTTTTCTTGGACCCACTAGGATCAATGGATAGAAGTTATGAAGGCAGATTTCTATTCTATTGAATATAAAGGTGATATGTTTGCAATGACCAACTAAAACTGTCCAAAAATAGAAGAGGCTAACTCTGGAGGTAGCAAATTCTCCATCACTAATACAAAGTGAATTCCTATTCAGGTATAGTTGTGAACTAGATGGCAGGTTAAGTCTCTTCCTATTCTATGGCTACAACTGCATGGACCCCTTAAGTAGTTGGATAAGGCTGCAGCAGGTCCTATGAGTTTCCCTTCCTCAGATAAGTTTTGAGGTACTATATAGGGAAAGACATTTTGAGAAGAACCTATAATATGTAAATGACCGACAGTGGGTCTTTGAATGAAGTTCCTTCCCTAAATTTTATGTATACATATCCATTTTGGGGAGGGGAGAGGAGGGAAGGCATTGTATCTTATCCTAACTTTTCCATAGAAATTTTAGCATATGATTTTCTTATTCAAAAAGTTATGGGATATGGGAAAGAAAAAATGTTTAAAAGCAGTGGCAATAATTAATGTCATCACTTTCCATACCTTCTTCAAAAAGAGATCAGTTTCTTCTCAGAAAAAGGTAAAAAAAAAAATCCCAAGAAAGATCACATCTAGCTAGGGGTAGAGACAGTTTTGTTTTGTTTTTTTAACTGATTATTCTTGAACCAGAGCTTCCAGGGGTGAATTCCCTTGAATCGTCTACATCCTCTTCATGAATAAGCCATTCCTTAGGGAAGAACTTCAATTTTGTTTTTTAGATAATGGTTTAAATTATTCATAGTATATCATTGAAATGATACACAATCCCTTCTTTTCCCCTTAAAATGGATATATACTCATAGAATGTTACAACAGAATGGCACCTATTTATGGGTCATTTAATTCAATCCCTTTGCTTGTATTAGAGAGTATGAAATGAATTGTAGCTCAAGGTCACACATCTTGCTAGTTGGCAGAGCAATGACTGGAAATCTGATTCCCTAATTCTTATTCTAATGCTCCTCTTTTATGCACTAATTAAGTAAATTTCATATGAGTGTTACAGTAATAAACACACAGACGCCAAAATATTAGCATGAAATATTGTCCTTTTCAGTCATAAGAACTGAGTTCAAGTCCCACCTTCAACACTTGTTGTATAAACCTGGACAAATCTGAACAGAAATCAGAGCATGACACTTGACAACTAAGTATAAACTCTCTTTCTAAATAGATCTGGAAGCAATAAAAAAAGAAAATTCTGGGAAGATAAATGGAAAGGCACATGGTAAGTAAAAATAGACTATCGAATATTTTCGACAATGACACATATAAGGAAAAAGATAAAAGACATCAAACACATATATAACCAGGAGAGGAGGTTAACCAGTCATTTAACTAAAGAATAATCATTTAGGCAGTCCAAGAGTTGCAATGTCATCCATGAAACAGTCAAAGATTCAGAGAACAGTCTTCAAAGACGTACGCAGATCTCTAAGATTTACTGGACGTTGTCAAGAACTGCACACAATGAGAGGCATCAATAGATTGTGATTTGTAACTGCATAAAGTAAGCAAACTGATGAGAGCTCGGCTTCATCAAATTATCAGTAACCTGAATTTAATTTTTTTTCCAGTCTAACAGGTTTTGTAGTTGCTTCTTAAAGAACAAAGTAGCAATGGCTTATTCCTCAAAAGGGAATGAAAATAAATATCACACAGGTTTTATTTAATAATGCTAATATATCATAAAGAGGCATTTCAGCACCTATCATATCTAAAACACTTTGTTGAAATTGTTTTTAAAGGTTTAAGATATACGCAACTGACCTTCTCCCTATTTCTTCCAAGCTGTTTCTTTGACCCAAGAACTAAACAGTTAAAAAAAGAGAGAGAGAATAACACGAGCAAAAAGTAACTATTTTCACTGCAATCCATATTTACTTAAAAAAGTAGAGCTAAAACTTTTTCGTCTAAAGACCTCTATGGTAGAGTAAAAAAATTCAGGCAAATCTCTCTGATAAAATCACCTTAATAAATGCCCATCCAAAAAACAAATCGCAAAAGGTAATAAAAAATAAAACTGTTGTTGATGAGATAATAGTAAGGGGATTATGTTTGTTAATTACTAATTCATATTAAAAATGTTAAAGACTGTATCTACTACAACATTAACAAGAAACCAAAACCAAGGGGAAATGAAATTTTAAAGAATATATATACAAAAATATGGACATATAGATAGAAAACTTTTTTATGGGTCAAGCTTTTTTATGTGTAACAGAAAGTATATGTGCATGTGCATATGTGTGCATACATACACATGCACACACACACATACAATTTGTATTCCAGGTCCAAGGAAAACAGGTGTGTTCTTATACCTTCTCATTTCAATTATTTATATATGGTAAAATGTTTTCTCCAAAACTTAAAGAAGGCTGAATAGGTTTAAATTTAAAGAATGGAAGAGCTGCCCTCGAAACAAGTATACTCACTTTAAAATAAAATATGAAAAAAATGACTCATTTTGTACAGATAGAATTATTTAGGCCCAATTCAGCTATCTCATTTTACAAGTGAAGAAAATGATGAGATAAGTGAAATGACAAGATGAAGTGAACTAGGTGGCACAATGAATAGAGTACTCGGCCTGATGTCATCTTCCTGAGTTCAAATCTGGCCTCACACTTACAGTTTTGTAACCCTAGATAAGTCACTTAACCCCATTTGCTTCTCTTTCCTCATCTGTAAAAAGAGCTGGGAAAAAACAATGACAAATCACTCCAGTTTCTTTGCTAAGAAAATCCCAAATTGGGTCACAAACAGTTGGACAAGCCTGAAAAAGGGACTAAACAAAGTAATTCTCACTGCCAATCAATCTGCTTTCTAACAAACCACAATACATCTGATATCATAACATAATACAAAATAAAGCTCTCCTAGAAGTGTCATACAGTAAAATGAGTTTTGCATTAGGAGTCAAAAGGCCTTGGTTCAAATTTTAGTTCTATAACTTACCATCTTCTGAGCCTCAGTTTCCTCATCTCTAAATTTATCAAGACCAGATCAAAAATTTGTAACTTTTTTTTTCATCATGAATCTCTTTGGCATTCTACTATACTCTATGGACTCCTTAGAATAGTGGTTTTTTTTTAATTCTCAAGCGAAGGAAATGTTAAATTTCAGTTAGAGGTTAGTGAAATTAAAATGAAATTTCTCTCCATCCAAGTTCACAAACTCCTGAAAATCTATGTACAAGTTAAGAATCCTTGAAATAAATGGAATTTGAAGTGTCTTCAAGCTCTAAATCTATACTACTTTATTCATCTTTAAATCTACAGCATCTCAGTACATGATAGTTTCAATATATTTCAAACTCTAATCATTTCTTCAAAATCATTTTCTTCTGTAAAATACCTCATGCAAATATACATATAGAAAATTATTACTAATTTAGAAAGGAATTTTTTGACATCTATGGTGAAATGCTGAATCTCTCATCAAATACACTAATATACATAGATGGAAAAGTAAAAAAAAATTATTTTAATCACAATTAAGAGCAAGGAAAAAGTTATCTGGAGATCTGGAAATGAGATACTCTTTTATTTAATCTTTGGACAATTTTACTCAGACAAATTCCCTTGAGGAAAACAGAAACACAACAAAAATAATTCTAGTTATTTTCATAGCCAATTGCAAAAATGACAATACCTTTCTACTTATTCCATATTGTGTATATATCTGTGTATGTATTTAAATATGTATATAAATATATATGCCCCCAAAAAGTCAAAGGAAAGTTTTTCAGTCTGTAAATTTGTGTGTCCCTAAAATTATGTGTGTGTGTACACGCGTGCACATAGGATGATGATATCATTGCATTTTCACTATTGTGAGGGGCTTAAATAATAATTCATCTACTGTTAAATTATGGCTGTTACTTCCGAAACTTAAAACACAACCTGATAAGGAATGTAATGGAAAATTCTAGCCTTTCTTCCTTCTTTTTACATCCACAACCAAACCATTAAAACCACATCCACATAAACAAATAGTTTAGTTTTTGTTTATATCTTTGTAATTTCTATCTAAGGAATATGATAAAACAGCTTAAAAGAACGTTTTAAAAATAAGTAGTAGGGTTTGTATAGCTGTTTTCTTCTACTTCTTTTTCCATTAAAAAAAAGGCCCTATTATAATAAAGAGGGGAAAAAACCTCATCAATCACCTGATGGAGTAATTCAAAACTTAACCAAACAAGGCTAATGGGTGAGAATTGAATTGAAAACACCTTGACAAAGAAAGCAATTTCTTTTCTTCGCACTCTTCTGAAGCTGTGGGTGATCATGGTAAACGAACCATCAACAGTGAGGGACCATCTGTCCCAAGGGTCTTCCATGGAAGTTTAAAAAAAAATAGTAGTGAGGGAAGAGGAAAGAAAGAAATGCTGTACCACAGATGTTCAATCTTGATTGAGCTATGACAGGGAGCTTACAACTGAGAATCTATGTTTTGACATTTTTCAGATAGCAATCTTTGAAAGTCAACACAAAAGTTATGATAAGAACAGGAAAGGAAAATAGGTTAATAGGTTGTAAGTAGGAAGGATCACTATTTTTTTTTCTCAAACCAGTGATATTCCTTTTAGTTAGCTGATATCTTCAACATATCCTAGATTCAATTATACTTCAAATAAAAGATACAGAGGAAAACAAACCCATACTGAAATTAACTCTCAGACTATCTCATGCTAAGTATTAAGACTGGTACAATCTACTTTTTCCTTTTCATGCACCACCAATTATATTCTACTTATCCCAACTATCAGTATATTATAACATCAAAAGAAAATATTTTGTTTTTGTGAATGCTTCTGAGTAAGTTTAACTCCATGAACAAAAACAATTACAATAAATATAAGTAATAACATAAAAGTTATAAAATATTATGTTCTCGAATATTTCTGATTATTTAGCTTTTTAGCAGAAATTCTGACAATAAAAACCTTTTCATCAATTTAAACTTACTAAATTTACAGGGCTTAATATCAAGTTAGCATCAAAGATTAACCACAATAATGACTATATACATCTTAAAGTTAAAATTCACAGAGAACAATAAAAAAGTAACAAAAATCTTTATTTTAAAAACTTTATAGTACAATAAAATATATACATATATAAGTGAACATGATACTTACTAACAAAATAATACTAAAATACCAAAGAAAATTTTCAAAGAAACTAATTCAAAGGTAGCTGAATAAATGAAATGCTATCTATTATATTTAATATGTTAGATTCCAGAAATACGGATCAGAATGTGCACTTAAGTTTATGGGAAAAGACTATTCAACAATTATGTGACAGATCAGGTACAAAGAAAATGTTTTCAGGAGCAAGAATCTTTTATAAAATTACAATATCTTTCATATCTTCTTTTACCATACAGAATTCTATGAAATATTATCTTATTGTACATAGCAATAATTTTACAGTGTTCATACACATATTGCATAACCCCTTTATAATATTTTCTTTGAAGGGCAACACGAACAACTATTTGTTTTATAGTTTAGCATAGTATATTGGATTTTTAAAGCATATAGATTTTTACCTCGAAAAGAATATAATGTAGCCTTTGTATCATTCTAGAAAAAAATCTAAGTAGTAATAAGCAATGTTATTTAATGAAAATCTACAGTATGTATATATAATCCAGAAGTAAAGTTGAAATTAAGCACCTACAAGTTATTAACAGAGCAGCAACTAAGAAGAGAAATCGCATAGAGATGAAAAGCTCTTTAAAGAATGCAGACCAAAGAGAGGAAAGTGAAATGGGAAAAAGAAAGAAAACATAATCTGTACCTCATTACTGAGCAGGTCAAGTCTAGGAATAAAACTGTGATTGAAAATGAAATGGAAGAAATGGGCAAAAAAGAAATATTTATAATGCAAATTTCTCACACTAAATCAGAGAGAAATTTTAAACTTTTCAAATGCCAATTTGGGCATACTGATTCTTAAACATTAGCCAACAGCTAATGACTACTAGATCTAAGTGGGAATTTACATATATGTGTGTGCCTAACTACAGTGGCAGCAGGTAGCACACTGGACAAAGCTGGGTCTGGAGTCAAGAAGACCTGTGTTCAAATTTGGCCTCAGACATTTATTAGTTGGAGGACCCTGGGCAAGTCACTTAATCTTTATCTGACTGTTTTCTCATCTGTAAAATGGGGATGATAATAATAGCACCTATAATTGATATTGTTTTGTTTACTTTCTCCTTAGCCTTCTTGAATCTTCTTCTTTAGGTTTTCAATCCTCCACATTCCTTTATGTCCACCTTATTTGTCCTTCACCCTGTTCCTCTTACTCACTCCCCAGAAGCAGAATCTGGACCTAGCAATTGTTCCTAAATTTTCTTCACCCTGTCCCGAATTTTGCTCCCAGGATTGTTTTGAGGATGAAATAAGATAATAATTGTAAAGTACCTGGCATAGTGCTTAGAACATGGTAAAGTTAGCTATTATTATCATTACAGTGGAAAAAATAGTGGACTTGGAGTTAGAAGACTTAAATTCAAATCCTATCTTTTCCACTAATTCACTGATGACTTTTGAAAATTCCCTTAAACTGTCTAGGTCTCAGATTTATCAATAAGATGAGAAAGTTAGACTCAATATATTCTAAGATTCCTTCCAGCTCTAAATCTACTATGTATAATTTTTTATTTAGATCTATGATTCCATCAGTGTGGGGAGCTCCCTATATAGAAATAGGCCCCAATAGTAAAGACTAGAAACTCATCTGTAACTTAAGTCTTCTAAGAGTTGCCCAAAAAAAAAAAAAAAATTGGAGTGATTTACCCATTCTCATACAGTTAGTATGTGTCTGCATCAGTTTTTGAACTCAGATCTTCTTAACATTAAGGTTACTAAGCCAATTGGTAACTCAAGTAGGTGTGTTATATGAATTTAGGAACATATCAGAGCCATAAGAATTAAAATAACACTATATATCTAAATAATATAAAGTAAAATTATCAATTAGTTTGCCCACTGTTGAAATAGGATTATTTACTATTTAAATAGCTTTAGAACCAAAATGCCAGCGTCAATTTCAACTGAAACATTTCTTGATATTTTTGCCTTATTGCATTAAATGATAAAATCTCTTCTTCACTGTGAAAATGCACACTTTTCTCATTAAGAATACGTTTTGTCTTTGTGAAGGTTTTGGTTTAGATGTCCACATTAATGGCATTAAAAATTCTAGAATGCATTGATCCATTCTTCTGAAAATGCATTAAGCAGCTAGATTCCACAGAAGAAAGTTGCTGGAAAGAAGGCAAGAAAAGAAAATTTTAAGCCAAATAAAGAAGAAAAGAACAACATGGAAGTAACTTAGAAAGATTCGGACTAGTGATGTAATCAGAACTTGAATTTGGACAGAATATATTTATTAAAAATTGGGACAACCTGAAGAACAAAATTTGAAGTACAATCTCCAGGTTCAGATTCTACTTCTGGGGGTTAAGGGAAGAAGAGTGGAGGACAAATAAAGTGGACATAAAGGAGCATGGAGGACTGGTAAGGAAAGCCTAAAGAAGTAGACTCAAGAAGTAAGGGGAATTTAAGTGGCAACATAAGGTAGGGTGAGATAAAGTAAGTTGTGCAAATTGATATGGGTGGAATGGTAGGTGGGGCAAATTGATAAAACAAATAGTAAATTGTTCCAAGACTGAAGGGAAGATGAGTATAGCTGTCACTATAGAGTGGTTAAAAAAAAAAACAGTAATTTGAATGAAGTCATTATTAAATTATGATAATTAGTTGCAAAAAGTTTTAACTAAGTATTTAAGGTTCAGGTATAAACAGCACTGGGAGATGCCCAAGAATAAAATTCTAAAGTCCCACAGAGGGAAACGACTTCAATTAAGAGGGAAAAATGTGGTTTGTCTTAAGAGACTCATATAAATACACAGGTAACTCACCACCCAATCGGGATTTTAAAAAGAAATATAGAAGAGGGAAGCAAGGCAGAGTAACAGGTGAATACAAGGTGGTACAATACAATAAAAAGAATGTGAGAAATGCTAAAGTACACAGAATGAGCTAAGTAAGGAAAATTAAAGACAATAAAAATGCCTTTTAGTTATATTGGAGGGTAAAGTACAAAAAAGGGATAGGATCTCTGAGGTGGATGGGACAATTATAACTGACAAAAAAGATGTGCTGCTACTCAAGTCTTATTTTCTGCAAAGAAAAGTGACCTTTACAAGGGAAATGACAAAATATTCACAAGTAGTTTCAATAAATAAGGATGGCAATCACAACCACTATGTAGAAAGGGAAATTGTGCACTGACTTGCATCTAGAGGACAATAATCTTTATGTTTCTGCTATAACCAACTTAGCAAGTAAAACGGCTGATCTCCTACAGAGAGGAGAAGGTAGAGGGACTCAGAGTATCTGTCAACATTCCAAATTGTTAGGAAGAATGAAGGACTCTCTAAAAAAAAAGAGAAGTAAGGCAAAAGTGGGAATTTCAGGTAAAGAAGAGACTAGCACAGAAATGTTACACAAAAGAGAAAGGAAAGGAAAAAGACAGCTGTACTATTAGAGCTTAAAAACAAATGTAAAGCTCCATTTGAACAGAAATGAGAGAGATTCTCTGAGAAGTTTCTTGTCTTCCCAAGCATGTTAATAATACATCCAAAGAAGCTATCAGGTTAGGGAGATCATTCACTAAGGGCAAAAGGAAGAAGGGAGTAATAATCAGTTGTTCAGTCCTTTTTCAGTTGTGTGCAACTCCATCTGGGGTTATCTTGACAAAGATACTGGAATGGTTTGCCATTTCCTTCTCCAGCTTATTTTACCAGATGAGGACATACCTGTAATGGTAATGAAATTTGAAGATCTTCCCTGCCCCTAAATAAGCCTAAGGGAATCTGAAGATCTTCCCTGACCTCTAATAGGGTGAATGTAATCACATTGAGTCTGTGATGAGAGGAGTGTGCTGAAGGGTGGAGTAGAGTCCAGAAAAAGTTGGAAGTCAGAGCAGTTAGAGCTGTAGGTAATAGAGAATGCACACACTCAAGGAGACAGGTAGGCTTGTGAATGTTTGTGGGAAGGCTAAAGGATGGTACGGCGTCCTGCTGTGTTATGGTTTATTAACTTCTTGGTTACTATGATGGATTCAGTTTCCTGGTGTTGGGATCTGGCTTTCTGATGTTTGAATAAATGTTTTGCTTCTGTCTTCTATATGGAGAGTCTGTCATATTTTGCAATTCAGAATTATACCAGCATATTCACAGTCACCGTCAGTGCTGTAAATATTGCTTTCGCACTAGAGACATCAAGTAAATCTCATAGCTAGTAAGTATCTTGAGGCCAAAAAAAGTTTTCCTTACTTCAGGCCTATAATGTCATGCACAAGCAGCTTCCCAAAAGAATGCTACTGTGAACTGCTTTTAAGGTTCTGATTACACAGTATACTGAACATTCCATTTATTCCATAACAAATCAAGGCAAACATTCACAACAAATCACAACATAATATTCATAACATTACATCTTATCACAGAAAATCACAATATAGTGTTCACAGCAGCTTATCATTAAGATGGCCAAATAGTTTTCCCCAAAGTGGTCACAGTATTTAGAACAAAGAACAATCATCTGGTATCCCTAACCAGGTTTATCTCCTGTCAGTCATCTCAAAATACAACAGTCAGTCTTCCACTCATGGGGCAATCATAGGTTAACTTAATTAGTCACTTATCTAGAAATTAACAACTAAGTATCATTAATCACTAAATACAATCATTAGACAATTATACCTCCACCCCTCAGTCTCTAGTAAACTTCAGTTTCATTACTGAATTCAATATCCAAGGAGGGGCCTTTTCTTCATCTTGACTTGGGGTGGTCTCTCAGATTCCCTGGATCCCCTTCCATGGTTCCAGCTCCTACCTGAATCCACCAAACAGGTACCAGCTCCCAGGTCCTTGTCCAGTCCTCCAGGCAGTTCCTGCTACACACTGAAGTTCACAGGGTCCAACATATCTCAAAACATTCACAACTTCTATTCCCAGGAACTCAAGGATCAACCAAGCCACAAAGTCTTATCCCAGTCATGCTTCTTCAGTCCTCTAGCAGTTAGGCTGGCCCGAGGATCCAGAAGAAATCTCAGCCTTCAAAGAAGCATTCTCAGCAGCAACTTCAGCCTTCACCAGATTCTTGTCTCAAGGAAATCCTCTCTCCATTCTGTCAGCTTCCAGGTGCTCAATGAGAGAACCTCTCTCTCCTCCACCAGGAGCCCGCCAGGAGAAAAAATTCTGATTGTGCCTCTCTGGGGCTTTTCTCATATACATACACAGCATTGGCTTCCTGTTTCAGCCAAACCCTTCCTGTTATGTCAGCAACAGGACACAGAGTTTACACCCTCTGCCTCTTCCCCCAAAGGCCTGACTAAGGACTAAGTACCTGCTTACTTGCCATAACAAAAAGGGGTCTTCAAATTTAAATTAATTACCATTACAATGCCAAGACTTGGGTCACCCAGTTGCCCCAAACAATAATAGTAGGTGCTAATTCCTTGCTCTGGGGTACAGAGATAGGAATGTGTCAATCTGCTAACAAAAGCAGAGACATTTATTGTCTTCTTAGGGCTTATATCCAAGAGATAACAAAGGACATTCTGAAATTTATCTAAATGTGTTACAACTATCCACTTTTGGTGAGTTAAGATCCAAATGTTTTGCAAATGTAATCAAAGGAGATTTCAACTAAAAGGGATGGGGAAGTGAAAAAACTGTTTATACCCCCAAAGTTAGATAACATACCCCCAAAGAAAGAAGAATAATAGCTGAAACATCCAGAAATTCAAAGGAAACCAAACCCAAGAAAATAACCAAACCCATGTTTTGTAGTAAAGTAATAAAACCAAACCTTAAGTATCTATGCACAAATTCCCAAAGTATAAGCAATGAACAATAATAAGTCCTAACACAAGTGACGGAAAGTATCTGAGTGATACTCAAAAGGAGAAAAATTAGTGATTCTTTCATTGGAGTATTACTATATAACATCTCAATAGAAAGAAAAAATAGATATGTTTAGGAAACAAATCATAAACCTGGAACAGAGGCATAATTTGGTCATTTCAATTTTCCAGACATCTGCTAGATCTATTTACTAACAGATAAATAGAAGTTGAGGCCTAGAGAAGTAACTTGCCCAAGCTCAGAGTGGGAATAAGGAACAGTCAAAATGTGAATCAAAGTCCTGACTCTAATGTGATCTTTTTATATACCATCATAACATTTATGTATGTGTGGTGTCTGTTTCATCTTCATAGTTGTTCTCTCTCTGTACAGATGAAATAGGAAATGACCTTAATTTGATTCACCAAATGTTTATTACACACATAAAAAGAAAATATTGTAACAGAGACACACAAAGATGGAAAATAACATGGACCCTGCCTTCAAAAACAGAGGCATTTTTGTATTTGTTCTTGCACACACAGAACACAAGTAAAATATGTCTAAAAAGTCTTTAGTGCAGTTTTAATAACTTTAACAGCTTAAAACTACACTAAGACTTGGGAAACCCTGTATAATACAAAATAAAATGAGGCATCTGGGACTGGAAGATTAGGCACAAACATCAGGATAAAGCAAAACCTGAGGAGAGGAAAAATATTCAAGTAGGGGGCATAGGGAAGGCTGATTAAGGGGAAGCTTCTGGTAAGGATGAAACACCACCAGAGAAACTGAATACTGAAAGCAGCTAAGACCTCTGAAAGATAAGGGCAATAAACATTCCAGACACGGAGAACAGCCTGCTCAGTTATATGTTAATGACAAAAAGAAAGGCCCCATAGAAACCAAAATATTTATAGTATCACTTTTTGCAGTAACAAAGAATTGGAAACAAATAGATTAGGGAAAGATAGAATAGGAAATGACCTTACTTTGATTCTATCATGAGTATAAAACAGTTTACTATGCTGTATGATGATGTATGAATATGATGATGAATACAGTAGCACTGAGAGACACAGGAATTGTTGCAAAGCAAACAATCTACATAATGCCTACAACAAAGTAAAAGATAAGAACAACAATAACAACAAAAATAATTAATGTCATTTAATTATAATGACCAATGTTGGCACCAAAGAAATAAGAAAATATCCCATTCTACTTCTTTCCAGAAAAGGAGTTATGAATATGGAACACTGCATACAAAATCAGAGGTTTTCAATATGTTGGCTAATTTTGTTGACATTTTTCCTTCTTTTTTAAATTCTTTATTATGAAGGATGGCTCTCTGGGAGTAGGTGGGAAGAATTCAGTGGGAAAATCAAATATCAAAAAATTTATTTTGAAAAAGAGTAAGAAGAATTCTGTCAAAGAATTTAAAACATTCATCATATTATGAATTTCATCCATAGAAAGTACAATGATTTTCCCTGCCTACAGCCATCACCATTAGAGACCACATCAGTCATAGAAGTCATTAACATTAGAGCCACTGCTTCCATAATCCTGCCACTTCTAGAGCCCCTAACCCTGCTACCAATTACTACAAAAGTAATTACCTATTCCAGAGCACCTATCCCCACTAAAATTCCCACTTCCAGTGGTTCCACATCTACCACTAACAAAGCTCTACCCCCACTGAAACCACTGGCCCCATCATTACAGACATTTCTACTGTTGAAGCTGGAGAAGTTCCCTCCCCCATGTCTACCTCCAACTGGCAGGACATGAGATGAGAGGGTTAGATTTCCCTCTTTCAAATACTCTAATCCTCTCTCCATAGGAGCCTGCTAACACCTGCCCCTTGCATGGATGCCAGGGCAGAGAAAGATGTTGTTCCCATAAATCCAATGTTACTACATTCAGGAAGACTGAACAATTGATCTGCAAAAAAGGAAGGCAGCAGATGTTACCAATAACTCTAATGAGAGTATTAAACTCCCTCCCTATTCTAGGGCTTCTTATAACTAGGTTATAAAAGCTGGACTAATCCAGGTTTCTTGGCTAGTGGTTCTAAATTGGCCCCCATACTAGAACACTTGGGTTTTGGGATGGAAAGCAAGAGATCCAGAGAAGAACTGTGTGTGTGGCAGAATAGAGTCAAGTTATTTTTGCATTTCTATGCACTTTGTGTGTCCCTGGGGAAAGTTTTCTGTAACATGCTCAATGGTTTAAGGCAAGGCATGAACCAAACAAAGGGCTTTAGAAACGATGAGGCCGCATGACACAAAGTCATAAAATTCTGTGTCCTAAAAAAATCTGCAATCTTCCCAGTTCTCCTAAGCATGACTATTCCAAAGGTCACAAGACACTGACAACAGTGGCATACAACAGAAACAGTTCTTCTTTGCCCTCTAATCCTAGAAGGTCTGAAAAAGGACATGAATGGGATGGAAAAGCAGCTAAAAGGCCCAAGGGATTGGTTGACTAAATGGTGGTACATAGAGCAAGAATGTTTCCTAAGATGACTGTGGTGGTTGCACCAGTGCCTCATCTGTAATGGCGTTGCTGCTGCTTGAAGCAGCTATTACTTCTCCACTTCTGTTCAAGGCAGCAGAAACTAATCTTCCAAAGCCAGTGTAAAGTAGTATTTAAGAGCAAGGGTAACCTTCTTTTAGGGAAAATCACAGGAAAAGTGGCTCTAGATTGGGCAGCTCCTCTGATGGTACAGGGGAAGCACCTGGTAGATAATCATCACTATTCAAAAGAGGATTCACTGACCTTTTGGAGTGCCTATTGGGGTTTATTTCCCCATTCAAAAAGTAAGGGGGGATTTCCGGGGGCAGAGCAAGGTTAGTGGAGTTTAAGCAGGAAGGTCCTGCAGCTCCCACACAGCCACCCTAAACACCCATAAAATATAACTCTGGACAAATTCTAGGACTCTCAAAATCACAAAAATACAGAAAACATATCTTTCCTGGAAAGCAGCTCAGTAGCAGGGGATCATTGTGGCAAATGCAGGCAGGCCCCAGGGCAGTCAGGAGGAGCAAAACTACCCCAGCCACTCTACAAGAGAGAAAATCTACAGCCTCCAGAAACTCCACTTCTACCAAGGTGTGAAAAATAGGGATTAGAGAAAGGCAGCTTGGCAGGAGGGGCTCATCCCACAGGCTGGGAGCCAAAACCAGCCCATCCTGAAACCACCATGCTGCCACGCTCCAGGGCGGCCAGGAGGAGCCGAGCCTCCCAAGCCACAGCGTGAGTCTACTTCAGAGAAGATATAAAGCACCTCAAACAATTTTCACATGTACTGAGGCAGGATTAGAGGTCAGTGAAAGTGAGTGAAGCTTTCAATCTAAATTCGGGAGAGGAAAAGCACCTCGGCCAATCTACCCCCAGGGCAAGGAAGCAGTGGGAGAAGGGCAGGAACTGCTTCAGAGACCCTGGCCTGCAGACCCAGCAGGGGCGTGACTCGACTGATCAGGGCCAAGTGCTCTTGAGTTGAGTGGCCTGGATCTGGATCATGGTCTTGGGTGGTGGTCCTGGGGAGAGCTTTCAGCAAGCCAAAGCTGGGGGGGGGGGGGCCTGCAACACCCCCAATAGCTCCAGAAGCTGGGAAAACCCCAGCAATTTGGAACAGAGCTTTCACCCCTGGAAGCAGAGTTTCACAGAGCTAAAAAAAAAAAAACCAACCAATTAGTTGACTAGCCAACATGAGGAAAAGGAAGCAAAATAAGAACAGCAATAAAACTCTAGAATCCTTTTTTGTGGACAAAAAGGATCAAAGCATGGAATGAGAGGAAGACAACACAATCAGAACTCCCACACCAAATGCTTCCAAGACAATTGAAGAATGCCTAGAAGCTATACATCAACTGAAAAAGGACTTTGAAAAACAAATAAGAGAAGTGGGGGAAAAATTGGGAAGAGAAATAAGAAGGATGTAAGAAAATCATGAAAAGAGAGTAAACAACCTGACTGAAGAAAATAAAACATTAAAAAATAGATTAACCTAAATGGCAAAAGAGGCCCAGAAAGCCAATGAGTAAAAGAATGCCTTAAAAAGTCAAATTTGCCAGATGGAAAAAGAATCTCAAAAGCATTATGAAAAGAATAATTCCTTCAGAATTAGAGTGGAGCAAGTGGAAGCTAATGACTTCATGAGAAACCAAGACACTATTAAACAGTTACACAGAAATGAAAAAATAGAAAGCACTGTGAAATATCTCCTTGAAAAAACCACTAACATGGAAAATAGATCCAGGAGAGACAATTTGAAAATTACTGGTCTACCTGAAACCCATGACCAAAAAAAAGAACTTGGAAAGCAATCTTCAAGAAATCCTCAAAGAAAACTGCCCTGATGTTTTAGAGTCAGAGGGAAAAATGGAACTTGCTAGAATTCACCAATCACCTCTTCAAAAAGATCCCCAAAAGAAAATTCCTAGAAATGTTATTGCCAGGTTCCAGAATACCCAGTTAAAGGAGAAAATATTACAGGCCTCCAAGAGAAAGCCATTTGAATACTGCGGAAACACTATCAGGATAACCCAAGATCTGGCAGCTTCTACACTGAGGGATAGAAGGGCCTGGAATATGATATTTCAAAGATTAAGGG